>OY282501.1:20316903-21054403 GCA_958295605.1 Ajuga chamaepitys
TTTCTTCCATGAGACGTCGTAGCGCGAGAAATAATTAAGGGAGAATAGTATAAAAAATAACAAACACAATTGCAATCACAAAATAATCATAATTATATCCACAATCATGATTATAACACCAGTCATACTCATAATTATATTAATAATCACATCTACTGTTGTAACTGAAATCATAACTTTTTATTCATCACACTACGAAAAGTAAAGTCGTATTCTACGTCTAATAATATAACTAAAAAAACTACTCAAAAGAAAAGCCAAAGGCGTAAGTGTATAGAAAACTATCTCCTGTCATGATTGAACATTGAGGTCTTAAGCTAAACAGTCTCATATTATGAACTACATGCATGTAACAAAATATAGTGACATTCTTATGAACAATGCTCATATCTGAAATACGTGCATATGTTTGATTTAAAATAAAAACATTAAATGATAAGAATGTACCTTGTCGGGAAAATGTCGAAGTGGAGGAGGCCGAGAAACATATGTATTGTATCATGAGTTAATTAAAATATTTTCATTCATGAACGAGTCTACAGAAATGTAGACCTCGCTCTGATACCACTCTATAACGACCCAATTTTCATAAAATAATTTATAAAATTATGAAGCAATAATATTTTTTGTAAAAGATTATCCATAGTCAGGCCGCTTAAAGAACTAAAACCCCCTAAATGCGCAAATCCAAAACTATCTATCATATGTAGCAGCGGACTAAATTAACAAACATCTTATCACATTGAAATAATTATTAGCTAATACATTATCATGAGATATTAATATTTTACTAAAATAAAATAAATAAATTTGACCTCTAGACAACCACAACCAGAAAATGTCACTTTAAGAGAAATATAAAAAATACTACAATTAAGTCTAAAAAGGAAAATTCTAAAATAAATATCTAAGTTGCAAAGTCAAAGAAAGTAATATTAAAATGAAAACCCTTAGTCTAGGAAACTTTGAAGTATAAAACTCTAACTATTTGAGTCAAACACAAAAATAAATGCAAATAATAGAATATAATAGTTCAATTAAAATTAACTTCCATATGCCCCGGCTCTGCCTCAACTCCTCCGTCTCACGCCAAGCTAACCTGAAAGGATAAATATTGGGTTGGGGTGAGCTTCCTTCAGCTCGTGGAGGATCACAATTTATACAATTATAAACAAAATTAAGAGCATAAAATATAAACAGTCATAACTTGTAACTTGAATAATATATTCAATAAATTGAATATAAACTTGTAACTTGTAATCCATCTACTAACGGAGCTGGAACTTTTATATCCAATAAAATTGAACATACACTTGTAACTTACAAATACAACACAGTTAATTAAGCAAATAATTGTAATAAACAGTAAACCCCCACCTGAACGGATCTAAATAAAGCTGATGACATGTCATGCAAATGTTAAGCACGTGATTCGTGTTCTGTACAACCTAAATGTATAAGACTCTTGTATTTTAATATTTTCGATTAATAAGTCTTAATTAAGGAACAAAGGGAATTAAGATTTTAAAATTGATTCTAGACTTAAATAATGAACAAAAGATAGGTGAGTGAATACTGAATATGACGGATTTTATGTTTTCCAAAATTTGGAGGATAAGGTTGCAACTGTAAAAAAATCAATTGAACTTGGGATAGAAATTGGAAATCACTTTCCTTCTTCCCTGACTACATCAGGTGGGGAGCAGATCTACCTACACCCCCTAAATCAATTTCTTCTTCATAAATTGTCAACACATATACTCTTATATACATACAAACACATATCAACATACATATATTTATATATATATTTAACAACACCACAAATGCAATTATTCTACGCACAAATAATATATTATTTATCAATATCACTTCACAAGCCATATTTATGTATGTATTTACCGACGCATACACACATACGTGATCCTCTTTTCTATCTTTCTTACCAAAAAGACAAAAAAAATAAAGACGCACACACATATATACAGAAACACACACTGAACAAAATTACACTTTCAAAGACGCACTGATCTACACTCGAAGTAATAAGAAAAATAAAGGAAATAGAAAGAAGCCAAGATAATAAAAATAAAAACATGGAGAAGCCAATGCACCTGCCTGTAGGAAAATCGGAATAAAAAGTTGTTATGCCGTGAAAAAAAATAAAGGAATTGAAACTGTCGTTCTACAGGCGGTTTAAGCGTGTACATATATTATTAGGGTTGAAAGTGGGGTTTAGATAGGAATTTTTTTGTTGAAAGATATTAATCCCAGATTTTATAGATTTTGAAATCTTCTTATGTTACGTAAATATAATTTGCTGGAACTTGGATGCTTTTGGGCTCAAGACCCTTTGGCAAATTAGTGCATTGAACTTGAATCAAGGTTGTGGGCTTAGTAAATATGATGAATATGAATGCAAATTGACTAAAATATGATGATTGATCTTCTATGAAATATTGAGTCTAAAATAAATAAATAAATATTTAACAACTAAAATGACTTGAAAATGATCAGATAATGGTTCGCAATATAATTGGGCCTTACAATATTAAATTGGTCATGTTCATGGACTCAACTTGGACTTGAAAATTAAATACAGAATAATTGACAATGATGTGTGGCATGGACTTGTCCTAATGAGACTTTCAGCTTAAACTTAAATCCATATAAAATATATCTTATTGATATTTGATTGGACTTAAATAATTAACCGGGCTAACGTGACTTGAAATTGGGCCAAGGGCCGAATCTTTAATTTATAAACATATTTTTCCCACATTAATTAAATAAGCCTAACTAAATATCAATAAACTTATATAATTATAATACTAAAATAACGGGCGTTACAGAAGGTGTTTTCCAAAAAAGAGGACAATCAGTATGAGAAGATTCTGCACCAAATTATGTCCTCTGTATACCTGTTTCCAGTATGTAATTGACACCAAGCTGTTAAAACCGAGACAGTCAGGCCATCAAATATGCAGTCACGGCATGTTGCCCAAAGATCCCAAACGACAATCACGAATACTATCCTCCATAAAGCCTCAACCTTAGGACTAAAAGCCATAGCCATCACCTGCAACAACAAACTATAAAACCCAACATAAACATTGAGATGAATAAAAAATGCACAACAAACCTTCTCAAAGACAGACGTAGTAAAAGAACAACTACAAAAAATATGGTTAGAATCCTTCCATAATTGATGGCATAACACGCAAACTCAAGGACCCTGAATGCCCCGAGCATGCAGAAGCTCCCACGTAGAAAGCCGATTATTTACAACCCTTCAAACAATATAAAAACGACAAAGCGGGATAAAGGAACCCCATAACCAAACACCCCAAGACTTAATCGAAAAGAAAGATTTCAAATGATTTTAAGCGATACTCGCTGTGACATCCCCATTAGTAGAGTTAGTCCACACCCTGTGAACCGCCTGAGTAGGCGACATTACCTACACAATAATATCTGCGGCCTGCATATAATCAAGACAGAGGGAAGATAAAATGCAATTATTTTAGCTAGATGAGAGGAATCCTCATATTGATGGATCTTATTTACAATGGGTCGACACAATCTAAGCATATTCTAACTTTTTTCGAAATTAAAGAAATGAAATTTTGAAATAAAAACAACTGGTCAAGGATACTTTTTCAAACGTAGCACTTTTTTTGGACAAAAATATAATATTATTTAGAAAACTTAATAATTCATGTGTTTTTTTGAATAAAATTGTGTTCTTATCAAGGTTATATAAGTTTTCAATGTCAAGCTTTATATAAGTTCTCTATTTAACTCATAAATTTTATTCAACTATACTTAGTTGGATTATTTTAAAAGTAGTACTTTCAGAAAACGCCAGATGTTTTCCAAAAAGTATTACGTTTCTGGAAAAATATATTGTTATTTTACTTTCAATAGTAATACTTTTTTCTAGAAATTGTAATACTTTTTTAGCAAACCATAATATTATTTTTAAAATTTAACAATTCTTGTGTTCTTTTATCTTTATGTGTTCATACCAAGTTTTATAAGTTTTTCCCATCAAGTTCATATATGTGTACAAAATTTATAACTTCTATATTGATATCTCATTTCTACTTTTGAATAAAACCTCACTACAACATGTAAGGGATTTGGGGACAAATGAAAAATGTCACTGAAAGTTATAAAAACATCACAAATAATTATGTGGACGAATTATTTTGTCACACCAAACGTCACAATATCCTTGTTGCTGATAGTATTTGGAGACGCATTTTTCAAAATGTCTCGAAAATATTTTTTAATGACGTTTCTTAATTATCTATAAAACCTTGTGTTAGGGACCTTTTTTTTAATTGTCTCAAAAGGTTTCTTTCAGTCACCTTTTTATAATTGTCTCAAGAGAGTTTTTTGGTGACCTTTTTAATTGTCTCAAATTATTTTTTTTAACAACGCTTTTTTTAATTGTCTAAAAAAATTTAGTGACATTTTCTATAATTGTCTCAAAAGATTTCTTTTTGTGACTTTTTAAGTTGTCTCAAAAGATATCTTTTACGACATTATTTTTTAATTGTCTCAGAAGATTTCTTTTGATGACAATTTTTGTAATTATCTCAAAAAAATTCTTTTTAGTAATTGCTTTTGGATTATCTAAAAAGATACCTTATAGTGACATTTTCTAAATGATCTCTAGTGACATGACAATTACCATATCAATGTCTATAATTAATCCAATTCCTGAAAAATGTGATGGATTATCAAGCCAACCACAATGATAAGTATTCGAAATAACTCTATTTCCTTCTTAAACTTTTACTAAATACAGATTAAGGATAAACCTACAGATGCTATTACAGTTGCTAAAAAATATTTAAAAGTTACAGTCTTACAGAATCTCCTAACGCATTATCAACATATAAAATAGACTTATTAATTATCCAAAAATATCTCAAGCAACATAAGATTGATGGCCCAACAATATATATCATGTAATAATATATTAAATATATGGACAATTGCGACGGGCTGATAATATTTTGCATGGTAGAACTATTGGATAATTATATAATTAAAGTGATTAAGTAGTCACTTTAATTGAATAATTAAGTGGTGAAAAGTTCAATTTTGTAGGAATTAAACTTTATATGATTAATCTACGTGTGGAGTAGATTATTGTAGGATCTTGAATTTCTCAAAACCGACTTTTGGTAAGTGAGAAATTAATTTATAAAGGGAGCCACTTGATTATGGGTTAATGTGGGATGGGAGATTAAATACAATTAATACCCCACATCTCACATTGGAACTTGAACTTCTTGTTTACAGCTATAAATATGTGCTAGGTGTAGTGCAGATCGAACCACGAGACATACGCAACTCATTTTTCTAAAGCAAGCATTAAAGGTGGGTAACTGGGGTATTTGTAACTACGTGGTTTTTGTTATACTATTGAATTTGTACTTTGATATGTATGTTCGCGTTTGGGCTTATTAATATGATACCTCTTAAGTTGTAAGATTGGCTTTTGAGAAAGGCTCGTAAGTCGTAAGATTGACTCCTAAGTCAAGGATATATTTATTATTGTACATCTTCATTTAGTATAACTGCTTACAAGTTTCCATGCATTGAGTTTATACTCATGCCCTTTAATTACAAATCTTTAGGTTAGCTGAACGGAGTGGCGGGATTGTTGTGGCAAAGGTCACCGGGTTCCTTTCTTTATCCACAACTTAAAGATGTTTTTGCCTCATCTATGTATATAAATAAACTTTTGTGTCATACAATCTGGGGGGTTTTCTTTTACTTAGAAACTTTAGACCCACTTGAGTAAATATGCTTCGGCAGTGTTTTATTGTCAATAAAATCTTTACTTTTGTCTCATAAACCTTTTATATCACACTTCTATATTTGATTTGATTTACTTAAATAAAATAAAAGAAAAAGTTAGTAGCACTTTGGTTCCGACTTAATGGGATTGGGGCACTACAATATATCAGGTTGAATTGATTCAAATTTTATTAGACTGAAAATTAGTGACAATAGTCCAGACCCCAAAAGTATTTAAAGATTTTTGGGCCAACCCGTTGCCGGTCGGGCCATTAGCTAATAAGGTTGGGCTTGTTGGGCTTAATGATACTTCGGACTGAGATTCTTATGACGTAGCCCATCTATAATGTTGGATGGGCTAGACCGATTTTTCCACCACTAACCCTCAATCACTGTCCGAAGTGAAACTTTTCTCACCAACGAAATTTCTTCTAATTGCATGAAGTAGAGCTATGTTAGTGTGAAACAGTACATACGATTCTTGTGTTTGACATCCTACAAAGATGTTCACTTTCTTAGTACTCAGTAATTACTAGATTGTTTATAAGTAAATAATTTTTCATCAAGGAATCATAGAGGTATGGAACAACCACATGTCATATAAAATTAAATTTCAAGAAAAACTGTGATATGTGGATAAAAAAATCTAATAATTAAAAGAAAGAAAAATAGGAAAAATACTATTTGATTTTTTATAATTTAAGAATCTGAATAGTTAATTGCTACCTGTATCACTCGAGCATCATAGTAAAGATGGATGTACTAACATAATGTAACGTATGTGCTCATTAATATACTTTTTTCCACTTTCTTGGTACTTGACCCTTACAAACATGACATTGTTCAATTTCTAAGAATATCACCAATTTGTATGTAAACTTTGTATTAAGAACTTTTTAATAATCAATGTTGATCGTCTTATCATAATATTTAATTTCCCAAATTATAACTGGAAAATGACGAATTCTATTTTGAATTTGGAATATGAGATTTGATAAATTTCTTTGGAATTTTTGAAAGAAAAATCCTAATTATGGGCCTTGAATTATTCTGTTCTTTCTCCACCAGAAAGCTTAATCAAAATGTTATCATTTTTCGTTGAAGTTGGTGAAACTCTGGGGTCTTCCCATTAGTTGTTACTTTCAACTTCTCCATGATTGGTTTCAGCGATTTTTTCGCCGGCTAATCTTCTGTTATGTTTATTTATTGTGGTGTTGGTACAAACTCAAGAATTATGAGTATTATTTATATTTAGTTAACCATTATTTGTTATGAAAATTTTAAAAAGTCGGTTTCATTGGCAAAATTAGTAAATGGAAGGCGGTCATTTGGGTAACAACAAATTTAGTTATTATTCATATTGCTTTTTCAAATTAAATTGCAATTATTATTCATTCGGATTTATTATTATTATCAAATTGTATTTATTGGTAATAATTATTTAGGATTTATTATTATCATTAGATTATATTTATTAATTAATTATGATTCTGGAGTTAGTAAGTCATTTAGATGGGTAAACCAGCCTCTGCTATTTTAGGGATGACTTCTATATATATAGATATATACATTTTTTAGTAGCCAACAACTGAATTTTCAAGTTGGCAATAACAGCCATGGAGAAAGAAAAGGAAGAGAGATAAGGTGCAGCATGATAATGGCATATTTAATCTCGTATAGTAAATTTTTAACTAAGCCATTTAGGAATTTCATAATTTCCAATTCCTAAAGGATTTTATTTTTATTCTAGGAATAATTTAACTTTCTGGAAAAAAAATATATATATATGCGGCATATGATGTGGTGGATTATTTGGCTATTTATGGTGAAGTGGCAAAAAGTCCCCAAATTCAACTATGATGTAGCACTTTCAAGCGAATTTATAGTTTCTGAAGGAATTTGACCTCCAATTAGAGAATCTAATTAATTTACAGGACCAAAATTGAAAGTACCACTCTATTGATAATTCTATATAAAAAAGTAATACTTATGGTCAATTAAGTGATACTTTACTAGAAAGGTGATACTTCTAAAGCTAGAATGGTCTGTTGTACATAAAAAGATCTATGCATATGATATACATAAGTTTTTGCCCATAAACAAACACAAGTAGGTCACTTGTACATTAGTTGCATGTATCTTCGATCCATTTTCATGGATAAACCAAATTGCACCGCTGACCTGGTGTATAGAAGACTTTGCCAAACAATCACCTAAAGGTGCCCAACCCCAAAATCAACTCCATATAGAAATCCTTTTAAAAACTTTACTAGAAAAATATGAAATATTAAGGTCCAAATTCAAGTCCACATGTTGTTGCAATTTAAAATACGTAAACTCTATTTGCACTACTATTTCCTTTGTACACCCCTGAGTGTTCGAATGATACCCTTCGATCAAAATAAAATAACCCAATTCTTCTTTTCGTCCCCTAATTTTTCCGGTGTAGCGTGCAACCTAAATTCTTCTGCCACTATTGTTGTGTTCATCGGAAATAACTCACTATCTTTATTAGCAGAGCAAATCTTTAAACGTCTGTCTAAGTAAAAGGCAAAGGTTGAATACCTCATAAGAGTAGGCAAACTCAAACAGAGAATCACAATTTTAATTTTGCAGAGGCAAGCTGTTGTCTAATTTATGAATCAGATTGCATGACAATAGAAACTTCAACCGCAGCATCGCCAAAAATTAGTCAATAATTGAGTGCACGAAAAAAGAAAAGAGAAGTCTAGCCTCAGTTGTACAATCAACTTTACGAGGCTCATCATGTTTAGTTTACGTTAGTTGAACATTGCTCATTACATTTGGCCCACACTAATCGGACACAACTCGTCATGTTCCGCCACTTACAGTCGAACAACTCCTATCTCTACATGTTCACCATCTTCAAGTTTCGATCCAAAAAAAAATTTAAAAAATTGTAACCACAATTAAGCCACCTTGGATGTATATCAACTCCATTTCTGCTTTCCTAAAATTCCAAGTTATGTTTTGTGGGGTTTTATTTAGAAAAAAGAAAAAGATGTCTATGGGGGCTATGGTGGTTGTGTACTTTTTTTAGGTAAGTAGTAAATTTCATTAAAATGGATGATGGAAAAGCCTTACCTTGTTCACAAGAAAAACATTAATAAAAGGAGGCACCTCCTCAATCCACACTAAGTCTAATCCTATGTCAGTCTCAAAATGAGCTATATAATATGCCACCTTGTTCTCCTCCTGTGGAGCATAGCGAAAATTAGAAATCAAAATTACCTCACAAGTAGCAATAATATCTGCAACAATAAGTTCATCAATTGGATCCAACCTCAATTTTTGATTCAATCCATCGATGAGGTTCTTGCAATGACTTTCCGAACAAACCGTCGTGATACCACTTTCTAATGTGCTTTGTAGCGCAAATAGCATGGCTGCAACCTCCAATGTAGTGACACTTTCCACCAACCATCTTTTACTAACTCCTGAAAATAACACTTCCCCTTTATCATCTCTTACTACGAAACCTAAACCTACCTCTCCTTCACCAAAACATGCTGCGTCATTATATATTTTACAACATCCATTTTCAGGTGTTATCCAACACGCTATTAGTGCTCTGTTTAGCTGCTGAGGATGCGAAACGGAATTTGTCGAGCATGTCCTCTCCTTTGCAAACTCATTAGCTATTCGCTGCATAATTTCCAAGACAGTATGATCATCGAACGACTTGTTCTCAAAATAGAACTTATTTCGTACTCCCCATATAGCCCATGCCAAGCTGCACACCAAACACACCGTTGAGCTGTAGAACTGCCCAAGCATGCCCATAAAAAGTTTTTGACTGGCTCAAATTGTGTCCCTTCCACCTCCACCCTTGCCGGACTAATTTTCCACAGCCTACACGTGACACGGCAATTCAACATCAAATGATGTAGTGTTTCGTAATCTTCACCATGCATTACACATATCAGGTCTTTGTCCCATCCTCGCTTAACCAATTTGTATCTTATAGGCAGTGCTTCGTGTATAACCCACCATAAAAACACATGAATTTTTGGAGGTATTTGATATCGTCATAACTTCAACCAAATCGAGTTAGATGGTGGATCCCTCAATACTTAATTCAGAAAAATTAGAAACCGTCAATGGATAGGCTAAACACACCGTAAAGATACCATTATGGGAAGCTGTTCGAACACGCTTTTCCTCTCTCGACCTGAGGCTAAGTGGTGTACGTTGTATTGCTGCTACATCAGCTAGGTCAAAATTATTCAAAATCATTTCCGCCTTCCATTATTTTAAATTGTCGTTAATTAATGTATCAACAGTGGCATACTCCAGAATAGTTTGTGGCCATGAGTTGGTCTTCATATCTCCTTCACTCCAACCCACCTGTCCTTCCATACTACCACCCACCGGCCTGGCCCAATCTTCCACCATGTTCCCTGATCCACCGACTCCCTCAAAGATAATTAAGCTTCGTCACACAAACTAGGTTGATATCCTAGTCCTGCATCATCTGAGTCTTCTCTAGCGATATATTTAGCCTTCAACACCTTGTAGTCCAATAATTTCAGATCGTCTCTAATTCTCCAATATTGTTTGGCCAATGGTGCCATATTAAAGAATCTAAGGTCTTAGAAACCCATACCATTACAGCTTTCGCTCTTGCCATAATACTTTACTTTGCCCAATGGTTCTTTCGTTCGCCATCTCCATACTCCCACCAAAGTCTCATCATTGACTTTTAAATGTCAGTACAAATGGATACCGACAATAGAAAGCATGACATTAGATACGTTGGTATAGTCTGAAGGGCCGTCTTTATTAATACCTTTTTCTCGGATAAAGATAACAAGTTCTCCTTCCACCCCTTTAGCTCACTAATTGTCTTCTCCATAATCACACCGAAAACTTCTTTCTTATTCCACCCTACTAGAGTCAGTATGCCTAAGTATTTGCCATGTTTCTCCCCATGTCTCACCTCCAGCTTAACATACAAATCAATATGTTTCTCTTGGGACACGTTTCCACTCGCACTCATCTTCAACTTCTCAATATTAATTTTATGTCCTAAGGTAGCCTCGTAGTCCCCTAAAATCTCCAACACCTTATCTACCTCGTTCTCATTTGCCCGAAAGAAGAGAATGTTATCGTCTGCAAACAGCAAATGAAATATCACAGGTGCTCGTCAAACTCTAGACCCATGCAGCAGATGATCTGGCTCCGCTTGTTAAATTCAGGCTGAGAAACCCTCTGCACAACACAAGAATAGATACAGTGATAAAGGATATCCTTGACGGAGTCCTCGCTCCGGCAAAAAACACGTCAGAAGGTGTACCATTAATAAGAAGACGAAATAATGGAAACACAACTAAAAACTAACCAGACAAAATTAACATTGAAACCTAACTTCAACATGATAGCTTGGAGAAACGACCACTCAACCTAATGTATGCTTTGCTCATGTCAAGTTATAGAGGTATTGTTAAGGTTATACTGGAAAGCATGCTTTTAAGTGTTGCTTTGTATATATAAAGTTTCTTGCACTTTAATGAATGAATATAAATTATCATCGTTTGCCTTAAATATTATGAATGTTATATATATTTATTGTAGATTATTTGAATACTTTACATTGTAGAAAATGTGGTGTGTAGTAGATCACAGAAGATCATATTGTCGGTTCCTTTTAATAAGTATAATGATTCACAACTTAAATGGAATTGAACAATCCATTTGTAGAAGTTGATGTGTAAGGTTAGGATAGGTTTGTCTTGACCAAGAGATTACACTAGTGCATTTATTGCACTGAATTGGACCAACAACGAGATAGTTTTTCTAGACTGGCTTGATAGAAAAACTAGATCTCAGTAGTTTTTGATTTCTTAATTTCTGTCACTTAAGTGAGATTGTATATAATTAATTAATGTTGCTTTGATTTCTTTTGGGTAAAGAGTCAATGGGACTCAATGCTCTATACTTCGGGCAATATTATTAATTATATGACATATTGCTAAACTAATACAAAAAATCGTGTCTTGGTAAAACAAGTTGATCATGTCCCCTTGATGGGCTTAGAATATTAATCATATCAAACCTGTATAATAGATTAACTTCCGATATGATAATAATGTTGAGCTGTTTGTTCTCAAGGAATAAAAAATATTAATTGATTAAAGCATTCTGTAGCTTAAATTAATTAATGGACATTTAATCTTAAACACGGGAAATAATAACCGGGAGCCATATTTCACAATATGGATTAGGATGGGTAGTTCAATATTAATTCTTTAGTGGAATGAATTAATATTAATGGGCTAGAATAATATTGATGGCTCAATATGGATATCTAGGCTCATTGGGAGGCTCAATCCTATTCCCCCTAAAGGCCTCTTGAGTAGCCCAATAGAAGTACATTAACTAAGAGGATAAGTTTTAATTAGAAGTAGGAGATAGAAAAGAAAATATATGGAGAAATCTAATTCCTAAAGGGATAGGATTTTATCCATATTTTCATCTCCCAAGTGGGAGAGGATTTCGATCCCTATCCCAAAAGAGGGCTGATTTTCGGGCCTTCCCCATTATAAATACGGGGCCAATTTCATTTGTTATGAATCAGTTCCTCTCACACACAAACAATACACAAACAGAAGTGAATGAAAATCAACAAAGAAATCGGCCACAAGAAACCGAACAAAGAATAGGAAGATAAATGATGAACTCAGGGATTTTACGTGGTTCGATCAATGTGATCTACATCCACGGAGGTTCTATACACCTCAATTCACTCCACTAATCAATCAATTACAAGAATTACTCCAGAAAACTAGAAACCCCAATTCACAGGTCGAATTGAGCTTAAGAACCCTAGCAATCTAATTCTCTTGATTGAGTAATGTTTACAGAGGGAAAGAAACGTGAATCAACTCGCAACTTCAAGTGTTTCAATGTATATAAAGGCCGGAGCTAGAATCAGGGAGTAGAAAAAGTTGTAACCAATTTTGTCTTCAACTGCTCAAAACTGTTTCAGCGAGCTTTCCACAAAGGTTTTTACATGCAATGGTTTTAATCCGTTGCAAACGGCAGTTATAACAACCTTGACTCCGGTTTCCATTTTAACCTCTTTCACTGATCCAGCTAAAACCCGGTTCTCAACATTCTAAACCCGGTTCTGGACTCCTCAAAACCCCTACTACATTCCATGATCACTTGATGATATTGAACTGATGTCTACATCATTCCCCATATGCATAAGTGAGTGGCTGTTCTTCGTGAAAATTAATCCTTCCTCGAGTGTTAAAAAGTTTGTTTGATTCACCTCATTGGATTGGCGAGCTTGGACTTAGGGAATACTCAAGAAGATCTTTGGGTTGAAATATTAATTATTCTCAACAGTGTCTCTCTAATTCGAAGGTAAATACGATAATCCCTTAGTTTCGCATGTCTAGGGCTTATTGTATGATTATTGTTATTCAATTACATGAATTGTGTGATTTAAATGTTTCAGTCATGGTTATTTGATTTATGAAAATATAAATTATCAGTAATAAGCCTACCAGGTAAAAAAGCACTTTGACATGGAGAAATAGTTTTAGACAACACCCCCTTCAATCTATTGGCTATGGTTTTAGTAATAACCCGGAAGACGATATTGCAAAGTCTAATGGTTCTAAATTATTTAGGAGATGCTGGTGATTCCACTTTTGATATACGGGCAACATAAGTAAAATTCAAGAAAGTTGGGTCGACCCCATGATTTAAAATCCCCAAAACACATATGATAATATCATTGCAAATAATATGACAATATTTTTTATAAAAAGAGGTGCATTTGTTTCAATTTTAGGGAGTAGTAAGCTTCGTATTCATATCTTAATCAACTTTAGGCTCGATAGATTCAAGAACCTTGTCGACCCTATATGGCGACACTGAACTGAATAAATCTTTGAAGTAGCTCCTAAACACCTGAGCTATATCCTTCAGCTCCTCAACCTATTATCCATATTCATCCATGACCCTACCCACCGTATTTCTTCTATGTCTATTACTAGCCCTATGATGGAAGACAGATGTATTACGATCTTCTTCCGTAAGCTATATCACTCTTGATCTCTGTAACCATAAAATTTCTTCTTGCTTCATTAGTTCATAAAGCTTATTCTCAATATCTCGACTCTCCCGTGCTACCTCATCAGACATGGTAGCACAATGAAGTTCCTCCAACTTGCTCAATAAATCAGCAATTCGCTTACATATGTTCCCGAAAGTTTCTTTATCCCAACTAGAAAGAGCGTCGCCATACCGCGTATCCTCTAAGTCACAGTCAGTTCCTTCCCTACTATTCCAAATTATCACATTCTTCATGAATCATCCACCAATTCTCAAACCGAAAGAGACGTGGTCTCCGAGTTCCAAAATCCATATTATTCCTTTGGAAGTTATGGACATTAGATTTCACAACAATAGAATGGTGGTCGGATTTGAAGCAGTCGAGATGTGCTATCAACTTACGGGTACATTCCCCTCCATTTGTCATTGGCTCGATCCAACCTTTCCTGTATGTTATCATCCCCAGTTTGCCCATTGGACCACGTAAACTTATGGCCTTTGTGGATGCCCAAATTGTAGAGATCACGGTCCTCCAAAACCAACCCTGAATAGTGACATTGAACCTCCATTCTGAAACGCTCAGCCTTGTTTCTCAGTTGACCACAGGATTTGATTAAATCCTCTATGCACAATCATGGTCGATTGCGTAGCGGTTCTAGATGCTGGATCAGCTGCCAATTTTTGTATTTCATTTGCTTCAGGCCACCCATGTATGCCTGCAAAAATCCTCTATATACCTCTATTATCAGTAACTTCACAAGAAATATGATGATGGCTATAAGTTTGCAATCTTGTTTGGATATCCTCATTCCACAGGATGTAGAGGCAGCCAATATGCGCTCTCCCCTGGTCCATCATATCAATACTAAAACATCCCATAAACCCTAAAGACTGTGAATTGAGCCTAGTCATCTGCCTCTAATCTAATTTCGTTTCCATCACAAACATGATATTTGGCCCTTCATCACATAGGAACTTCTTTAGAGCCCAAACTGTCGCTCGGTTTCCAAGGCCGTGTCAGTTCCAACTGAAGAGAATCATTGGCACCAAAAGTGCCGATTCTCGATCACGGCCGCTGGTTTAATCTCTGTATTTCCTTTCAAACCTTTGTTTCTCTTCCCTATTATAACATCATCCTCATCTTCATTTATATATTGTCCACGTTTGGTACCTGAACTATGAAGCTCTTGTACAGTACACCATGAGCAATCTCTCTCCTTCCAATTTTCACTTTCTTTAGTTTTGTCCTCCACTGGAAGTACCGCAGTGGGGCCATGAAGGGACTATTGTTTTGGCTCCACATAGAATTTCAAGTATGTGAGTTGGGCTCAAGTATGTATTAATCTGGTGGATGTTGGTGTTTCTCGGGAAGGTTATGTCATTCGGTGTTTTGGCTTGATTAAGTAGATTTTGGGTACTAGGATAGTAAGGGCTCTTTTTGGTTTATGTGAGTGTCACGAGTTCGGGATAAGTTGGGTGTCTTAGTTGGGTGTGGGGAAGTATGGTATGATATTTACTGGTGGTTGTTGTATGACAGTAAGATTTTAGTGTATGAATATTTATAGGATGATGTGGGGGGTATGATTATTGGTGGTGTGAATGTTCAGGTTTTCTGAATTATTTTGGTCATGATGGTTATTTTGGCTTGACGTTATAGGCATTGTGGGTTTGGTTTGGGTGGGTTCATTTGGGTTTTGCATAGGGTGCATGGGATGTAAGTTGTGTTTCTTTGTTTGGGATGTTTGTTCTTTGTTATCACTTACATCATAGCAATGCATCTGAGTCAGATTATCAACCAGCAACCCAATGATAGGGTCATGTACAACTTTTTCAGCCTTCTCTTTTATAACCTCTTGTTGTTCCTCTATGTTTCTCTTAAAGGTTGCAACCAATGCCTTTCTGGCAGCTGGTGGGCCTATTGGCTTCTCTTCTTGTAAAATCACCTTCACATGCTTTGCTGGTGATGCTTTAATCCCCTGGTATGTCATCCTCCCATAACAACCCAAACTCCTCCCATCAGACACAATATCACAAACTTTCTTAATGTGACCCACACATCAAAAAATGAAGAAAAAAGTTTGGAGTCTCTTGTGTATATATATGGTACCCATATCGTTCTCTATTTGATTGCTAGTTGAGTTCCTTTCCAAACTGGTTTGGATAAGTCAAGCTGAGCCTTTATACGGACACTATGATTCACCCCTTCTAATGAAGCTTTATCAACTTCCAAGAATTTACCTAGACGATTTCCAATAGACTTTGTTGTTGCTTCATTGCGAGCCACAGTGTGTAACTCATAGACCCGATCCAGAACGAAGTTCTATCCAACTGTACTAACGATGCTACTTCATCTGATTCTAATTCCTTGAGAACTAAGAGATTCTTGCCTGAATTCCACGACTCCAAAGCCAAGACAAAATCCACATCTCTCCCAAGGTTGAATTAGAATGGGAAAAGGTTAGGACCAACATCTGTAGCCGTCATACCCCTCTTCAGCTTCCAAGCTTTTTGCATATGCTCTAATAACCCTTATGAAATAAACAGATTCTGATTACATACCAACCTGATCAGAAACAGAGTACAATTATTATTCTCACTCTCTCCATCACTCTCAACCCGAATCGGCTCCTCTCTATCACCCACCGCCAATTCATTCAGTTCAGTGTCCATTAGAGCACTCAGTTATTGAGCCTACGAGTTAAATATCGCAAAAACACAAAATAGTAGCCCTAATACCAAAACCAATTACGCAGAGATCAAGTATTAAAAGGAAAGTACACGAACCCTCAATAATCCCTAGGACAAAAGCAAATCAAAACGGATGGTACATGAACACAAATAAAAAGATGAGAAGATACATTTTGAAAGGGGTAGAAATCATCAGTCAACGGAGAAATTGAGACTTAGATGAGGATTGTGAAGAAACTCACGCTGGAAGAATACGTGGCCACAGGTGCGATCTCATATCACACAAACAACCATACACCTAGGGACCATTTTACATTAATACCGAGCTTTTTTCTCTCCTATTACCTTTTCTCTTTTTTGAGTAAAAGTATGATGTCTTAACTTTGTGGTCATGTAATTTTGTGCAGAAAAAATACATAATGTCATGGGGCAACAATGGTCCTATTTAGAATAGAAAAAGAAACAACTATGTAGATGAGATTTTCTCGAAAATGGTGGCGTAGATAAGTCAAAGGGTAATGTTGCCAATTTACTCATGTCTATTTTTGTAAAGAGACAAATAGTAGTGTAAAGAGAGGAAATAGTGGTTCAGATAGAATCACTCTTTAAAATATCATATCATCTCAAAATATATTAAGTTCCCCAAAATAACAAGATTAAAATAAAATATATGCATTAGAGAAATGTATAAGTACCCACGGTTTGCAAGCCGCGAGCTTGAAAAACCTTCGGGAATAAACGAGATTGAAATATTAAACATGTGGTTACAGTTCTCGGTACAACGAATACGATTTAACTACCATTTCCTAGTAATTTCTTTGGAGTTTTATCCCTATTTCGGAGTTTTATAGGTCAATGATCCGAAAAGTATGTCAACTTTGGTTTTGAAAGATAATTTATATCAATGTATGACCTAAATGATTTGAGATTATCAATGAAAGACTCATAAATCTAAAATCATTATAGTGATTTGTTTGGAAAGGTAGAAAGCTGTAAAATAAAATTATGGAGATAAACAGGGCAAATACTCCAACGCCTTTCATGAAGAAAATAATAAAAAAAAATTAAGATTGATTAGCAAAACTGCTTGTTATCCACAATTTGGTGAGAATATGTTTCCTTCGTTTGATTCATTTTCTTTCCTTCATAATTTTGCAATTTTCTTCTTCATATTTGTTCTTATGAAATATGGTATACCAATTCTTGTACTTGGACAAAGTTGAATATTTCAATAGATCTAAAATTCATTCCTAAATGAGTTGTAAAGAATATTTCAAAGTTAAGTGAGAAATTTTGATGGTGGAAAATATGAAGTGTTGATGAAAAGAAAAGAAAAAACTCTAAAACATTGTGACAGGTGGATGCCAAAGTAACTAGAGAGGAGTGAAATATTTGAGTGAGTATCGTCACTTTTTTATATTACTGTGAACTATGACGTTTCAAACAAATCATGTAATGATTTTAGATTATTTAGCATTCTATTGATAGTTTTAAATAAATACGCCTTGGATTAATATAATTTTCTGTCAAGACCTAGATTGATAGTTGACTATATTTCGAATACTAGACTGCTAAAATGAGAAAACCCCCAAAACTAGCACTTTTTGTAAGAAACATATTAATGTTGTCAAGTTTGTAAAAATATATTAATTCTAGCACTTTGACTGGTCTTTGGACAAAAATGCTCTTCTGGACAAAAATGTTACTCTACCAATGTAGATGTCAGTTCAATATCATCAAGTGTTCATGGAATGTAGTAGAGGTTTTGAGGATTCCAGAACCGAGTTTGGAATGCGGAGAACCGAGTCAGAGAACCGGGTATTAACCAGATCAGTGAAAGAGGTTAAAATGGGAACCGGGTCCAAGTTTGTTATCACTGCCGTTTGCAACAGATTTAAACCGTTGCATGAGAAACCGTTGTGGAAAGCTCGCAGAAGCATTTTGTTAACAGTTGAGTCAAAATTGGTTACAACTTCTTCTACTCCCTGATTCGAGCTTCGGCCTTTATATACATTGTAAACACTTGAAGTTGCGAGTTGATTCACGATTCTTTCCCTCTGAAAAAACTACTCAATCAAGAGAATTAGATTGCTAGGGTTTTATGCTCAATTCAAGCTGTGAATTGGGATTTCTGGTTTTCTGGATGAATTCTTGTAATTGATTAATTAGTGAAGTGAATTGAGGTTTATAGGACCTCCGTGGATGTAGATCACATTGATCGAACCACGTAAAATCCCTGTGTTCATCATTTTTCTTTCCTGTTCCTGGTTCGGTTTCTTGTAGCCGATTTCTGTGTTATTTTTCATTCAATACTGTTTGCGTGTGAGTGAGACTGAATCATAACTAGTGGCGCCGTCTGTAGGAAGCCTCCTCATGCAACAAGAAGATAGAGATGTCAGGAATGAAGATGGATGTGGAAAAATTCTCAGGGAGGAATGACTTTCATCTTTGGAGGATCAAGATGAAGGCTATTCTGGTTCAAAACGGGCTGGTAGGTGCTCTCAAGCCTGAAAACGAATGGATAGAGACAGAGAAGCCTAAATATGCAGAAGTGGATCAAAAGGCTTTAGGTTTAATCATCCCGTGTCTAGGAGATAAGCCATTGAAGGAAGTTTGAAGGTGCTCGACTGCAATAGAGGATTGGACCAAGCTGGAGGAACTATATCAGTCGAAGTCTGTATCAAATAAGCTGTTTCTCAAACAGAGGTCACTGGCCTTCAAAATGGTGGAAGAAAAAGACATTTCTGATCAACTGGATGAGTTTTCAAAACTTCTTGATAAGCTGGAAGATCTTGGAGTAACTATGGAGGATGATGACAGAGCTTTAATGGTGTTAAATGCTCTACCAAGTTCCATGGAAGGGTTCAAGGACACTTTGATGTTTGGGAGGCAGGATAAACTGAGTTATGACTCAATAATCACTGCCTTGAAGACCAAATGCTTACAGAATCAAGGAGACAAGAAGGTGACTCAATCTGGTGAAGGATTGAATGTCAAGTTCAAGAAGAATTACCAAAAGAAGAATGGCCAAACCTCAAAGAACCACAAGATTGGCAACACTGTTCCAAAGAAACCTGGAGAATGGATAGAGAACAGGAAATGTTTCAAGTGCAAGCAAGTAGGGCATATAAAGAAAGATTGACCTCAAAAGATGAAGAAGAAAGAAGGCCATGGTGGAGAAGCTGCTACAGTTGAACATGGAAAAGACACTCCAGAAGTCTTGAATGGTACTGAGTAAAAAATGGAGTTGGAATGGGTACTGGATACATGCTGCTCATTTCACATGTGTCCTCATAAAGAATGGTTCCAAAACCTCAAGAAAGAAGATGGAGGGTGTGTACTGCTGGGAAATGACCAATCCTGAAGGGTTCAAGGCACTGGATCAGTAAGCATCAACATGTTTGATGGTGTTACCAGACAAATTACAAATGTAAGGTATGTGCCTGGACTTAAAAGAAATCTGATCTCCCTAGGATCTCTAATTGCTACTGGGTGTGAATTTAAGTCTGTTGATGGCCAACTACACATAACCAAAGAGAATAAATTGGTAATCAAGGGAAGACAACACAATGGATTGTTTATTTTGATAGGAAAACCAGTGGTTGGGAGCGTGGGGTATATCTTGGTTAATGATGAATTAACCCTGTGGCATAAAAGGTTGGGACACATTGGTGAAAGAGGACTGAAAGAGCTATCCAGAAGAGGGATAATAGGAGAGATTGGGAATCAGACACTTGAGTTCTGTGAAAATGTGCATTGGGCAAATCACAGAAACTGCCTTATGCCAAAGGGATTCACATCACTCAAGAACCTCTAGATTATGTTCACTCTGATATCTGGGGACCATCCAGGACTGAAACACATGGAGGAGGAAAGTACTTCATGTCTATTATTGATGATTTCAATAGGAAAGTATGGGTGTTTATCTTAAGAAACAGGAGTGATGCCTTCACTAAATTCAAGACATGGTTGCTTCAAATGGAAACCTTGAAGGGAAAGAAACGCAAGCATTTAAGAACTGATAATGGCCTATAGTATCTATCTACTGAGTTCACAACCTTCTGTAATGAAAGGGGAATTACCAGACACAGAACAATCCCCATGAATGCACAACATAATGGTGTGGCAGAAAGACTCAACAGAACTGTTCTTGAAAGTGTAAGGTGTATGTTACTTGATGCTGGGTTGCCAAAGGTGTTCTGGGGAGAAACAATAAACACAACATGTTATCTAATAAACAGATCTCCTACATCAACTCTGGAGTTCAAAACACCAGAAGAAGTATGGAATGAAAGAATTCCAGATTACTCAGGATTAAAGGTGTTTGGATGCTTGGCATATGCTCACTTGAGATCAGATAAACTTGATCCTAGAGCTTACAGGTGTGTGTTTCTGGGATATCCAGAGGGAATCAAGGGTTACAGGTTATGGTGCATGGAACCTGGGAATCAGAAATTGATGATCAGCAGAGATGTAAAGTTCAATGAATCCATTATGGGATATCATTTCTCTGGGAATCAAGGAAAGCATGATGGAGGCTCTAAAACAGAAAGGGTATCATTTCAGGTGGAGACTCAGGAGGATCATTACAAACAGAGAGGTGAAAACTTGGCTGATCATTTCAGTGATAGTTCTTCAGAAGAAGAAGACATACCACACATAAATCCAAACTTGAGAGAGTACAGCATTGCCAGAGTCAGACCAAGGAGGCAAATACAGAAACCAGACTTTTATGGACAGGCTGGAAGTGTACATTATGCACTTAGTGTTGCTGAAGAGATAGAAAATCATGAACCACAAAACTTCAAGGAAGCAGTCAGTGGTAATGAAAGTGAACACTGGATTAGTGCAATGATGGAGGAAATGGAATCTTTGGAAAGAAATGGCACCTGGAAACTGGTGGATAAACCAAAGGGACAAAAGCTGGTAAGTTCCAAATAGATTTACAAGAAGAAAGTTGAAGCTGGAATCTCAGACAAGATAAGGTATAAGGCAAGGTTGGTAGCAAGGGGTTTTACTCAGAGGGAAGGCATTGATTTCAATGAAGTTTTCTCTCCTGTAGTAAAGCACTGTTCAATCAAACTACTTTTGTCAAAAGTAACTCAAGAGGATATGGAGTTACAGCAGCTAGATGTAAAAATAGCTTTCTTACATGGAGACTTAGTTGAGAACATTTATATGAAGCAGCCTGAGGGATTTGTGAGTCCAGGAAATGAAGAGAAAGTATGTTTCCTCAAGAAGTCATTATATGGATTGAAGCAAAGTCCAAGGTAGTGGAATAAGAAGTTCAATGAGTTCATGTTAAAAGTTGGTTTTGTTAGAAGTTTGTATGATAGTTGTGTTTATTTTGATAAAATTTTAAGTGCTGACCCTGTATACCTGTTGCTGTATGTGGATGACATGCTCATTGCAAGCAAGAGCTCACATAAAATACATCAGCTTAAGCAGAAGTTGAGTTCTGAATTTGATATGAAGGACTTAGGAGAAGCCAAGAAGATTCTGGGAATGAATATAATCAGAGACAGAGCTGCTGGATGTTTATGGTTGTCTTAGAAGCATTATCTTCAGAAAGTGGTGGAGAGGTTTCAGATGCATGAGGCCAAAACACTGAGTATTCCAGTAAGCCAACAACTCAGATTATCAAAGGAGCAGAGTCCTAAGACAGCAGAAGAAGAGACGTACATGAGAAGTGTGCCTTATGCTAGTGGAGTTGGGAGTCTGATGTATGGGATGATATGCAGCAGACCAAACTTAGCATACTATGTGTCTTTGGTCTGCAGATATATGTCAAATCCAGGAAAAGCTCACTGGGAGGCTTTGAAGCAGGTTTTGAGGTATTTAAAGGGAACAACAAGTCTAGGTTTGAAGTTTCAGAAGCAGGCAAAAGTGGTTATTCCTTTGGAAGGTTTTGCAGATGCTGATTTTGCTGGTAATGTTGATACCAGGAAGTCAATCACAGGATATGTTTTCACATTATATGGTACTGCAGTTATCTGGAGAAGTGTGCAACAATCAGTGGTGGCTTTATCAACTACAGAAGCTGAATACATGGCTTTGACAGAAGCAATCAAGGAAGCTGTGTGGTTAAAAGGTATTCTGAAGGATCTGGGGATAAAGCAGGATTGTGTTACTATATATTGTGACAATCAGAGTACATTACATCTAGTGAAACATCAAGCTTTCCATGAAAGATCCAAGCACATAGATGTCAAATTGCATTTTGCAAGAGATGTGATTGATGCAGGGTCTGTGGAGGTTAGGAAGGTCCATACAAGTGACAATGCTGCTGACTTTCTAACTAAAGCAGTGCCTGGGAGTAAGATGGTTCATTGCTCAAGCCTAATTAGGCTTGAACGGTGTGATTAAAAGGAGGAGAACAAGGCAGGTTGAGGTGATGAAATACACTTCAGTTCATTGAGGTGGAGATTTTGTAGATGTCAGTTCAATATCATCAAGTGTTCATGGAATGTAATAGAGGTTTTGAGGATTCCACAACCGGGTTTGGAATGGGGAGAACCGGGTCAGAGAACCGGGTTTTAACCAGATCAGTGAAAGAGGTTAAAATGGGAACCGGGTCCAAGTTTGTTATCACTGCCGTTTGCAA
Organism: Ajuga chamaepitys; assembly: GCA_958295605.1. NCBI lineage: Eukaryota > Viridiplantae > Streptophyta > Magnoliopsida > Lamiales > Lamiaceae > Ajuga > Ajuga chamaepitys. Next base: position 20,340,101 of record OY282501.1, read on the forward strand.
CAGATTTAAACCGTTGCATGAGAAACCGTTGTGGAAAGCTCGCAGAAGTAGTTTGTTAACAGTTGAGTCAAAATTGGTTACAACTTCTTCTACTCCCTGATTTGAGCTCTGGCCTTTTTATACATTGTAAACACTTGAAGTTGCGAGTTAATTCTCGATTCTTTCCCTCTGAAAACACTACTCAATCAAGAGAATTAGATTGCTAGGGTTTTATGCTCAATTCAAGCTGGGAATTGGGATTTCTGGTTTTCTGGATGAATTCTTGTAATTCATTGATTAGTGAAGTGAATTGAGGTGTATAGAACCTCCGTAGATGTAGATCACATTGATCGAACCACGTAAAATCCCTGTGTTCATCATTTTTCATGTTCCTGGTTCGGTTTCTTGTAGCCGATTTCTGTGTTGTTTTTCATTCAATACTATTTGTGTGTTGTTTGTATGTGAGTGAGACTGAATCATAACAACCAAAATATTGTTTACTTTTCAGAGTTGTCGGCCACTTGTTTTCGTGCTTGCCGATAGTTTCGTGCCATCTCTATTTCTTCGTGCCAGTCATTTTAATTCTATTGTCTCGTGCTTAATTACTTCATGCATGTCATTCCAGTTGTTTTAATATACTATTCATGTTTTGTGCCTATTGTTATCTTGAGTTTTTTTAGAAAAAACTGAAATTACTAAGAGCCTAGAAAATGGTATCAGAGCCCTAGGTTTATTTAAGAAATCATTAACTTTATTTTTATTATGTTATTTACTATCCTAAAGGAGGAGAAAATCGAGTAAAATATGAATCCAAACGAATGTTCAAGAAAAAACACTCAACAGGAATACTTGAGTGAAAACTCAACAAGGAATATTACCAAATTCTGGAAAGAGAAAAACAAGATTTCCTTGGAGAATTCATCCGAAGATGTGACAAGACTCTTGAAAGAACTAAGAAGCTCAACCACGAGCTACAACAGCCTTTCAAGATGCCAAGCAGTGATGAAACGAGAGAAGGAATCATACGAAAGACCCTTGAACATGAAATACCTGTACAAGGAAATATAACTAATTTCATCAACTTCACCAGCATCCAGGGAAGATTTCCTACAAAGGAGATCTAGAGAAGGCGCCCAACCAATCCCCATCAGATATCCAGAAACCTCATTTACATTTCTAGAAGAAAGCATGATGGGACATAATTGGGAAGAAATCAGTGGGGAAAAATCTAAGATTACTAATCTTAGAGAAATTCAAAAGGTGGTTCAGAGTTATGGAGAAAATCTCATTAACCATCAGAAGGAGATCCTGGAAACACTCAAGGATGTCCAAAGAATATTGAATACCTTAGAGAACAAGCCAAGTCCGTCAAGAAGAAAGGAAGGAGGATGGCTACTACCATCTTTTTGTGTAGAACCTTTTTTACACCAAAATTGGAAAGGTACTGAAGTAAAAAAAGGAACTGACGGATAACGAAAAGAGGATTATTTCTGAACCGGAAGGATCTATCCTGATCAATATGGATAGAGTAAATTTGAAGGATTTACACGACGTTGCACAATCCTTTTCAGGATTAGGTCTTGTAGATTTAAAAATGCAAGAAAATGCATTGGCGGGCCAAACAATGGTTCCCCGAAATACACCTCAAAATCCAACCAATGCGGCAGATCGAAAGTATGGGATCCCATGATCCTCCACCTAAAGAAAGGATGCCACATGCTGGAGATTTCACCATAGTCATCCAGCCGGAACAAGAAGGAGAACCCAAAGGCTAAACTTCATGCAATCACCTTATGGGAAATCTCAATTGGATCTAATTTATCAATAATGGGTTAGTATTCAATCTGGATATTGGACTTTAATAATAGAGAACAACTCATCGATGAGTGGGCATCATCAATGATAATTGCAGCTGGAACACTTGATTTAGAAGAAGGTTTCATATCACTTTTAAAGATGAGCCTCAAAGGATCAGCGAAAGGGGCTTGGGATCAAACTAAGCCTGAGATAAAATAAAGTGCTTGGGCTGGCGAATCATTGTCCGATATTGTCCAGAAGATGGCCTAAATCATCAAAGTGACTTTTATCGGAATAGGTTACTTTGAAGGAGCCGAAGAAGAAAAGGCCAGACGAGACAGGCAAGCACTTCATAGCCTGGAGCTACGTGATATTTGTCACGTAGATGAGTTCATCAAACTCTTGACAGAGTATACATGGAAGTCAAAGTGGGAGGAACATGAGGTTTGTCCTCTATTCTTGGCCAAGATTCCAAGCCGATGGAGGAAAATGCTTATGAGAGAATATCAGCTATCTCTGGATAATTCACTTGATACCTTGGCCAGGAGAATGTCGTTTCTCAAAGTAAAGGTTGTAGAGTGGTGTTATCAAGCGGTGCTTCACAAGAATTATAAGAGACTCAGAGGAATAAACAAAAGTGTTCCTCTATGTCGTGTTGATAACGACATCCCTACTGTCATTAGGGGCCAACCATTTAGGCAGAAGAAGATGAAAAGAATAAGTCATCCTTATCCTAGAAGAGATGGTATCAAGAGATCTGAATCCTCATGGAGACCTAGAAAGTTCTGGTCCAAACAAAAGGCGCGAAGTTATAAAACTGGTCGGAGGTCAGGACCAAGTAGAAGTGGAGCTTCTTCCTCAAGCTCAAATCAAAGGAGCACAGGAAGATCAGCATCAACAAGAAGAACGTTTAGAAGAGCTCATACAAGAGCTAATGAAAGTTCCAAAGATTGCAATTGCTGGACATGTGGAGCTAAAGGCCATATATAAACTGCTTGTCCAGACAATCGAAGACAAGGAGTTAGAAAGTTTGAGATAACTCCGGAGATAGAGAAAGTTGTCTACTTACAGGATCTGATTCAAGTATATCAGTTCAAAGATATTCCTTCGGATGAAAGCATATACGAAGAAGAAGAAGAAGATTACAGTGAATATGAGTCTTCAGAATCAGAATCAGAATTAGAATCAGACTGAGGAAGTAGACGTCTTCTGACAAGAGACACGAGAAGATCTCTCTGGATTCTTCTCACAGATGTCAATTTCTCATAAGACTCTTATGAAAATTAAGAGAGAAGGCTTAAAACTCCAAATCTATGATGAGTTTTTTGTTGGGAGATTAGACAAGACTTTGGGACATTTCCTAAAGAAGATAAAACATCTATCATCTACAAAGTCACAGCAAGGGAGATCACAATTCCCTTGGAGTTGACAAGTAATGTGATGGAGATGCAACTAGTTCTGATGAGAGAAATTAGAGAGGAACGCGGCAGAATGAATAGAAAAATTGCTCAGAAGATGCAGTGGATCCATATCGGAGCTATCAGAATTCTTATCAAATCAATATTCAGGGAAGGGATTGATTCTTCAATTGATATTGCTATCTTTGACAAGAGAATCAAGAATTTGTGAGATGGAAGTCTGGGAGGAATCTCAGGCAATCTTTATGCTGGGAAATTGGTGTCCTATATTTATCCAAGGATTACCTATAACTTAGTAGATCACGAATTTAATAGAATTCTAAACCTTCATCAAGATTTCAAAAACAAGGAATTGATGAAAGAAGGGAATAAACCATACTCTATTACCTACAGTATTTCGTATGCGCTTTCTAATACCCACCATTTAGAATTATTCATGAGAAAGGAGTTTATCGAAATACTAGATATCTTTGAACAGGTTGCACATGCAGTCCTTCCGGAGATCATGGAGTTACCGCCAATCCATGAAATGGATATGCAGATTGCGAACCAACCTATCATGACTGGATCAACAAGTCAAATGTTCGAACCGATAAGAGTCTCTTTTCATGATAGTAGAATCATGAGTCGAATTGGGTAAAGAGACCTATCATACAAGAGAGGCTAGAACCAGAGAAATTCACAACCAAAGGTGAATTAAAATGTCCAGAAGGCTGGAAGGAAGTAGAGATAGTGTTTGATATCATGCAAAAGAATAATATATTTCCTTGTGATGTCTTGTACTATTTACAACAACCTTTATTGGGAAGATATAAAGGACTCCTCCAGCTAGGAGAAAGCGAGTTGATAATCCAAGGAATAGCAAGACGAGATAAAGGGCATCTTATTCTTGGATTAGAGTTTCTCGAGGACCACAAACCTTGGGAAAGGTAGCCTGACCGAATGGTGTTCACGGTGGATCACAAAAAATATCAAATCCTATGATATGATTGAGAATATTTACAAGCTCTAATGGCCACTAGCTCATTCTCTATATACATATCTATCGAGATGTTATATGAAAAATATCGAGCGGAATATTTCGCGGCCTACATTGATTCAGGCGCAAGAATATGCAAAGCCAAGCCAGAAATCTTTCCTGCATGAATGGGAGAAGATCTACCGGCTATTGCAGGAAGAGATTTCTCGAAGAGAATTCTTATCCTCAAAAGGAATTAAACAAGCAGAAATAATGATCGGAGGAGCAGGAGATATCCCATGGTACAAAGTCAAGACTCCACCAATTTATTTCCATGATACAGGTGCAGATATTCTGTTAGGAAATAATTTTCTACAAACATTCAAGCGGTTCACTCAAGAGAATGAAATGCGAAGGGTTATTTTCACTTCCCTATGTGATCATAAGATTATTGTTCAGTGATTAAGGGAGACATTTCATCGGAAAATGCCCATTAATTTTCGCAGCAAGCATGGTGATGAAGGAAAATTGAGTCACCTAAAGATGAATAATTATCGAAGATATGGAGATGCACTCCTTCAATATCGAGCCAAAACACTAAGAGGAGACAGGGATGAGTGAATGTCAAATGAGATAATCCAATTCCTCAAGGTGTCTATGGAGGTAAGCCCACAACTAGATATCACCAATGAAGAACAAATATCTCTAGAAGATGTCAAGAAGAAATACAGAGGAATTTTGATGAAGATCCTCTAGCATGGTGGGACAAAAATGAACTCAAGGCATCTCTGAAGGTAAAAGTCGAGAAAGAAAATGAGTTTGTTCGGTCCAAGCCAATCCTTATGAATCAAGCATATCATGAGGATATGAAGATGATACTTAAGGAACATTTGAACCTTTAGTTAATATCAGCAGGAATCTCTCCATATAGCAGCCCAGGATTTCTGGTAACAAACCATGGAGAATTAAAGAGTGGAAAGCCAAGGTTGGTGATTAATTACAAATGGATCAACAAACATCTTGGAATTCGATGGATACTATATTCCGAGCAGAGAACACCTGCATCAAGGATGCAAAGTTATTCTCTAAATTTTATTGGAAATCTAGTTTCTATCATATCAAGATGGATGATGTCAGCAAGAAGTATACGACGTTTTCTATACCACAAGGACACTATATCTAGAATGTAATGCCAATGGGATTAGCAAATGCACCCAGATATACCAAAGGAAGATGGATAATCTTTTTAAAGATTATTTTAAATTCATGTTTTTGTATGTCGATGATATACTTATTGCCTTAAGGAATATGAAGGAACATATCAAACATCTGGAAGTCTTTTCAGAAGTTTGTCACAAGGAAGGATTGGTGCTATCTGAAAAGAACGCAGTAATTGCTACAAGACGGATTGAGTTCCTTGGGATCGAGATCGATGAGTCTAAAATCACCTTCCAAAATATATTTTGGAGAAGGTGCAGGCATATCCGGAGGACCTCAAAGACAAGAAACAACTACAAAGTTTTCTTGGAGTTGTCAATTTTGCCGGGATATTTATAAAAAATCTAGCAAAATACAGGAAGGTGTTCAACCCATTGTTAAAGAAAGTGCTAATTTCAAATGGGAAAAGAAACACAAAGAATAGGTGTTACAGCTTAAAGAGATTTGTAAAGACCTACCAAAGCTTACAATACCGAATGACAAAGATGAATTGATACTCTAGACAGATGCCAGTGATCTTTGGTGGACAGCAGTTCTAACCAAAGCAACCCCAAATGGAGAAGTCCCATGTCGATACTGCAACGGTCTCTTTGCAGAAAATGAAGCAGCAAGATGGCATATCAATGAGAAATAATTCTTTGCAGTGCGAAAGGCTTTCAGAAAATGGTCTTTATTCCTATTGCCTAAGAAATTCATTCTTAAAACATAACACGAGTGACAAAGATTTCTTAACAAAAAATATTGAATCTAAAACTAAGAAAGATAGATTACTGAGATGACAAGTTGATTGTCAATATTTTGATTATGAAGTCTTCATTGTAAAGTCTCACGGAAATGTTCTTGTAGACTTTCTAATGAGAGATGGAGTCCACTGAAGCTTACTCTATCCTAACGGGATATAAGCATCTCTAGGACCGTTTGGAGGAGCTTGACAAGAGTATCAACGGCCTAGATATTCAAGCCAAGATCGTGGGTCGAGTACAATAGGAGGACTTGTCAAAAGTCCGAAGTGCCCTGAAGGATACAAAAATTGCAAGTAATTACCTTTGGGATAGCTTGATTATTCCTATCCGATGGGAAGCTTTTTCATTAAAGCAAAAGGTTGAGTTTCGAGAACGGGCCTCTAACCCGGTCACCATAGATTCAAGTACTGTGAGCATGAGCTCTAGGTTGGATCCTTACATGGATTAAGCTGAAGAAACAATTGAGCAAACGGAGGATACTCCTCCTGCTATCTCAAGCCAACCCAGCACCTCTGGGGTAAAAGAGGAAGAGATCAATCTTAGGCCAATGACTGGCACCTCTAAGATTAATAATAACGAGCTTAAAGTTTTTCCATTTCAGGTTTATCAACGAACATGGGAGAAAAGCTCTTACAGGGGCTGGGGTTAACCCAACAAAAATGTCAGATTGATACGAGCCTAGGAGCCAATCCACGAGAAATAAAAGAATGGTATGATTTTGGAGCTCTAGCTTCAGTTCATACTGTGACACCAAGTTTCCCAGAAATCTCAAAAATTCTGGGATGGATATACAATGCCGTGTTCGAGACATGGGAAAACAATAATCACCTCGAACGTGGAGATGTTCTGGAGCTGAAGTTTATATTAGCGGCCCCGGAACCATACAAGAACGGGTCTTAATCAGCTTTTCATTTCATAAAGCTACACAGACCTGATACTAGACAGACAAACAAGAATATGTCTGTCCCAGATCTAAAGATCCCCTTAGTATCAATCTTAACGGAGGATGATATTACTACAAGGAGAGTTTGGGGCCTATGGGTTTGCCTCATGGAAATGAGAAAGGTCAAATGGAGCTTCAAAGTCTTTCACAAGAAGGTGAATAGATCACTCTTGATCTACACCATGACATCCAAAACCTCTCCATACGCAGACTATCTTTGAACAGGAGAGAGAGATGTTATGGAAAAACGAGCTACCAGAAACTTGAAAAACGACCAAAAAATATTGCAATATGGCACATAATGGACGGTGGATGAGCCGAATTTGTCCCAGGTACCCGGAACAGGATATACACTATTCGGACAATCGTTCCCTTTCATAAATGACAAAGAAAAGAGAAATGAGAAAGAACCATTGAGAAAGCTAAAGATGCCAAGGGGACCACCCAGAAAAAATTAATAGAGGGATCCCCGACAAGCAGTGATGGGTTGAGTCATGAGAGTTGTATCCACAAAAAAGGACAAAAGGTGGAGCTTAAAGAGGTGTCCACAACAGAATGATTGGAGCCTGCATGTGATGCAAGGGTCCACACCCATGTGAACCATGTGTTCATTCTGGACCACATCAATGTGATCCGGATAAGAGAGGCATCCAAAAAATCCGTAAGACCAATGAGAGGTTGACAACTGGATGCAATAATTCAAGGATAGAGGGTCTCAAACCTCTATAGAAGCAAGGTAGAAGGAAGCAGAAGGTATTGACCATTCCCCTCTGTTTTCTTACAAAAAATAAACATTGTAATAGTTAGTCTGTAGTTTCTTCCATTCTAGTTTTCTTTCGAGTTTATGTGTCTGAGAGCATAGCTATCATGGGTAGCTAAACAAGTCGTCTCCTCCCAAAAGGAGATGTACAGATGTAATAAATACGTTATTGATTTCTCAATATAAGTTGGGCTTTTATTCATCATCTTCCAAAAGTTTTATTTATGTTCATCAACCAAGAAAAATATTATATGCCTCGAGGTAAGAAACGAAACGAGGATGTGTTGGTTGTTGTTAAAGGAGTCTACGTCTGGAACCATCGGTTGTGATCGAGTGGTTGGGATGTGAGGAGTAGTTCGTAAAACTCGGTGGATACTCAATTCGGTCAAAGGTTTAAAACTTGGCTTATGTTTCAAAAATTTAGTTTACGGAAGCATAATGGGCTTGATATGGGTCGTACTGGACTATTTCTATTGATAAAACTGTTAGTAAATTCGAGTTTTAGGTTTGTTATGATTATGCACTACTTTCGTGCCATGTTGATACTTAGGCTCGTGCCTAAACGAGTATCTTAATTATGATCGTGCCAGGATTTAAACTTCGTGCTTGGAGTTTTATTTCGTGCCAGATGTTCGTGCCACAATACTGTTGTTCGACAGCAACAATACTTTTTGTCAGTTTGCTACAAGATCTTGTCGGATGAACAGTAAAAGACAAAAAGGGCGAAACTGGAATAGGGTGCTAGATTTGATATAAATTTAAAAAGTTGACAAAATTTATGTATTTATTACAAAAAAGTTCTATACATAATTTTCTCCCCGGCTAAAATTCCTATTTTTATCTCTTTCTTTTTAAATTTTATTCAAGAGAGTTTCTTTATTTTTTATTTTTTAAGTTTTGACCATTAAAAACCAACCATGCAAAGTAAACCAAAACTAATTAATTAAAATTATTTAAAAACCTGAAGTTTTAACTTTGATTTATGACTAGAGAAGGAGGAAACCAAAACAGAATTTTGAGATATATAGCATGGGACGAAGTTGGATAGTTCAAGTAGCAGAACATCTACTACCTAAGTCTTTAATTCTGAGTTCGAGTTATCGTGGGAGAGGGAGGATTTTTTCTTTCTTTATTATTAAATTAGGAAAAAAAAATTTAAAAAAAAAAGATATATATAGCATAGTTACGGTTTCAAACACGCACGGCCACCATTATCCGTTATAGTAAATTGATTAGTTTCCACAATTGAAACGAGAAAGAGAAAAAGAATTCAGAAGCACTATTTATGAATATTGGATTTGCACTGATTGATTGACACCACAACTCCACACACACACACACACCAATATCACTGATTCCAGGAGATTGATAATTAATGTAAATAAGATTGACTAGACACTTTGGAAATTTGGAATACATCAAAAGTGGCAGTTTCCTAGATAAAAAGCACTGATTAAGCTATCAATCCATCAAAAGCTGAAATCCTAGCTGCCTACTTGTAGTAAACTTTGTTGCTATCAGAACAGGAAGCTGCTTTGCTGCCTACCAGTAAACCACCATGCCAAGGCAAACAGCCCCCATCAAGTAAAGGGACTGCATTAAATGCCAGGTGAAATTCTGTCACTTTCACCTACAATCCTTTTTTTCTTCTTACTTCACTTTTTTGTCTGCAGCTGATTTACTAGAATCTAGAGCACACCCAAAAAAAGAAAAAGAAAAAAAAACACCGGGCCACTTCTTTCATTAAGGATTGTTTGGCTGCTGCTGCTGCTGGTGTTGCACCGGATATCTGACTGCACCAGCTAGCATTCTTTGCTGCTCAATCTGAAACGATGATTTAGTGTTGTAAATCTCTCAAACATTCAATTGTATGGCAACCAAATTGGTTTTGATGCAACTAGCAAAATGGTACCTGGAAGAGTTCATGCAGCTTGTTCTTGAGGTAACAGTACTCACATTCCAATAGCTCTAAAGCTCTTAAGCACCTGTTAATTTTGACAAAAACAAATGGTTATAAAATGAAGGAGTTCAATTTCATTTACGACCTTCTAACTTCTGAAATTGAAGAAATTAAGAAGAATTAAAATTGTAACTAAATCATGGCGAGTTTTACTGTCGGGAGTGAACACGGTAATATAACTTTATTGAAATAGAAAGACACACACTATCAATTTAGGACGTAGTGTAAGGTGAAGCCAAGTTGGTAACTTTTATTACATCTCCCTATAGACTTTAAGAATTACACACATGCAAGAAGAAAAGCTATGATAAGAACGTGTGTAAATTGGAGTATTTAACATATTTGTGAGAGCATCAAGGGTGGCTTTTGAGGAAATTTGTGCAATGCAAAAAGAAGAGAGAGAGAGAGGAACCCGGGGCGGTTAGTTTGGTCGCAGGCAGCCCGAAAGGCGATGCACACATTTCTGACCCTTTGAGCACCAATGCTTGAACTGCTTCCCATCAACTGATTCAAATGGATTCCCATTTTCTTGTAGTCAGAAAACTCTTTATCCGCCCTAAAAAGTATACACAAAAATTAAGCTAAACTGGCAGAAAAGGGCATAAAAAGCGCAGCGTGCGTTGAGATGGATAGTTACAGCAATGCCCTGAGGTTGGTGAGTTGCTTCTCTGACTCGCGGAAATATATGTTAACAACCTCAGAAACAAAATTAGGGGAAGATTCATCTTGCAGTTGTTGTAACTGCAAGAACTGTTCATCCAATACACCCTGGTGGAAGAGTAATGCCAGCAAACGGTTCATGTCGCCCCGCAGCCGCTCCACATTCAGTCCCAACATCCACAAAGGAAGACCCGTTTTGCCAAATCTGCGTATTGTTCCTAACTAAAAGGGAAAGATTATACAAACCAAACAGACAGACTTTTACTCGTATTTCTGAAATGAGGAGTTGAAGAAGAAGAAGAAAAGGACGACGACGACGACGCGGGAATTGAGTTGATGAGTGGTCGGTTTCAAAGGGGGTGGAGTAGAGGCCGTATTTAAAGGGTGGCGGGGATGGATTCTACCAATTGGAGATTGACAAATTTTATTTGTGACTGGAAATAGTACTACTGCAACAGATGGCACGTCTCATGATGGCTTCTGTTTACTTATTTTATGTTTTGTTTTTTTTTTTCCTAAACGCTACATTTTGGGTCTGTCCTTTTTAACATCTACTACCTTTCTCATTTTTCGCTCGTTCTTTTATATGTTTATTACCCTTAGGATAAGTGCACGGGGGTTGGGCCACTCGGATGTGAAATGATTTATTCGTAAATAATTTTATTATAATTAGATGAGATATATTCATCCATATTCCTTTTTATAAGGTTCTTTCACATCATTACTTTATCAATTAACTTCAACTTCTATCAATCAATCACAATTTTCAATACATTTTTTATTATAGCCCAATTAATCAATTATTATCCACATCACCTATCATAATATTCTAATGCTATCAACCATTCTAAAACTTACCGATGTGACGTCTACAGTACACATCATATCCTACACATCCCTTAAACAAAAATAGTTTTCTACTATTTAAATAGATGTACCATCTGAGGATTTGCCACAATCGACGACGTACATTTCACTCTATCCCAACATAATTATCCCTTTAGTGTTAAAATATATTTGGGTTGTGCTGCTTTAGACCTAGACGTTGAAATACTGTACCCAGGCTTTTGAGAATAAAATGTAAAAAGAGGTTTGGCTAAGACAGTGTTTCCAAAGGCTAAGAACAAGCACTTTCACGTTTTTTGCTTAAAAAGTAGATTGAGTGTTTTTATATATCTACTTCTATTTTAATAATGGTTTAAAATAACTTATTTTAAGTAGAAGTTGAAATCAAACCATCACATGTTTTTTTTCTGTTTATACATACTACTTCTATTTAAAATCAATTTTTTTTAAAAACAATACAATTTTTACTTTTTGTATAAATCACTTATTACTGCAAACACTACCTACTTTTTCTTAAAGTATTTTTTCTATGATCTCTAAATTTAATCAATTATTCTAAAGTAGAAGCAGTCGCAAACACTCTCTAAATAAATGAGTGTTTGGTTTGTTGGTTGGAAATTGAGCTGGAGTTTGTATAGATTATAAAATGTGAGAAGACAATTTGATGTGTGTAAGAGCCAGTGAAAAAATGATTGGCTATTGATTAAGTTAGGTGTTGAAAATTATATTTGAGATTGAAGGAGAAAGAAATGCCAGACCCTCAATAAAGAAGGATTATGCTCAATTCATAACCAAACACAGGAGGATTTAGGCAATACTCAATGGGTTGAGGATAACTCAAATCAAACATATCATTGACTTGCTTGTTTAATGCTGATGAGTGCTAACTGTTCGACTTACGTAAATAAAGTGATGAAAAATAAGTGAAAAATAGGTTGGACCCTTCCCAATATATTCACATAAACCTTAAATAAACACAGTTGCGTTTTCTAAATATATTTATTTTCTTTAAGGAGATGATTGATTGGTCGAATTTCTTTATTTGTGATTTCTGATTTAAGTTTATTTAGTTACGAGGATCAATAGTATATTTCAAATTTTTATAATTTAATTGAAACTATAGAAGGGACAACTTTGTTTTTTCGTTATCGCAACAACAACAAACTAGCAGAAAAATTATAATTGTAGCTAACAGTCGAATCACCTCTAGGTTAAAGGAGAAATCCAAGTGAAAAACTGAACCTTATAAAGGCAACTAGTTAAATATAACTAACAATCAAGTTAGTTTGATATACAACAAATATATACATAAATTATTGTTATTAAAATTAATTGTATATAATGTCTTAAACTTTATATACGATAATTGGATCCAATAAATAGTTTAATAAAATAAATTATATACATATATATATATATATATATATATGCAAGTGGAAGATATTGGAAAAGTATAATTAATGAAACCTTTCGATAAAATTAGATAGTTGGATAGACTAAATAAAATCAAGTTAGATGGTAATAATTTAATAAGAATTTCATCTTGAGAGTTGAGAATAGTTTATTGATGTTAGAGTAAAAATCATGTATATATAAATTTTATTATAAAATAAAACAAAATAGTTATTATAGTCTAGTGATTCGGTTTTTTCACTTAATGATCATTCAAAGTGTTATTTTAAACTTTAGGTAACACTGACAAATGTAACACCAATAAAGTGTTACCTAACATATAGTGTAACGTTTTTTTTATAGGGGATGTCTCTTGTGTACCAGGTAGATCCGTGCAATCCGAGTCATGGCTCAAAAGGTATTACTATTTATGCCTAAAGGTGTTACATAATATGGGTAAATGTATCATGGTTAAAAGGTATCACGAATTATGCTTAAAGGTATCACCTATTTTGGATAAAGGTATTATAATATATTTATCGAGAGCGTGTGATACACTTAAGCATAAATCGTGATACCCACCTGAATTGCACCGTGCAACTGGTGCACATGAGACTTTATTTTTTTTTATATATACTATACTTTTTAGGTGTTACATAAGCACTTTCATGTTAAGTGTAAAACATAAGTTTGAAACATTTTGTCATCTCATACATGTTTGTAAGTTTATTTTTTATTTAATTCTATATTATGTATAAAAATGTATTCAAACTATTAAGCTAAAAAAACTCCTTTATTGTTATTTAGTAAAATATAATGTGTGTACAATGATTCACCCACACACAAATATCACTAATAAAAATTATTTTAAATAACTAATAAGTAAATCCTTATGTCCCCTATAAATCTTTTCCTCAAAACTCCATTTTACAAAATATAAGCGATTGAAATATTTTAATTCTTCAAAAGTCACATAAGAAAATAAATCCAAAGATATTTTTTTAGTTCAGATAAAACATATATATATTAATTCTATTAATTAAAAGTACTACCTAAAAAGTGTTACTTCTTCAACAGTGTTACGTGAAAAGTATTACTTATTTAAAAGAGTTACCTAAAAGTGCTAGAATTTTAAAAATATTATATCCAAAGGGTTACATATTTTAATAGTGCTACATGAAGGTGTGACATATTCGCAAATGTTACAAAAGTGTGACATTAAAATCTTACATATTCATAAATGTTTCAAAAGTATTACATAAAAGTCAAAAGTTGAAAGTGTTATCAGCAAAGTATTATGTAAAACCACTTATTTTGTAGTGCATATAATTGTTGTTGGCTATTGAAGTAGAAGTCACCTCGTGGAGCCTATGGGAGGATAGCTAACTAGAAATACACTCAAGTATAACCTGAGGCTAGTCTAGGGGGACATTGGTCTAGGGCTCCTAAACTTTGGGTGTCCTAAAATTTCTACTAATGTTATATAATATGTATATGTTGATAAACGTGATCATGCACGCACTTTAGGTTATTTTAAGTGTCATTTTAGTTATAATTGTATGCATATTCACGTGTATTTTGGGCATTTATTTCTTATTAAGTAGGTTAACATGTTCAGTTCGTTTCTATGTCAAAACAGGTAAAATTAGATAAAAAACGAGCATTAGAGATCGCAAATTTGACAGATCAAACAAAGTAAACAGAGGACAAGGCTGAAGAAGCATCTCAGCCGAGACAAACACAGAAATAGGCCGAGACATACATCCAAAGAAATTGGGAAAAAATCAAAGCTAAGAATCTCGGCCGAGACAAGCACAAATCTCGGCTGAGACAACCTTCCAGGAAAAAATGAAGGTTCTCAAGTTTTCGAGGCCTCGGCCAAGACGAGCACTGATCTCGGTTGAGGTAATCAATAAACCCTAAACTCTGAAAATTTCCTCCTTACCGCCTCGGTTGAGACCAGCCTTCGAGAAGAAATGTTGGTCTCGACCGAGATCCGAACCCCTGTTTTAAATTGCAAACCCGTTTTTGCTTAAAAATCTACTAGCAACTTCTCCCATATATATATAACCTCCCATTCGAATTCTAACCTATCTTGGGCCATTTTATCATCCATTTTCAGCTTCCATTCCACCAAGAAGAAGGATTGGACAAGACGATTGAAGATCATCTTCTCCAATCACCATTTTTTTGTTCTTTCATCTTAGTATTATATTTCTTTATATTTCAATCAATTTTCTGTTTGTAATAGTTAATATGGGTGAGTAGCACCCTAATATCTACCCTTGATCGAAAGTGGAACTTTGAGTTGACATTATATATGTGATTATTACGGTTGATGTTACCTTTTCATTGTGTATTCAAGTGTTTTATACTATTTGCTGTTATTGACTTACATTTATGAGTTGATTTGAAGATTGATCACCCTTTAGGAAGCTTATAAGTGTATTGCTCGAAATTGGGATCACTATCCGTAATTATAGGATCTTCGATTCATGTGTAGCGAACAATGATTAATTCATTGGTGATAATATGAAGTTTGACCTCTAAAATCGAGCTTGTGAGTTTTATGTCTTATCTATCTCATTATCTTGGTGCTTCTGTCATTTGGTTATCGAGTCGGAGAGAGCTTGTTCGAAGGTTGGATTAAAGCAAATAGGGTTAGTCGAAGAGCTTGTTTTGGCTAGCTAGGATTAAGAGACAACAAGGCTTGAATTGCAATTGATTGGGCATCAACAATAGCCATGTAAACCAATTAGACCGAAGGGAAATGAGAACAAAGGTGTATCCTTTTATATATTTGACAAACCGAAAAATCAATTTATTCGTCCTTTGATTGTTTGTTACTTGAATCATAATATTAATTGTTTTCTAGTTTATTTGTTGGTTTTGGTAATTGTTAGTAGTTGATTAGTTGGTAATCACAACCCCCTCCCCTCCCCCAACAACCTTTATTGCTTTTGCTTGTTTGTTACTATTTCTATTTTAAGTTCCTAGTTGTTTGATTAATCGAAACAATACTATTCCTACGTTCCCTGTGGGATTCGACCTAACTCGCCACTCTACTTAGTAGAGTTGAGAGTTCAGATATTAATTTGGTAGCGTGATACAACGCGCGCTCTACCAAATTTCGGCATCGTTGCTGAGGAACGGTGTTAAGATTAGTATTGTTTTGGTGTTCAAGCATTATGTTTGTTTACATAAATAGTTATTTGCTTGTTTATTTAGTAATCTTGATACTTACTTTGGTTCTTTGTTTGACTGAGTTGTGGTGGATGTTCACACGTTCGCAAGGAGAAAGGGGATTATTATTTGAACCCAATATCATTGAACGTGAGCGGCTGTTAAGAAGAAGAGCCCGGGTTTTGGAACAAATCCAGGAAGAATTTGAAGATTTGAACATCGAGAGTGAGGAAATCATTGAACCGGAAGAAATGGCTAATGAACAAGTTCGGGAGAGGACTATGAAAGAGCTCGCAAACACAAGGATTGCACATGAACCCTTGTGTATCACGTTTCCGGAGATAGGGAACGACACTACTTTTGAACTCAAGTCGGGACTCATTCATCTCTTGCCATCATTTCACGGGTTATCCGGGGAAGACCCGCATAAGCATTTGAAAGAGTTCCAGGTGGTATGCTCAAGTATGAAACCGACAAGAGTAACCGAGGAGCAGATTAAATTGAGGCTTTCTCTTTCTCGCTCAAGGATCTTGCAAGAGATTAGCTATATTATTTGCCACTAGGTACCATTACCACCTAGGAGCAAATGGAGACACAGTTCCTTGAGAAGTACTTCCCTACATCCCGGCCCACCATCATCAGAAAGAAGATCAGTGGCATTAGGCAAATGCAAGGAGAAACATTATACGAATATTGGAAAAGATTTAAGAAACTTGTGGCAAGCTGCCCACAACATCAGATCACCGAGCAACTTTTGATACAATATTTTTATGAAGGGCTTTGTCTGACTGACAGAAACATGATTGACTCAGCCAGTGGTGGATCTTTGGTCGAGAAGACCCCTACTAAAGCTCGAGCATTAATTTCGAAAATGGTAGCCAATACTCAACAATTTGGTTGTCGAGAATCTGTGAAACCGGCTCGTGAGGCTCAAGATGCACATATTGAGGAAATGTTAGATCAACTCACTAACCTAGTAAGGAAGGTGGCTTCGGGTAGCACTCCTACCCCCAACCATGCAGGATATATCAGGTGACTGATCATACAATAGATACATGCTCTGTCTTAGGGGACGAGATGGCTCATGTGAATTCATGCCACAACTTCTACTATAATCTAGCAACAAGGAAGCACGATCCATACCCACAGGCATACAATCCGGGATGGAGAGATCATCCCAACTTCAAGTACGAGAACCAAAATCCGAATGTGCAGCAACAAGGCGAACACAGTGAGCAGAATCGACCCCCCTACTCTAAGGGGATGTACCAGCAGAAACAGCCCATCGAACCAAGACCCTCTAATCCATCATTGTCTGATATAGTGAAAAGTTTGGCAAACAGTGCCCTTGAACTTAAAAACAGAATCGAATTCAAGGTTCCAAAATATTGAGACCCAAGTCAGCCAAATCGTATCAGCAGTATCTCGTTTGGAAAGTGCTCAGAGTGGGAAGTTTCCTGCACAGCCAGAGATAAATCCGAAGAACGTCAGTGCGATCACCTTGAGAAGCAGGGTGATGCTTGGAGAGCCTGAAAAGCCCGGGCATCACTCTAGGGGTGAAAGAAAAGCTGAAAGTGAAGAAGTTAGTGTTGAAGAGGAGGCATCGGCTGAGACACACACCGAACTTGGCCAAGATGCCCTGCATCGTTTGGAAAAGAATTCACCCTGTAAGATCATCTCAGCCGAGGTCACTCCAGTCTTGGCCAAGGCGCTTCAAGATCCAAAAATCTACATTTCTACTCCGCCATTCCCCTTCCTTGTCAAATCAAGAAGGTGATAGATAGAAATAAAGATCGGGAGATTCTTGAGGTTTTTCGAAAAGTATAAATCAACATTCCTCTGATTGGAGTCGTGAATCAGATCCCACGGTACTCCAAATTCTTGAAAGATCTATGTACCAATAAGAGGAGGCTCAAGGGAATGAAAAGTTACTCATGGGGGAGAGTATATCTGCAATATTTCAAGAAACTTCCATAAAAGTGTAAGGACCCGAGGATGTTCGTGATCCCTTGTAAGATAGGTAACTATAGGGTTGAGCGGGCTATGCTCGACTTGGGGGCATCGATTAATGTGATGCCCCGTTTGATATTTCACTACCTGAATTTGGAACCCTTGAAAGATGTTGCTATCCAACTTGCAGATCGAAGTACCTCATTTTCGGATGGGGTGGTTGAGGATGTGCTAGTTGAGGTAGACAATCTTGTATTCCCAGCTGACTTCTATGTATTAGACATGCAAGGAGACGCATCAAACTCCAAACAAATTTTGTTGGAAAGGCCATTTCTAAACACCTCCCAAACCAAAATTGATGTGCGTGAGGGAACTCTCACTACGGAGTTCGATGGTCAAGTTGTAAAGTTTAATATATTCAAGTCCATGAAATATCCTGAAAATGTACACGGTGTATTTTCTGTCGATATCATTGACCCTATGGTGGAAGAAGTGTTTGAGTGTTATTTCAGGGATCAAGATTCTATGGAACTGGCAAATCATTTGGAGAAAGATGAAACCTTGGGAAACTAAGACAGAATTAGTGGAAATAGTGGCCCTTCCCTTCCGGAGACGCATGAGATGGCCCTTCCCTCCACCATCAAGGCCCCGAGCCTCGAGCTCAAAGCTCTCCCGACCCATTTTAAATATGCATACGTTGGAGATGGAGAGACACTACCGGTAATCATATCATCAAAGTTAACTCCAAGGCAAGAAGATGCATTGATTGAAGTTCTTAAGGAGAATGAAGGTGCAATCAGGTGGACTATTGCCGACATTAGAGCCATAAGTCCCTCTCTTTGCATGCAACTAATCCTTCTTGAGAATGATGCGAAGCCCATTCGGGAGCCACAAAGAAGGCTTAATCCACCTATGATGGAGGTGGTAAAAAAGGAGGTCATCAAGCTATTGGATGTGGGTATTATTTATCTCATATCGGATAGCAAGTTCGTGAGCCCAACACAAGTTGTTCCTAAGAAGTCGGGCATAAAAGTTGTGGAAGGGAAAGACTGAGAGATGGTACCCATCCGCTTGCAAACCGGGTGGAGGGTCTGCATTGATTACCGAAAGCTTAATGTCATGACATGCAAGGATCACTTTCCCTTGCCGTTCATTGACCAAATGTTGGAAAGATTGGCGGGCCACCCATACAACTATTTTCTAGATGGATTCTCCGGATACTTCCAAGTATCAATTTCACCCAAGGACCAAGAGAAAAAAACATTCACGTGTCCTTTAGGTATGTTTGCTTGGAGGAGGATGCCCTTCGGGCTTTGCAATGCGCCGGCTACATTCCAAAGATGCATGGTAAGCATTTTCTGTTAATTCAATGGACATATCATTGAGGTATTCATGGATGATTTTAGCGTATATGGTCAGTCATTTGAGAATTGTCTTGAAAACCTTGTGAAAATTTTGAAAAGATGCGTTGATAAAAACCTCTTTTTAAACTGGGAAAAATGCCACTTTATGGTGGAACAAGTGATTGTTCGAGGGCATGTCATTTCTGAAAAGGGTATAGAAGTAGATAAAGCAAAGGTCGATATAATTGCTTCTCTGCCTTAGCCCACCAATGTGCGGGAGGTTCGTTCATTCCTTGGTCATGCAGGTTTCTATCGTCGTTTCATAAAGACTTCTCGAAGATCGCTGCCTCCTTGTGTCGATTGTTGCAAAAAGTTGTTGATTTTGAGATGACTGATGAATGTAAGGTTGCATTTGATGTGCTAAAGGAGAGGCTTGTTACACCACCAATCATCCAACCACCGTACTGGAGCCTTCCTTTCGAACTCATGTGCGATGCAAGGGGTCAAGCGGTTGGTGCAGTGCTAGGACAATGGAAGGGAAGGTTGCACATGTGATCTATTATGCTTCACGCACCTTGAACCCTACCTAGGCCAACTACACCACAACCGAAAAGGAGCTTCTAGTTGTGGTCTTCGCATTTGAAAAATTCAGGTCGTACTTAATTGGAACTAAAATTGTTGTTTTCACTGACCATGCAACTCTTAGATTTCTGATGTCAAAGAAAGAAGCCAAAACAAGACATTTCACGATTTGAGAATTAATCGAAAAACATTCAATGTTCGGGACAAGGTGTTCCTATATCATTCGAGACAGAAACTGTTTCCGGGAAAAATTCGATCGAGGTGGCTTGGGCCTTTCGTTGTTAAAGGAGTGTCTTCGCATGGCGCCGTTGAAATAGAAAGCAACAAAATAGGTAAGTGCTTCAAGGTGAACGGACATCTTCTCAAGCCTTACTTTGAAAGTTTCAAAGGAGATTATGAAGAGGAGGAACGAGTGGAGAACCCATTGGTGAACTAACCGAACCTCCGTCGAGCCAACAACGTAAAATAAAGGCGCTTTTCGGGAGGCAACCCGACGGTAAATTTAATTTCTGAATTTTAAATTCATAGTCTAAGTAGTGGTTTAATATTGTCATGGTATTTTTGATCTTTTTATTTAGATGTGTGCAGATACAACCAAGATAAACAAAAGACAGTATACAATGGGGGTGAAGGAGACAAAATTAGAGGAAAATTCGCAGGGGACTTCACCTCGGCCGAGGCACATTGAAGGAAAATGGCCAAATTCCCTGTGAAGTTACCTCGGCCGAGGTCCATACATGTCTCGGCCGAGGCCAATTTTGTGCAAAAATGGGCCCGTTCCCTGTGAAGTCACCTCAGTCGAGAACACAACCCGTCTTGGCCGAGGCCTGTTGCTGAATTTCGAAGGGCCAAGACGAATGACTCATCACAGCCGAGGCCAATCTGAGAACAAAGCATCTCGTCCGAGGCGTACCCCAGGTATAAAGGGTCCTGCTTGAACAGGTTAGGTCATTTCTCTACCCACCCCCCACCCCCAATTCGCGAATAGCGCACAACACACACACCCACTCTCAAATTCCACCATTTTCGCTCGACTGAATTCACTCAAACACTCACATGCACTCACCCACATAACATTACGCACCTTTATCCAATTATTTTTGGATTTGAATCGATTTTGAGTTCGGGTCGACAAAAGGGTGCGAAAAGAAATTTTCACATCATCTTTGTTTGAACTCGTCCGGTATGTATTGCTATCATTTCCTATTGCTTATGTACTATTTATTATTGAATTGGATGCATAATAGGACATCAATTTCATATTTTTAGTTTGGTTTTATTGAATTTGGTTGATTAATTGAAATGTTAGGTAAATTGTTAGCCAAATTGATTTGTTTGCCAAATTAGGAATACAAGTTGATGATGATATGTGATATTTGAGTACTTGTGGACTAGGAGAATGGATTGGGTGATAAACTTGTGAATTTGGATTGTGGACTAGCTTCAAACATGTGCATTGGATTGTGTAGTCCCTCTGTGCTTGTTAATATAGCCATCATTTCAATTTTTAAGCTAGAATAGTTTATGTGTATTCATTTGAGACGACTTGATGTATGTTAGAGCACATTAAACCGATTTGGGCTTTTTTTTTTTATTTTATTATTGATTTAATTTTCAAAAAGGTCATTTAGGCTAGATGCTTGATTATGTTGAAGAATGATGAGTGTGAATTTGGTTTCCCTTAGATAAGTGATAATCGATGCATAAGGTTGAAATTTTGTGTTAAACTCAAATTTAATACGTGTGCTTGTGATTGTTTATAGGAAAATAATGGCACCACCAAAGAACACTGGCACCTTCAAGAAAGATGCCACCACAAGCTGACAAGTAACCCAGAAGGTCCGAAAAAGCAAGGGCAATGAAAAAGTGAAGGGCAATGAAAAAGTGAATGAGCCCAATCTCGAGGCTCCTGGAACTGAAACCCCGAGAATCCCGACAGATATAGATCAGACCACTGACAGCCAGCCCTTTGACATCGTGTTGAAGAACGACGAATATAAAGACAGACTTAGACGGCTAATGAGTCCGGGGGTGGCACAGACCCGATTTGGCGATCCCAAGATCCTCGAGGCCATGGGGATCAAGGCAAACGTTGATGAAATATTGAAGAAAGCGGGCCTTTCCAAATGCCTCGCCCCTCAGGCCACATATGAGAGATTCATTTTGGAGTTCTTCAGCACCCTCGAACTTCGGGCAGACTCGAGTAAATGCGAGAATCCAGTCTACACCATCACCTTCCAAATGATGAACGGGACGAAGACACTCGCCAGATCAGACTTGATACGCATTTACGAGTTCAAGGATAATATCTCTGCCTTCGATCTTTACTCGAACGGAAAATTTGATGTACAGACCTACTGGGGGCAAATCACAGCTGCCCCCGGAATAATCGAAGCTCAAGTTTTCGACTCCAAGAAGTTAAAAACAACTTGGATTAGGAATCCGGTCATTAAGTATATTCAGATTCAGCTGAGCTTAACAATTTTTGGGCGAAAGGAGATGAGTGCCGCCCGGATGTTCGAGTTAGAGGTCTTGTGGTCGATTCTAAAAGGGCAAGATAGGAGCTACGAAGAAGTCTTGGTCGAAAGCTTTGAGAAAATCATGACAGAACTGAAAGCAGATAAGAAGAGAGAAACGAAGCTTCCCGACCCAATCTACTGTGGAGCCCTCATCACTCCTACCCTTGAGCACTTGGGTGTTCCCTTGATAGATTTCACTCCTATCCTCTGTTCTAAAAATCCCCGACTAGCTCCGATTAATCCCCGTCTAGGCGCTAGGCTCCCATTGACCGCCTACGTTTATTTTTCGATTCCTCTCCGCCTAACTACGTCTATGCCCCGATTAGTCCCGCCCAAACCCCGATTAGTCGCTAGGCCCCAGTCCACCGCATAATTAACGCCTAGCGACTTTTAGAACCTTGCTCCTATCACAGATGATTATTTTCTGGGCTGGGAGGACATGGAAAACCTGAGGATAGCAATGCTGGGATATCACGAGGGGACTTCTGGGACAGTAGTGCCGTATGTTTTTTACAAAATATGGGGCCATACCTTCGACTCCCGAACCCCACTGTGACCTACATTAAAAACCTAGATAGCATGACAAACTTGGAGTTGAGCTCGGAAGATCACATAAAAGAGTCAAGAGGTCCGACCTAGGTACCAGAGGGGCAAGAAGCCAAGGACTGTGGCAAGGAAGAAGAGCATGAGGGATGTAGAAGAAGCAGTCAGCCGAACATGCCATCCAAGAAGAGACCGGCATCTGCCGTGCAATCCCAGTCCGAGATTCAAGAGCATCAAGACAACTGGCTAGCTACAATGGCGGAAGGGATTCGAGAAATGAGAGCTGATATCAATGAAATCAAGGGGAATGTCAGTAAAATGGGGGCCAAATTGACAGAGATTAAGGAGAGCCAGAACAAGCTTGCCTTATTCAACAGCATTCAAGGATGCTTCAGTGGCTCAAGCCCCCGACATGCCCGGCCCTCAAAGTCGCTGTGAGTGGAGCACCAAGGGTGTCTTGCATCTTCTCCACAAACTTTGTTGAAAACTAAGTTTGGGGAGAGAATGGGGGTGGGACATTCTTGGCTACTCAAGTCCTCATCTCTCGTATCTCCCTTACTATCTTTTTACCTTGGCTAATTGTGATGATCTCATTGGCCTATGTGCCCCATTTCTGTTTGACTTGCACTTGCTTGGATTGATTTGATTATGGCATGTGAGCCTAGACCACTTTGCCTTTATCTTTGTTGGATTGGTTTGACGACCTGTGTGCCAATTATATTTAATGATTGCTTGTGGTGACTATCTATTTGTTGGTTTGGTTGCATTATATTGTTGATTTTTTGGTTTTGGTATTGCATATTTAGGAGTAGGAATTTTGATAGTTTTTAGTAGTATTGGGATGAATGGTTTTGAATAATTGGTTGAGTTCGTTAAGCAGCAATCCGAACCCCTTCTTTCTACAAACCTTGGTTTTCAACCAAGTTTGGGAGGGAGTGGTAGGTGTACGGATTTGGCCACTTAAAAAAAAAAAAAAAGTTGATTGGAACAAATTGGAACGAGAAATGTGGCAATAGTTAATGATGAAAAATTTTTTGTCAAAAAAATTGAAAATGGGCCATGGTAGAGCATGGAAGGCTTTTGAAACAAAATTAAGCTTGCATTCAAAAATTGTGATCAAAATTTTGCCAAAGTGAGCTTTTGAGGCTAAAAAAGATACTCCCATTTTAGGAGCAATTCAAATCTTCTTTCGGTGTGAAATTCATTGAATGCATGTATTCATCTCCAGAACTTGCCTTGATTCTTTATATTGAATAAGTCGGTATATCATGTGACCTTGAAAGTGATCTTAGGCATTTCTTGATTTGAGCCTATTTCAAAAACAGGAAAATGCTTCCTTTTCACCAAAATATTTGAAAAAAAAAAAAAATTGCCTCTAGTTAGCCCGTTGAGCTTTTTGCCTTTTTGTTTGATAGCCAACTCTACAAGCCGAATCTCTTTCCATTAGCCTTTGAACCTAAATGGACTAATTGAGTATGAGGGAGGTGGTTGGAATGTAGTCGGGTGGGGAAATTGGGATCAAATTTGGTAGAATAGAGGAATCATTGAAGGGTGAAGAAAAATTTACACAAAATATGCAAGAGTCGAGAACATTAGCCTCTCCAATATTTGTAAATATTTATTACTCAAAAAAAAGAAAAAAGTTGAAAAGTCAGAAAAACAAGAGAAAAAGTTGTTTGTATATATCTTGCTAGTGTTTAGGTTTGGAGAGGCTAGTGAAGAGCACAATAATCTTTGATCAACATTCTCAAAGTTTTAAAAGTCATAAAAAACACACTTCAAGTGAGAATTAAGGACAAGGGAGTTGTAGGTTGGGTTGAGGTAAATAAATCGAACCTTAGGATCAATTTGATTGGGAAGTGAGTTAGAGTGATTATTGTTTGAGGGCCAGATGAGAGTAGCTAACTCATTCAGTCCATTTTATAGTCACTTTTGCCCAAAAATTATCCCACCTTACCCGAGGCTACATTACAACCCTTGTAAAGACCTTTTTTACTCTTTGTCACACATGTTAAGTACACGTTTAAATTTAGATGATTGACAAGTCTATGGTAGGCGATTCATGCATTTCAATGTGAGCGCATACACTACCCACTTGATACACTCGAGAGTTGAGAGATACACTCACCCGATGAGGATCTCAAGTCGAGAATGTCAAGTCTTGAAAGTAGTCAAATTAGTCTATCATATATTCTCATTATTACCATGATTGCCTAGTTTTTGAGAAAATCTTCTGAAACCAAATTTCCACTTAAATCTGCCATAACATGTGTCCTTTCTTCTTTTTCTTTATTTGTTCGGGACGAACAAAAGTTTAAGTTTGGGGAGATTTGGTATACGTGATCGTGCACGCACTTTAGGTTGATTTAAGTGCTATTTTAGTTATAATTATGTGCATATTCACGTGTATTTTGGGCATTTATTTCTTATTGAGCAGGTTAACGCGTTCAGTTCATTTCTGTGTCAAAACAGGTACAATTAGTCCAAAAACGAGCATCAGAGATCGCAAATTTGACAGATTGAACGAAGTAAACAGAGGATAAGGTTGAAGATTCATCTCGGCCGAGACAAACGCAGATTTCGGCCGAGACATTCATCCAGAGGAATTGGGGATAAATCAAAGCTCAAGCATCTCGGCCGAGACAAGCGCAGATCTCGGTCGATACAACCTTCCAGGAGAAGATGAAGGTTTTCAAGTTTTCAAGGCCTCAGTCGAGACGAGCACTGATCTTGGCTGAGGTAATCCATAGACCCTAAACTCTAAAAATCCCCTCCTTACCGCCTCGGCCGAGACGAGTACATACCTCGGCCGAGGCCAGCCTTCGAGAAGAAACCTTATCTGCTTCATCTCGGCCGAGACCAACCTGTGTCTCGGTTGAGATCCGAACCCCTATTTTACATTGCAAACACGTTTTTGCTTTAAAACCTACTAGCAACTTCTCCCCTATATATATAACCTCTCATTCGAATTCTAACCTATCTTGGGCCATTTTATCATCATTTTGAGCTTCAATTCCACCAAGAAGAAGGATTGGGCAAGAGGATTGAAGATCATCTTCTCCAATCACCATTTTTTGGTTCTTTTATCTTAGTATTATGTTTCTTTGTATTTCAATCAATTTTCTGCCTGTAAGAGTTAATATGGGTGAGTAGCACCCTAATATCTACCCTTGATCAAATGTGGAACTTCGAGCCGACATTATTTATGTGATTATTACGATTGATGTTACCTTTTGATTGTGTATTCAAGTATTTTATACTATTTGTTGTTATTGTCTTACATGTATGAGTTGATTTGAGGATTGATCACCCTTTAGGAAGCTTACGATTGATGTAACAAGTGTATTTCAATTAATAGTCTTGAAATAGGGACTTGAATTGCAATTGATTGGGTATCAACAATAGTCGCGTAACCAATTAGACCCAAGGGAAACGAGAATAAGGGTGGATCCTTTTATATATTTGACAAACCGAAAAATCAATTTATTTGTCCTTTGGTCGCTTGTTACTTGAATCTTAATATTAATTGCTTTCTAGTTTATTTGTTGGTTTTGATAATGGTTAATAGTCGATTAGTTGGTAATCACAACCCCCTTCCCCCCCCCCCCCCTCCACAACCTTTATTGCTTTTTCTTGTTTGTTACTATTTCTATTTCAAGTTCCTAGTTGTTGATTAATCGAAATAATAGTATTCCTCTGTTCCCTGTGGGATTCGACCCGACTTGCCACTCTACTTAGTAGAGTTGAGAGTTCGGATATTAATTTGGTAGCGTGATATGACGCGCGCTAGACCATATGTCTATTTTGATATATAGCCAAATATGATATTGCAAATAATTTTAGTGACACCTTCTATTTTATAATTAATTTGGCCCATCAATTTTTATTTAGTCATTACTAGGCCCATTAATTACCTAACTTCAGTAAAATCAGATAAATCAAAAGGTAAAGAGAAAGTCATAACCGTAAAATATTCCATGCAATTAGCTAAAGAGCTTGGTTTGAAGTTGGAATTTGATCTTGTTTTCGCCAAACACGTAATATTTCTAGGAAAAACTAACTTGATGAAAAATCCAATGAAGAAACATCATTGTCTCCCAAGGAATTTTTTAGGAATCAATATTTTTTATTATAGTTGATATTTCTATTTCATCTCTTAAGATCTTACATCTGAACAATTGAATGTATTTGAGAACTAGTTTAGTTTTTTGTTTAATCTAAAAAGGTCGCTTTTACTAGATGATAAAAGCTTACATAAATGTTATAATAGACTTCAGGATGCTCTTAATCTTAAAGAAAGAAAAATGATATTGATGTTGATGGTTTATTTTTGAAATTATAAGCGTTGTAAATGTGTTTACCAACAGAAACAAAACCAAGTATTTAGGTTCTCAAGTTTGTCAATACTCTAGATTTTTTTCCTTATATTCTATTACTTATAAAATTTATTACTTATAAAATTTTACTTACATTTCTTGTCACTATATCTTTAGCATAAATAAATTTTTCGAAACTAAAACTGTTAAAATCATACTTGTGTTCAACTATGTCTCAAGAGAGACTAAAAAATGCTAAACGATCAAGATATTTTCAATGAAAACTTGATATTTATTTTAGTTTTTATCTTTTTTGTAGGTGTGACACTTCTTCAATGTTCTGGCTGTCGGAAAATGAAGTATATAATTCAGCTGGCAACTTTGGTAATTCTCTGCGGATGATTTTTTTAGGATTAAAAGTAGAATATGTTTCTACCAATTGAAAATATTGATGCAACAATATTGTTTAACTTGTAAATGAAATGTTATATTACTTTATATTGTGTTTATTTTTACGTGAAAAAAAAAAAATATTAATTGGAGGTCTTTTTTTTGGTTTCTGCCATGGAGCACAAAAATGTCAGGGCCGGCCTGCATATACTTGTCACAAATCTCCATTTTTTCAACCTTACCCTATTATTCAACACATACCAAATGCGTGTCTTATGACAAAATATGCAAAATTAAGAAAAATCTCACTTAGTTTAATTATTGTGTCACATAACGTACACGAAGAACTGTGAGTCATACATAAAGGAGATATTACTATAAGAAAAATGGTCTTTTGAGACAGTAAAAAGTCATCTAAGATAGTAAGTATTTGTCACAACTACATTGTTAGAGACGTTGTGCCATCACTAATCAGTCATCATAATAATTCAGTCATAAATAATATTATTTTGGGAAAATTGGTATAAATGCTCGGTATATTTTTCATATTTAGAAACTAGGACACTAAGTATACCACTTTTTAAAAATGTCATATAACTTACGAAAAATTGGTGAAAATGCCCTGTGACCGGCTATAGGTTGTTAACCAGTCGGTCACCTGTGAGATGTTTTTTTTTTACTTTCGGGAAAATTGGTATAAGTGCCCTGTATGTTTCCCGTTTTTAAAAACTAAGACACTAAGTATAACACTTTTTAAAATGTCTTCTAGTTTACAAAAAAAATGGTGAAAATACCACGTTACTGGCTATATACTGTGACACAACTGTTCATTAATGAGGTGGAGCTCTTTTTTGTGACGTGACATTAATTTTTCATTTTTTTTTTCTGCTGACTCACTTGTTAGGGTGAAAATAAAATATTAGTTTGAATTTATAAAAAATTATAACCCCAAAAAAATGTTTTAAAATTCAGAAAAATAAAAAATTTATTTGTGAATTTTTTTTAAAAAAATTATAAAATTCATTTAAAATTAAAAGATTTAAAAATTTATTTCTAATATTTATTTCAAAAATTATAAAATTCATTTTAAATTCAAAAATTAAGAATCTATTTCTAAAATTTATTTTAAAAATTATAAAATTGATTTAAATTAAAAAATTTAAAAAATTATTTCCGATATCTTTTTTAAATTCTAAAATTTAATTAAAAATCAGAAAAATACAAAAATTATGAATTTTTTTTTTAAATTTCTAAAATTCATTAATATTTTCAAATTTCTTTTTTACTTTTCTCATGTTATTATGATTTTATTTTAAATTATGAATTAGGATAATTATACGAAATATTAATAAATAAATTTTAAATTAATATTTAAAAAAAATAAAAACTAAATTGTTCGATTCTTCTTCCCTAATTCCAACATACTAAACCCTAATATTTATGGATGTCATGCAAAGTTACAAAGACACCAACATGGAAGACGAAGAAGAAGCCAACAATGCTTCGCCCAGCCCACCCATCCACTAACTGATCGAAACTTGATCAATCACCCAATTCTTCGCTTATTCGTCTCCTCCCTGCCGAATCTGTCACCGCCAAAGTCGAAGACATATCTTTTTCCACCCTAACAAGTACGTCAACAGAAAAAATAAAAAATAAAAACGAAAATTTAATGCCACGTCAGAAAAAGAGTTTCACCTCATCAATGACCGGTTGTGTCACAATCTATAGACGATCACGGGGCATTTTCACTATTTTTTGGTAAGTGAGAAGGTATTTTTAAAAGTCGTATACTTAGAGTCCTAGTTTTTAAATAAGGGTAACATACTGGCCATTTATACCAATTTTCCCGAAAGTAAAAAGACAGCTCACAGGTGATCGGCTGGTTAACGGCCTATAGCCGGTCACAAGGCATTTTCATCAACTTTTCGTAAGTTAGAAGGCATTTTTAAAAAGTGGTATACTTAGTGTCCTAGTTCCTAAATAGGAAAAATATATTGGGCATTTATACCAATTTTCCCTATTATTTTAGATAAAAGCCGTCTACAATGCATAAAAGGTTTTTTCTGCAACAACTAGTTGTCTATGAAAAAGAGTCCAATGACTTCAAATAATTTGTGGAACATTTTGTGACGATAAGTCGTTATATAAGCTTACTAGTAAATAACCCAAGCGATGCACAGTTATAAAATATTTTATTATTATAATATTAAATTATATAATGAGTTATGGTCGAATTTAACTTAACAGATAAGTATCAAATCTATTTGTTGACCTATGTAAAAGAATGTGATTGATCAATGATTAGAAATATATAAATATAAAGGTTATTTATTACGAGAAACACTGCATACTTATGTCATATTTTTTATTTGAATAAATGTAACAAATCTATACGTTTCTAAAAATGTCTTTGAAAACAACATTCGGTATTTTGTACAACTTTTATTTTTATTATCACAAATCAATATTTATAATCTTGCACGGTGTGTGGCCTATGAAAGTGCAACATAGAGTTCACCATGATTGAATACGGATTTTTTAGGAATAATCCAACACGAGACAAATATTGCCCTTGACTTTTATTGATTGTAAAGGCATATGACACAATTAGAGGAAATTGTCTACATTAGAACTTGAAAGGCAATTTGGGTCGAATGGTGTCAATGATATTCTTGGTATTAATATCAAATGACCGGCATTACTTCCTGCCAAACCCTTCCTTCAAGAACGTGAAAATTAAGTTTTGTAATGACCAATCTTGTAACGTTACACAGACCAATTGATGGATCTATGTTTCTCAAGAGTATGATCGGAGTTCCAACCTTCAAAGTCAACTCATGGTTTGGAGTTCCATAACACCTTTTTTTATTTAAGGATTCTAGTGTGTGAACTTCACCCTCACATCTCCATTTGAGTAGGACTTGCAAGTACTATTGGAGTTGTAATATATTCTTCCATTATTTTCATATTTCCGGATCATGTGATCATTTATTGTGCTGACTAAATCAAGAGTTGGACAAAGAATGACTCTTTCCTGCAAATATTTACGATCATCTAAGTTATTGCAGAAATCTGGGTATTTGCTCTGTACAATATCCTCTACTGGTTTATCTTGAGGCTTGACAAAATATCATCTGGCATTTCAATATCTGTAAAACTGTGTTGTGTTCCGCCAATTGTTCCATCACCTATGCTTGTTATCCAAGATGAAATTTTTTTAAGTTCTTCATCTTCATAACAAGATGTTAGATTTAGAAGCCTCATATTCTTCGACGGCCTTAGGATAGTGTAATGGTCCAATATTTTGGAAGAATTGATCGTTGCACAAACTAAATCTTGCCTAGTGCCTTTCAGAACAACAGGCAATATTTAGCTAAAATCACCACCCAAAACTATAGTCTTTCCACCAAAATGAGTAGTTTTGTTCAGTGGATCATTTAGTTGCATGATATCTTTCAATGACTTGTCGAGTGCCTCAAAACATTGCATATGCATCATAGGAGCTCTATCTCAAATTATGAGTTTGCACTTGATTATTAATTTGGAAAATTTTATTCCTTGATAGATATTGCATGTAATGTTCTCCTTCCCACGAATCTGTATAGTAAATTAAGAATGTGTTTTCCTTCCACTAGGATACAATGGCACTTGAGGCAACATTTAAGACAATCTGCCCTTTTGACCTTATTGAAGCGGAAAGAGGTTTCCAAAAATAAGTCTTGTATGTAACCAAAGATAATTCCACCTTCGCCTGAATCAACGGAAGTCGTAATAGTATCATAAATACTGTTGTTCCTCAATCAAAGTTGGTAGCAAGTGTTGTAGCTCTCTCAACAAATCATCTTTATTGTAGCTAATTTCTCTAGCAATCAAGTTGTTCACTTGTTGACTTGACGCATCCATCCTTGTGGCTGGGATTAGCTCACAATTGGTTAAACTTTTGTAGATATTGCAGAACATTTTTTCCATTTTAATTAATGCAAAAAAAATTAATCTCATCCTCAAAGAGCTGTAAAGTTGCAGAGCAAGTTATTGACATATTAAATCAAAGTTTATATATATAATTTACTTAAAAACTTAGTTTGTGTAAATTAATATATTAAAGAATTTTTGTTTTCTTATTAATGTATTTAAGTAAAATATTTTACAATCAATCTGAGTAAGCGAAAGTTGTTTGTACGAAACATCTTTTGATAAATACTGCCAATATGTCTCCTAAATAACTTGGGGACGACTCATTCAAATTTTTTATAGTAAAACTACAAAAAGGCTTCTCATTGAATGTGTGCTTGGCCAACAACTTCCCTCTACAATCCATCAATGTACTCTATGCCATCCTCCAACAATCTTTTAGCATAGCAAGCATCTCAGAATATCTCGTATTAAACCTTATCATAGTACATAAGATCCTAATAAAACGTTGCACCACGTAATCCATTGAGAAGTAGTCTAAAAGAATATGTCCCCACATCCAGTTGGTATATAATTTAAACGTACATTGCAAACCCCTTCGCCTCCTCATTTCCACTTCCTCTACTTCAAATCTTGGAAAAATATTGCAGAAGCGTGGCATATAAAATAAACTCCACACCCTCACTTTCTTTGTTCGATTGAAACCATGCCAAAAAACATACGTTCTTTTACAGTCGGTCGGCGAAGAATGGAGCCGATGTTGTTGTCATCTTAAAACCCGACTAACTGTGGATATGGTAGATGAAAACTTAAACGCTCAACTGGGGGATTTTTTAATTGAATATCATAACTGAAAATTCTTCAAATAGCTTCGCATGGAAACACGTATCTACAATCATAATACATGCCAATTTCATCTACTACTTTTCCCGTCTACTCATCACAGGAGCTCTGATAAAATGATGCAGTGACAATCATGTTGACTTACTTGAATAAGCCTTTGATAACGCGAGATTGATTGCACCACTTAGAATTTATATGACCTCCATATTTCATGAGCATGTACCAATTATGAGGAACAATATATCTATTGTCTAGTTCAACACTATCATAATAATATAACAAAGTCGCCCCAAACTAGAAACTTAGCCATTTGCCCACCCAAAACACCTTATTAATTATGGAGATTTTTTTTAATCTTTTTTAAGCATTCATTTGAATAAATGATAGGCTTTTTGACAACTTTGACCGTAATTCTCGCTAAACTTACTAACATTAAGTTGCCTAAAAATAGCTCCAATCTACTAACAATTATTCAATCCCCTAAACCCAGTTCATAATCTAATGATAATTACATTATATGTTACTATAAATTGGGTGCATTATATAAGGAAACACATACACAATCTTCCAAAAAGAGTCGAGATCATATGTGGAAAAATATGTCCAATGCAATCATCCTAGACTCTGATTTTAATCAGCGTAAATCTCTCCCTTAAATCAGTTAATTCCAAAAATAGAGTCAATATTCTGTCCAACGAATTATACATGTAGCGAATGTTTGGAAATCTTTGTCACGATAAATCATCATTGCAATGCCCATCGTTTTCGTCTAATATCTTCTTGAACAATAATCTTTTTCGTCTAATTGAAAAAATAATTCCAAAATCATTGTAAGTATATTGCAAATAAATACCATTAACATACTTAAGTAACTTTCCTATTTCGATGAATGACTATTATTCACATATAAATGCTCAAACGCATGTCACATAGATGCCATTGCTCATCATTCACAAAACTCTCTGTATAAATTTTGAAAATAAATTACTTGTATCCGCAATTGCATCAAATAGTGTGAACACTGAACTACGACCTGAAAAAGATATTTAAATGTTTTTAAGTCAAATGATGCCACGATTTTTGTGCATGTCTATGTCTATACCAAATAAAAAAAATCGAATATATATTGGTGTACTTTTTTTCAAATGATAACTTTTTTTTTTATTATTTATTTTCTTCAACCAATTCCTACTGATTTTATGCACTAGTTCACCTCTGAATTTCTAGAAGAAGTTGGATACGCAATAGTTAGTTCATCACCTAATGTGTCAAAGTTCATAAATCAAGTCACGTTATTTTTTCCATGATTGGCTGGTCAAACTTTGTATATGGTAACCGGATTACTGAATGTTATTTCATAATGTTTTTTTATGTGGTTAATTAGTTGTTTGAGGTGCATGTTTTTAATTGTGAGTTGTGTTTGAAGACAAGGATCTCTCATGTTGGCGTCTCGATGTTTATATTAGGTATTAAATTTCGGCGAATGCAATTTTTGAATAAATCTTGTATAATATTTATCGATTATTCTAATTTGATGTGACTCTTTGCAGTTAAATATAATCTCAATGATTTTGGGTGCAGGAGTTAATCTTTATATGCCTGGAAGCGGACATGCAGTTTGATCTTGTTTTTAAATTTTTAGTTAATCGATCCATTATCATATGGTAGGATGATTCCAGTAAGATTGTAACCAAATCTCTAATACTCATATATTAAGAAGTATTGACTAATTAGTTGTACTATTTTAGTCAAGTAATCAATACTCACCCGTTATATCAAAGCTTCCATGAATAAATTTTGAAATGTGAGCCTGATATAATTCTTCAAACTTCCCTTGTTTTCACATTAATCAAATCACTTAGTTAAGCATGTACTATAATAATTCAAATTTCATAATTTAGATATTTATAATTTCCATCCTATACCAGATTCCAAACTATCTAAATGTGCTTTTTCGTCTACATGTGACGTTCCATAATCATTTCCAAGTCAAACTTTTCTTAACTATAACATAGGTCAAGACATAATGGTATCACAACTAGAAATGTTTGTATTCAAGGAGGTTCTGGAAACATATTTCATAGGTGGGATCCATATCGATTGGATACTTCGAAGTTCTAATAGTGTACAATACAACCAAGCAATCGGTAGCAATTATAATATAATACAATCACGTTGTTACAATTTTATTTTTATTTTTTTATTTGGTTCGTCTTAGGTTGTTTTCCTGCAACATATAACTATTTCCTTAATCCTACTAAACACAGGTTGTTCCTGAACTCATTTTCATTTATGTTCCAAAAGTTCAAGCTTGATATGTCAAAGGGTGTGTCTCATGATGTTGTGTTCTTCTATTGTAATCTATATTACATCTAAGAGGGTTAGACTGATTTTCTTAAAGTTCCCAATATCCAGCTTGGTGATCATATAGTTTTTAAGTACGTTCATCCATCTACGTTCAACATGTCCGTGTTTCATAAGTCCATAGTCACTATGAAATACAAATAGAACAATTATGTTATATATATATATATTCTACTAATTCCTCATTTCAACTTCAGTTTAATATTAACTTCGTTGATCATGAAATGAGTAATTAATAGAATAGATATTGAGCATAACTGTTTATAGGTTTTCCATTGTGACTATGGACTTATGAAACATGGACATGTTGAACGCAAATGATTGAACATACTTAAAAACAATACATTCACTGAGCTGAAAATTTGGAAATCAGCCCAACACTCTTCGAAGTAATGTAGATTATCATAGGCACAACAACATTATGCGACTCACCCTTTAACATATCAAGCTTGAACTGTGTAGGAACCTCTTTGGAAGCATTATTGAAAATGTGTTTAGGAACAACCTACATCTTGTAGGATTAAGGAAACATTTAAGAGGTGTAGGAAAACAACTTAAGATGAACCAAATTTGAAAAAAAAAAAAAAATGTAACAAAGTGACTGTATTCAATTACATTTGAATGCTTGGTTGGATTATCACTATGCAGAACTCTGGGGGATCCAATTGATATAGATCTCACGAATACAAACATTTTGAGTTGTAATTCTATTGTATATCTACATATATTACAATTAAGAAAAATGTGACTTGAAAATGATTATGGAACGTATAATGTAGACGAAAGAGAACATTAAAATAATTTCAGAATCTGGTATATTGTGGGAATTATCAATTATCTATTACATAATTATAATTTTATAATAATAGTTGGTTAAATCAGTGATTTGATTAATGTGATATAAACAGGGAAAGTTTGATGAAATATATCAATCTAGCTCACGTTCTAGAATTTATTCATGGAAGTTATGATATAATGGGTGAATATTCATTGCTTGACTAAAATATTATAGCTAGTTAATCAATACTTCTTAATATATGAACATTAGAAGTTTATTGCAATCTTCATGGAATCAACCTACCATATGATAATGTATCGCTCAGTTGAAAAATTTAAACCAAGATCAGACTACATGTCCACTTCCTTTGTCATACTAAGATCAACTCCCGCACCCAAATTATCGCGATTCCACTGTAATTACATAGTAATATAGAATCAAAATACTCGATAAATATTATATAATATTTATTCAAGAATTGCATTCGCCGAAATTTAATACCTAATATAAACATCTGGACGTCAACATAAGGGATCCTTTTCTTCAAACACATCTCACACGTAAACAATGCACCTCAAACAACTGATCAGCCACATAAAAAACCATGAAATCACATTTAGTAATCTAGCTACCATATACAAAGTTTGACCAACCATTTGTGAAAAAAGTAATGGGACTCGATTTTTTGAACTGACACACTAGGTGATGAACTAACTATTGTGTATCCAAAATTCTTGTAGAAATCCAGAGGGAACTGGTAAAATCATCAGGAATTTCCTGAACAAATAAATAAATAAACTAAAAGTTTTAAAATAAAAACTTATGAAAAAAAGCATGACATTATATATGCAATTTTTTCATTTGGTATAGACATAGAGAAACACAAAATGCGTAGGCGTCGTTTGAGTTGAAAATATTTAAATATGCTTTTTAGGTTGTAGTTCAGAGTTCACACTATTTGATGCCACTGTGGATGCAGGTAATTTATTTTCAAAATGTATACAAAGATTTTTTTTTTGTAAACGATGAGCAATGAAATATATGTAACATGCGATTGCGTATTATATACGAATAAAAGTCGTATGTCAAAATAGGGAAGCTATTGTAGGTATGTTAATGTGGTGTTTTTTTTTTTTTTTTTTTTTTTTTTTTTTTTGCAATAAACTTTCAAGTGAGTTTAGATAGATTTTTACAATCAAATGAAAAGATTACACTGTTCAAGAAGATATGAGACGAAAAAAATGGGTGCTACAATGGTGATCGATTATGGAAAATCTCTCCATACATTCACTACATGTATAATTTGTTGGACAAAATATTAACTCTTTTTTGTTTTCTAGAATTGGCTGATTTAGGGGGACATATTAATGATGATTAGAATTAAAGTCTAGGATGATTGCATTGGACATATTTATTTCACATATGATCCGAGCGCTTTTTGAAAGATTGTGTACATGTTTCCTTATATATAATGGACAAATTATAATAACATATATTTTGATTGTTATTAGATTGGGAGTTGTATTCGCGTTTCCTTATATATCAGATATGAGCTAATTTTAGGCGGACTGGACGTTTTTCCAAAAAAAGCAAGGTGTTTTTGTCAGAAAAATGGCTAAATTTCTATTTTTGGACGATTTTATTATATTATTAAGCAAGATTATAGTTGGATTTTCAGAGTGTGAATAGAAAAGTGTCTATTAGATGAAATGGTGCTCTGAAAAGTTACGACTATTCTAGTGGAATAGGTGCGAACAAAAGGTTGTGAACGTTGGGAAAAGGGTGCAATCTAACCATAAGATCGTGGCCTTTAATCAAGAGGTACGATCTAACGCCTGTGATTGGTCAAGTTTAAAGAGTGCAACTGTTAACAAAATAACAGGTAGAAGTCTTTAAATAGGCCTTACATTTACATCTCCAATCAATGGAATCACTTACTAATACAACGACAATCACTACAGTCTGCATCCATCATATTTTTGCAAATTGTGGTCTTTGAGTCGACAAGAAAGTCCTGAGTATTGAGTGGTTTGCCAAAAACTTTAGTTTCGTTGTGCTGCTATCCTAAAGTTAAAAGTCGTTGTATCTTGAGGATGAATGCTGAAGATCGCGAGCACTTGAATGTGGGGCAATGTCGTCTTACACACAACGATTCAAACTCGTGCCTCAACTTTACTATTCCCGTCATTTTTAGAGTCATTTTAAATACACCATCATTAATATTTTTTCCAATAATCATAAGACGACATTTTTGTGTGTTTGAAAATGAGTACAAAAAGCCATAAGACATATTTTGTGTTGATTTTTACAAAATTATGACTAACAGAAATTCTTGTTTTGGATAAAGTAATCATGCTAAACAGGTCAGGTGTTAATTATTAATACATAATGAAACATAAATCTTGGATTTGCAGCCATATGAAGAATTATGGTAATTGTGTCACATGGAGATTTCATGTTATTTAATTACTTATGTTTTTGTTTTCATTTGAGAGGGGGAAAAATTTCTGGTCATAGTTCCACAAATCCAGAAATCACCATCATGGTCATTTTCATAGCCATCGCTGCTTGCGTTGAAATAAATGCCCAGAACTACAACATCAATTATCAATTGACTTCCATGGTAAAAAAGTATCGCTTAAATTGATGTGATTATATGATGCCATAATTTGCTACTAGTTGGAATATACTCAGATGTTGCAGTTTGCTTTGCATTGCCTTTCACCGGAATAACAATATTCCGTGGGTCGAAGTCGCTGAAAAGTAACAGTGCAGTTGCGCTTCTGATGGGTCACGAGGATTCAAACTGAAGAAGCAGTTGTTCAGTATGAAATCTTTCTTAAGTTTGGAGAAAGGTTGCGTCCCTATGGTAAGTGATGGCAGTTGGGATATGAACTTCTCAGACTATTGCGATGGTAGAGATGTGAATATGTGATTTAGGGGAAATCACAAATAAGTTCAAGATTCATTGAATCTGAATGCTTAAAATGGTAAAGTAGGCCCTAGATGGGCCAGGCTGGTCAATTTAATGGGTTTGCTATTTAAATTCAATTAAATATGGGCCAATTTGACTATGGGCCCAAAATGGCAGATGGCCATTTGAGTTGCGGCAAAATGAAAATTAATGTTTGTCCAAAAATTGCCAACATCATCTTGTGAATGGTCAGAATGGCCAACAATTAGGCATTAACTAAACTACATTTTGATTACAAAAAGATGATTATTTTCGGTCCATTTAATTAAATTGTTATATTCTGGAAGTCTAACTCAATTGAATTAGAAATATATGATGGGCCTAAGAAATAGGCTTATATTCCAAGACTTAACATGGACCCAAATTAAATTGTGACCACTAATTTAAGACGTGGTCAAATGGATAAAGATCTCAGATTTGATGAGAACTAATTCTAATGACTTAGGCTGAATAATAAATTATTAACATGTGTGGGCCCAATCAGTTTCATTAGATGTGCTTGTTCTATATTGGGTGTCCTGTTGGGTAGACTGATTTGGACCAACTCAAATTGTGGGGCGTCAAATGTATTTTCTGATTAAGGCCTTGAGCCTAATTATTAAGTGACTGTCATGTTGGGCTGGACACTTGGAAACTAGTTATAGTGTCTTTAGATTTGACCAAACAGGTTAGCAAAGTAGTCAGACATGTCCTAGGGGCATATAGAAGTTTTAAAAACTTAGAATAAAGAAAGCCAATTGGAATATTAGGCTTAATCCAAGTATGAGGTCCTAATTTATTTTGGGACTCATTTTGTTGGGCTTAGTAAGATGCGAACTTGCTTAAACGCAAACAGGCCCAGACTAATGTGATGGTGAAAATTCTCAAGTAAATAAAGTTCGAGTAGGTTCAAAGAGTTGGGAGTTCAGTAAGACTTAGTTTAGGAGAAAATATTGGTTGAGATGGAAAACCAATATCTCACATCAGTTAGACACGGAGATGAGCGTGGTCTATATGTGTGGGAAAATTTTCATCACTACGAGGCAATTTGGGGAAGCTCAAATTGCAA
Source organism: Ajuga chamaepitys (assembly GCA_958295605.1). Classification (NCBI taxonomy): domain Eukaryota; kingdom Viridiplantae; phylum Streptophyta; class Magnoliopsida; order Lamiales; family Lamiaceae; genus Ajuga; species Ajuga chamaepitys. The sequence continues at coordinate 20,379,523 of OY282501.1, forward strand.
AGTGGTACGACTTCGGAGAAGCCCAAATAGGATGAATATCCTAAATGGATGTCCACATGGACTCAGGGAGTCCAAAAGTGGTATTGTCCTTGAAGAGGACATGAGCCCAACTAGATGGATGCAAGTCCATTGGGCTAAATCACGGATATAAACTGAATCGATTGAAAAACTTTGTTCCCAACAAAAATGGATACAAGTCTAATGGGCTAAATAATTTGTAGCTGAAGAAATTGATACGTAGTTTTCTGACTACAAGTTATGTAGTTCAATCAATGGATTGATTACTTAAGATATGGCCTAGATATCCCTATATGAGAATTAAGTTTCCATAGAAATGTCAAACTGTGAAGAGATGAAGTCTATTTGCTTAAGTGTTTAATTGTGGAGGATACACTCTTCCCACATAAAGTGATCAAATGTGGGGGTGTTTGGTTGAGGTAAAAAGGTACCCAACGCCAAAACCCACACACCAAAACCAGACATTGCGGTAACTCAACCATGATGAGTGGAGATCTCACGAACATGGTTCAATGAGACAACTAAGTTATGAACGGGTCATTCGGGCACTTGAAACTTACACTATAAGAAAACTTACTTTTAGTCACAAAATAATAGTGAGAGTGACAAAATACTCTCACTAAATGTGAGATATAGATGACTTTTAGTGAGAGTAAAATAATAGTCTCATTAAAAATATGGTAATTGGAGAGGAAATGAGGAATTCATTTCAATTCAAATATTTTACCGTCACTTTGGGCAAAAATAAGGGGAATTTCTCCTACCAAATGCCACCAGGACGAAATATTTTGAAGGAAGAAGAAAAAAGAACTTCATCTCTGTCTATTCTTCCAAGTCTTTATCTTCATCACCCCACCCCTCACCCCCCACTAATTTCTCTGAAAAATTCCACCATGTTCTTCTCTCCCGTGCTCTTCTCCACCGTCGATCCTAGAGTCAACAGGTAAGGAAAACTTTAACTTTGTTTCTCGATTTACCTTGTGGATTGATTTTTAGGGTTTCTCCTTTACAATCTGTATTTGTCATTTCTGTCTATGTTCATTTCACAAATTAACCGCTAATTTGTTCTCAGTATTGTTCGTTTTCTGTTCTTCTGAAGAAAACTCATGGGAGCATCAATAGCAAGCTCAAATTGTTTTAGTATTTTTAATTGAGCGTTGTTAAAGATTAATGTATAATTGTTTTAGTCATCATTCCTTTTTTACAGTCTTACTATATTATTTTGAGTTCCCTCAATTGTGTGTTTACTGTTGTTCTTATTTTGGGATCTTGCAGATGCAGGCTCAAAATGCTGCTCCAACAGCTTCACGACCTTGGTAAAATTCCAGTAATCTTATCATAATCTAGTGTACATTTTGCTTGCTTATATTTAAGTTTTTAATGATTGTAAGCTCAAATGATTGCATGAACTCTTTTTACTATTCAACTGATTAAAGTTACACCATAGAGACTGAAGGGGAAACAAGTTAAATGCAGTATGCTAACTAGATCCTAGTTCACGGTTGGATCTAGCATTTTGAAGTCTAGCAGCTTCTTTAGGACTTCATAGGTGAGGTATAGTCACCTAACGAGTAGAAAACAAAGAAGGTGGCAAAATTGTCTTGATTTCACAACTACTTTCTCTTGCTATTTAGAAACATAAAATTAAGGTTATTACTGTTTGGTATCGTAGATTGGGGATTAGTAGTTTGGTTTTGGAGTCAGCAATCACCTAGGTAAGGAGCAACTTCAATTTTATTCTCCATCTTTAATAAATTCTTAATTTTTTTCTATCGATGTTTCTCCAAGTCCTTACTCTAGTAAACTACATTCCCAAGGTAACAAAATCTACAATTTAATTTACATTTTCTAGAATTTCCAAAGATTTCATATGGTTATTTAATTTGGTCCTTTCTTCAGCATGATCGTTTTTTTCTTTTTATTAATTGCTAGTGACTTAGTATTTAGATTGTTGGGCCGAATAGCAAATAAGGCGTATTATTGCCTTGTTGCCGCCGGTTGCCTGCTGCCTAACTGCCCAAGAGAAGATAATGTACTTTTCTTGTTTTATTTTAGTCTCTATAAATGTTCTGGTTCATATCCTACTTAGAATTTGACCTATTTTTTTGTTGAATCCGTTATTTTTATGTTTTCTCGCCCCTTCCTAGCGCTGAATCAAGTAAGTTTAAGCTTTTCTTATTGGTTTTGTGCCTATATTGTTATATTAATTCTGCAATATCTTGACTTTTAAGGTTGATTTCAAGTTTTTGTCTAGACTAGTAAAATCTCATACTATTACTCGTAGGTGGATTTTGGTTCTGAATTCCTCTGGTTACATCTGGAAAAAATGATGAAATCATATAGTTAGGTATCTAGTTATAATGTTTTTTCTTGTGAAATGCATGTTAAAACGTGAGTTGTTGAGTCATGCCTCTACAACTATATCTTTTGGATTTAAAATTTTCTGAATATGTAAATTGAATCACTCTCTCTTTTCTGAATGCCATACTTTAGAATAATTAGAACCAACCTTTACGGAAAGGTTGAACTTACATTTAAATCTGACAAATTATGATTGCTTGATTGGACCAAATAGAAGTCCTTCGGATTTGCAACTTAACTGCTTTCAAATAGCATTAAGCTTGTTTTAACCTGTCATATACCTTCTTATTAAACCATGTCCATTGCTTCTACCTGATTTTTTGGATAATTAACTATTAGTCCTGATGTTGTTTTCATGTTCTATGAAATAATGAATGCATAGCTTGGGATTGCATGGTAATAATAAATATGTATCAAGGTAGTGGTATGAACAAATGCAAAGAAGAAGGAGTTGGGTTGCATTTGCACCAGCCATAATCTTTGTAACTTTTAGAAGTCATCATCTCTCTTTGAATAAGGAAAGACAGTAGTGTGCTAATTTATATCACTGCAAGAAAACCTACGTTTAGTTGTAACTTTCTGGTTGCAAGACAATACTTTTATGCCTCTAGTTTTGTGTTGAAATTCTAGATATTGTATGTGAATATGTTGTCTCCTTTATTTCTTGTATTTAGTCAGTTTTGTTGCTCTTGGAGTGAAGTTGGAAAGCTTCAAACTGTTGTGTGTAAAGCTGTTTGATATGCTATTATTACTTTTTCTTATTTGCACATCCTAGGAAGGAAACCGTGGACCATATAATAGTTAAAGCTGGATTGCATATATAATACTATTTTTACTTTGCCTCTTAGTTCCATGAGCTACAGTTTTTATTTTCTGGCAGTATGCTAAGCTTGTAATATTTCCTTCCCCTAAATGTAGCACAATGGGAACAGGGAATGGTGATCACTGGACAAATTTGCTTCGATTTTGCCAAGAGGTACTGTTGTTGCTATTAAATTTTCAATTCCCTTGCTTCGGGCATTTAACTTTTTTTTAAACTATATTGTGTTCTGGGATGATATTATTGGTTAAGTCCATTACTTATACTTATTACTAATATATATATTAGGATTTCTTCCACATGCTTAGGTGGACATATTACCTACTTATTTACTCAGTACCTTTTCAGTAGAATCTAAGTCGTGCCAATACAATTATGTACATTGATCAAACTTGTGAACTACATTTGTTTGCAACTACAGTATAGTCTATAGAGTTATGCGCCATAAATTTAATTTGATTAGTTACATGTTACTTCGTTGAACCTAAGAATTAGCCGACATGGATAATTGCTCTGTTCATTCAAAGATTATTATTCTAGTTTCCTCACAATTAAAGTATTAGAAATTAATTTTTATAATTCTCAATTTCAGATTTATATATAAGTATATAAAAACTGAAATTTTGTTTGTAAGTATAAAGAATGAAGGACAAAGAGACTATCTATTTTTGACTTTACGAGTTACATGCCGTGTACATCTTGTCTTTCTTTATTTACTTTAAAAATGCAGTAAAAGCTTAAGGCATACATAGGATTCTTTCTATTTGATTTACTAGCTTTCATCAGTTGGCACTAATTGCCTAATTGAAATATTAGAAAATATCAAGCAAATCTAGAAGTCTTAATCATCTATCCATTTATTTTAGTCCAATTTTGATCGCTTCTACTGTTCGTTCAGTAAAGGAAGAACAAGAAATTATGTTTTCTATCAATATACTTCGAGTATATATATATATATGTATATATATATATACTTCCGAACTTGACTATATTCTGTTCAATTCATCTAGTATTTGAAGTACTCGGACCAACTAAAATTTTATGTTAAGTCATTCATTGTTTATTTTCATATGTAATAATATGAGCACATATTGAGTTGTTGTATCTTGTTTCTTGTTTTCTAGGCTGTTATGTGTTTCTTGAAGAAACTTGACACTTTCAAATGATTCTTATTAAGTTAAGTTTTCTTTTACTTCATTGACTTAAAAAATATATTCTTAAAAGGTGGGACACATGAGGTCTAGGTTTTCTTCCATTGAGATTTAATGAAAGTAATTATTAATGGTTCTTTTTTTTTTTTTTGTTAAATTCTATTTTTATTTGGTTTTGTTGTAGTATAATGAAGATGATTTAGAAGAAAAGATGGATCCGCAAATATTTGAATAAGTCTAGAAAAATTAAATTGTATTTTTTTTTTCCTTTCTTGACTTGAATCTTATTGTAACTTTGATATGTAGTAATAAATATTTTTTCATTTATCTGAATTTATCTGTTTTATGCGATATATTATTATAGATTAAATAAGAAATATATAGATACTATATTATTTGTATATATATATATATATATATAAATTACGATAGATTGGAAGCAACATTAAATAAAAAAAATGAATTATAAAAGACAACAGTTATAAATCGTTGTATTAGAAAGGGGATTACGACAACACTACCTTTCACAACGGTTCATGACCTCCTAACAACGGTTAAGATTTTTTTTTTGACACTAATGACAACTGTTACAAACAGTTGTCGTGGAGAGGGGGATCAACCACTACGCCACCTACGACAACGGTCACAAAACCCCTTTAACAACACTTAAAAACCGTTGTTATTATCTTTCTAGTGATGGTAATTCTACTGTCATTGTTTACTAATTAGTGACGGGCCCCTATCCCGTTACTATTGACCTTTAGTAGCGGAAGTTGTAGCCAAGGGTGGTGACGGGATATTTCCCGTCACTAAATGTCTTTTGTGATGGTTTTTGGAGTTTTAACCACAGGTTTTCCTCTCACTAAATGTCCTTTTTCTTGTAGTGTTAAATGTGTTCAGTCTAAAGTTTGGAACTCATTCAAACTCATTCTCAGACACATCGAGTGCCATCGTGATAACCCGTGGTAATGCTAATCGTAAGCTTTTCATGACTCATGTACCAAATGTGGTAGGATATTTCAGGCTACCCCTGAATTAAATCATAAAGGAGGTCATCTATATAAGTGAGAAGTGAGGCCGCTTCAAGTTAAACACTTATGAATCCGAGATATGGTTCACGACCCATAATGAACACAACTTGAGAATCGAAAGATATCACGATTGTAATTGTGAGAATGTTATTGTCTTGGTGTACAAAAAAAGTTGTCAGCTCAAGACATCGTGTTGACTGAGCAGCGGGTACATCCGAAAGCATCTCACTAGGGAAGGTTCAAAGTCGAAAGATACCTATCTCGATGCAATGGCGGTTCGTCAGGACTTTCTTGTGTGTATTTGTCTAGAGTACATGCATTAGTTGTCATTAGTTGTCATTCATGTTGGGATTATGTTAGAAGTTGGCTTTAGAAGGCTGGTGTTGACCACTCTTTGAGCAAGTCTAATGTTGAAACAACTTCTTCAATTCATGTGGGGGATTGTTAGATTTTCGGAGCGTGAATGAAAAAGTTTATATTAGACGTAAAGGTGCTATGAAAAGTTGCGACTATCCTAGTGTAATAGGTGTGAACTAAAGGTCGTGAATATTCGGAAAATGATGAAATCTAACCATAAGACCGTGACCTTTACTAAAGAGATACGATCGAACGATTGTGATTGATCAAGTTGAAAGAGTGGTACTGTTCACGAAATGATGCCTAGAATTCTTTATATAGGCCTTAACATTTGCATCTCCAATCACTGGAACCACTTATCAATACAACGATAATCACATACATTTATCATATTTTTACAAATTGTGGTCTTTGAGTCTTTTGAGTCGACAAGAAAGTCCTGAGTATCGAGTAGTTCGCCAAAAAAAATTATTTTGTTGTGCTGCGTGCCTAAAGTTAAAAGTTTTTATCTTGGGGATGATTGCCGAAGATTGTGAGCACTTGGATGCAGAGAAATATCGTCTTACGGATAGTGAGTCAAACTTGTGCCTTGACTTTACCAGTACTGTCATTTTTATAGTCATTTTCAAATACATCATCATTAATATTATTTCCAGCAATAAAAGATAACAATTTTCGTCTAAAAAAGGGTAGTACTAAAAGGCATTTTTTTAGTCTATGATACAATAAGCCCATAACAAGGATGTGTATGAAGAAAATAAACTGAAATTGATTCCATAATTGTAGAAATGTGCCAACAATGATTTTGTTCAAAGAAAAAATTGGCAACACTGTGGTATCCTTTAAATTCTCGAAGTCCATCCTAAGTAGTTTAGAAATCAAAGACGAAATGGAAGCATAATTATCTCAAATAAAATCTTCATTTCCAATTTGTATTTGTATTATATCAAAAAATAATCCATGTTTATCACGTGTGTTTGATGAGATCATTAATTAATAATTGTTGTGTATATATTGATAACAATGTAACACTATGATAGAACACTAACTGAAATAAGAGAACCCAATATGTTAGGACTAAGGTGATTAACGGGATGACTCATCAATTTTAGGGGCCCAAGGCAAGATGCAAAACTGAGGTTTTTAATTTGTAAATTATGATAATAAATTAATACTAAATACAAATTTTCTTCAAATTTTTAAGATGCAATATTTGTAGTTAAACCTTTTCAATAAAATTTAGCAAGTAAAGTGTTTTTAAATGATAAATTGTTAAGATTTGTAGAAATGCAATAACAAGCTCAACCATTTGAGAACTGCAAAGTAGAAAAGATGAGAAGATTGAAAATTTCATAATAGAACGTAAAAATGAAATTTTTTCACCTAGCCTATTAATTAGGATTGAAAAAAATGGCTAGAAGTTGTACGTGTTCATTCTTTTTTTTTTTTTGTTAATGAACAAAATTTAAGTTTCATTGGTTTTTATTAGATTTAAATACAAAACTAATTTCAAGAGCTTATTTTATTTTTAATTTCTAACTCAAGAAATATATATATATTCTGGATTATGTATAATATATATACACATACATATATAGATTTTGAGGCCTCCATTATTGGGGGGGCCTAAAACGATTACCTTGGTAGTTTACCTGTCTGGGATATCCCTGATAATTAGTTGGTTCAAGAAAAAGCATGTACTTATGAGTCCAACGAATTAATTAACCTTTTCATGCCCATGGAATTTGTATATCAAACTTCTTTCACATTCGTTCTTACTAAAATTGGCATCTTCTTCATTGTGAGTGATGTCCTCTTTCTCAACCCTAGAAAGAGGCAAATTTTACGTTGGCCGATCGGGTAGTGCCCGAGTCCGCCAGCTTCTGACACGTGTCACAGGCCTTAACTTTTTGTACTTCAATTTGCAATGCTTTGCTGTTCTTACCTTTCCTTTAAATTTATTATATAGGATATGGATCAAATATTGTATACGGTGTAGTACAACCTCTATTTTTTTAGTTGTTCATTTAGGTTTTGTCTTGTTTTTAAATAGTTGTTCTTTTAACCTTTTTTGCGTATTTCTTCCAATATTACCCTTATAATAAAGGAAATAGGGAGATAATTAAGGGTATGATACTATAGATAACATTAGATGAGGTTAAATTTGTCCATTTTCCCTCTCAAAATCTACACAAATAACTAAAAAAAGGAGGGAGTATTTTAGTAGTTTGGTATTCGATATATATCCGTATATTGAAAAATAATCGGTATTTTGATTGTTCGGTAATTCAGTGTATTAAATTTTTAATGGAACAAGAAAAAATTCGGTACAATATTTTATATTAAAATCAACTGTAAGAAACGATATTCACCGATACCAACATAATTTACAAATACCGTATTGTATTGAATTTCAATATATGATAACAACATATCGAATATCGATATATGTTAACGGTATAATTTTTTTATATACCGAAATTTTTGGTACGCTGAGAAAATTAATAGTTCTGTACAATATACGCTATCAAACTACCCCGGCATCTACAATATTTCGATACCCCAATGTATACAATATATAATATTTTTATCCAAAATCTCATATAATAAAATAAAAGAACAAGTAATCCAAAACCTTATATAATAAATAATGGGTGAATTTAAAAAAGAAAAGAAAATAAAAAAGAAGAGTAGTGAATTTAGAGAACAAAAGGAAAATGGCTTGAACATGTGTCATGTGTTGACCGACTCGAGCACTACTCGATCGACCAACGTAGAATTCGCCCTAAAAAAAGAACAATTCTACAACCACTTTCATATATAACGACATAATTAGTATGATTAGGTGGTGAATTAAGACATGAACGAGGTCAATTTAGTAATGAAATAATGATGAGAAATGAATTATACATAAAGAAATCACCTGAAGAATTCCAATGGATATCTTGTAACCATTTTAATCAGTTTTTAGGAAAATGAGCACCAAATTGATTTCCAATAATATTTGAACTAAATATGTGTAGAAGTTGCCTACTTATACTGATTGGCCTAGGTATTAGATTGTTGATTTGTTGCTTATGGGATTTAATTTTTGTGTACATTTACTTCACGGACAATAATGTTGTGAATTCCTGACAAAATATCAATTATTTATTTTGTTGTAGTGTTACACAACCATCCACGGTGGACAAAACGGAATCACAAGGGTTACGTAAATTATATTATTGTTCTTTTTAAAATGAAATATCGATTGTCATTTTTCAGCTCTTTTTATTTTGCTTTGTTTGGGAAGAAATGCTAATGGTTTAACCAAACTCAATATATATATATATATGTACATCAACTACGTGAATTTTAGATATGTATATAATTTAAAAAAACTGTGGATGAATTATTAGAAGTTTTCCATAATTAAAAAGATATTACTACTTGTGTAAAAAAGTAATGTGAATATTTACGAATAGTGGTAATGGGCTGGAACAGTAGTGTTGGTTGGTGATTAATTATTTAAATTTACCTAGGCAGCTATCCAATATTCATATTCCAAGAACAGTAAAAATCACGCCTACTCTTGAGTGCGAAAAGTTACTGGCAAGGATGGTGAAGATCGAGGTAAATGTGGGGCATCTACCAGACCATAACTTTTGAGACATTTTCTTCTAATTCCACTCCACAAAAGCTGCAGCCTGTAACCTTGAATTGATGCCGTCTCCCTTACTTCACTCTATTCAGGACCTTCTTTCATGTCATGTGCTGCTACCCACTCACACCATCTAAATTCCTTGTCAGAATATTCTACATTTGTTTTTCCTCTCCCTCCGATTATCTTATATATCATCACTTACGTTTTATAAAAAAAACAATCCTAACACATTTACGTGTTATTTGGTAACTTATACCCACTAATCGATTATTTGGTAACTTATATATATATAACATATACTTTCTCCGTCCCAACTTAATTTGTCTACGTTAATCGGACATAGATGTTAAGAAAAAACAATAGAATTTACTGACTTTTTGCTTTTTCAGACTTTATTTAAGGGAGAGATTAATGTGTTAACACTTCCCTCCCTTTTCCTAATTTTCAATCATAAAAAAACATGTTAAAAAAATGCAACAGATTAAAAATTCAAAACTGTTCAAATTTCATTAAAATTGGCTGTAGGAAAACATCCCACTGAAATGACTGATTACAACAATTTTTCATCCCCAAAAATTCAGTGGGGTTACATTTAAAAAAATTTCCCACCAAAACTTGAATTTACAATCAAATCACAGCCTAACTAATGACTAAAAATGCATTGAATGCATTTTGAACAACAACCTTCAAAAGTTTCAGAATTTGAGTTACGAAATGACTTGCACTAAAAAAGGGAATCTCTTTCCATCAAAGCGACTTCTTATAGCTCAACGCCTTCTCACAAACAACATCAATGACTTTTTGAAGAACAACATTACTAAAGAAATCGCAATATCATTTGGAGTATCAGTTCAGACAGTTCGGTTCATAACATGTTGTAAAAAAACAGATTTCAGAGCGGCTTCCAGTTTCATTTCCAGAGTTAAGGCCCAAGCTACCTTCATCTCATGTTCAAAGGTTGGATGCAGATGCCATGAAAGCAATACCTTTCTCCAAGAGAGACACAATTAGGAGCCTAGCTAAAGAGCTAGAGGTTAGCGAATCCCAAGTGGGCAGATGGGTAAAATCAGGCAGAATTAAAGCTCACACAAATGCAATAAAACCTGCATTAACATATTCAAACAAACTGCACAGACTAAAATACAGCCTCTGTTTCTTGCACCAAGACAGTAGCAATAACAACATATTGTGTTGGGCAGCTTCGTATTCAATAAGCATGCAAACAATATCATTTTGAAAGGCTACCAAGCAACAAAATCATCATCACATAGCATAATTGAGTCACACATTATTCTGATCACAATTGAATCGCACATAATTCAATTTGAGCACACAACAAATGTTAAATTGGGTAGCAAAATTCAATCAGGGACAACCACACATCATCACTTTGAACAAGCCACCTATAATGAATAATTTCCAGATCACATATCTGACTAACCCAGAAATTAGGGGTTCCACACAATTTCAGATCATATGCACACATAATTATTGAATCACATGAAACTGATCATAATAACTCATTGATGCCTTAGGGAATAAAACTCCTAACTCTTCGGGATAGAAAGTTAGGGGGTTTCGCAAATTAGGGTTTCCAGAAACCTTGAAACCCTAATTAGAATTGATATCACACCCGTATGTAACATAAATTAGGGTTTCCAGAAACAGACAGCAAAAAATTTAACACATATACTCCAGTTATTTCAGATCCACAAATATACCAAAAAATTGAACATAAGAGCATAATAACTTAACCTTTTAACCAAAGGAACCCAAATAGCCAGACATTCGAAGAAATGACTTCACATTTCTAGGTTGTCCAACAATTCAGAAGTAGAGGAGGAAACCTCGATCCTAGACGGGAAAGCACCCTCTTCCTCTTCATCAAAGTGCATTTCAGAAACAAATGACTCCTCGGAGTCAAACATGAACCCCTCTTCAGATTCTTCGAAAGAGTATTCCATCAGAACAGACAACTCTTCCGATTCGTTGAAACAAAAACTGAAACAAGAGGCTGATATCGCATGAATCAACAAGATCTGGATGAGATCTGGAAGAAACGGTGCGATGAAAGAGATAGAGAAATAGAGAATTGGAAAAGGTTTTAGGACGAACTAGGATTTGTAAAGAGAGAAAGAGAGAGTGTTCATGAGTATGAGAAAAGATTCTAGAGATTGGAATGGGAGGGTGGGATTGAATTGGGTTGCGCTTGTATTAGGGGGTGGGTAGGGGTGTTGTATTTTAGGTTTAATTAACTTAATTAATTAAATTATGTTAGATTAAGTGAAATTTAATTAGGTTAGTGTAATATTTTTTTTTTTTTTTTTTTTTTTTTTTGGTGTAATAAGGGTGAAAAGTAGAAATCTTTATGTTTGACTTTTGTTGTTATTTATGGGCTGACAAGTTAAGTTGAGATAAAACCGAAAAGGAAAGTAGGCAAATTAGGCCGGGACGGAGGGATCACATGTTAGGTAAGGAGCCCTGGTAATAAGACCATATTAACCCATATTAGCTATCTCACCAAAATGGCCTGATAGTATCTCATAGCTGGAATAATGCCCAAAATAACAATTTTAAGTGTTGATTATTATTATTATTATTATTATTATTATTATTATTATTATTATTATTATTATTATTATTATTATTATTATTATTATTATTATTATTATTATTATTATTATTATTATTATTATTATTATTATTATTATTATTATTATTATTATTGTTGTTGTTGTTGTTGTTGTTGTTGTTGTTGTTGTTGTTGTTATTGTTATTATTATTATTATTATTATTAGCGGGAGCTAATATACTAATTTAATTAATTATCAATTAGTGATAACAACAACAACAACAACAACAATAATAATAATAATAATAATAATAATAATAATAATAATAATAATAATAATAATAATAATAATAATAATAATAATAATAATAATAATAATAACAACAATAATAATAATAATAATAATTACCAATTAAATAATTGATAATGATTAACAGGAAGTAATTGTAAATTCTGAAATATATTTTAATGATTAAATTAGAAATAATAATGGTTAATAGTACTTAGTTAATTAATAACAACAACAACAACAACGGTAACAAGAACAAGACCACTATTATTGTTAATCAATAAACTAATTAATAATGATTAATTAAGATTAGTAAAAGAATTATTAAAAATATTGATAATAAATAATAATAGAAATAATAATGACTAATTAATGAACTAATAATAATAATTAAAAATAAAAAGGGGGAGGGAACCTATAAATGGTAGTGGTGATACTGGTGTCCAAGATTTGAACCTAAATCAGGAGATAATTGCTACGAGGAGAAGTTGAAGTTTGAGAAAGCATGAGAAGAAAGAGACGAAAATAGTGATATTTTTTGGGTTTTTGAAGACAGAGTTACTTAATAGTGAAACTTCACATCTGTAGAGGAATGAGCACAACATTTGATGTAGAAGTCAAAATTAAACGAATCTTAGTTTGTTAGAAAGCTAAGAGAGAGAGAGATCTACTACTTCTATGTTAATGACATTTTTTTTAATTCCTTCTATAAAATAGCATAAATTCCGAAGAGGGTCGAAGTTGTGCAAAAATGTTTGATATATATAACACACATCTAGTTCGCTCATATCTTGAGTTATAGACATCCAATTAAGGTGAGACTTGTGGCGTTGGAAATATAATTCAAATATCTAGAACTTTGTTAGAAATAGCCAACACCAAATTTCAGAAGGCTTTAAAAATAATTTTGAAGTTTGGCTAGCAGTGCCGTCAGGGACATGGACTCAATCTGAATCGATTGACTCGGTCGATTCAATGTGACCAATGCATTTATGGTTCTGAAGCTACACCTCAACCGAGCCAACTTCACGCCATTACATGCATGTTGTGCATTTTTTGGTGTTACATCTGGCCCATATCTGATATCTTCTGTTCTTGCTCCACTTGATGTACTCCTGTAAATACCCCAAGGCTCTCTAATACATCAAATGACTTGGTTTTATCATTATATACACACTATATAAAAGAGCCCATAGGAGATCCGGAGCAAAATAAGGTGTAGCAGCTGAGTATCCGGGAGGAGCATGTTTCGGTGCCATCATTACTCTTTGGTCTGGTAGTCTTATTTTAATTGTTATAATATTTATGGCTTATTTTGTTGTTTTGATTTATTTTAGTGTGGAGTAGTCGTAGTCGTGAATATTTATATCTTTAATTTATTTCCGTTATGTATATTATTATTATTTGATGTCTTGAGATATAATTGTTGTTAGGTTAGACCGGCACCCGATATTTAGCACATAGGAATCAGCGCTAAAAACCAGAAAGGTGAGGGTATCAATGGCCAAACAACACACAACATGATTTGTTTCTTCACATGGGATAAGGCGATTATATGAGGGATTCCAAGTCATTGTGTGTGCTTGAGTGATATTGAAAGACTTATTGAGAAGATGCCCACCATATGCTTTTGGTCTTCCAAATGAAATATGTTACTTCTATAATGGCTTGGATGATCCAACTAGAACCATAGTTGATGCTACAACATGAGGGGCTCTTCTTAATAGATGTCTTGAGGATGCTCTTAATTTTCTTGAGGAGATGGCAAGAAATATCGATTAGTGGCCCGTAGAGTGAAAATAAATTGGAAAATCTAACAACATATTAGAGAATTATTCTATAAAGCAGTTGACTGCTCAGGTGAGTGCCTCGACTACTTTTCTTACCCAAGGTTCTTCGAAGGAGGTTGTTGGGAATTCCATTGAGGATCCACTTTCTGGTTTTAATGTCATCGATGGATCATGCATGGATCATGTATTATGCATGAAGATTAGACACTGATTTAAATTTCACATGTACTCATAATGTCCATAATGTTGTTTATGATCTTTCATGCCACACTCACATAAAAGATTCACCAAATGTATTTGAGCAAACAAAAGTATGGGAAGAAAGATATTTCTTTTTGGATCCTAGGTAAAAATGATGAAAGTCGGGCTGTCGACTTAAAAATGAGCATTGAGTGGGAGGCGACTCACTACTTATTTTATTATTTATTAAGTACCTTGTTTATTTTATTTTTCACTACTTTTCAAGATTTACAGGTAAAAAAACTTAACAATCAATGAAGAATAGCAACCAGATTGCACGGGTCAAAGAGCAGATGAGTTCGAAGCAAGAACATATGAAATTGGGTACGAGAGTACGAGGAGCACCCGGCGCCCACATACGTTGAATACACGTGTGCATCGATTGGGAGCAGGGTAACCACTCGCCTGAGCAAGTGTGGCTAGGTCGAGCTAGTGACCAATCCAAATTCGGGCTGTCGCCTGAGCAGGGTACCTAGGATCCAATCCAAATTTGGATCCTAGGTAAAAATGATGAAAGTCGGGCTGTCGACTTAAAAATGAGCATTGAGTGGGAGGCGACTCACTACTTTTTTTATTATTTATTAAGTACCTTGTTTATTTTATTTTTCACTACTTTTCAAGATTTACAGGTGAAAAAACTTAACAATCAATGAAGAATAGCAACCAGATTGCACGGGTCAAAGAGCAGATGAGTTCGAAGCAAGAACATATGAAATTGGGTACGAGAGTACGAGGAGCACCCGGCGCCCACATACGTTGAATACACGTGTGCATCGATTGGGAGTAGGGTAACCACTCGCCTGAGCAAGTGTGGCTCGGTCGAGCTAGTGACCAATCCAAATTGTACGAACAATACCGCTCGACCATTCTTTAAAGGCTACATTTGGGGGATTTTCCCCATTTGCAATCCTGATCCCTTTGGTCTCCAAAATTCTTCACACACTACACTATATATTGCTCACCCATCGATCACAATCATTTAATTTAATTATATAATTAGATTGCCCATTAAATTTAGAAAAATTGAATAGGTTCAAAATTTAAATTTGGTTAAATATTCATCATTCACTAAAGTTGAGCATTATTGTCTATTAAAATAAACGAATGATATGTTTTCTACTCTTAATCGTCATTTCAATTACTCTATATATTATAGTTTAATTGTATGTGTAGTTTAATTTGAGCATTGTGACATGCACAAAATAGGATTTCCGTATATAGCTAGTTGACGACTCTTATAGTGCCAAATTGTTGATATGAATCCTATGTTTTAATTGCTTATGTGCAATTAGATTATGATTTCTTGTATAATACCTATAAACTGTTAATTTCATTTTTTTATTGCTAGAATACCATGAAATTGATAATTGTAGGTTATAGTTAATAGAGACGTATGTTCAAATTCTTGTGATTATAATCCATTTATACATGTTGCTTGGTGCTTAATTTCGTTAAATTGATTGCTTGTGATAACATGTAGGATCTGGGATCTTGAATTTGTTGGTTTTGAGAATAGTTTTAGTTTTGGCATTTTGTCGAGCACTTAGTAGACAAAATACAAACGAAACTTTGTAAAACAATTCAAGAATAATTGCAAGTACTCCTTCCGCCCACCCTATTTTGCACATATGAAGGAGCACATATATTAAGAAAAAGCTATTGTTTGCTTTTTAGTTCACTTTTTCAAAGGTGGAGATTAAGGGTGGAGATTTTGAGGGTGGAGATTGTGAGAGAAATTTCCTTTTTAAGGGTGTGCAAATTGATGTGAGACATACCAATAAGAAAAGTGTGCAAATTAAGATAGGAAAGAGGGAGTAATTTGCTACTATATTAGACTGTATCATCATGTAAATGACTTTAGGGTCTTGTATTTGATATATTTGTGCAGAATTAATTAAAACTAGTTAATTAGTTATTTATTGATATTTGTTTTGCATTCTTAAAAGTATAAATTCACTTCCTATGTTTTAGATATAAACATGATTCCAAGGAGCACAAGAAGCAAGAGGAAGAGTGTTGGCGAGGAGAGAACGTCAATGAATTTTACGGCATCATGCTCTCAACGATGGAGAAAGGGACATGCGTCGAGGCCTTTGGCAAGAGTGGACCCTAAGTACGAGTCTAGCTACCTGAAGTCGGACTAGACGAAAGAATGACAAAATTTTAATGAAGCTTGAGGTGAGTTTGGAGAGTTCTGGACCGAGAATATCGCTCATTTTGATGTGATATCCTGCCAGACACATAGCCTGGCCTTGGACTTTGGCAAAAAATTGGCTCTCTCGCAACGACAATTGGACGTTATGGAGCAATTCAATGCATGTAATATCATGGAAGTTCACTCACCACTTCTTAATTTACATGATTTTTAGGTACTAAATTATAGCTAAAATAGTGCAAAAGTATGTCAATTAATGCTTCTCTCATTTTCGTATGTTTGACAGATTTCACTTATGGAATCCCGGTGAGAATCATTTTAAAAAAAGGGCTTGAAAAGAATATTATAAGTGATTAGGCTCAAGAAAGACATTGGACCCGTCCAAAATGAAGTAGGATCTGCCCAAAATAGCGAGGAAAAGATGCACACGGGATATAATGAACTGCCTGGCCGAGCAACACTGGCAACGATTTGCGTAGCTGGGCAAATGAGCGAGGTCAGAAATAAATTGATGATTAGAATGTTTCACTTTGTTGGGCCGAACAAAAGCCAGTCTCAACAAATGCCTCTTATGGTCTATTATCTCCAGTGACTTGTATTAAAGTACATTTTCTATTTCAATGAACATTTTTATTTATTTGATAGTCGAGTAGTCGTTTGTATCTTAGGGATTTTGAAAGTAAGTTTCTTTTACAATATAAATGATGTAGGATTCGTTCTTTTGATTCAAGACCGATCACTTATGTTTTGAACACACAAATGAATATCCAAGATGCAAGGGGTGATGATATTGATGGTCAAACAACACATAACATATTATTCAAAAGATCGAGAGGATGGAGAATATGGGGTATTTTCTACGCATTGTTGGGAGTGTATACATGGGCTTAACCGAGAGGTTGGTCTATTATATATAATCTACACCATAGGTGCTTTTAGAGGCGGGTTGAGATACAGATAGAAAAATCTCATAATAATAGGACCAATCGGAATTAGGGGATAATCATCATTGTTGAACATGGATTTGATTCTCAAGTTGATAATCTTAGGATTGTTTTTACTATTGAATTTAGTTTATTATTTCAGTATGTCTTAATTATCAAATTAATTTAGTTACATGTCTAAGATAGAGTAATTAGGGTAACACAAGACCATCACTTAATCGATCCGCTTATATATACTAGGACTAAATACTTTAGACATAATTCCTTCACTAGCTATGTGAGATACAACATTGTTTGTCACTAAGCTATTAACTATACTATGCACCTGCGGTATAACTGGTAGAAATATAGAGCAATTGGGTCTTGGCGCCGTTGCCAGAGACAAATCATTAGGTACTGCTTAGATATTACGGTGTTTATTCAGGTGTAGTCTAGGCATTAAATTATCTATTGTTATTTTTTGTATTTAATTTTTATTTTTTTCACTTAACTAAAAATTATAAATTTTCAGAAATATTTTTTATTTTGTATGTATACTTAAAAAATTTAAAAAATTTAAAAATAAACAATTCTTCATCTGCTTTGTCCATGTTGAGTTTCTATCTAGGTAGTTTTTGTTTTTGACTTGGTTTTAGTTGTGTTCTAGTGGTTTCTGTGTGCAGATATATGCATGAAAACAAGGTCCAAGCAAGGGTAGCTTATACCAATTGAGACTGAAATCGAAGCTACCTATAAAAAAAGAATGTCAACTATGTAAAACGTAATTTTTTCAATAGCAGAAGAACAAAATAGACAACCACCGGCTAGTAGTTAGAACGATGACCCACAAGAATAAATTCAGCCACCGATTCGTGACCTCTTCAGGCCGGTAGTAGATGAACGCGAAAATTACCATTTTTCTTGCATTTTTCACGTTCATATTTTGTGTAGAATTACGTGTAATTGTTGTGTTTATATGCGATTTCGTGTTTTATTGTGTTTCCGGGTTGATTTTCCTTTTTCATATGATTTGATGCACTTTTTGGTGTTTTTGAAGGTTAGGAAACTCGGAAGAATTTAAAAGATCGTTCGCATCCATTTTCATACTCCGGCCCATATGCTGAGGCCCAAAAGGGCCCAAAATAGGTGGTAGTCAGGCCCGATCTAAAGATCATCAAGTCATGAGTAAAAGTCGTGAAGGAGTCTGGTTGAGAAAATTGATAAAAAGGCCTCAAATTAGAGAAAGAAAGAAGAAGAGGTAAATCGCACATATGCCATGTTCCAACCCACAAATCAAGGCCCAAACAAACCCAAATTGGGCCCAAACAAGAACCAAATTGAGTCGCGAACAAAAACCGTGAAGGAGTCGGGTGGAGAAAATAAGAAGAAGGGCTCTAAAACAGCGACGAAAGACGGAGGTGCAAAGCTGGAAACTGAACCGGACCAACAGCCAGACTGGCTAAACCACCGGCTGTCAGTCCAGAACCAATCCAGGGATCACCTTCCGGACCACCAATCGGATCGGCAGCGGGACCAGTAGTTCGTGGGCGATTTTCAAGTGCGTACACTATTTCGTGCAGGTTTCGTATTTTGGTCATAACTTCCTCGTCCAAGCTCCGATTTGAGTGATTCAAGTTGTCACGTGTAGCTGAGAGAAAGATATACAACTTTATAGTTGAAGTTGAAGGCTGATTCTGGACGGATCTTTCCCAGAAATCACGAGAAGGACGAGCTGAGCGCGCACAAGGGGCTCGACTCAACAACTTAAAGGACCAAGCACTCCCTTTTGTATTTTTACACTTTTGCCCTTACTAGGGCTTATGCTCAGCTAATTTTGAGGGTTGGGGGGACCTATATATATCCCTTCTCCTCTCATTTGTAAAAAAAAAATTATCATTTGAACACTTGCCTCCTTTCCCCACTACTCTTTCTCTCTTTCTTCTTCAATTTTTAGATTTTAACTTAGAAAACTAGGGTTTTTCTTCCTCCTCTTCAAGGAGAAAGCCATCTTTAGAGGAGAACTCGGGGATTACTCACGAGCTTGTGACACCCAACTATTTTATTAAAGATTTACGAGGATTCTTCAATCGATTGAGCATTTTCTTATCCCTTCTCTTTATTTTCAGTTTTTATTGTTTTTATTGCTTGATTGTTGATGATGCTTATTATTTCTTTGATGACTTGTGTGTGATTTTCGTGTTTCCCCAAGCCCAGGAGTAGCCCAAGCTTCGGGGTTGATGAATAGTTGATTGATTATTGGATTGTTGTGGGTTGTGGTAACCTAGGTTAGGATTTAATTGATTTATTATGATTTTCATATGAAATTAGGGTTTTAAGGATAGTAGGCTTGCTTTGGTGGCTCGGGCTTTCGATAATCTAGCCATATTTTGTATGATTGTGCATTTCAGATGGGATAATCGAAACCTAGGCTAGGATTTGCCACCCTTTCGAGGAGATTCGATTTGATCTTAAATGAGCTTAGGATTGGATTTCTACGCCATAGATTAGTCGAGAAGAAAATTTTATCCGGAACCTAAATAAATCAAAACCCAAGTGATAGGACAGAGACCTATGGAGGAGAAGACCTACCATACGAGGAAGTAGTGTCTAGGGAGTCTTGGATAGGATGGACGAAATTAAGTTTAGTCGTGTGTGTAGGAACTACACCCCTACGCCGGTCTGTAGTGTAGGAGAAATCAAGCTATCCTTTTCTAGTCTCCCATAGTTGGTAACCCGGGGCCCGGGGTTGAGTTTGTAAATCTCATTCGTGTAGGCAGTCTACATCAAACCCCAATTACTTACCTGTCCTAGGGGAATACGGAATCTCAACCATATTCCGGAATTATCACCCAATCAGGATATCGATTGGGTTTAGAATTCAATCACATAGAGCTCACACTAGTTTCCTTTAATCGTCTTCAAATTGTTAATTCGATTTTGCTTATGTGAAACCGAACTTCGGGAATATCTCCCCATCGATTGGTTCCCTCCTTGCTTTATTTGTTTGGTTTATGTCATTAGATTAGTCCAAACTCTTTATTTGCATTTGACATAACTTGCTCGAACGTGCTTGAGCCAATTCTCACAGAAAATCCTCTCTGTTGATTCGATATCTTATATACTACCTTTGTCACAAACCGTACGCTTGCGGTTTGAGAAGGTCATTCCAATCACATCAATTTGGAGTGATTTTCACGAAAAGTTCGTGGCACCGTTGCTGGGGAGGATTTCCTTCCCGTGGATTTAGTCTAAGCACGAGTAGAGTTAGATTAGGTTGTTTTTCTTTTTATTAAAAAAAATATAAAAAAAAAAGAACCCCGATCACTATCAATATTTGCTTGAGAGTTATGCTCTCAATCCTTCTAAAGTGAATACATTGCCCTTTTTGCATGATGATGGCTCTTATTTTTTTTCCAATTTTGAAAATATGGAAGTAGTGCACTGTGAAATTTTTGGGGAGAAAGGTCACATGTCTTTGGATTGTGACTCTTTTTTCCATCATTTTTCTTCAGAAATGCATTATCTTCCCACCCACCCACCCTTCTCAATTCATAGATTACAATTCTTTTTCAAACAACTGGGAATTTGGATGGGAGGTCGATCAATTTTTTCTCTCCTCAAATCATCAAGCCTTTGAGTCGTCTGAATCTTTCCAAATTTCTTCAATCAATGCATTGAAAGAAGAAATGAAAAAAGACAAGGATGAGTTCAATCAAAAGTTTGATGAACTTTTGGCACACACTAAGGTTATGGAAGTCATTCTCTTCAAACATGTTTTCAAGAGAAATAAAAATGAAAGTTTGCACTTGAGGGAAGAGGAGAGTGAAAAACTCCTCTCTCATGAGCTATCTTTGGAAAATAGTGACAATTCTTCCAATGAAGACAATGCATTGCCTTTGGAAGAGCAATCTCAATGTCTCAACAAAGTGTGCAATTATGAGCGCATTCTTATTAATGATCCATTTGTTGAGGCATCATTTAGTGGTCAGGCAAGTTTTGATTCGTCATTTCTTTCAAAATTTGAAAAACTTACATCGATTATGGACATTAAGCATATCTTCTTGCATAAATCATATGTCCATAATCTTATTTGTGATCCATCGTGCCATGTCTATGTTGGTGGATCAATTTGTTATCGTCAGCAAACAAAAGCATGGCACGATCGACACTTGTTCTTGGATCCCGGATAACACTTGTGAAAGTCGGGCCGTCGACTTTAAACCAAGCGCTTCGTGGGAGGCAACCCAAGCATTAAAATTTCTATTGCTTTCTTAGGATTTTATTTCTAGTTGTTAGTTTTTCTCTCTTAAGATATGATGAATTCTTGAGTTGTGCGATTAGGTACATTTGGGACACGACGAAATAGCCTAAATCTTGAAAGTCCCCCAGACATTAATGATGCCAAATCAAGACGAGTAATCCTCGGAGTAATGTAAAAAGGGAAATATAGAGAGTAGAAACCTCAATTGAGTGAGCTTACTGTATCTCTCTATTTATTCCTTTTGCACGTGCATAGTTCGTAATTATGTGATTTGTGTCATCTTTGCTTGTCCTTCATTTTCATGATCGGATTTTTTTGTGAATTTGAGTATATGTTGACGTGTCTC
The DNA here is from genome assembly GCA_958295605.1 of Ajuga chamaepitys. Classification (NCBI taxonomy): domain Eukaryota; kingdom Viridiplantae; phylum Streptophyta; class Magnoliopsida; order Lamiales; family Lamiaceae; genus Ajuga; species Ajuga chamaepitys. The sequence continues at coordinate 20,401,480 of OY282501.1, forward strand.
TCCATGCACTTGATTCATATGCTTACTTAAATGACATATTTGCATTTAACTTTGTAGGGGATGAGTGACATTTGTTTGCATGAATTGAGGTTCTCTCCTCATATTTGCATAATCAATCATGAAATCTTGTACCTATACATCTCTTGAATCTTTGAATCTTAGTTTGAATAAATGGTTAGTTTGGAAATGCGAGTATTATGAGCTTTTTAATTGATGATCTTTGATAAATACATGAATTTCACCTCCTTTGCTACTTGGGCTTGAGAATTTCGCCCAAATTTGTGGAGAGGATGGAAGGATTGTTATTTTTATGCACTTGAAGAGGATGTTCCTCATTATTGATTGAATTCCTTGTAGTTATGATCTATGCCATTCTACCATATTTTGTTTCTAGGTTTTTATTGCTTTCATGAATAATATGCTTGGTTGAATAATTGTTGAGTTGGCTTATTGTGTGATTGATAAGGAAGAAGTATTGGAAGTGTCCCGATTTTTGAAATCTCATAATTGAAATCTCTAATGATTGAGCATAAAACACTGGAGGATTCCTTGCCTAAAAATAAATAAGATAAATTGGTTGATGCGGTTTAAGGGTAGTGGAATGTTTGGGCATAATTTGGAGGATTGCATATGTAAATGAAACAACTTAGCCCGAAGTTTCGTTGCTTGTGAGCATTACCGTAATTCCAAAACACACACGACATGATTAAGGACGAACTTGTGAAAAATAGAATGAATTGGCTTTATGTGGTAAAAAAATAAAGGAGATGTAGGAGGAGCTATAAGGTGGATTAGGTCACTAAGAAAGTCATTATTTTTCATTGATTGTAAGAAATTATAGTAACATTTGTGTACTCTAAGTATTGAGATGAGCATAAAAAGAAGGGAAAATTGGTAAAAATATCCTGTAAGTTTGTCATATTTAAGAAAATATCCTCTAAGTTTAGCAATTTTTAAAAATGTCTCTTAACTTACAAAAAGTTGGTAAAAATGCCCTGCAACCGGGTATAGCCAGTCAGTCAACCAGTCAAATGGGTGATGTGGAGCTCACAAGCTGATGTGGCGATTTTTTTCTTTCTAGTGTATTATTAATTTTATTTTAAATTATTATCAGGATTATAAAATATAAAACCAAAAATAGTATATATATTTATATTTAAAATCCTTAGTTAAATTAAAAACTAACAACTTTATATATAAATTTAATTTTAAAATCTAAGAAATTATTTTGAAATTTTTTAATATTGTTTGAAAAATATTAAAATTTATTTATAAAATTAAAAATAATTTTTGTAGGAAAAAAAAATAATTTTAAAGCAAAAAGTTATGTTTATTACATAATATTTAAAACTTTAGTTTTAAATTAAAAATTCATAATTTTATCTTTATTTTTTTTAAAATCTAATAAATTATTTTTACATATAAAAAATTAAATAACAATAAATACTAGTTCTCTTTTATGATGAGAGCAAGAAAAAACAAGAAACCAGAAAATAGTCATCTGAATTAGACTTAATAATAACCACCAATTCAAGTCCAAAGCTAACATGCTTTCTTGAGTTACTAATCTAAAAACTTGCTGGAGGGATAACTTGTCATTGGTATTTCAGAAAATCCAAGAAAATAAAGACATTAGTTAGTACAAAATGAATAACCGCAAGAAGACTTCCTTCCACACTGCCAGAGAATACAAACACCCTAGTTCACAATCCTGTGCCCGCTAACTACTGTATTTTTACTGTTTCTCCCTTTCTTGAAGGACCGTCCGCAAACACAATGCTTCATATGGCCAAATCAGTATCCAAATCCAGAAATAGATCGCTCAACAAGAACTTGTAGTCCTCTTGCCTCCTGGCTTCAAGAAATCAAATCTTGGGTAGTTTGATTTTTTTTGGGTAGTTTGATTTTTTTTGGATAGTTTGCCTCCTAAAATCTTCCCAATCTGAAAATCTCTAAATCTGAGGCAAACGCATAGAAAATGAAAAGAGAATTGCTCATCTCCTCAGTCTTCTTCTTCTTCTTCCATGGAAATTGCTCAGTCTACTTCTTCTTCTTCTTCTTCTTCTTCCAATCACTGCAAAAACGAAGAGGAAAATTAAAAAAGAACTTCGATTCTTAGCACCCGAAAAGGATGAAATCTGTGGTAAACAATGAGTCGATTAAGTAGGAAAACGATGGTGCCAGGTCGAGATCTCATTTGGGTCGGCTATAAATCGGAGCCAGGTGAAACTCCTTGGACCGAAGAGGAACACAGGCGGTGGGAGAAAGGGGGGGCGTGGGGGAGTGACGGGGAAGGCAAGAGAGGAGAAAAATTCTTCTTTCTTTTAATATTTTAATTTTAATTAGTAATTAGTGATATAAATTGACTGTAGGGGGAAGAGGAACACAGTGCACATCAGCCTATGACTATTTGAGTGCCACATCAGCACTTTTTTAACACATCAGCCTGTGACCGGATGAGCCACTGGCTATACCCGGTTGCAGGGCATTTTTACCAACTTTTTGTAAGTTATGAGGCATTTTTAAAAATTGCTAAACTTAGAGGATATTTTCTTAAATATGACAAAATTACGGGATATTTTTACCAATTTTCCCTAAAACGAAAATATATTTTATGAAACGTAGAAAAAAAGAGGGCTCAAGAAAAAAAAATCGAGTGTGAAATAGTTGAAAATTTGTGTAACTCGAAAAGAGTATTATGTTGTAAAAGAAAAAAAACTAAAATATCAATTTTATTTCTTTTGACTAGGCCCGGTGGAAAAAGGAGTAATTGAAAAGCAAATAAAAAATACATGTATTGAAAATCAATTGGCTCGAGGGAGAAAAGAGCCGCATCACCTACACCGGGTGAGTGCGTGGCATCTTCCTCGAAAGAACCGAGTCGAGCCACCTAGAGTCGAGGATTTTGAAAATAATGAGTCGTCCAAGGTCACTTCACATATGCACGTTTTGGAGTTGGAGTGAGAGATCTTAGCGCGTGGCCTAGGGTACTAAGTGAAATAAAAAGACTACGTGCCTTTCCAAATTCCTATGTCTTTATATTTCTTCACTTGTCTATCAAATTACTTGAAAAAGAATGATTAAGGCAAGTGTGGCGAATCGAAAATTGGAAAGTGCTCAATAAAAAAAAAAAAAAATCATGTCTAACGGGCTTCCAATAACTTTCCAACCTCGTTTTCTTATGTGCTTAAATGTTTAATTTGCTCGGGCACGAGCAAAACTTATGTTTGTGGGGATGATGAATGCGAAAATTACCGTTTTTCTTGCACTTTTCACGTTCATATTTTTTGGAGAAATATGTGTAATTGTTGTGTTTATGTGCAATTTCGTGTTTTATTGTGTTTCCTGGTTGATTTTCCTTTTTAATATAAGTTGATGCGGTTTTGGGTGTTTTTGAGTCATATTTTGAACGTTAGGAAACTTGGAAGAATTTAAAAGATCGTTCGCATCCATTTTCATACTCCAGTCCGAATCTTGAGGCCAAAAGGGCCCAAAATGGGTCGGGTTCAGGCCCAAACTGAAGATCATCAAATCATGAGTGAAAGTCGTGAAGGAATCGGGTCGAGAAAATGGATGAAAAGATCTCAAATTGGAGAAAGAAAGAAGAAGAGGTCGATCGCACATATGCCACGTTCCAACCCACAAATCGAGGCACAAATGAACCCTATTCGGGCCCAAAAATAGTTCAAATCAAAGTTCGTCGAGTGTCGAACAAAAATCGTGAGGGGTCGGGTCGAGAAAAAGGGAGGAAGGGCTTCGAAATAGAGACGAAAGACGGAGGTGCAAAGCTGGAAACTGAACCGGACTAACAACCGGACCACCTACCGGACCGGCTGGACCACTGGCTGTCAGTCCAGAACCGACCCAGGGATCACCTTCCGGACCACCTACTAGCCCGACGGCTGGACCGGTAGTTCTCGGCCGGTTTTCGTATTTTGGCAGTACTTCCTCGTTCGAGCTCCGATTTAAGTGATTCAAGTTGCCACAGAGATGAGACAAAGATCTATAACTTTATAGTTAAAGTCGAAGGCTGATCCTAGATGGAATGTTTCCAGAAATCATGAGAAGGATGAGCCGAGCACGCACAAGGGCTCGACTCAACAACTTAAAGGACCAAGCACTCCCTTTTGTATTTTTATACTTTTACCCTTACTAGGGCTTATTTCCAGCTGATTTGGAGCGTTGGGGGGACCTATATATATCCCTTCCCCTCTTATTTGTAAAAAACAATTATCAATTCCAACATTTGCCTCCTTTCTCCACTACTCTTTCCCTCTTTCTTCTTCAATTTTAAGATTTTAACTTAGAAACTAGAGTTTTTCTTCCTCCTCTTCAAGGAGGAAGCCATCTTTCGAGGAGAACTCGGGGATTACTCGCGGGCTTGTGACACCCGACTATTTTATCAAAGATTTACGAGGATTCTTCAATCGATTGAGCATTTTCTTATCCCTTCTCTTTATTTTTAGTTTTTTGTTGTTTTTATTTCTTGATTGTTGATGATGCTTGTTATTTCTTTGATGACTTGTGAGTGATTTCCGTGTTTCCCCAAGTCCAAGAGTAGCCCAAGCTTCAGGGTTAATGATTAGTTGATTGATCATTAAATTGTTATGGGTTGTGGTAACCTAGGTTAGCATTTAATTGATTTATTATGATTTTCATTAGTAGGCTTGCTTTGGTGGCTCGGGCTTTCGATAATCTAGCCTTATTTTGTTTGATTGTGCATTTGAGATGGGATAATCGAAACCGAGGCTAGGTTTTGCCACCCTTTCGAGGAGAATTGATTTGATCTTAAATGAGCTTAGGATTGGATTTCTAAGCCTTAGATTAGTCGAGAAGGAAATTCAATCCGGAACTTAAATGAATAAAAACCCAAGTGATAGGACGGAGACCTATGGAGGAGAAGACCTACCAAACGACGAAGTAGAGTCTAGGGGGTCTTGGATAGGATGGACGAAATTAAGTTTAGTGGCGTGTGTAGGAACTACACCCCTACGCCGATCTTTAGCGTAGGAGAAGTCGAGCTATCCTCCTCTAGTCTCCCATAGTTGGTGACCCGGGGTTGAGTTTGTAAATCTCATTCGTGTAGGTAGTCTATATCAAACCTCGAATACTTACCTATCCTAGGGGAACACGACACCTCAACCATATTCCAAAATTATCACACAATTAGGATAGCGATTGGGTTGAGAATTCAACCGCATAGAGCTCACACTAGTTTCCTTGAATCGTCTTCGAATTGTTAATTCCATTTTGCTTGTGTGAAACTGAGCTTCAAGAATATCTCTTCATCGATCGGTTCCCTCCTTGCTTTATTTATTTTCTTTATGTCATTAGATTATTCCAAACTCTTTATTTGCATTTAACCTAACTTACTCGAACGTGCTTGAGCCAATTCTCACGGAAAATCCTCCCTGTGGATTCGATATCTTATATACTACCTCTGTCACAAATCGTACGCTTGCGGTTTGAGAAGGTCGTTACAATCACATCGATTTGGAGTGATTTTCGTTAATCAACTCTTCTAATGTATAATTACATGGTATATACGCAGAGATCATTGGATTTTTACAGTCATCAATCCCCACAAAGAGATTGTACATTTGTTGGATCCGCTCCATCATGGCATTAACAATTCATTATGGGAAAAGGTGGTGAATCTGTAAGTTTTATTGCTATTAACATCATCTATAGGGAATAATCTAAACTTATTGAGTTTGTTACATTATATTTATGTTATTTATATTTGTGTGGTCTAAAAAAAAAACTATGGACAGTAAGGAAATGATACTTTTATATTTGTTTAATTTAATGAACAATGTGGGATGCATCATGTGACAAAGTTACCACGGATCACATGACACACACTTGCAAGGTTCTGAGGGATGAGCTCGAAGCCCATGCTAATGCAGTTGGCACGGGAAATTTCAAAGGACTAAGGTATGATTCCTACTCCCAATCATACAATCTAGGGTAGCGGGTGGTACACGTGTTTGTGCACACACTTTAGGACGCTTTAAGTGTCAATTTAGTGATGTTTGTGTGCAATTTCACGTGTATTTTGTGCATTTAATTCTCATTGGGAAAAATAATGCGGTTGGTTCCTTTTTTTGTCAAAACAGGTACAAATGGATCAAAAAAGAGCATCAACAGATCGCAGAGTCGATGGATCGATCGAAGCAACAAAGGACAAGGCTAAAGGAAGATCTCGGCCGAGAAGGGAAATGCATCTCGGCCGAGATGACGTTCCAGCGCAAAGCCAAGTTTTCAAGAGATCAAGATCTCGGCCGAGATGAAACCCAAATCTCGGTCGAGATGAGCCAAACCCTATCAAAACCCGAATTCCCCTTTTCACGTCTCAACCGAGACACAGTTGCATCTCGGCCGAGATTAGCCTTCGAGTCACAAAGCATAAAACCTTCATTGCTTCGTTTTGGCCGAGACACACTTGAATCTCGGCCGAGATTGTTTACCCTGTTTTAAAATTATGAATGCGATTTTTCCTTAAACCCAAGTGACAACTCTTCCCTTATATATATAAGTTCCATTTTAGAATTTGACCTATTGGGGGGACATATCTAACAACCATTTCTAGCCACCAAGACCACCAAGAAGGAAGATTGGGTAAAGGAGTGAATGATCTTCTTCCCCAATCAAGATTTTTGGTTTCATCTTTTTGTTTATCATGTTTCTTAGCTTTTACATTGAATTCCTGTTAGTTTTATTATTAATGTGTGAGTAGCACCCCTATTTCTACCCTTGATCATATGTTGAACTTTGAGTGACAATGATTATGTAACTATTTCTAGTTGATGTTACTTTTCTAATGCAATTTCAAGTGTTCTACATTATTTGCTGATATTGGTTCATGTTTTTTTTGTTATTGGATTAATCACCCTCTAGGGAGTATGCAGATGTGTTGCTAGAATTAGAGATCACTATCCGTAATTTTAGGTTCTCTGATTCCCCTAGTAGCGAATAACGATTGATATCGTTGGTGATATTGTAGAATTCGACCTCTAATCCAGAACTTTCGAGGTTCAAGTCGAATCTATCCCGTTATCTTGGTGCTTTATTGATTTAATCGGATAGGGTTAGTCGAAGAGCAGACTTTCGATTAGCTAGACGTAAGAGATAACACGATTGCTTGAGCAGACTTAGTAATTTGTGGGATAGGGACTTGAATTGTATTGGATTGGGCATCAACAATAGTTGGGTAATACATTGAAGCCAAAGGGATAGTAGATCAAGGGTAGATTCCTTAAATTTATTATAAACCAAAAAACTCGTTCTAATTTTTTTTTTGCGTCCTTGTGTTAATTGAATCATTAGTGTTTAATTGTCTTGAGTTATTTAGTTTGGTTAGTTTAGTAGTTTGGTAGTTCTTAGTTGATAATCACAATCAAACCCCCGCCCCCTCCCACCTTTATTGCTTTCATTGTTTGTTTCCTACTTTCATTTAGATTTCATAACTGCTTGATTTATTAAGATAACACTATTCTACCGTTCTCTGTGGGTTCGACCCGAATTATCGCTCTACCTGTAAGTTAGGAAATCGGAATTATAAATATCTAATTTGGTAAGGTCCAACGACACATCGCAATAGCAGGATCATCCTAACTTTTGATATGCGAATCAACAAGCACAGTCGGGAGAGCAAACTCAGCCTCCGCAACAAAAGAGGTATATACTACCCAAAGCAACCGACGGAGCAAACTTCTAGTTCGAGTTTAAGAACTCGAGACTCAAGTGAGTTAATTAGCTACTGCCATGAGCCGATTGGAGAACGTAAACATTGGGAAGTTACCAGCTCAATCGAAAATCAATCCGAGGAACGTAAGTGCCATTACATTGAGGAGTCGAACTCATCTTGGAGAGCCTAAGAAGCCCGGAAAACTTTTGGAAGAGAAAATTGAAGAATAGACGCGGCTGCGATGAAACTGGCCTAGAAAGCCAAACCAGGTGGGACACACCGCGACCGCAACTTGCATAACGCGGCCGCAACCCCTTCCTCAAGGAAAAATCAGCCCCTGGCCCCTATTCTAGTTCATACACTTCCATTTCCATGTCGAATTGCAAAAATGGTGAAGGGCAATAAGGAAAGGGAGATCTTGGAGGTATTTCGAAAGGTCGAGATCAACATTCCACTAATCGATGCAGTCAAACAAATTCCAAAATATGCTAAATTCCTTCAAGACCTATGGACCAACAAACATAAACTGAAGGGGGACGAGAAAGTGATCATGGGCAAGAACGTCCCAGTTATCTTCCAAAGGAAGATCCCTCCAAAGTGTAAGGACCCATGTATGTTCGTTATCCTTTGTAAGATAGATAATTAAAGCATTGAGCAGGCTATGCTAGACTTAAGTGCATCCATAAATTACATGCCCTGTTCTATTTTTCACTCCTTGAATTTAGGGCCATTAAAAGAAACAAGGGTAGTTATATAGTTAGCCAACTGTAGTAACTCATACCCTGATGGGGTCATAGAAGATGTTCTAGTTGAGGTAGATGAATTGGTGTTTCCCTGAGGTTTTTATGTGATTGATATGCATGGTGACTCGTCCACTTCTACACCTATTTTTTTGGGGAGGCTGTTCTTGAACACCTCTCAAACAAAGATAGATGTTCGTGAGGGTACTCACAATGGAGTTCGATGGACGCACCGTTAAATTTAAAATTTATGATGCTATGAGATTCCCTGAGGAAATGCATTATGTTTTCTCTATAGTGTCATTGACCCTCTTGTAGAGGAAGAGTTTCAGGTGAACTGCAAGGACCCTTTGGAAATAGTGCTCACCACGAGTTTAGAGAAGGGACAAGACGAGATTTGGGAGACCGAGAAGGACTTGGTTGAGTTAGTGGCAACTCTAGCTTCCAAAGCCAGCTAGACCAAGGTATGAACATAAATTCATTACTTTGCCTGATTCTCACCAGAAGATTCTCCCATCCACAGTCCAGGCACCCACTCTTGAGCTTAAATCCCTTTCGGATCACTTGAAGTATTCTTATTTGGGGACAAACGAGACATTACCAGTAATAATTTCAGCAAAGTTGTCCCTACGCCTAGAACTCTCATTGATTGAAGTACTAAAAAAACACAAGATAGCAATCGGGTGGACGATAGCCGACATTAAGGGGACCAGCCCCTCACTATGCATGCATCAGATTCTTCTTGAACATCGAGAACCTCAAAGCGATTGAACCTGCCAATGATGGAGGTAGTAAAAAACGAGGTGATCAAACTGCTTGATGTCAGCATAATATATCCAATCTCCGATATTAGGTACGGCAACCCCACTCAAATTGTTCCAAAGAAATCGGGGTTCACAGTCATATAGAACCAAGAGGGTGAGTTGGTCCCTACCCGCCCACAAATTGGGAGGCGTGTCTGTATCGATTACCAAAAGTTGAATGAAATGACACACAAGGACCATTTTCCATTACTATTCATTGATAAAATGCTAGAGAGCACTTAGCGTGACATTCCTTTTATTGCTTTTTAGGTGGTTTTCAGGATATTTTCAAATTTCCATAGCACTTGAGGACCAAGAGAAGACGATATTTACATATCTTTTTTTGGGATGTTCTCTTGGAGAAGGATACCATTTGGATTATGCAATGCCCCAGCGACCTTCCAATGGTGTATGGTAAGCATTTTCTCCAAATATGTGGGTCATATCATAGAAGTATTCATGGATGACTTTAGTGTTTATGGAGAATATTTTGAAAAGTGTCTTGAAAATCTTGTCCAAATTTTGAAAAGATGTGTTGAAACCAACCTTGTACTTAATTGGGAAAAATGCCACTTTATGGTAGATCAAGTGATAGTTTTAGGCCACATTATCTCATCTAAGGGAATAGAGGTAGATAAATCAAAAGTGGACATCATTATTGCTTTACCTTACCCCGCAAGTGTGTGGGATGTTCGTCCTTTTCTTGCTCATGCAGATTTTACCGGAGGTTCATCAAGGACTTTTCCAAGATATCAGCCCTTTGTGCAAACTGTTGCAAAAACATGTGGAGTTCGGGATGACCACCAAGTGCAAAGTTGCATTTGACAAGCTTAAGGAATCGCTCACAACACCACCCATCATGCAACCTCCAAATTGGGACTTGTCGTTTGAAATCATGTGTGATGCAAGCGACTATGCAGTGGGGGCCGTGTTGGGGCAACGAACGGGGAATGCAACCCATGGCATATACTATGCCTCAAGAACCTTGAATCCAGCTTAAGCAAATTACACCACGAATGAAGAAGAGATGTTAGCTATTGTATTTGCTTTAGAAAGATTTCGCTCTTACGTGTTGGGTACTAAAATCATTATTTATTCTGACTATGTAGCTCTTCGGTTCTTGTTATCAAAGAAGGAGGCAAAATTGAGGTTAATATGCTGGATCCTCCTACTCCAAGAGTCCGATTTGGAAATACGATACAAGAAAGGAGCTGAAAATTCCATCGTCGACCACTTGAGTCGGTTGACCCAAGATGAAAGCGTTACACCGCGGTTGGAGAGTTTTCCCGAAGAACAACTGCTCGAGATTTCACAACATCAAAACCCAATGCAAAACCCCGACGTACCATGGTATGTTGATTTAGTTAATTTTCTTGTTGCCTGTGTTTTCCCTCCTGGGATGTCAAAAACGAAGAGAGATAAATTAAAAAGTGATGCTAAATATTACGTTTGGGACTACCCCTATCTATGGAAACATTGTATGGATCGGGTAATTAAAAGGTGTGTTTTGGAGTTGGAATTTCATTTTATATTATCCTTTTGTCATTCATATGCATGTGGGGAGCATTTTGGGTCAAAAAGAACCGCACATAAAGTTTTTGAAAGTGGATTTTACCAGCCTTCTTTATTTAGAGATGTATACATATTTTGCAAAACTTGTGATAATTGCCAAAGAACCTGTAATAATTCCCAAAGGAACGAAATGCCTTAAAACCAGATCATGATTTGTGAAATTTTGGATACTTGGGGTATGGATTTCATGGGTCATTTTTCTTCATCCTATGGAAACTTTTATATTTTGCTTGCTGTCAATTATGTTTCTAAATGGGTGGAGGCAAATGTCACTCGGACTAATGATTCTAAAGTTGTTGCAGATTTTGTGAAGTTTAACTTCTTTGCTAGGTTCAGGATTCCAAAGGCAATAATTAGCGATAGAGGGACACATCTTTGCAATAGGATATAGAAGCCTTGTTGAGGAATTATTATGTTGTACACAAGGTTTCCACAGAATATCGTCCCCAGATGAGTGGCCGAGCCGAGACTTCCAACCAAGAGATCAAATTCATCTTGGAGAGACTGTTCAGCCTAACCAGAAAGATTAGAGTTTAAGGCTTGAGGATGCACTGTGGGCGTACCGAACTGCGTACAAGACACCCATTGTCATATCTCCATATATATGGGTCTACCGAAAACCTTGCCACTTACAGGTCGAGCTTGAGCATCGTGCTTATTGGGCAATCAAATGGTGCAACATTTGAATATGATGCAGCCAGCGCGCACCCAAAACTGTAGCTCCAAGAACTCGAGGAACTTCGGAATGGAACATTTGAGAATGCACTGATTTACAAAGAAAAGATAAAAGCTTTACATGACACCCGAATCACTCGAAAGATTTTTGTGATTCGTGACAAAGTGCTACTCTACCATTCCCACCTCAAGTTATTTCCCGGTAAGTTGCGTTCCCGTTGGATAGGGCCGTTTGTTGTTTTTAATGTGTTCCCTCATGGCGCAGTTGAAATCAAAAGCGAAAAGACCAGGAAAACATTCAAGGTGAATAGACACCTCCTCAAACCTTTCCTTGAGAACTTCCAACGGCCTCTCGCGGAACATGAGCAAGTCGAGGACCCTCCAACTATTAGAACACGAGAGGCAACCCGAATTTTATCATATTTTGCATTAATTTTTTGATTTTATTGTTATTTTATGTTTTTATGTGTTTTCTTATCATTTTCTATTAGTATGTAGGAACTAACATGACTCGAAATCAATGTAGCAATGGAGCATGATGGATATAGCATGAGCGGGGGTTGAAAAGTGGTAAAATAGGCAAACGAACGAAACAGCTGAACGCGACCGCTACCAAGAGTCGTAGCCATGTCAAAAGTGCCTCAGAAAAGCCTATCGGCCATGCCTAGTCTTTGCAACCGCGACCTATTAACATGGTCGTGACACTTAAGCCCAATGCGGCTGTGAAAAATTGACGTGGCTCCGACCGTCGAAGTTTCAGAAGTAAAACCTAGCCGTTAGGTCAGTTCTTCACACTTTCTTTTCTCTTTCAATTGCACGAGCACACACACCACACCATCAAAACCACACTTTCTTCCACAAAATCACACCAATTCACACACCCATTCACTCACACATATCCACACTCATATTCCTCCCATTAAAATTGGGATTTACATCCCATTTTGGGAGAATCCAAAAGAGGTGCGAACCAGTCTAAATTCAAATTTTCTCATCTAAAATCCTCCAGTATGTGAAGATAACCCTTCCCCTTAGTCTACTGTTGTTTAATTTCGTCTATAATAAGCCGTTTAGGGGGTAATTTTGCATTTGAATGGATGATTGTAGTTGTTTAGTTTTACATACACTTGAAGTGTTGATTGTTTTGCTAAATGGTCATGATTGATTCAATCTGAATATGAAATTGATTGGGTTAATTATGAATTTGAGGTTTTTTCTATATAGGTTGTTTGATTTTGCATGAATTGTGAATTTTGATACATTTTTTCATTGAGGCAAACTGTCGAACACCTTATATGCGCTAAATTTCAATAGCCTAGACTAGCTAGTTTCAAATTCTTGTCCCAATTTTGAGTAAATTGGGTACTTTTATTGATGATGCATTGTTTTGGGCCATGCTTGCTTATGATTTTTTTATGAATTTCTCAATTGTGCTTGATTTATTAGTCAAAATTAGTTTATCATAGGTATTATATGTTTCATTGGGTGTTCAAGATTTTGAACTTGCAAAATTATTGTCATTTGTGTGTAGGCTATCACAATACCTCTGAAAACGAGTAGAGGGAAGGGCAAGAGCAAACATCCCGTAGTTGAGGAAAATCCTATCCCGGCTCCGGTATTCGATCCATGTGGTAGCCACCACTATAATATTGTTCTGTAGAAGGCTTCCTATCTGAAAAGATTTAGTAAGTTGTACACCCGCACTATCATACCAACTCCGTATGGCCGGGACCAACTACTCAAAGATATGGGCATATTAGACAATGTCTATTCCCTATTGGATGGAGTGGGGTTGCGCGGGTTGATTCGACCTCAAATGACATATCAACGCCTGACTCTAGAATTCTTAAGCACTCTAGAAATTACAATGGATCCAAACAAGTGTGGCAATAAACCGGAGAGTATCACCTTCTAGCTTATGGGCTAGTCTCACACATTGCCTTATACAAATGTCTACCGCATCTATGAGCTATTTGATGTCAATTCGTTTTGGGGACATCTCACAGTTGCTCCCGGGTTCGTAGATCTCCAAATATATTCGCCCAAAAAATTAAAGATGTCTTAGGTTTGGAATCCGGTGGTGCGATACATTCAAAAGCTCCTCACCCTCACACTATTTGCGAGGAAGGAAACCGGAGCTGCCCGACACAATGAATTGAAAATGTTGTGGCATATCATGAATGACCACAAGGTGAATGTAGCCAAGATACTAGTCGAGCAGTTCGAGAATGTGGTCCTCTGACAAAAGGACCACATATATATTGGAGGGATCATTACCCCGATTGCTTCTCATTTCGGGGTTCTATTGGCGGATATGGAGCCGGTGGCCGCCCAATTTCGGTTCGCTTAAAGTGATTTGGAGAAGATGCGCATAGTGACATTAGGCTACAAGGAGGGGATACCTCGGACTTCGGCAACCAAGATGATCCCCTATGTGATCTAGAAAGTGGGACCTTCCTTAGGTTACCCAACCCTCAACTGACTCAGGTGACGAGACTTGGGGATACCCGAAATTTAGCCCTAGCCTCACCAGATCATTCGCGGCATCATGAGAGCCGGATGCCAATGAACTTTAGAGGAACCAAATCAAGCGAGCTCAATCCGTAATTTAGCCGGACGAAGAGGAAAGCTAGGAATACTAATTTGATTGCACCTCGACAGTGCCGATCATGGAGTTATATGGCATATGGAGATTGAGAGGAGAAAATAAAACACATGTTTTGTCTCTCGAGAATGAGAGGAGAAAATAAAACGAATAAGAACTTTTAACTTATATATAGTTCAGTTCTTCCGAATGGGAAGTTTTGTCCCCTAGGGTTAGGGTGGGGAGTGAGATCTCTTCGTTCTTCCTCAGAGGGAGTTTTACGCTGATTCTCGTAATGATTGGACCGGGATCTCAAATGGCTGATTGCAGATACCCATAATAATCTTCCTATCTCCTTTCTAATTCTCAAATTTCGTTTGTCATACGTTTTGTTTTTTCTCTTGTGTGATTTAGGGTTTCTTGACCGTCTATCTATCGGCGGCCTAGGAGATACAGTGGTTGTTTTGCTAGTGGGCTGTTAACGAACCTGGCTTCAGTCTTTGACGAACGTTTCTTTTATCACTGTGTTTTTGTGTCTCTGTTACAAGTTCCACCCAAAGCTGCTTATCCATATTAAGATCATCAATGGCTATAGATAATATCAACACCACGGAACTGGTCGATCTCGATGAACTGGTTGAGAATTTACAGCGAGGTAATGCGGAGACTCAGTATTGCTTAGGGGGTACAGTATGCCGGGAAAAGCCATGGAATCCGAAGTTTGTAATTCCAGTAATGTGCAAAGCATTTGCGGCTCGTCATGGGGTCGAAGCCATTGACTGGGGGAATAATGTCATTATGTTTCGTTTTCGTGATAAAGAGGATCGGGAATATGTCTTGAAGAATCAACCATGGCATTTTGAGGGTGCCCTATTCGCAATTGCGGAACTATCGGGATTAGAACAACCGTCAGATGTGGTGATAAACAAGACGAAGATGTGGGTTAGAATATATGATATTCCACCGGCATGTATGAACGAAGCGGTGGCAAGAATTCTAGCTAGACAGATTGGTGAGTTGGACAGTTTAGATATGCGATGGGATGGAGGAATGGGTAAGTTTATAC
The DNA here is from genome assembly GCA_958295605.1 of Ajuga chamaepitys. Taxonomy (NCBI): domain Eukaryota; kingdom Viridiplantae; phylum Streptophyta; class Magnoliopsida; order Lamiales; family Lamiaceae; genus Ajuga; species Ajuga chamaepitys. The sequence continues at coordinate 20,416,610 of OY282501.1, forward strand.
ATGTGAAAGTGCAACTATCGACTGAGGATCCACTAATCCGAGGAATAACGATAAAACTTCAGGGGGATATCCGATTGTTACCATTGAAATATGAGTCCCTGCCAATCTACTGTTATTGCTGTGGCAGAATGGGTCATGTGGTCAAACACTGTCACAAATACGACAGGAATGAATGTCCGGACATATGGGATCTGTCTTTTGGCCCAACACTTAAAGCTTCCCCTTTACGACGGCAGAAACCGGCAGCCCCAACGGAAAAAGGAAATAGCACAGCTATTAGGGCTTTGTTTCCGACTGCTATACGGGAATCAGTTTCAGACTTTGTTGATGCTGAGATACAGATGGACAGCAATCCGCCACAACAATCAGTAACCAAAAGACATTTACATGAGATGGAAGATTTGTTTGCTAAGAAGACATGTATTGGTACTGAGGCAGCAATAAGTGTTGTAACTGATCCTACCCCAAGCCATCACCCTTTACATACCACTCCCTTAGCTAATAAAAACCAGCACCTGCCAGTGGCATATAACGAGATAGGCAAACAACCAAACTAGCCATCACCCATAAACACTACACTACCAAACCAAAGCCCTTTACCTAAACATGCTGACGCCAACAAACCTCGTTCCCCGATGTCTTTGAAAACCCAACATCAAACTCACTTTAAAAAAACGAGCCCGTCCCCAAAGAAACACCCAATCAAATCATTTCCCCTATCCAAAACACTACTGCAGCAATCTCCAAAGAAGCCAACACAAGATCAATCAACCACAGCTTATATGGAGGCTGTGAGGATGTTCCAAATAACTCCCATAGCTGAGCTTACTGCCACAATAAGCCAAAACCAGAACAAACAACCCAGACGAACTTGGACCCGAAAGCATGACCAGAAGAGGCCCAGTGTAGAGAATCATAACGGTAGTCCGGCGAATGTGCGAGGGGGAAAGAGGAAAACAGAGTCCGCTATGGACATGTCTGATGAGGAGGAAAGCATGGCACAGAGGTATAAGAAGGGACGAAGCAGGGAGATAATAATTCCACATTTGAATTCAGAAACGGCGGAGACTGCAGTGGAGCAGTCCCGCCGAACCCAATGAGTTGCTTAAGTTGGAACTGCCGAGGGCTTGGGAACCCATCGGCAGTTAATGTGCTGAAAAGGTTATTGAATCAGAAGTCTCCCAATTTAGTCTTTCTATCAGAGACTAGACTTTCTATAGATGAGATGAAAAAGATTGCTGAAACGGTGGGGTATGAATTTTGTTGCGCTTTCGACTGCTCAGTTGAAGGTGGAGGAAGGGGTGGAGGTGTAGCATTGTTATGCCGAGATGGGGAGGAGGTTCAAGTGCTATCATCATCAGCAAACCATATTGATTGCATGGTAGCGGGACTGAGAGGGGCATGGCGATTAACTGGCATGTATGGCTTTCCTGAAGAGGTGCATAAGCATCTAACGTGGGAGCTACTACGAAAGCTAGCTGAGGGTAACCAACACCCTTGGCTATGTACGGGGGACTGGAACGAAATCCTATACCAGCACGAAAAAATAGGGGGAAGAAATAAGGAGTCAAGCAAAATGGAGGCATTTCATAATGCTCTAATGGATGCTGAGCTGGAAGATCTTGGTTATGAGGGATTCACTTATACATGGACGAATGGAAAGAAGGGGACGTCGAATATTCAGGAACGCTTGGACAGATTTTGTGGCAATACGGAATGGAAAGGTTTATTCTCGACATATGTAGTCGAACATCTTAATCGCCGCAAGTCGGATCATTGTCCAATACTGATCTCCTGTGAGAGGAAGCAACGGCAAAACGGAACAAAGCGGTCGAGACGTTATCATTTTGAGTCAATGTGGATCCTGGACGAAACGTGTAAAGGGGCGGTGGAGAATGGATGGAACTTAGGATATGGATCAAATGGGGCAAATGGTTTACTGGATAGAATCAAACAATGTGGAGAACATCTCTCATTATGGGAACAGACTCATTTTGGCAATGTGACGGCTAAGATAAAAGTAGCTGAAGAAAATCTGAAGAAAATCCAAACTGAACCAGTTTCCACTGAAATATTAGATAGATTATCGGATCAGGAAAGGCTTGTGGAAGAGCTACATACAAAGCAAGAATTTATGTGGAAGCAAAGGTCAAGAGTGAGTTGGCTGAAGGAGGGGGATCGAAACACAGCATTTTTTCATCAGACAGCGAAGGGCCGAAAGAAAAGAAACCACATTGATAGGGTGAGAGCATCGAATGGAGAGTGGGTTGACCGGGACGACGAGATGGAAAAGGTGTTTACCGAATATTTCCAGCATCTGTTCAAAGCTACCGATCATCTTAATATGGACCGAGCGGTTGAAGCGGTGGAACAAAAGGTAACATCAGACATGCGGAATAAAATGGCAACACCTTTCAACAATGAGGAGGTCTTAACAGCCCTACAGCAAATGCATCCAACCAAGGCTCCGGGTCCTGATGGTATGCCTGCTCTTTTTACCAAAAATTCTAGAATTTAATTCAGACTGATATACTTGAAATTGTATTGGATATTCTGAATGGTCATACTAGCCCAGCCCCCCTAAATCACACTTTTATTGTTCTCATCCCCAAGAAAAAAAAACCGGCCCTTGTTACTGATTACAGACCTATTAGTCTTTGCAACGTTATTTTCAAGATCATAACAAAAACAATTGCTAATAGGTTAAAAACAGTGCTTCCCCATATAATCTCTTATAATCAATCTGCTTTTGTGCCCGGTCGACTTATTACGGATAACGCGTTAGCTGCCTTTGAGATTTTCCATGCTATGGGTAGTAATACGGCTAGGAAAAAGGGTAGTTTCGCTTTCAAACTTGACATGAGTAAAGCGTATGATAGGGTGGAATGGATTTTCTTAGAGAGGATAATGCTCCGACTGGGTTTTGATTGGAATTTTGTTGAGTTGATAATGAGATGTATTTCATCAGTTTCTTTTTCAGTGTTATTAAACGGTAATCCAGGAACAGTGTTTCATCTGACAAGGGGTCTTCGACAAGGAGATCCGTTGTCGCCATATCTATTTCTGTTTTGTGCAGAGGCTTTCTCCTCCCTGATCAGAGACGCAGAGAGGACAGGTGTTTTACATCCCCCGAGGATATGCAGGAATGCTCCCTCAATCTCTCATCTGTTTTTTGCGGATGATAGTATTATCTTCGGAAGGGCAAATCAGAGGGAGGTGGAGGTTGTGGGTGATATTATTCGGAGTTATGAGGAGGCTTCAGGTCAGTTAATTTCACTAGAAAAGTCGGAGGTTTGTTTTAGCAAAGGAGTGCCGGAGGCTATTAAGGAGGATTTGGTACAACGTCTGGGGGTCAAGGGGGTTGAAAAGCATGCAGTGTATTTAGGTCTGCCAGCTACAGTTGGTCGCTCAAAAGAGATGGTGTTTAGTGGAATTATATCTAGGGTGGAAAAGAAACTTAAAAACTGGAAAAGCAAGTCATTATCGAATGCAGGGAGAATTGTATTATTGAAGGCAGTAGCACAAGCAATCCCTACATATGTTATGAGTTGTTTTCGGCTGACGAATAATGTGATCAGAAGAATACAATCACTGTGTTCAAACTTTTGGTGGGGCCAAAAAGACAATGAACGTCGGTTACACTGGAGAGCATGGAAAGAGTTGTGCCGGCCTAGAGAAGAGGGTGGACTGGGTTTCCGGGACTTAAATGCATTCAACCTGGCGATGTTAGCAAAGCAAGGATGGCGGTTAATGACGGATGAGGGCTCCCTTCTATCCAAATTACTGAAGGCCAGGTACTATCCCAATTCAACTTTTCTATCTTCTAATATTACTCAAAATCCGAGTTATACGTGGAGAAGTATATTAGAAGGAAGAGAAGTATTAAAAAGGGGTATAACTTGGAGGGTGGGGAAGAGGTCAGAGGTGAGGGTATGGGAGGATAAGTGGATTCCACGAGCACCGGACTTTAAAGTTCGAACTAGACAACCGCTAGGATGTGAGGTTCTAGTAGTTCGGGACCTACTAAATGACGAGGGAGAGGATTGGAATAGAGAGTTGCTATGGAGTTTGTTTGCGGCTGACGAGGTGGAAAGAATCAGCAGAATACCGATTCATGCAATGGGGAACCATGATCAAATAAGCTGGTTTTATACATCTAATGGGAAGTACCAAGTGAAATCGGGATATAGAATAGCGAGGGAGTTGGTAGAGGGGACTGAGGATGGGGAAAGGGGCGGTGAGGTGATGGAGAAATTCTGGAAATGGATTTGGAGTCTTGACATACCCCCAAAAATTAGTGTATTCCTATGGAAAATTGGGCAAAATATCTTGCCGGTAGCAAGCGGTTTAGTGGGGAGATGGGCGGATGTGGACGTTACATGCAAGAGGTGTGAGTCGCAGGTGGAAACATGCGAACATTGGGCGTGGGGATGTGATTGGAGCAAGGGCTATTGGCGAGGCAGTCAGGTTGCTAATCTGATAGTCCAACCGGAGGAGATAGGATGCACTCGTGAATGGCTACTGGACTGTGCTGCGGGAATGGAGAAGGAGAGGCAATGCACGTTGGTTATGCTACTATGGATGTTATGGCGGGCCCGTAACATTCGAGTATTTGAAGGAAGATTACTGGACTACGCAGAATGCTACAAGGTTGCTGAGTTGGTGCTACGTGAATATAGAGCCGCAAGCTCAGTCCGCTGCAGACAAGAAACAAGGGCTGTTCAAACCCGTTGGCGAGCTCCGGAGGTGGCGAGATGGAAGCTGAATTCAGATGCGAGTGTGGTGGAAGACAGAGGCACGGGGTTGGGTTTTGCTATCCGTGATTCAACTGGAACGGTATTGCAAGCAGGAGCAAAACTGATGGCCCAAGCAAATGATATCGAGATTGCCGAAGCGATGGGTGTGTACGAAGGAGTCCAAATGGCGATACGATTGCAAGTGAAGAGGTTAGAAATTGAAACGGATAATGAGGGACTTTACCAAAGGCTTCGGTCGGAGGAGATAAGTTTTTCATATGTGGGAGCGATTGTCCAGCAAATCTTATTGTTATTGTCTTCTTTTGATTATGTTAGTTTTTCTGTGGTAAGACGATCTGGGAATTGTTTAGCCCATGGTCTTGCTTCGTTTGCTTTTTCTTTAACTTTTCCTTATAGTTACTCCGGTCCTGTACCGGCAGAACTAGAATACTTGGCTGTTTTGGAGGCGGTTGCCTGATCTATCGAATGATTTGGGTTCTAAAAAAAAAAAAGAAAAAAGAAAAAACTTATATATAGCTCTAAATTTATAATATAGGTCCCTTTTTCTTGCTAATCATAAAATATATTGTTACTTTATATTCACCATTAACATACGTTTAATTAAATATCATGTGATTAAATCTTGAGTCATTCATATTCTCTGGTAAATTAAATATCGTATGATACATTATTAGTAGTCTATTCAATTTATTTATTTATATTTTTTTTGTTGTAGTTAGTTAAATAATTACTTAATATTATAGATACTAAAATTAGAAAATGCAAACAAAACCAAAAAAACAAAAATCTCTCGGGAATGAGGGATGATATAAAATACCAATAAGGGCTTTCACCATTATTCACTATTCTAATTTTTAATTATGCTTTTTTATATGTTAATTCTAAAAACATATTGGTATTTTTCATAAACCATCGAAATACCTAAACTTGATTATTTTTAAACAACCACTACCTAGACAATTCTATTGTATCGCTATCAAATATTTTGTAATAGTTATCAGAGTCTTGTGATCATTTATTCTACCAAAGAAGTCAAACCTTAAATTTACTAAAATCCTATGAACCATCACATGTTTAATTTTCTAAAACAAAATTATAATAAATTATAATTTGTCAAGTAATTCATATATTACAAGAATTATGCATCAAGTGATAAATAAAATATTATATATTATACATTGTAGCTACCATGTCAATATTTTTCTGTTGTACTCAGTGGAATGCGTATAAAGAGATAAATAACCTAAAACTTAATATAGTTTTTCAAACAATCAAGAGATAAATATCTTTCTTGTAATTATAATTTTTTAATATTTTGAGAACCATAAAACTAAAGTACTTTTAGTTATTTTAAGATTTTTTCTATGTATATTATTTTACTAAAAAATAATAATCTAATATATTTATTAAAAAAGAATAAGAATATAAAATAATATGAGTATTTATGCTCAACTCACGTTAGGTGAATTAATGACCATATGAACCACAATAAAAAATTCTATGAGTTAATAGACGAGTTTGAACTATAAGATGACTTACTAAATACATAATACTTTAAATAAAGTTACTAAATTAAAATTCACTAATCGATCTTTTCTTTTTCTACAATTATAAAAGAATCACATTATAAAAGAGATATGAATTTTATAAAGAAACCTAAAATATAAAGAGAATTATATGTCATGGAATAGAAAATTCCACGAATTAATAGATAGATTTGAATTATACAGGGCTCTTACAAAATAAATAAGACTTTAACAATTAAGTTACTAAATTAACATTAAAATTAAAAATTATTGAGATATTATTCATAAAATTCTGAAAAAAAATATTTAAAAATAAAGTTACTAAACTAATATGGTAGCCGTCTACAATTTAACACGCATATACATCAATCAATAGACCCAATATTTATTCCAAATATTTGGGATAATATCTATATTTTATATGGTAAAACTATAATGTTAAAACTTAATACATCAAAATGTCAAACATTCTATATTTGTAGGGGTTTGTGTTTTCTTGCCCTGAAGATATCATCCTGCAAACATTATTAGCTGAGAAATTATGTAAATTTCATGAACGAAACACTAGAAGAAAAAAATTAAACTAGAGACAAAAAAAAAAAATCGTCTCTAATCACATAATATCTGTCTCTAAATTAAAGAAGTGACGGACTTGAGACGAATTATTTGGACTCTATAATGTCTGTCTATAGAATTCACAGATTTATTCCATCGCTAAATTTAGTGACAGAATTTTTATCTACATTGTAGAATTAGAAACCCAATTACTTGTAGAATAGAGACGAATTATACCCGTCTTTAGTATTTCATTATATTTCGTCATTGATCGGATACTAATGATTTGCTCCACTTTCTGCCACTATTCTATTTCTACTTCATTTTCATTTAGTGATCAATATTATTCGTTATTGATTTTCATATCTAATATAACTTTCTCTTTTTAGTGAAATAATCCAATTTCGTTCGTCTAGGTGAGGATAAATAAATAATAGTTGTTTCTTTGAGAAATTGATTTGGGGAATATTTTTACTCTTATTTAGGTGCTGACATGGAATTTATATTATGATGATGTATAATTTCTATTTAAAAATTATCAAAAAAAAAAAAAAAAACTCCACATCAAGTACCGGGGTCACGTCATTTTAGTTGGTTGGAAAAACTCGAATTAAGCTCTCACGTGACTTGTCCGTGGCCGATTCTAGGGCAATTTTAATAAAACGTGGTACTGTTCACGCTGGAATTAAAAATATACGTGCGCTTTTTTGGTAATTGGTAAAGTAAGTGAACTCGCCTGTGTCACAGGCGAGTTCACTTCTCCCTGACACAAACACAGTAATCTCGCCTCTGCCAGAGGCGAGATCAAAATAATTTTTTTTTTTTTTTTTTTTTTTTTTGTAATCTCGCCTATGCGAGAGGCAAGATCAGGTATACGGACCGTATCTCGCCTGTACGAGAGGCGAGATCATGTATTTTTCTTTTTCCTCTTTCAGCAAAATTTTAAAAGCTTGTCCAACCTTGGTTTCGAACCTGAGACCTCTAAAGTGAGACTCCAAGCTTTATCCACCAGACCAAATCAAATACATGTGATTAAGTCTACATAACATTTATATAACCTATTCAGTAAAATTCTAATTATAATAATATATACATTATGGAAATAAAAATTAGAAATAATTGGCTATTTTTGGCCCATAATTAATTATCAAAATGAAAATAATTGGTCCATAATTAATTATCAAAATGAAAATTAGAAATATAAACACTAAGTATAAAATGATAATTGAGCATTTTTATAAATCTTTTGTTTTATTTATAATTTTGAGATGAATTTATGTATTAAAGTTGGTTATAATATTTTTAAAATATTTTGTAAACTTTCGAATTTTTAATATAATATTTCCGTACTAGTAAATAGTAAGAAACTATGAAAAACGTCAAAAAATATTTTATATTGCAGCTCATTATTTATATTATTTTATATTTATAAATTAGTTGTAAATAAATCTATTACACCTAATTTATAAATAGATTTATTTTATATTACAACTAATTTATAAATAGATTTATTTACAACTAATTTATAAATATAAAATAATATAAATAATGAGCACCAATATAAAATATTTTTTGACGTTTTTCATAGTTTCTTACTATTTACTAGTACGGAAATATTATATTAAAAATTCGAAAGTTTACAAAATATTTTAAAAATATTATAACCAACTTTAATACATAAATTCATCTCAAAATTATAAATAAAACAAAAGATTTATAAAAATGCCCAATTATTATTTTATACTTAGTGTTTATATTTCTAATTTTCATTTTGATAATTAATTATGGACCAATTATTTTCATTTTGATAATTAATTATGGGCCAAAAATAGCCAATTATTTCTAATTTTTATTTCCATAATGTATATATTATTATAATTAGAATTTTACTGAATAGGTTATATAAATGTTATGTAGACATAATCACATGTATTTGATTTGGTCTGGTGGATAAAGCTTGGAGTCTCATTTTAGAGGTCTCAGGTTCGAAACCAAGGTTGGACAAGTTTTTAAAATTTTGCTGAAAGAGGAAAAAGAAAAATACATGATCTCGCCTCTCGTATAGGCGAGAGACGGTCCGTATACCTGATCTTGCCTCTCGCATAGGCGAGATTACAAAAAAAAAAAAAATTATTTTGATCTCGCCTCTGGCAGAGGCGAGATTACTGTGTTTGTGTCAGGGAGAAGTGAACTCGCCTGTGGCACAGGCGAGTTCACTTACTTTACCAATTACCAGAAAAGCGCACGTATATTTTTAATTCCAGCGTGAACAGTACCACGTTTTGTTAAAATTGCCCGATTCTAGTGAATTATGGAATTGAAAAAATACATAAAGTATGAAAACATAGAGATTGCATTTGGATGGAAGGAATTGAGGATGGATTTACAATTCTTAGTCTCAAATTCATTATTGTTATTTGGATTATCATAGATTTCTAAATCCAAGATTTCACTTTGAGTTATTTTTTGAAGGGTCTGAGTGAATTTCAAATTACTTCTAATTTGAATAGATTTTGAATCCATTGATTTTAAACTCATTCATTTTAAATCTCTCAATCTAAACACAACTTGAGGTAAATGCCGAAAGTTATGGAAACCAATATGTCTTTATCCCTAAAATAAACTATCGATTGCCACATTTAATATAATTTCTCATGGGTATAAGAGTCGCCTCACATTCTCTGCTGCTAGAAATTTATATGATAGAAGAGTCCAAATACTATCACATGCCACATTTAATATAACATGAGATTGTGCTTGACCACGGTTGAAAATGAAAATGTTTATTCTTAATTCCAAGATTTTGTGCAATATATAAATGTTTGTTAATATTTTCAATTTAGTATAAAAAATTAAAAAAATTGTCCATGGTTCTTTTAAGGATTTTTATTAATTAGAAAATATTTATTACACGATTCATGAACATTTTGTTTATATTAAAAGTTTACTGAGCATTCTGTTCACAAGCTTCAAACTAGTAATATTGGATGTTTTGTTTTGTAATAACGATAAACAATAGTCAGAGTCAGACGCCTTATAATATGAATTATATCTTTCAAAACTAATATTCAGTCATGGTCAACTTTATGTCGTGATGTGTAAGATCAAGAGAAAAAGAAGAATTTTTTCACTCTGAAAGTAAAGCGGAAAAAAATGCAATAAAAATATAAATGTTTTGTATGAGGAAGTGCTTGCGAGTTTGTAGTAAAGAGTATAAATCCTTTGTATGTCACTGTTATGTACATGAATTGACAAACTCTTATGTGCACCAGTTGCATGGTGCAATTCGAGGTGTGTATCACGATTTATACTTAAATGTATCATTTAATCAAGGTAAAGATATTATAATACATTTACCAAGTGATACATTTAAGCATAAACGTTAATACATTTTCTCCATGATACATTTGCCCAGAAAATGTAATACCTAGATATAAAAACTAATATTTTTTTTCCCATGACCCAAATTGAACGGATCTTACCTCCTCACATGAATTTGCGTGTCACAGTTCTTTGGTAATTATTATTATATATTTAATCACATAATACTTCGCATAGATAGATAGAGATGCTATTAAAATTAGAGTGAGTCTTGTGTGTGACAATCTCACATGTGACGGTATACATTTTACAAGAAAAATGATATTTTTACAGATAAAAGTGATACTTTTGTTACAATGATACATTTACAGATAAAAGTGATACTTTTGCTACAAAAAGTGATATTTTTTGTCACAAAAAGTGATACTTTTACAGATAAAAGTGATATTTTTACTAAAAGAAGTGACATTTTTTTCCCGTCACACGGTGTGTCTCTCACACAAGTTTTTGTCTTAAAATTATTATTATTGTTAGACATTCTTATTTAAATTGTTGTTCGATTTATAGAATGGCTTGCAAGATTTCACTAATCTATTATAACTCTCAAAAGCTAGAATTATGTAAGAACTGCAACAACAAAGGAACAATCACCAAGGATTCTGGGCAAACGATGTTCGAACAACACAAGAACAATTACCAAGTATTCTGGACTGCAGATGTTCGAACAGTACACGAACTTCTTCAAGGATTCTGAATAGATGATGTTCAAACAATACTAGAACAACTCATGAACCACTTCAGATATTCTGGACAGATTACGTTCAAGCAACGCAAGAATAACTACGAGATTCAGAACAGTTGTTATCTCTGAAACAGATGTTAGAACAACAAAGGAACAGAGGTGAAGTCAAGTTGAGGTTAGACCTCTTTTCGCAAAACGATTCGTCCTGGCTAGTGCTCACGGTTTGATGTAATGTTCTCAAAGATAAAACGACTTTCATCTTCTAGATAGCAGCACCACAAATCCAGAAGCACTAGTGAACTAGAATGTGTGGTAAGAACTAGGAAATGACTAAATGCCAAAATGGATTTGGAATGCAAAGAAATTTAAAAAATGCAATGAGATGCAGATTTTCAGAAGTATTTCAAGTGTTTCTTTTTCTTTTCAAAGTGTTCTATGCAGGAAAACAATGAACTTCATATATAGGCACCATTCCGCTCAATTGGAAATACACCATTAATGTGACTTTAAGACATTCAAATATGTCATTTAAGACATTAAAAACGAGCTAAGGTAGTAACCTCCAGGTGTTACACCACCTTAATGTAGGTGTTAAACCTCATTAACTTCAGGTATTATACCACCATAACATCTCATTAATGACGGAAGTTACAAGTCATGTCCCTTGACAGTTCGAACATGAACTTTCAAGTCTACACTGAAATGTCTTACGAAGTGGCTATCTTCGTGCATTAATTTCTCACTCACCGAAATTCGATTTTGAGAAATCCAACATAGAACGATCATCTACCTGGAATGTATAACGATCACACACAACTCAATTGAATTAGAGTTGAATATTTTGCCACTTCCCATTTGGTGGAGTACTCACCCATTTCCTTAAATCAATTTCCAACAATTGCAAGAGTACGGGTTTATCCATATTGGATTAAGAATAACAAAATAAACATATTTTGAGCATTTTGACATTCACATGTGCGAAACAAAGCTAAAAATAAAATAAAAATGCCTTTAAGAATAAGGGATTGAGCCTGGAGTTGAAAAAATACCAAGCCTAATAAATTAATCCAGTCTGTCTAACATTTTAAATGTATATTGAGAAAAAACAAATGAGAACGGCGTGACTGCATAATTTTCCTTTTCCATTCTATTATTAAGAATAAGGGATTGGTGCTTCCTTAATTTTGAAAAAAATATAGATTGAGAAAAAACAAATGAGAACGATGTTATTCACCTACTCCCCACCCGACAACAGTGCCAATTCTTCCTACTGACGTGACTGCATAATTTTCCTTTTCCATTCTATTATTATTATTACTGTTGTTGTTGTTGTTGTTGTTGTTGTTGTTGTTGTTGTTGTTGTTGTTGTTGTTGTTGTTGTTGTTGTTGTTGTTGTTACTACTAGTACAATCCCGTGCGTTGCACCATTGTAGTATATCCTATAAATACATAAATATATATAAATAATTATAAAATGATTCAAGTAAACATGGTTCATGTAAATCATAAAATAAAAGATAAAAAATATAAATAAGTAATGATGTTAAAAGTATACGGTGCGATTATAGAAACATATTGACCTATAGCGTGATGAAGATTTTTTGTGAACGATGACCAACGACACCTATACGACACGCGAATGTTGAGTATTTATATACGAAATGAAAGTCACACGTCGAAACAGATTAGTCATTGTAGATATGTTGGTTTTTTTTTTTTTTTTTTTTTGGGCTTAATTGCGAAAACAAACACGAACTTTCATTAAATTGCAAATTTAACATAACTTTTCAAATTTTATAAAATAAATCACGAACTTAACATAATTTTGCGATTTCAATCATTAATAATTTTTCAAAGATAAATTGTCAATGTGTATAGTTATTTAAGCCATGTAATGCGATATAGGATGTCATGCTGAGCTACAAAATAAAACTAAAAAATAATTAATGAAATTAAGGATCAAGTTGTTCTTGATTAGACCGGAAATCACGACGAGCTTGTATTCTCAACTTGATACCTAATTTCTCATACCTTATGGATTATTTAATACTGAAAATCACTTACCTTTGACAAATAGAGAAAATAATCTCAAATAAAAAAATTTATGACATGTTTTTGATAAAGCGAAAACTAATTTTATGACTCACACAATAATTTCTAGTTCATATAATCGGATAATGCTCATTGCATTAGTAAGGAGAAAAAATGATTCGAGTTGAGAAGAAAAGTCTATTACGACTTTTTCAATTATGTACACTTGATCCGGATACTTATTATTATTTTTTTAATTTTTATACCAACAATGACACCCTACATGGCATAAATAATCAACATACTGAGAATTTATCACTAGAAATTGGTTGATGATTAAAATTGCAAAAGTTTAATGAGTTCGTGATTTATTTTACAAAATATGAAATGTTATGTTAAATTTGCAATCTGGTGAAAGTTCGTGTTTTACTATGCAATTAAGCCTTTTTTTTTTTTTTTAGTTTTTGCAATAATTGTACAATGTGACTGAACAGAACATTGTGACTATTTATTTAAAATTGGATTAATTAAGGGGAGGTTTGTAGCTAGTTGGATTAGAATTATGGGACATATTTTGTCAACTACGATCTCAAATATTTAGGAGATTTTGAATGTGTATCATTATATAATAATGAAAAATTTACAATAACATATATTCTATTAGCCATTAAATGGGGAGATGTACGCCTTTTTCCTAATATATTGCACCCACGTATAGTAAAAAATATCTTAATTGTCATACATTGGTGGATAAACCAAAAGGTCAGAAACTTGTGAGTTCTAAATGGATATACAAAAACAAGTTAGAGACTGCAGGATCCAAACAAGTGAGGTTTAAAGCAAGATTGGTGCCTAGGGGCTTTACACAAAGGGAAGGGATTGATTTTAATGAAGTTTTCTCTCCAGTAGTAAAGCACTGCTCAATCAGGTTGCTTTTATCAAAGGTTACTCAAGAGGACATGGAACTACAACAACTAGATGTAAAGACAGCATTCTTACATGGAGAACTCAATGAGAAAATATAAGCCGAATATATAATAGCAATTTCGGTAAGGTTTAGAGTCAAATTCATAAAAAAACGTGTTTGATAATCAGACGATTTGTTAGAAAGACAAAAAACGTGTCTTGGACAAAAATATATTATTCAAAAATAGCTAGTAGATTTAGGTGAGAAAATGACTAACTTGCAATTATTGTACGATTTGTTATTATATTAACTTATTAAGTAAGATGATTCCTATTATTATTATGAGTCTTGTTATTTCACAACATTAGGACATGACTACATATTTTTCCTTTGTTAAAGTTATAATTTTTGTTTCTCTTTGCATATTAGGTTTTAATTTAAATTAGTTTATGATGGAAAATTATAAAAAAAATCTAATTGTTAACTATTATTTGAAGGACGCACGAAAACTTAGGCAACTTTTTTTTTTTTTTTTTTTTTTCCAATTTTTGACCCTTAATCTATTTTTTATGATAAAATTTGAAATACCATCTTTACAAATAATTTACATTAACGTTTTTTAATACATCTCCCAACTTAAAAATGATTTTTTTAAGAAAATAGAAAAAATGTGGCCAACCATATTATGATAAAAAATCATCTCCGTATTATTATTGATTATTGATATGAATATGATATTATGAGATGCTGCCAAACAAGCACTACTTTTCCTGCAACCGTTTTTTAACCTTTTGTATCCTTTAATTTTTGTAATGGGAAGGAGCATTGTTTTTTTTATTTATTGGGGTATATACCCATGCTTCTACTAGCCTTGGAGTTTGGATACCTGGAATTCGGCGCCGCTGTTAATGCCAGCTGTAACTCCGATTAATACTTTTACTAGCAACTACTAATACATCAACACTGAAATTTGATCACCTCTTCCATAATCTATTATTTGCTTGGGGTTGGGGTGGCTGGGCTGGGGGAAGTGGCTGGAGTTAATGGCTTGGGATATTAAAGAGTGATGTTTGGTTGGGTGGGAAATTTAATTATTAATTGTGAAATGTGATGTAATATGAGTAAGAGGTAGTTATTAATGATTGGGAGAATAATTAAAATAATTTTTTGATTTGTGATTGATGTCCCCCCACCAAACCCTAATATCGTGGCTTGGCCAAACCAGCCCAAACAAACATCACTTGGGGTTGGCCAAACTGATTATGGGTTTGGCAAACCCCAAGCAAACATCCCCTAATATCTTGTTTGTTAAAGATTGAGTCAATCTGTTGTGAATTGGATCCAATTTGAGCCGCATTTATTTTTCGATCAAGAGCAATACATTATTTCTAATTAAAGTTGTCCTCTACATCACTAATCAAACAACAAAATATCACTCATCACTTCTCTAAGTAACTCTTACAAACATCACCATTCAAACACAATTCCAATACATACCTTAATCAATAATCAATCAAACACAATTTTCAATACACACTTTAATCAATAATCAATCATTTCTTAACTAACTTTTACATACGCCAAATTAATTTTATCACATTTTATTTTTAAATTTAATCACGTGTATACATAATCGAAATTTTATATTAAACTTGAACCTTAAATTAGTGAGTATCCATGTATTATTTGTAAATTTAATCACGTGTATACATAATCCAAATTTTAAATTAAATATGAATCTTAAATCAATATGATTTTCACAATCGATAGAGATATAAAATTAGGACACTAATATTGAGATGCCATTAACTGAGTGACGAAAAAAATGACTGATGAAAGGAATTAATTTCTCCTCATCACATTTTCTTTTGTAATGGAGCATTGTATGTTATTCATTAGGTGATTGTTATCCATTCACGTCAAAAATTATATTTTATGAGATATGCACTGACCAAACCTGATCTGCAACATTATTTATTTAAACCATTAAGATATATCAAATATCTTTATAACTTAATTTGATGGTAAGTAGGCCACAAAATCTTACATTGTCCCACTTAGCAAAAGTGAAAGAACTATAAGCTTCCATGGTTTAAATAATGACGTAATTTGCACAATATAAAGATAGGTCTTTAGTTCTTTAGTCTGATTATAATGTTGATATCAAGTATAAACTAACACGAGTCATGACGGTTCTACGCCATTCACTCGACATAGTTCCTTCCATGTACTTTATGTAACACTTCGTTTGTAACACTTTCAAAATTTTGATTTTTAGGAAACACTTATAAATATGTAACACTTCCATGTAACACTTTTGTAACATCTGCGAATATGTAACACCTTCATGTAACACTTTTGAAATTTGTAACACTTTGGATGTAACATTTTTTAAACTGTAACGCTTTTAAATAAGGAACACTTTTTACATAACACATTTGAATATGCAACACTTTCATGTAACACTTACAAATAATTAGCTTAATTAATAAAATTATATATATTCCTTTTATCCAAAAGTAGTAAAATATATTTGGATTTATTTTTCTCATGTGACTTTTGAAGAATTAAAATCTTTCAATCGCTTATATTTTGTAAAATGACGAGCACCTAAGAATTTACTTATTAGTTGTAAAAAATAAAGTATATTAGTCTTATGTGTGTGTAGAAATATGCACATCATATTTTATTAAACAACGACAAAGGAGTTTTGTAGCTTAACAGTTTGAATACATTTTAACGAACTTGAACCATTTTGTCATGTCATTCATATTCGTACGTATAGTTTTTATATACAAGACATAGCAAAAATAATTAATTACTTAATTTTAAAGGTGACTTAACTATGTATATTAAAATTATACAACAAGTAGCTAGATACATAAAATTATTATAATGAAAAGTAATGATATATAATGTCTGAAAATTTATATACAATAATTAGATGTAACAAATTTGTTTGATATAGAATAAGTTAAATACATGTAAGTGGATGAAATTGAAAAAATTAATTAATGAATACTTTGTATCAAATTAGATAGTAGAATATGCTGAATAAAATAAAGTTATATTGTAGTTTGACAAGAATTTATCTTGAGAATACTTATTGATGTTATAGTAAAAAAATGTGTATATATAAGTTTCCTTATTAAATAATAAAAAAAAAGTATTATAGCTTAGTGGTTCGACACTTATACTCTAAGGTTCAAAACCCAGCAAAGACAAAAATCAACATATTTTTTTTGTTTTTTAAAAGTGTTACATAAAGGGTTATATGTAACATCTTTTTAGTGTTACCATGAAGTTTTACAATTTAAAATCTAATGTAACACTTATGAAAAGTATTACTAAAGAT
Source organism: Ajuga chamaepitys (assembly GCA_958295605.1). Classification (NCBI taxonomy): domain Eukaryota; kingdom Viridiplantae; phylum Streptophyta; class Magnoliopsida; order Lamiales; family Lamiaceae; genus Ajuga; species Ajuga chamaepitys. The sequence goes on from OY282501.1 coordinate 20,433,804, forward strand.
TATCCAAAATGTTACTCTAGGCTTTAGGCAATACCGACAAATGAAACACCAATAAAGTATTACCTAAAGTCTATTGTAACATTTTTTTATATATACGTAACACTTTTTAGGTGTTACATAAAACCATTTATGTTGTAGTGATATTAGTTTTCTACTAATATGACCCATACTTTCAATAATGGTCCACATTAATGCCTCGGTTCGAGACTAAATTATGTCAAACTTTATGTCAACATTTAGTATACATCAAGAACAAAACATGATATCATTCAGTTTCAGAAACAATGTTAGGGGAATCATGAACAATGAACACAAAACCTCACAAACACTCAAACTCTAAAAAAATCAACATGAAATATGAAATCAAGAACACAAAGACAAGAACACCGATTTACGTGGTTCGATCAATATGATCTACGTCCACGGAGTGATTTATTATCTTTCTTTATCGAATCAGAAGTACATAGTTACAACATGAATGCGCAATCACAACACATCAACTCAAGAACACACTAATTAGAGCTATTGACTTCAACTCTAACCTCATTGTGTTTCTCACTCTAAAACTCTATTGTTTCTCTCTCTAATCACAAGATAAGATGTGCACGAATGTCTCTCTAGAATGTATCTATTGACGGAGAATGAACCTGAATGAAACTGATCTCAAATCAGCTAACAAAAGCAAAAAAAAACTTGACAAGCATATGACAACAGTTTTCAAACTGTTGCACAAGTATTGCAGAAAAGAATATAACTAACTGGAAATCGTTGTCTCTGAGCCTTGCTGAATTTGCTTGAATTTGCTTCTCCAAGTCTGATTTTTTATCCTTCCAGCTTGATATTGAGTGATGTAAGTCTCCAAACATTACAAACAACACACAAGAGAGCTCAAAGTGTCAATTACACACCATTAGTTCATTAAGACTTTTCAATAATACTCATTCATTCGACGTGTCCAATACATGTCTTTGGAGACAATCCTTTAGTCAACAGATGTGCAATCATGAGATTAAGGTTAATGTGCTCAGTTGACATATTTTGTTCCTGAAATTCTTCTTTGACGACAAGTTGAAATTCTTCTTTGACGACAAGTTACTAATTCCATATCTTTGACATCTCTGGAATACTTGTCATTTTTAAGAGAAAGATACTGCTGCGTAATTATTATGATAAGTTTTCAACAACTTGACAATACTGTTGACATCATCCAAGTCTAGAAATAAAGTTCCGCAATGAATTACCGTAGGCTTATATCATGCCACAAAATTAACTTTCATAGTTGAGGCAAAAATTACAGACTACTTCACACTCTGTCATGAGATTGCTCCTCTTACTAATAGGAACAAGTAGAAAAATATAGACTTTTGAGTATTAATACATCCGACATAATCTGAATCTGAATATCCAATCACGCCTGGATGATCAATTTTTCGATAAGTAAGCATGTGATTTAGACTTGTGCGAGTTTGTGCGTACATCAAGCTACCAACAATTAGTGTATAAGCAATATATTTTATTTGCTCACATACCAATTTATTATTTGGATATTGCATAACGCTGAATTTATCTCTCTTATGGATTGGAACAATGCTTGATGATCACTTTTCCTTTCTAAATCTTTTTAGAACTTTATTTATATATACTTTTGGGTATAACCCTAAACTTCTTTATGATTTATCATGAAAGAGCCGTTCAATAACTTTCTTGAAGACCACGCCACTTAACTTCTGCTCTAACACAGTAAAAAATATTCAATTGAAGAGGAACTACGCACCTCCTGGTCGTGCCAATTGCACACACAACATATGGCGGTTGTAATTATTATTATTAGTTTTTGTCTTGTTTTATAATTTTATTTGACCTATTGTTGAGCCCTTTTTCATGAGAAATTGTTGATTGGCCTCTCTACGTCAAATCTTAAACATGGTATCTCATATTAAACATCTCGAATACTTAAGAGAGCAAGGATTTTAAAAAAGGCTTGAAAATTGAAGATTTGGAGAAGTGGCCAATTCAACATTGAATTTTCTTTAATTTATCTTTAATCCTCACTTACAAAAATACATATTTTTTATCTTTATTTTTAAGGATATGGTGTCTAGTTAACCATGTTGTGATCTTAGGGTGTAATACTTCAATGGGAATTTTCTGTTGCTCGTTTGCTTCATGTATAAGGCCTTGGTAGATGCAATATCTCGTGTATTCCTATGTTTATCTTGTAATATGCATAATACTTCAAGCCCTACAAAAAGAAAAAGTCCCGTTTTCATAATCCCCTATTCTCATGATTATGGCTACCATCTATGAGGTGAGATCCAGTTTCCCAGTATTTCATAATAGTAGGATTAGGTCTTGAAATTCCCAAATTACCTGCAATCACATTAATATTATAATCTTAAATTATTTTAAAAATAAGAAAATAAAAATCTAATAACCCAAAAATAATTATAAAAATAAAACTACAAATCATTCTAAAAAGTCACAAAATTAATTTGATAATTTGAAATTCAGATTCAGAAGATATTTTCAAAATCTGAAATTTTTAAAGAAATCTCTCATCATTATTAATATCTTGAAATTAAGTTATAAAATCTTAAAATTTATTTAAATATAGCTGGAATTATTTCAAAAATGTAAAAATTGTTCTATAAGGTTGATACTTTAGCAAACCTGATCGGATAAATGCAGAAATTGTTTTTATAATGTTAAAATTATTTGCAAATTTTTAAATAATTTTAGAATTAGATATTTCAATATTTATTAGATTTACTGATACATATTTCATATTTCTAAATTAGTTTAAAATTTATAAAATCATTTTTAGATTTTTATGTAATTCTTTTATATTTTAAAATACTTTAATATTTTCTAAAGCCATTCTCAATTTTGTTTTCATTTTAACCATTCCCCATTTTAAAATAATTTTACAGTTTAGTTATAAAATTTCAAAAGTTTTTAAAAAAATATATTTTAATTGATTTTTTTTTTTTTATTTATAAGACAAATGGTAAGAAAAAACTTATGAATTTTAAAATTAATTATTAAAATAAAATTATAACCTTACATGTTGCAGGTAGTACATAAGGATGAAAAAGTTGAATTTACAAGTTATAAGACTAAAATCGGTTTGGAAAAACATAATGGCATATATTCAAAATGAGTCAAAGTTACTGGACCAAAAAAATTGTTTACGCTAATTTCAGAAGAAATTTGAGTTAGGATGACCGTCATTGTACTTGCCAACTTTGTAAAGTTTCTAACAACAACGCTAAAAATTAACTCATCATAAATACATGGAATATTAATAAAAAACTATATTTAATAAAAAATAACGTAAATAATATTAGTAATGGAATTAAGTTATTTCTTTTATGATTATATTTTTAATAACTAACGTTACTAAAAGAAGTGATCAAAATTGTTATATTTTCAATCGTGCATTTGTTTTGACTGGCTAACACATTTTTTATGGTTTTACTAGAATTGATCCCCATATTCCCATACAGTTGTGTACTCCTATATATACGTACCCTTAAGTATTGTCGAATATACAATTTTTTATTATAATTTTCAGCAAATTCATAGTTTAGAGTAGTTTAAGAGTAGTTTGCCAAAGAGCCAGAGAAGACGACGAAGACTGTTCCGCTGGAGTAGATCAGTGATTGTAGTATTCTAATTCATGTTTAAATTCAGTTTTAGTTATTGTTGAAGGATGATATTATTTATGCAATTTTTTGTTTTATGTATTATTCTATTGAATATTCGTTTTATGTATCTTAGGGTAAGTAGGTTTGAATTATAAATGTGAATATTTATATGTATGCTATAATTGTATTTTCTTGTCGTTATTCTATGTGTAAGAATTGATTGATGCTAGGATAGACTGATCACCTATATGTGTATCATCTTTTTGTGGAAAATAAATTTAAAAGATTTTGTCGGTAATCCCATCAGTTAAGGCATCATAAATATCAACGACAGATTGCCAAAGTGTGTAGCATTCAATGGAGATTGGTGAAACCCAATCATTAAGACATATCAATTGCTAACTTCTTACTCAAAATAGAGTTAAATGATTATTCACATTGTGGGTCCTAGGTATGCTGCAAAATATCATACAACTGTAGAGAATGCTTTGAGTCATTGTTATAGGTCTTGCTTTAACTTCTCACTGAAAATGGGCTGCAGAGGTTGTTCTATAGCAAACACTGAACCAAGTTATTTAATTTTCCTCATTTTCATAAATTTCATCTCTAAATTTGTGGATCAAAGCCATTTTATAACCTTAATGCACTGCTACAACGGGCTCTATATTGATACACGTTGTGTATACATGCATTTAGGTCAATTTTAAGTGTATATATACAGTATTTTCATCTGTATATGGTCGATAATTGCTTATATTTCATATCTTGGACCATTTAACGTGTTTTGATTTGTTTTAAGGTATTTTTTAGCATTTTCAGGATTAAAAGCAACAATTTATGATTAAGGGTCGAACGAACAAGTCGAAGGGAAGGCTAAACCGGACAAAGCCGAACAAACCGGCCCGAACCGGCCAAAAACCGGCCCAGACCAGCTCTGACCGTTCTAAACCAGTCCAGAAAGCCCAACGAACAGAAGGAACCGACGCGGTCACATCAAAGACATGACTCGGTCACATGAAAGGGATAAAAACAGCGAGTTCAGAATGCATTGACGCGGTCGCGTCAACAAGCCAACTCGATCGCGTCAATGGGTGACGCAGTCGCGTCCGGAAGTGCGATTTTGAGATTTTCCTGTTTCAGAAAGGATTCGAATCCTAGTCTCCTGAGGACTTTTCAAAAGCTTATAAAAAAAAAAAAAAGCAAGCTCGTTTTTCAAAGGACACACATCATATTCCGAGAGATACCTAGAGAAAGAGTTAAGAAGACTTGGAGGACAAAGAAGACGAAGATCATTGAGACAATTCATCCGGGTTTAGTGTATTTTTCTAGTTTTCAATTCTTGCAATGTTTTTCTCCGAATTTTGTATTGGATTGTTGCTAGGCAAGAGTAGCTAAGCTATTCGTGTCCTAGGGTTAGAAAGCAGGGATTTTTACAAGAATGTTTTGAGTTATGTTTTGATTTACTGATCCATTCATAAAGTGTTTATCTTTATGTTTGTTTTTAAAACTGAATTTAGACTGGACATCTAAGTTTAGTAATCTCGTTTAGCAAATCTGCTTCGAGAGAAGGGGTTTATTATTAGACATACGACATAGAGCACAATTGTCTATAACTGTGTAGGCATAGGTCCGTGAGCTTTTGGGAATTACTAGGATTAATTAACTCGAGAGGGTAATTGTTCTAGTTAATCAACAATTTAATCACTTCGAGAGGAGGGTTAGGTTATTAAAGCACCGCTTAATAAACACTAGATCGGTTTAAAAATCAATAAATTAAGCATAATCGTCATTGAAATAATATCCTGAAATCGAAACCCTAGGATTCCTTTTCTTCTCGATTATTATTCCTTTTGTTTGCCAAGTGTTGAGACATAATTCATTAAGTAATTTAGTTAGTTAGTTAAATTCTTTAGTTTTTATTAAAATCAATCTTTACAACTTAGTTTCTAGTTAGGACAATCCTAAAATATTAAGATATCGAACTACCTAAAATTTATTCCTTGTGGGATCGACCTTCACTGCCGCTACTACACCTACAACCGTACACTTGCGGTACATTAGGTTAGAAAACCGACATGTCAAGTTTTTGGCGCCGTTGTCGGGGAATAGGATTTAGTGCTTAGTTATTATCTTGAAAAAAATAGGAGGAAACTAGACTAGATTTATTTTTCGTAATTTTAAATTAATTTTCGTTTTTATTTTTGTTTAATTTTTGTGTTACGCGGTATTTCTTATTTTTGGTGTTTTCAGGCTCTGCATGCAAACCAGATCGAAAGGGAATGAAAATCTTCTTCCTTTTGATCCTAAAATTGAAGAAACAGTCCGTAGATACCGAACGAGAAGAACCCAGCTTTCGAGATGGAGAACCTACCACAGCCAGTGAACTAGGATGAAGCCTTAAACAGAGTATTGACAGCTTTAGCATGCCTGGATGATAGAGTAACCAAGATTCAACAGCAGTTGCCTGCACAACAGCCACAGCTACCTCAGCAGCCAGAACAGGTTCACGAAGAACCCGGGGAATTAGATGAAGTGACACTCCCATAAGTGACTGCTTAAAACCGAATCCAAATCAGCAAGCTGGTGGAGTACAACACCCACCACTCAATGCCAACAGTTTCGAGCTGAAGCCTGCACTAATCAACATAGTGCAGCAAAACCAGTATGGGGGAAGTGCTTTAGAGAACCCAAATGCGCATCTGATAAAGTTTCGTAGACTGGCGGACACCATTAAGATAAACCATGTGCCGCACGAGCAGGTCAAATTGAGACTATTTCCATTTTCTTTTAAAGATAGAGCTCTACAATGGTTCAATTCGTTGGAGGATATTACAAGATGGGAAGACTTGAGTACTTCGTTTCTGATGAAGTATTTTCCACCAAGCAAGATGCTTGACCTGCAGAATCAGATCAACCAGTTCAAGCAATGGACCAAGAGCCATTCAGAGAATCTTGGGAGCGATTTCGGGATCTTATCCGGAGTTGCCCTCAACATGGGTTTACGAGGAAGCAGCAGGTTTGCAAGTTTTACAATGGTCTACTTGCTGCGACTAGAAATCAGGTAGATGCAGCTGCAGGTGGTAGTTTGATGGAGAAGTATGTAAAGACAGCTTTCTCGATTTTGGATTCTATGGCTAGAACGAGCTATCAATGGCCAAATGAGAGAAACCAGCTAAGGAGGATAGTGAATGTGATGGAAGTGGAGACAGTTAGCAATGAGCCGCTCGAAAAACTCACATCACAGCTGACAACATTAACAAGCCAAGTTCATTTGCTAACTAGTCTGACGTTAGCACAACAGACAGGGAGTCAGGAAGAAGTTGAGGATGTTAATTTTCTGAATCAGAGGAACTTCAACAACTTCCAAAACAATCAGCCCAAGTACAATCAGTACCCACAGAATCGGAATCACCAGAATTTTTCTTATGGGAATTCCAAGAATACAATCAATCCACCGCCTGGGTTTACTGTTACAAATGGTATGATCCACGACGATAAGAAGCCAACACAAGAAGAAGTTGTCCAGTCACAGTTTGAAAAATACGATGATAAGTTAGCTCAGTTAGGAAAGAAAGTAGATGGGAAATTTATTGAGCTAAACAAGCATATTACTGGGCAAAGAGCATAATTTAAGAGGCTCCAGAACATAATGGTTCAAACTCAAGAAAGCATTGGTGAGTTGTCATCTAATATGAGCTAATTAATCAAGATTGTTGGGGCCCAACACAAGTAGGGTCAATATCCAAGTGATACTATGGTGAATCCGAGAGAGCATTGTCATGCCATCCAGCTGAGGAGTGGTACTGAGTATGAGGGACCCCAGTTACCAGTTGACAAAGAAAAAGTAGTGGAAAATGAGCAATTGGAAGAGCAAGCGGAAGAGAAGCAAGCTCAGTCAGGTAGAAAGAAGATAGTGAAACAAGGCGAAGGAAAGGAAATCAAAGCAGATATCCCACCTTATGTCCTGGCTGTCCCATTTCCACAGGCCTTGAGAAAGAAGAAGATTGATGAGCAGTTCGCGAAGTTTTTGGATGTGCTGAAGAGGATCCAAATTAACATTCCCTTTGTTGAAGCACTACAGCAGATGTCAAATTACGCGAAGTTTTTGAAGGAAGTGATCTCAAAGAAGAGGAAGCAGGAAGAGTATGAGACAGTCAACTTGACTGAAGAGTGCAGTGCTGTGATCCAGAGAAAGCTACCGCCTCAAGCGAAAAGATCCAGGTAGTTTTACTCTTACATGTGAGATAGGTAATGTTACATTTGATGAAGCACTGTCTGATTTAGGGGCTAGTATTAATTTAATACCATTATCTATTTATGAGAAACTAGGTATAGGCACAATGAAGCCCACTACAATTTCCCTACAAATGGCCAATCGGTCTATGACTTGGCCATGGAGAATTGTACGGGATGTTTTGTTGAAAGTCGGAAACTTCATAATACCTACTGATTTTGTGGTCTTAGACATGCTAGAAGACAAAGATGTCTCTTTGATTTTAGGTCGCCCGTTTCTAGCAACGGGTAAGACATTGATAGATGTTCAAATGGGGGAGTTGACGTTAAGGGTAGATAAAGAGCAAGTAACTTTTTCCATCTATAAGGCTCTTCAACATCATGATAGTCATGAGGGTATAGCTCAATTGGAAACATGTAGTTCTATTCATTCTGTAGATGCTGCATTGTGTAGGAAGTTAACCTCACCTAGTGATAATGATTCCCTTGAAACGTGTCTTGTTAATTCTGTATATAATGAAAATTTCCATGAACCTACTGACCTTGATCTGGTGGAAAGTGTTAGTGCATTAAATGTTTTGCAGGAAGCTCCAAATGGAAGTTCGACTCAAGAAAACATCAACAAGAAGGCGATAGAGGAAGTACCGAAAGGGGGCGATGGATGCCCAGAGCTGAAGTCGTTACCTGATCATATGCGGCATGCGTTCTTAGATAATGAAAACAGATATCAGGTAATAATCTCTTCATCCCTAACTGAGTGTGAAACTGATAAGCTGTTGCGTGTATTGAGAACTTATAAATTTGCTACTCGTAAAGACCACTTTCCCCTTCCCTTTCTAGATCAGATGCTTGAAAGATTAGCAGGTTATGCGTATTATTGTTTTCTCGATGGTTATTCAGGATACAATCAGATTATGACTGCCCTAGAGGATCAAGAGAAAACCGCGTTTGTATGCCCTTATGGTGTTTATGCTTTTCGTAGAATGCCATTTGGGCTGTATAATGCGCCTGCTACCATTCAGCGTTGTATGATGGCAATTTTTGGGGGTTTGATAAAGAATATCATGGAAGTCTTTATGGATGATTTCTCTGTATTTGGTTCTTCATTTCATAATTGCCTAGATAACTTAGCTCAGGTGCTTAAAAGGTGTGAAGACACCAACCTAGTTCTTAACTGGGAAAAATGTCATTTCATGGTAAAAGATGGGATAATCTTAGGGCATTGGATTTCATCAAAAGGATTAGAAGTGGATAGGGCTACGGTACTGGCAATAGAGAAGTTACCACCTCCTAGGAATGAAAAAGGGGTTAGGAATTTTTTAGGACATGTGGGATTTTATATAAGGTTCATAAAGGATTTTTCTAAAATTGCTAAACCTTTATCTCACTTATTAGAAAAGGATACTCCTTTTGTTTTCGATAATACATGTATGTAGGCATTTGAGACATTAAAGAAGGCATTGATCACCGCTCCAATACTGATTACACCTGACTGGTCTAAACCATTTGAGGTAATGTGCGATGCGAGCGACATGGCGGTGGGAGCTGCATTGGGCCAGAAGAGGGAAAAGATCTTTAGAGTCATCTATTATGTGAGCAAGACTATCGATCCGGCTCAAGAAAATTATACTACTACAGAGACGGAACTTTTAGCTGTTGTTTATGCTTGTGATAAATTCCTTTCTTATCTTGTATAGGCTAAAACAATAGTTTATACTGACCATGCTGCTCTCAAGTATTTGTTTGCTAAACAGGATTCGAAGCCCAGACTGATCAAATGGATATTGCTTCTTCAAGAATTCGACTTGGAAATCAAAGACAGAAAGGGTTGTGAAAACGTGGTAGCTGACCACTTGTCTCGAATTGTGAATGAGGCAGATGAAAAAGGCCAACAAACGGCCATCAGCGATATTTTTCCAGACGAGCAAGTGATGGTTGTGGAGAATGGCCCATGGTATAGTGACATCACAAATTTTAAAGCAAGTGGGATTGTTCCGGACTTCCCTCATCATAAGAAGAAGAAATTCTTCCATGATGTGAAGTTTTACATATGGGATGATCCCTATCTCTACAGGAGATGTGCAGATACTATCATACGAAGATGTGTCCCTCAAGCTGAAGTGAAGAACATCATAGCTCATTGCCATTCATCTCAACTGGGGGACATTTTGCATTAGCAAGAACAGCAGCGAAGGTGCTCCAACGTGGCTTTCATTGGCCAACCATTCACAAAGACTGCCATGCATTTATTCTGCAATGTGACAAGTGCCAAAGAACAGGGGGGATAACAAGGAAGCACGAGATGCCTCTTACTACAATTCTTGAGGTCGAGCTGTTTGACGTATGGGGCATTGATTTCATGGGACCCTTTCCATCCTCGAATGGGTTCCAATAAATCTTGGTGGTAGTGGAGTATGTTTCAAGATGGGTGGAAGTTGTCCCAACCCAAACGAATGATGCCAAGGTGGTGCTCAAATTCCTCCAAAAGAATATCTTGACAAGGTATGGCACTCCGAGAGCCTTGATTAGTGATGGGGGCTCACATTTTTGCAATAGATGGATGGCAACGTTATTGGCGAAGTATGGGGTAAAACATCGTGTGATTACTCCATACCATCCTCAAGCCAATGGACAAGTGGAGCTCGCAAATCGAGAAATTAAGAAAATATTGGAGAAGTCGGTGAATGGGAACCGGAAAGACTGGGCGGTGAAGTTGGATGACGCACTTTGGGCTTATAGGACGGCATACAAAACTCCTTTGGGGCTTTCGCCGTATCAACTGGTTTTTGGAAAGGCGTCTCATTTACCGGTTGAGTTGGAGCATAGAGCATACTGGGCAGTTAATGTGATACCACGAATCTTTATAACACAATAAAGTACACTTTTTGCATTTTAAAATATTTTTATCAATTTTATTTTAGCTTAAATTGCAAAGTTATTTGATTTTATGATTTTATTTTGGCAAATAAGTGTGACCGCGGTGTACCAGGTCGACTGCACTCCTAACACCGAAAAGATAAGAACTAAAAATACATAATATAGGAACCCAAAACTAGTATCGGACTTAGAAAACATATAAATGTTGAACCTAAAATAGTTATTCTAAAAAAAATGAATAATTAAAAGTATATAAATATATATAAATATAGAATATATATATATATATAAACCATAAAGTATGTATAATACGTACCTAATACTATTATACCTAATACCTAAGATAATATAGTAATAATAATAATATAATAATAGTTAATATAGTTAGCAAACCTAATGATGATGTCTGCTTCATCAAATACCAATTCCGTCAAAATTAATGAAGTGGGTTATATCCCACATCGAAAAAAAAGGAAAAGAGTGGCTATAATTTCTATAAATAATGTAATTTACCTTCTTTACAAACATAAGAAGGATATATATAAAATATTTACTATTCATATAATATGGGATTCCTTTAACTAGGAGGTCCTTATAAGTTTATTTTCGACAACGCTCGGACCGGTGTTTTGGGAAGTTGTTGAATAGTGTTAAAATCTTTTGAGGTATGTTTTCTTTAATAGTCTTTATTTTATTTTATTATCATTATCATTTATAGTTTATATAAATTTAGGAATTTAATTATTTTCTTGATTTAAGTAGATTTATAGATTTAGTTATTTCTTTAAGATTGTATTAAATAGTTAATGTTTAAGATGCATGTTAGTTAGTTTAAAATATTTATTAATGTAATTAATAATTTAAATTTAATAAAATAGTTAGGCCTTTTAATTTAGGACTATAATTTATTACGACTTGACTTATGTATTAGAAATTGTAAAAGATAGACATAATCCAAGGATATTGTACCACACTTAATCACTTTGAAAATACTAAACTCGATAAGTAATACTAATTAATTAAACAACATGTGCTTGGTGTAGTGCGAGTCAGGCCTTGGGACATACGCGAATTACGTACTTTAAAGCAAGCAAAATAAGGTGGGTGACTGGGCTATTTGTAAGTACATTATGCCATTGAACATGTATTTTGATAAATATGTTTGCCTTCGGGCTTATTGATATGATACATCTTAAGTCGTAAGATTGGCTTTTGAGAAAGGCTCTTAAGTCGTAAGATTGGCTTTTGAGTAGGGCTTGGGAGTCGTAAGATTGGCCCCTAAGTCCAGCAATATGGCTTTTGAGTCGTAAGATGGGCTCCTAAGTCAAGGATGTATTTATTATTGTGCATCTTCATTTAGTATAACTGCTTACAAAGTTCCCACTGAGTTTATACTCATGCCCATAATTACAAATCTTCAGGTTAGTTGAGCGAGGTGGCGGGGCTGTTGCGGCAAAGGTCACTGGGTTCCTTCTTCTACCCGCAACTTAAAGATGTTTTTGCCTCTTCTATGCATATAAATAAGTTTGTGTCACAAAATTCGGGATTTTCATTTTCTTAGAAACTTTGATCCACTAGTGTAAATATGTTTTGGCAGTGTCTTATTGTCAATAAAATTTCTACTTTTACCCAATAAGTATTTTATCTCACGCTTTCGCACTTTTTTTATTTATTTATTACTTAAACAAAAGAAAAGAAAAATTTAGCAGCACTTCAATTCCGAGTTAATGGGATTGGGGCGTTACAGAGTGGTATCAGAGCGGGTCTACTTTTCTGTATACTTGTTTTATAAAATAAAATCAAGGGGAACCGTGACTTTGCCAACGGACCGACACTCGCTCCAAGGTATGTATATTATACTATTAGTTTGTATGATTTGGAAATATTTTACTTTGAATTTACATTTCATAAAATAACATGATACTTGTGAAATGTCCTTGAAATTTTACCACCAATTAGGAAACCAAATTAGGAATTTTTGATCCATATTTCTTCTTTATGATAGGATGGTTCGTAGGAGGCAAACGGCGAGAAAACAAGTAATATATAAACATAGAGTACTTGCCGATAGAAATGTGCCATCACCTGCAATATCTACTTATCAGGGGTCTAGGCAGGGAGCACATCAGGATATAGAAGAATATATTATCATGTTACAGAGACGCCGCAATAATGCTATACGAGAGGGACACTATATTAGCGAGCATGAGGCAGCAGTGCACCTAAGAGAAACTATCCTGCCATCCTTTAGAGCCATTGCCCGTCGGATTTATGATAACATGTTTATGGTAGACTCTATTATTGGACCAGTTATTAATTATAAACGCTTTGGACTTCGCCTGGCGGTAGCTGTCAAGAACCGACAAAGGTGTCTCACTACTGCTGATCGAATGGAGAGAGAGGCTGAAAACCAGAAACAAAGGGCAGACTGATATAATGAAATTGCAGCTAGCAAGCGTTTGGAGGCTATTGCTAACGAATGTCTTGCTGGGCGTGCTAGAGAATTAGCAGAGTTCTATCTCGAATATGCAAGATTGCAGCGTGATGAAGCAGACATAATAGAGGAAGATGAGGAGGAAGAGGATCCTTAAGAAAAAAAGTGAAGCTAATGAGTCTATAAGGTCAAATCCTGGTGAGAGCATACCAACTAGGGGTCGTCGTGTGCGTACCCCACCAGCAGAGAACCAGGCAGGCCCTAGTAATTGGTTCTGATATAGTTGAAAACCTAGAGGATGTACATATAGTAATAGTTGATAGCTTTTGTATAGTGACACTTAGTACATGACTAGACCGTGAGTACCCTTTTGCTAATAGAAATGTATATAAGTCATCCTTTTGATCATGCTTATCTGGAATGACCTGGAATTATTTTAAGAACATGATGATGGATCGTTACTTTCCACAGTCTATCCGTGACCAAAAGGAAATTGAGTTTGTCAATCTAAAGCAGGGAACCCTTCCAGTGATGGAGTATGAAAGACGTTTCAATCAATTATCTAAATATGCTCCACACTTAGTTGATACAGATGAGAGAAAAAAAAGACGTTTTGAGAGAGGTTTGCGTCCAGAGATCGGAGGTATCGTGTCGGGTTTGAAACTGCCTGCATACCATGAAACGTTTGAACGAGCACATATTGTATCCCTTAGCCAGAACTTAGAATACAACCAGAAACCTCAAGAGCAATCGGGGAAAAGAAAATGGGATTTTAGAGATAGGAATAAGACTAACCACATTGTGAAAAGGGCAAACCCAAGGGGAGGACCAGGACCAAATGTAGTTCCGATATGTCCTAATTGCAATAAGCACCACTATGGAGAATGTTTGGTGGGAAAGAATGTTTGCTATAAGTGTCATCGACCAGGACATAGGTATTGGGAATGCACTACTACACAGATCAAGGCGCCACAAAATGTTAGTGCACCAGATAAGAAATCAGGGAAGGCACGTGTATTTGCTCTAGCACAAGAAGAGTTAACAGAGGAGAATGAAACCATGGCAAGTATGCTACTTGTATTCGACCTTCCGGCATATATTTTGTTTGATACTGGTGGATCACATTCTTTTATATCCGAAGATTTTAAAAGGAAGTTAGGTCTGAAAGGTAATACAAATGGAGAAGAGTTGACAGTAAGTATTCCCTCAGGAGAAACTATTAGGACTAAGGATATTGTGACTGGTGTGAAGCTTTTGATAGGTAACCAAGAACTGGAAGCCGATCTATATGTATTAGAGATGAAATGTTTCGATGTTATTTTAGGTATAGATTGGTTGACAAAGAATAAAGCAACAATCCGATGCTTTGAGCGTGAAATAGATTTTGAAAGAACAATAGGATCCAAATTCACCTTTTACGGAGCCAAAACTAATACCAGACCGTGTATTGTGTCAGCAATGAAGGCTGTAAGAATGTTACGGAAAAAGGGAAGTGAAGGCTACCTTGTGAATGTCATGGAAAATAATAATGTTGAGGTTACACCTACTGATATACCAACGGTGAGAGATTATGTGGACGTATTTCCAGATGAGTTGCCTGGAATACCTCCTGATCGACAGGTTGAATTCACAATAGATTTGGTACCCGGAGCTGCACCTATATCTAAAGCACCTTATCGAATGGCGCCTAAGGAATTACAAGAATTAAAAATACAGCTTCAAGAGTTGCTGGACAAGAAGTTCATCAGGCCAAGTGTTTCTCCATGGGGAGCCCCTGTATTGTTTGTAAAGAAGAAAGACGGATCACCTAGAATGTGCATTGATTATCGGGAACTCAACCGCCTAACAATCAAGAATAAGTATCCCTTGCCTAGAATAGAGGATCTTTTTTACAACCTGAAGGGAGCTAGCGTGTTCTCAAAGATCGATCTCAGATCGGGCTACCACCAACTCAAGGTCAAAGAATGTGATATTTCTAAGACAGCCTTTAGAACACGATATGGTCATTATGAGTTCATAGTAATGCCTTTTGGATTGACAAATGCACCCGCAGTATTCATGGATTTGATGAACAGGGTATTCCATCCTTATTTGGACCAGTTTGTCATAGTTTTCATCGATGATATCTTAGTATACTCAAGAGATAAAGAACAACACGAGAAACATCTTAGAACTATACTAGGTACCTTACGACAGGAGAAGCTTTATGCTAAACTTAGCAAATGTGAATTTTGGCTAGATCGAGTTGTTTTTCTAGGCCATATTATCACGGCTAATGGAATCGAAGTGGATCCCGCCAAGGTTGAAGCAGTAATGAATTGGAAAGCTCCGAAGAATGTGAATGAGGTCCGAAGTTTTCTGGGTCTAGCTGGTTACTACAGAAGATTCATTCAAGATTTCTCAAAGATCGCTAGGCCTTTGACTCAATTGACAAAGAAGAGCAACCAGTTCCACTGGACTGACGAATGCGAAAATAACTTTCAAGAGCTTAAGCAGAGACTCGTAACCGCGCCAGTTCTAACTATCCCTGACGGATCAGAAGGATTTGTCATTTACACCGATGCCTCAAAGTTAGGACTAGGATGCGTTTTGATGCAGCATGGAAAAGTCGTCGCTTATGCCTCAAGACAATTGAAACTCCATGAGTTAAACTACCCTACACATGACCTAGAACTAGCTACTGTTGTTCACGCATTAAAGATATGGCGTCATTACCTCTATGGTGGGAAATGTGAAATCTACACAGACTCTAAGAGTCTAAAGTACTTTTTCACACAAAAAGAACTCAACATGCGCCAAAGAAGATGGCTGGAGCTAGTAAAGGATTATGATTGCACCATCCTTTATCATCCGGGCAAGGCAAATGTCGTAGCTGGTGCACTTAGTAGGAAAAATGAAAGTCATATGGCAACTCTCCCAACACAACAAGAGCTATTATTAATAGAATTTGCTAAGTTGAATCTAGATTTTGTGAAGTCAGGCCATACTGGTGCTATGATCGCAGCATTAACCATACAACCTACTTTGAGAGATCGAATAAAGATAGCACAAAAGACTGACAAATTCCTTCTCAAGATGAAAGACCGGGCAATTGCAGGAACCATCAAGGGGTTCTTTGTAGCACCAGATGGGACTTTAACATACAAAGGAAGATTATGTGTACCGAAGGATGATGACGTAAGAAAGGAAATTCTTGATGAAGCTCATAATACTCCGTACACAGCTCATCCAGGAGGGACGAAAATGTTCAAGGACCTAAAAGAGCTCTATTGGTGGAGAAATATGAAACAATCAATAGGGATATTTGTTGAAAGATGTTTAACGTGCCAACAAGTTAAAGCAGAGCACCAGCGGCCTTCAGGACTCTTACACCCTTTAGAGATTCCCGCATGGAAGTGGGAACACATAGCAATGGACTTTGTTACTGGACTGCTGCGAACAGCAAGAAGAAATGAAGCTATTTGGGTGATCATTGACAGACTTACAAAGACAGCACACTTTATACCAGTAAGAATGACGCTTAACATGGATCAACTTGCTCAACGGTACGTAGACGAGATTGTTAAATTACACGGAGTACCAGTTACCATAGTTTCGGACAAAGATACTCGTTTCACCTCCAAATTCTGGAGAAGTCTACAAACGGCCCTTGGGACAAAGCTCAACTTCAGCACATCATATCATCCACAAACTGATGGACAATCAGAAAGAACAATACAGACGCTCGAAGATATGCTTAGAGCTTGTATACTAGACTTTGGAGGAAGCTGGGAAACATATTTGCCACTAGTAGAATTTTCTTATAATAACAGTTACCAAGCTACCATAAAGATGGCACCGTATGAAGCACTCTACGGTAGAAGATGTAGATCACCTATTTACTGGGATGAAGTTGGAGAAAAGAAAATCTTAGGCCCTGAGATCATCGAAAGAACCACTGGAGTAGTAACTAAGATTCGAGAAAGAATCAAGGCTGCCCAGGATCGACAAAAATCATATGCTGACACGCGAAGGAAGAATCTACAATTCAATACCGGCAATAAGGTTTTTCTCAAAATGGCACCAATGAAAGGAGTAATACGCTTCGGGAAGAGAGGGAAATTAAAACCCAGATATATTGGCCCATTTGAGATTCTAGATAGAATTGGAGACGTCGCCTATAAGTTAGCTCTACCGCCAGAACTTACCAATATCCATAACGTCTTTCATGTATCAGCACTTAGAAAGTATGTCCCAGATTCAAATCATGTTATTCATCATGAGAATCTGGAAGTCAATAAAAACCTCACTTATGAAGAGAACCCCATTGCTATCCTAGGAAGAAAAGTTCACACTTTGAGGAATAGAGAGATTCCCTTAGTACTAGTGCAGTGGAGTAGACATGGGAAGGAATAAGCTACTTGGGAACGAGAAGATGAGATCTTAGCAAAATATCCGAATATCCTAAACCAAGTAAGTACAATTTCGAGGACGAAATTTTTTTAAAGTAGGGGAGACTGTGATACCCCGAATCTTTATAACACAATAAAGTACACTTTTTGCATTTTAAAATATTTTTATCAATTTTATTTTAGCTTAAATTGCAAAGTTATTTGATTTTATGATTTTATTTTGGCAAATAAGTGTGACCGCGGTGTACCAGGTCGACTGCACTCCTAACACCGAAAAGATAAGAACTAAAAATACATAATATAGGAACCCAAAACTAGTATCGGACTTAGAAAACATATAAATGTTGAACCTAAAATAGTTATTCTAAAAAAAATGAATAATTAAAAGTATATAAATATATATAAATATAGAATATATATATATATATAAACCATAAAGTATGTATAATACGTACCTAATACTATTATACCTAATACCTAAGATAATATAGTAATAATAATAATATAATAATAGTTAATATAGTTAGCAAACCTAATGATGATGTCTGCTTCATCAAATACCAATTCCGTCAAAATTAATGAAGTGGGTTATATCCCACATCGAAAAAAAGAAGGAAAAGAGTGGCTATAATTTCTATAAATAATGTAATTTACCTTCTTTACAAACATAAGAAGGATATATATAAAATATTTACTATTCATATAATATGGGATTCCTTTAACTAGGAGGTCCTTATAAGTTTATTTTCGACAACGCTCGGACCGGTGTTTTGGGAAGTTGTTGAATAGTGTTAAAATCTTTTGAGGTATGTTTTCTTTAATAGTCTTTATTTTATTTTATTATCATTATCATTTATAGTTTATATAAATTTAGGAATTTAATTATTTTCTTGATTTAAGTAGATTTATAGATTTAGTTATTTCTTTAAGATTGTATTAAATAGTTAATGTTTAAGATTCATGTTAGTTAGTTTAAAATATTTATTAATGTAATTAATAATTTAAATTTAATAAAATAGTTAGGCCTTTTAATTTAGGACTATAATTTATTACGACTTGACTTATGTATTAGAAATTGTAAAAGATAGACATAATCCAAGGATATTGTACCACACTTAATCACTTTGAAAATACTAAACTCGATAAGTAATACTAATTAATTAAACAACATGTGCTTGGTGTAGTGCGAGTCAGGCCTTGGGACATACGCGAATTACGTACTTTAGAGCAAGCAAAATAAGGTGGGTGACTGGGCTATTTGTAAGTACATTATGCCATTGAACATGTATTTTGATAAATATGTTTGCCTTCGGGCTTATTGATATGATACATCTTAAGTCGTAAGATTGGCTTTTGAGAAAGGCTCTTAAGTCGTAAGATTGGCTTTTGAGTAGGGCTTGGGAGTCGTAAGATTGGCCCCTAAGTCCAGCAATATGGCTTTTGAGTCGTAAGATGGGCTCCTAAGTCAAGGATGTATTTATTATTGTGCATCTTCATTTAGTATAACTGCTTACAAAGTTCCCACTGAGTTTATACTCATGCCCATAATTACAAATCTTCAGGTTAGTTGAGCGAGGTGGCGGGGCTGTTGCGGCAAAGGTCACTGGGTTCCTTCTTCTACCCGCAACTTAAAGATGTTTTTGCCTCTTCTATGCATATAAATAAGTTTGTGTGTCACAAAATTCGGGATTTTCATTTTCTTAGAAACTTTGATCCACTAGTGTAAATATGTTTTGGCAGTGTCTTATTGTCAATAAAATTTCTACTTTTACCCAATAAGTATTTTATCTCACGCTTTCGCACTTTTTTTATTTATTTATTACTTAAACAAAAGAAAAGAAAAATTTAGCAGCACTTCAATTCCGAGTTAATGGGATTGGGGCGTTACAGAGTGGTATCAGAGCGGGTCTACTTTTCTGTATACTTGTTTTATAAAATAAAATCAAGGGGAACCGTGACTTTGCCAACGGACCGACACTCGCTCCAAGGTATGTATATTATACTATTAGTTTGTATGATTTGGAAATATTTTACTTTGAATTTACATTTCATAAAATAACATGATACTTGTGAAATGTCCTTGAAATTTTACCACCAATTAGGAAACCAAATTAGGAATTTTTGATCCATATTTCTTCTTTATGATAGGATGGTTCGTAGGAGGCAAACGGCGAGAAAACAAGTAATATATAAACATAGAGTACTTGCCGATAGAAATGTGCCATCACCTGCAATATCTACTTATCAGGGGTCTAGGCAGGGAGCACATCAGGATATAGAAGAATATATTATCATGTTACAGAGACGCCGCAATAATTCTATACGAGAGGGACACTATATTAGCGAGCATGAGGCAGCAGTGCACCTAAGAGAAACTATCCTGCCATCCTTTAGAGCCATTGCCCGTCGGATTTATGATAACATGTTTATGGTAGACTCTATTATTGGACCAGTTATTAATTATAAACGCTTTGGACTTCGCCTGGCGGTAGCTGTCAAGAACCGACAAAGGTGTCTCACTACTGCTGATCGAATGGAGAGAGAGGCTGAAAACCAGAAACAAAGGGCAGACTGATATAATGAAATTGCAGCTAGCAAGCGTTTGGAGGCTATTGCTAACGAATGTCTTGCTGGGCGTGCTAGAGAATTAGCAGAGTTCTATCTCGAATATGCAAGATTGCAGCGTGATGAAGCAGACATAATAGAGGAAGATGAGGAGGAAGAGGATCCTTCAGAAAAAAAGTGAAGCTAATGAGTCTATAAGGTCAAATCCTGGTGAGAGCATACCAACTAGGGGTCGTCGTGTGCGTACCCCACCAGTAGAGAACCAGGCAGGCCCTAGTAATTGGTTCTGATATAGTTGAAAACCTAGAGGATGTACATATAGTAATAGTTGATAGCTTTTGTATAGTGACACTTAGTACATGACTAGACCGTGAGTACCCTTTTGCTAATAGAAATGTATATAAGTCATCCTTTTGATCATGCTTATCTGGAATGACCTGGAATTATTTTAAGAACATGATGATGGATCGTTACTTTCCACAGTCTATCCGTGACCAAAAGGAAATTGAGTTTGTCAATCTAAAGCAGGGAACCCTTCCAGTGATGGAGTATGAAAGACGTTTCAATCAATTATCTAAATATGCTCCACACTTAGTTGATACAGATGAGAGAAAAAAAAGACGTTTTGAGAGAGGTTTGCGTCCAGAGATCGGAGGTATCGTGTCGGGTTTGAAACTGCCTGCATACCATGAAACGTTTGAACGAGCACATATTGTATCCCTTAGCCAGAACTTAGAATACAACCAGAAACCTCAAGAGCAATCGGGGAAAAGAAAATGGGATTTTAGAGATAGGAATAAGACTAACCACATTGTGAAAAGGGCAAACCCAAGGGGAGGACCAGGACCAAATGTAGTTCCGATATGTCCTAATTGCAATAAGCACCACTATGGAGAATGTTTGGTGGGAAAGAATGTTTGCTATAAGTGTCATCGACCAGGACATAGGTATTGGGAATGCACTACTACACAGATCAAGGCGCCACAAAATGTTAGTGCACCAGATAAGAAATCAGGGAAGGCACATGTATTTGCTCTAGCACAAGAAGAGTTAACAGAGGAGAATGAAACCATGGCAAGTATGCTACTTGTATTCGACCTTCCGGCATATATTTTGTTTGATACTGGTGGATCACATTCTTTTATATCCGAAGATTTTAAAAGAAAGTTAGGTCTGAAAGGTAATACAAATGGAGAAGAGTTGAGAGTAAGTATTCCCTCAGGAGAAACTATTAGGACTAAGGATATTGTGACTGGTGTGAAGCTTTTGATAGGTAACCAAGAACTGGAAGCCGATCTATATGTATTAGAGATGAAATGTTTCGATGTTATTTTAGGTATAGATTGGTTGACAAAGAATAAAGCAACAATCCGATGCTTTGAGCGTGAAATAGATTTTGAAAGAACAATAGGATCCAAATTCACCTTTTACGGAGCCAAAACTAATACCAGACCGTGTATTGTGTCAGCAATGAAGGCTGTAAGAATGTTACGGAAAAAGGGAAGTGAAGGCTACCTTGTGAATGTCATGGAAAATAATAATGTTGAGGTTACACCTACTGATATACCAACCTGCACCTATATCTAAAGCACCTTATCGAATGGCGCCTAAGGAATTACAAGAATTAAAAATACAGCTTCAAGAGTTGCTGGACAAGAAGTTCATCAGGCCAAGTGTTTCTCCATGGGGAGCCCCTGTATTGTTTGTATAGAAGAAAGACGGATCACCTAGAATGTGCATTGATTATCGGGAACTCAACCGCCTAACAATCAAGAATAAGTATCCCTTGCCTAGAATAGAGGATCTTTTTTACAACCTGAAGGGAGCTAGCGTGTTCTCAAAGATCGATCTCAGATCGGGCTACCACCAACTCAAGGTCAAAGAATGTGATATTTCTAAGACAGCCTTTAGAACACGATATGGTCATTATGAGTTCATAGTAATGCCTTTTGGATTGACAAATGCACCCGCAGTATTCATGGATTTGAT
Organism: Ajuga chamaepitys; assembly: GCA_958295605.1. Taxonomy (NCBI): domain Eukaryota; kingdom Viridiplantae; phylum Streptophyta; class Magnoliopsida; order Lamiales; family Lamiaceae; genus Ajuga; species Ajuga chamaepitys. Next base: position 20,455,940 of record OY282501.1, read on the forward strand.
GAACAGGGTATTCCATCCTTATTTGGACCAGTTTGTCATAGTTTTCATCGATGATATCTTAGTATACTCAAGAGATAAAGAACAACACGAGAAACATCTTAGAACTATACTAGGTACCTTACGACAGGAGAAGCTTTATGCTAAACTTAGCAAATGTGAATTTTGGCTAGATCGAGTTGTTTTTCTAGGCCATATTATCACGGCTAATGGAATCGAAGTGGATCCCGCCAAGGTTGAAGCAGTAATGAATTGGAAAGCTCCGAAGAATGTGAATGAGGTCCGAAGTTTTCTGGGTCTAGCTGGTTACTACAGAAGATTCATTCAAGATTTCTCAAAGATCGCTAGGCCTTTGACTCAATTGACAAAGAAGAGCAACCAGTTCCACTGGACTGACGAATGCGAAAATAACTTTCAAGAGCTTAAGCAGAGACTCGTAACCGCGCCAGTTCTAACTATCCCTGACGGATCAGAAGGATTTGTCATTTACACCGATGCCTCAAAGTTAGGACTAGGATGCGTTTTGATGCAGCATGGAAAAGTCGTCGCTTATGCCTCAAGACAATTGAAACTCCATGAGTTAAACTACCCTACACATGACCTAGAACTAGCTACTGTTGTTCACGCATTAAAGATATGGCGTCATTACCTCTATGGTGGGAAATGTGAAATCTACACAGACTCTAAGAGTCTAAAGTACTTTTTCACACAAAAAGAACTCAACATGCGCCAAAGAAGATGGCTGGAGCTAGTAAAGGATTATGATTGCACCATCCTTTATCATCCGGGCAAGGCAAATGTCGTAGCTGGTGCACTTAGTAGGAAAAATGAAAGTCATATGGCAACTCTCCCAACACAACAAGAGCTATTATTAATAGAATTTGCTAAGTTGAATCTAGATTTTGTGAAGTCAGGCCATACTGGTGCTATGATCGCAGCATTAACCATACAACCTACTTTGAGAGATCGAATAAAGATAGCACAAAAGACTGACAAATTCCTTCTCAAGATGAAAGACCGGGCAATTGCAGGAACCATCAAGGGGTTCTTTGTAGCACCAGATGGGACTTTAACATACAAAGGAAGATTATGTGTACCTAAGGATGATGACGTAAGAAAGGAAATTCTTGAAGAAGCTCATAATACTCCGTACACAGCTCATCCTGGAGGGACGAAAATGTTCAAGGACCTAAAAGAGCTCTATTGGTGGAGAAATATGAAACAATCAATAGGGATATTTGTTGAAAGATGTTTAACGTGCCAACAAGTTAAAGCAGAGCACCAGCGGCCTTCAGGACTCTTACACCCTTTAGAGATTCCCGCATGGAAGTGGGAACGCATAGCAATGGACTTTGTTACTAGACTGCTGCGAACAACAAGAAGAAATGAAGCTATTTGGGTGATCATTGACAGACTTACAAAGACAGCGCACTTTATACCAGTAAGAATGACGCTTAACATGGATCAACTTGCTCAACGGTACGTAGACGAGATTGTTAAATTACACGGAGTACCAGTTACCATAGTTTCGGACAAAGATACTCGTTTCACCTCCAAATTCTGGAGAAGTCTACAAACGGCCCTTGGGACAAAGCTCAACTTCAGCACATCATATCATCCACAAACTGATGGACAGTCAGAAAGAACAATACAGACGCTCGAAGATATGCTTAGAGCTTGTATACTAGACTTTGGAGGAAGCTGGGAAACATATTTGCCACTAGTAGAATTTTCTTATAATAACAGTTACCAAGCTACCATAAAGATGGCACCGTATGAAGCACTCTACGGTAGAAGATGTAGGTCACCTATTTACTGGGATAAAGTTGGAGAACAGAAAATCTTAGGCCCTGAGATCATCGAAAGAACCACTGGAGTAGTAACTAAGATTCGAGAAAGAATCAAGGCTGCCCAGGATCGACAAAAATCATATGCTGACACGCGAAGGAAGAATCTACAATTCAATACCGGCGATAAGGTTTTTCTCAAAATGGCACCAATGAAAGGAGTAATACGCTTCGGGAAGAGAGGGAAATTAAAACCCAGATATATTGGCCCATTTGAGATTCTAGATAGAATTGGAGACGTCGCCTATAAGTTAGCTCTACCGCCAGAACTTACCAATATCCATAACGTCTTTCATGTATCAGCACTTAGAAAGTATGTCCCAGATTCAAATCATGTTATTCATCATGAGAATCTGGAAGTCAATAAAAACCTCACTTATGAAGAGAACCCCATTGCTATCCTAGGAAGAAAAGTTCACACTTTGAGGAATAGAGAGATTCCCTTAGTACTAGTGCAGTGGAGTAGACATGGGAAGGAATAAGCTACTTGGGAACGAGAAGATGAGATCTTAGCAAAATATCCGAATATCCTAAACCAAGTAAGTACAATTTCGACGACGAAATTTTTTTAAAGTAGGGGAGACTGTGATACCCCGAATCTTTATAACACAATAAAGTACACTTTTTGCATTTTAAAATATTTTTATCAATTTTATTTTAGCTTAAATTGCAAAGTTATTTGATTTTATGATTTTATTTTGGCAAATAAGTGTGACCGCGGTGTACCAGGTCGACTGCACTCCTAACACCGAAAAGATAAGAACTAAAAATACATAATATAGGAACCCAAAACTAGTATCGGACTTAGAAAACATATAAATGTTGAACCTAAAATAGTTATTCTAAAAAAAATGAATAATTAAAAGTATATAAATATATATAAATATAGAATATATATATATATATAAACCATAAAGTATGTATAATACGTACCTAATACTATTATACCTAATACCTAAGATAATATAGTAATAATAATAATATAATAATAGTTAATATAGTTAGCAAACCTAATGATGATGTCTGCTTCATCAAATACCAATTCCGTCAAAATTAATGAAGTGGGTTATATCCCACATCGAAAAAAAGAAGGAAAAGAGTGGCTATAATTTCTATAAATAATGTAATTTACCTTCTTTACAAACATAAGAAGGATATATATAAAATATTTACTATTCATATAATATGGGATTCCTTTAACTAGGAGGTCCTTATAAGTTTATTTTCGACAACGCTCGGACCGGTGTTTTGGGAAGTTGTTGAATAGTGTTAAAATCTTTTGAGGTATGTTTTCTTTAATAGTCTTTATTTTATTTTATTATCATTATCATTTATAGTTTATATAAATTTAGGAATTTAATTATTTTCTTGATTTAAGTAGATTTATAGATTTAGTTATTTCTTTAAGATTGTATTAAATAGTTAATGTTTAAGATGCATGTTAGTTAGTTTAAAATATTTATTAATGTAATTAATAATTTAAATTTAATAAAATAGTTAGGCCTTTTAATTTAGGACTATAATTTATTACGACTTGACTTATGTATTAGAAATTGTAAAAGATAGACATAATCCAAGGATATTGTACCACACTTAATCACTTTGAAAATACTAAACTCGATAAGTAATACTAATTAATTAAACAACATGTGCTTGGTGTAGTGCGAGTCAGGCCTTGGGACATACGCGAATTACGTACTTTAGAGCAAGCAAAATAAGGTGGGTGACTGGGCTATTTGTAAGTACATTATGCCATTGAACATGTATTTTGATAAATATGTTTGCCTTCGGGCTTATTGATATGATACATCTTAAGTCGTAAGATTGGCTTTTGAGAAAGGCTCTTAAGTCGTAAGATTGGCTTTTGAGTAGGGCTTGGGAGTCGTAAGATTGGCCCCTAAGTCCAGCAATATGGCTTTTGAGTCGTAAGATGGGCTCCTAAGTCAAGGATGTATTTATTATTGTGCATCTTCATTTAGTATAACTGCTTACAAAGTTCCCACTGAGTTTATACTCATGCCCATAATTACAAATCTTCAGGTTAGTTGAGCGAGGTGGCGGGGCTGTTGCGGCAAAGGTCACTGGGTTCCTTCTTCTACCCGCAACTTAAAGATGTTTTTGCCTCTTCTATGCATATAAATAAGTTTGTGTGTCACAAAATTCGGGATTTTCATTTTCTTAGAAACTTTGATCCACTAGTGTAAATATGTTTTGGCAGTGTCTTATTGTCAATAAAATTTCTACTTTTACCCAATAAGTATTTTATCTCACGCTTTCGCACTTTTTTTATTTATTTATTACTTAAACAAAAGAAAAGAAAAATTTAGCAGCACTTCAATTCCGAGTTAATGGGATTGGGGCGTTACAGTTAAGAAGTTGAATTGGGGCGTTACAGTTAAGAAGTTGAATTTAACAGCTGCTGGAAAAGAGCGACTCTTAAACCTCAATGAATTGGAGGAATTTAGAAATCAAGCATTTGAGAACTCCAGTTTGTACAAGGAGCGGGTCAAGAGGTTTCAAGACCGAATTATCAAGGATCGCACATTTGAAATGGGTGAACAAGTTCTATTTTTCGATTCACGCCTAAGACTCTTTCCGGGCAAGTTGAAATCCAGATGGTCGGGTCCATTCACAATCAAAACCGTTAGAGCTTCCGGAGTAGTTGAGCTGTTAAATCAAGATGGGAGCACATTTCTAGTCAATGGACAACGGATCAAGACATACTTCAAATCCGACCAAATTCAAACCGTGCATGAAATGCGATTGAAAGAACTCAATTAGAACCAAAAAGTTCATCAAGCTTGAGTCTTAAAACAAAGCGTTTGTCGGGAGGCAACCCAATATTTACTGTTTTATTATATTATTTTATTTATTTTGAGTTTTGACGTGTTTTACGTTTCGACAGCTCAAAAGCAAAAAAATAGAACACGATAACAAGACGCAGGGGACAAACAAAAGACGAGGGGCAGTACAATGCGACGCGGTCGAGTCACTAACTGACTTGATCGCATCCGCTATTCAGCATAAGGCACTCGCAGGACAGTGACCAGTGACGCGGTCGCGTCAACGAACGACGCGGTCGTCTCCATCCGTTCCACTCGCAGGACAGTGACCAGCGACGCGGTCGCATCCATAAACAACGCAGTCGCGTCCATCCGTTCCATAGCGTAGGTCAGTAGTAGGTGACACGGTCGCGTCCATAAACGATGTGGTCGTGTCAATTCGCGAAAACAAGGTAATTAAAAAACGGGATCAGGTCAGTTTGTTCATTCTTCTTCTCGTCTCTCATGCAGAAAAAAAGACTCCCTTCCCACACATACACACGAAATTTTTGGAAATACACCACAAATTCACACTCTCAATCACTCCCACACATTACATACACCAACTCTCTCATCCATTCCGTCATTTTGAGTTGGGCAACTCCATTTGGGCGAAAATTAGGTCTTACTCAAAAATTTTTCAATTCCGACTCAAATCTCTGGTAAGACTTGCCAATTACAACTTTTATGTTGACTATATTATATTTATGATGGATTGTTGTAGAATTTGGGTATAATGGATATTCAGGATGCTTTAGTTTGCATTGTCTAGTTTGGGGGTACTTGTAGTACCCCTTCTTATGATTTTTGTTCCAAATTGGAAGTTATTGTGGTGTTTTGAACGTGAATTTGATCAATTTGTGATTATGGGGAAGGACAATTAACACCATAGTAAAATTAAAATGTGTTCTTCTTTGGGAAATTTTATCAAACACGTTATGTGCATAGCTTAAAGCTAGTTTTTGCTTGATCTTCTCTTCCTTTTAGGCGTTATGTGTGTATTGAATGATAAAGTGCTTACACATAAGTTGTTTCGTTCATAGGATTCGACATATATTATTGTTGGGAAACTTTGATTAAATGCATAGTCAAGCGTTGAGTGTGTTTTGTGTGTGTTAGGTTGAAAATGCCGCCAAGGAAAGCAACCACAAGCAAGAGCAAGGGCAAAAAGAAAGTGGGAGAAGGATCTTCCAACCCAACTCCGGCAAGAGAAGAAATTCTACCAAATGATAGCCGCATGATCTATGGTTTTGCATTGGAGAATGCTGAGCACAAATGACGATTTGAATCACTTCGTCAGCGAACAGTTGTGCCTACACGTTTTGGCAATCTAGAGTTGACACGAGCTATGGGGATCCACGATAATGTCAAAGCATTTCTTACCATTGCTGGATTGACATAATTCATGAAGTATGACCGAACATACGAGCGATTGACAATTGAATTTCTTAGCACCTTTGAGATTGTCGTGGCCAGTCAGCTTGAGCAGAAGAGACCTGATAAAATTACTTTCCAGTTGATGGGAGAGCAGCATGAGCTGACGTATGATGAGCTTGATGATCTTTTCGAGTTTCCAGTTCCAACTGAAGGAGAGCCACCAGAGAAATTTAATCTGAAAGAATTGTGGGGGCAATTGACTGCAACTACTTCGCTCCTACCTCCGCAGGTGTATGTTTCGAAAAATGCTAAAGCTTCATGGATCCGGAATCCAGTAATTAAGTATTTCCAAAAATTGTTGGCCCATACATTATTTGCCAGGAAAGAAATGGGAGCAGCCCGACAAAGGAACTCTGCTACATATGGAATGTCCTTCAAAACTGCCGAATGGATAATGCAGTTATTTTGGCAGAACACTTTGTCAATGTAATTACCAAGCAAAAAGACAACATTACGATTGAAGGTATTATCACTGCCATTGCTACAGACGTTGGAGTGACTTTTGATGACATGGTCCCGGTTAAAGGGGACGTTCACTTCACATGGGAGTTCTTAGAAAGTATGCAGGTGGTTGTAATGGGAGAGGATAGACGGGTGCCATATGTATTCCAAAATGTGGAACCATATTTTCGTCTACCCAATTCGGAGTTTACTGTGGTAATAACCCTTGAGGATACACTCAACCTTGCTATGTTTTCTGAGGAGCATTTGGCCCACTCACAAAGCCTAGATTCGCCGGTTTTTCAACCTGGTCACGAAGAAGAAGTCAGCCATCAGGGTCCTCGTCCAGCGAGGATAAAGAGAGCGGCCACCACTATTGCATCCTCGTCAGAAAGAGCTGAGGACTTGGCAGGAATGTTCACTTCCCTTCGTGCTGATTTGACCAATCTTAGTACTCAGTTTGATAGACATTGGGCTGAAACTTGAGGTACTTTCCAAGAAATCAACCCCATGTTGCATACAATAATAGCACAAGGCAATGAAGAACGAACATGGAGACAAGAGGAAGATCGTCGTTGGGATGCGATGGCTCAATTTTGAAGCTAACATGGCTTCCAGCCACCACCGCCGCAATGAGTTGTAAGTTTAGTACCAAGTCGTACCACTCTTTTCCTCCAAACTTTGGATTTTAGCCAAGTTTGGGGGAGGGGGTGTAACGTGGGACGTCTTGGCCGCTACATTTAGATTTCTGCTGTTGTTTCTGATGTTTAGTTGGGTGTTTTACTTCTCATATGTGATCGTTTGTCTTGCTATGTCATTATGTTGGGTTAGATGTCGGGTCTGTGATCCCACTTGTTTATGTTACTTGTTTTGGTTTGACTTGAGTATTAGGAGTGTCGGGTCTGTGAGCCCATTTATCTGTTTTCATTGGAGCTGTGGGTCTGTGAACCCAGTGTTTGTTGGTCGTAGTCTTTATTTTCTGTATCTGTTTAGTTGTGTAGTTTGTTTGAGTATAGTATTAGGATGGAAACCCGGAAGTAATTGGATGTAATCGTTGAAAAAATTGGGGATTTGATTGATGATGATGTGTTAATGATGAGAAGATTTTGTGCTTAAATTAGAAAAATTGACACATAGTAGAGCATGATAGGTAACTTGAGACGAAATTGAGTTAAGCCTAGATCTTTGATCAAAATGACCCTTGTGAGGAATTGAGCCTAAAGTGACTCCTATTTTTCGACCAATATGTTTTCTTTCGGTGTGATTTTGATTGGATATGTATCTTGGTTTCTAGAACTTGCCTTGAGACTTTCCTATGAATATGTCAAAGGTGTAATGTGACTTAGAAAGTGATATATGTAATGTGACTTAGAAAGTGACATAGGCAGTTTTTTATTGTAGCCTATTTTTTAGCCTTTTAAATGTTATCCTTTTTACCGAAAAAGTTGAAAAAAATTGTCCCTAGTGAGCCTAATTGAGCTTCTAAGCCTTTTTGTTTCATAGCCACATATTACAAGCCAAATACCTTTTAATTTTAGCCTTTGGCCCTATATTGGACTAATTGAGTAAAGAGGGAGGTGGATTGGAAGGTAGATTGGATTTTTAGGGACAAAATGGGCGAAATGAGGGATAAGTTGAAGGGTAGAAGGAATTTAAAGTGATAGGTGAAAATTCAAAGCAAATATAACCTTTCCTAGTTCGTATTTGTGTTTAAAAAAAAAAAAACTCGGAAAAGCAAAAGAAAGAGTAAGGTGCAAATAAGTGTTTTACTGTTCTAAAGTGTTAAGGAGAGGTAAAAAGAAATAAGTGCTTAGCTGATTTGAAAGAATAGGGTAGTCCCAAGATGTGGTACCCGAATACTTAGCATGAAAAGCACTCGGTTGAAAAGCACTTTTAGGAAGGTGAAGAAGTCATCTTGAGGGGTGATTTGCTGAGATTGGAAAGTGAGTTTGAGTGATTGTATTGAGGGGTAGTCGGGTTAGGAATAACTTGATAGTCCAATAGATAGTCACTTTTGTCCAAATTCATCCCACTTTACCTTAAACCAACATTACAACCAAATAAAAGACCTACTTGATTCTTTGTCATTTATGCCAAAGTACCGCGTCTAGCTTAGATGATTGGCAAGCTTATGGTCAAACTAAGCATGTATTCCAATTTGAGCGGAATGATAATTTTTAGCCTGAACACTTGAGAGATGTGAGAAACACTTACCTGGTGAGGATCAAATACTTCGAAAGCTTAAGTCTTGAAAGTAGTTAATTTTTGCTCTATCACACATGCTCATTTACACTATGATGTCCAGCTTTTGAAAAAATTTGTCTGAAACTAATTCGTCATTTAATCGCCCTAAATACATGAGTCTTTGTTTTTTTTTTATGTTGTTCGGGACGAACAATAATTTAAGTTTGGGGGTTTTGATACAGGTTGTGTATACATGCATTTAAGTCAATTTTAAGTGTATATTTATAGCATTTGCATGTGTATATGGTCGATAATTGCTTATATTTCATATCTTGGACCATTTAACGTGTTTTGATTTGTTTTAAGGTATGTTTGAGCATTTTTAGGATTAGAAGCCGCAATTTATGATTAAGGCTCGAAAGAACAAGTTGAAGGGAAGGCTAAACCTGGCAAAACTGATCAAACCGGTCCGAACCACCAAAAAACCGGCCCAGACCAGCTCAGACCGGCCAAAAGCCCAACGAATAGAAGGAACCGACGTGCTCGCATCAAAGATGTGACTCGTTCGCATCGAAGGGATAAAAAAGCGGGTTCAGAATGCATTGACGCGGTCGCATCAAGTGACGACGCGGTCGCGTCAACAAGCTAACTCGGTCGCATCGATGGTTGACTCGGTCGCGTCCGGAAGTGCGATTTTGAGATTTTCCTGTTTAAAAAAGGATTCGAATCCTAGTCTCCTGAGGACTTTTCAAAAGCTTATAAAAAAAGAGGCAAGCTCGTTTTTTAGAGGACACACAACATATTCCGAGAGATACCTAGAGAAAGAGTTAAGAAGACTTGGAGGACAAAGAAGACGAAGATCATCGAGACGATTCATCCGGGTTTAGTTTATTTTTCTATTTTTCAATTCTTGCAATGTTTTTCTCCGAATTTTGTATTGGATTGTTGCTAGGCATGAGTAGCTAAGCTATTCGTGTCCTGGGGTTAGAAAGTAGGGATTTTTACAACAATGTTTTGATTTACTGATTCCGTTATTAAAGTGTTTATCTTTATGTTTGTTTTTATAACTGAATTTAGACTGGCCATCTAGGTTTAGTAATCTCGTTTAACAAATCTGCTTCGAGAGAAGGGGATTGTTATTAGACATACGACATACAACACAGTTGTCTATGACTGTGTAGGCATAGATCCGTGAGCTTTTGGTAGTTACTAGGATTAATTAACTCGAGAGGGTAATTGTTCTAGTTAATCTACAATTTAATCACTTTGAGAGGAGGGTTAGGTTATTAAAGCACCGGTTAATAAACACTAGATCGGTTTAAAAATCAATAAATTAAGCATAATCGTCATTGAAGTAATATCTTAAAATCGAAACCCTAAGATACCTTTTCTTCTCGATTATTATTCCTTTTGTTTGCCAAGTGTTGAGACATAATTCATTAAGTAATTTAGTTAATTAGTTAAATTCTTCAGTTTTTATTAAAATCAATCTTTACAACTTAGTATCTAGTTAGGACAAATCCTAGAATATTGAGGTATCGAACTACCTAAAATCTATTCCTTGTGGGATCGACCTTGACTGCGGCTACTACATCCACAACCGTACACTTGCGGTACATTAGGTTAGAAAACCGACGTGTCATATATATACCGAAGCAAAAAATTATCCACGAGAACCAGCTGCACATGTAGCAATAAGTCAGTTCCTCTAGCGATTTCTATATTGTTTTGTTGATATTCTTGATTTCTTAGTTGCTTGGGTACCTTTTTATGTTGTTTCACTTCATTCATCTAAATCACATGTTTTCCTCTTTTTTTTTTTTTTTTTTTTTTTTTTTTTGTTAAATAATTGGACCAGGAACTGTTAGGCGATTTCTTGAGAAACAAAAGGATAAAATACGTGCAGTGATAGATGAACGCAAAATCAGAATACAGGCTTTGCCTAATTTGAAGAAGAGTAGTCCAAGAATTTCCGTTTCTATTGATCTTCCTGTTAGTGATGTCGGGCTGACAAAAATGTTAGTGATGCATACTACTTTCCCCTTCTTTTTAATTGGAGCATCATTTAGTACACGCCATCACAAACCTTTTATACATTTGTGGTTTCCTATTATGTTAGAACCTGCCCATTACAGTCATGGTTTCAGTTTATTGAAACTGTTTTTTGCATGATGTCATGATATTTGACTCATACTGCTTCTAATTTAGTAAATTTTCTATAAAATATAGAAAGGATGAATATCTTCGATGGGATTCCAAGGCACTAGATAGCATCTTATAGTTCTTGCAATGTTTGATGATATTTTAGTGAGCCCATATCTTCTTCTCCGGATATCTATCTGTAAGTAGTATATTCTTTGTGATACCCTATTGTTCTCTCAAGATATTTACGTTCATTCAACTCTTATGCTTTGCATTTGGGTTTCCTTCACTCATTCTGAGAATCTGACATAGCAGCTCTAATATGTTACCATAGTCATATGAAACCTTTTATGCATATTATACGAACCTCTTGTGTACTATATATACATGTTTATAGGGGTCATTCTTATCAAATGCCAATTCCCTCCATTTTATTGATTCTCGACCATCCTTGTGATTTTCTCTTCGTAGGAGCTTGTCATTATTATGCAATGCCAATTCCCTCCATTTTATTGATTCTCAAACCATCCTTTTAATTTCTTTGTATAGGAACTCGTCATTCTTGGCTTCATATTTGGATCCTACTTTTATGTCTTTGATCGAAGATCGAGACTAGAAACACATGGAAGAGTGGGAAAAAGCTGCCGACGCACGAAATGGTTGGGATTTTGCCAAAATGCTTGGATATGGTGATCTAACAGGTCCTCCTTTGTCTGCTGCTGAAGAGTATTCCCTACATTCTAGATATCTAGCTAAAGCATGTTCACCCAATCTCCCGGAAATTGCTTAAATGAGAATAGCTTAAGAAACTATTCCCTTCTTGCATCGGCATTATTACTTGCAGAATCTTCCATAACATCCTAAATGCAGAGTCATACTTGCCGATTGTCAGACTTGTAGTCTATGATCTTTGCTGATTTTTGTATGATAGCTTGGTACCGATTGACATGACACATTTTTAAATTTGTGCTCTCCAACCTATTACTTTGGCGTTGCTAATATAGGCAAAAATTGATGAGAAACAACGCCTATATGGGATGATAAAACTATATTTTATGTTGAACGTTTTGCAACTTTGGTAGCTTGGCATGTACTTTTATAGTATTATATAATATAATGTTTGCTACGAATTTTAAAGTTCAATTAGTGTAAATTAATTGTCATAACAAGTTCTACGTTAAAGTATAAATAAAATTATAAAAAGAAAATCAGATAGCATAATGATGGAATAGAGACGAATTTTTTATTTATTTATTTATTTATTTTTATTTTGTGGTAACAGAATAATTCCGACACTAATATAGGCAAGATAGTGACGATCAATTCCGTCATTAATTTGTGATGAAAATATTTTGTCATTAATCTTGTATTGATAGACTAGTGACGAAATTTCAGCCGTTTCTATATAGTGACGAAATATTCCGTCACAACTTTATGACAGGATTCTTTTTGAGTTGTGACAGAATTTCCGTTACTAAACTAGTGACAGAATGAAAAATACCTATTCGTTTAGTGACAATGGTTTTTATAACAGAACATTTCCGTCAGTAATCCGTCACTACTCCTTCAATGTGGCAAAATTTTTCAGTTCAGTAACTGAAATTTCTACAACAGTCAATGATTTTTTTTTGTAGTGTAGCCTAGCACTGTAGAATTACATACCAAAAAGAGGACTAGAAGGTGATGGTATTGATGGCCAATTAACACACGAAATAATATATTCTGAGAAACCAGAAGGGTAAGGTCATATTATGGTGGTATTTTATAGGTTTGTTTAGGAGTTATAGGCACTTCAACTAGGATGATTGTTTAACTTGTCTCGAAAATACTTCTAAATTACTAGGATTAGAACGACTCTCCAAATCGAAAGCGTACAATTTGTGACAATGGTAGTATATAAGACTGTCAAATCCACAAGGAGGATATCCGTTTGAACTAGCTAGGCTATTCGTAAGTTGTAAGTTTCACAAATTGATTTTTAGTTTCGATTAAAGGCTATGAAAATAAAATAAAGCAAAACTATAAATCAATTAACGAAAAATGTTGCCCAAGCCAACTAGAATTGATACTCTGAAGACGATTGCAAGATATTATTGTGGGTATTGTATGATTATATACTCAACTAAATGGCATCTGAATTAGGTGTAATTCTACGAAAGAGGTTGAGGGGCCCTAATCCCCTAGCGATAGACAAGCACACGAGATCTTATGTAGACTACCTACACGAAAAAAGAATTAAGGATCAATCCTGGGTCTTGGGGGTCTACGTTAGGTAAGGTTAGAAGGTTGTGTACCGACTTCTCTCACACCAAAGATCAGTGTGAGGGTGTAATAACTACGCACAAATTAATTTTTCCCATCCCACAAAGTGTGCCTAGAGTGTACTCCACTTCCTTATGTAGCTTCTCACTTAGGTCTCCCCTACATCAGTAAGGTCTCAATTAACATACTTTTCTAATGCTCACCCCCCACTTCGCGTGCTCTAAAGCGTAGGTCCTACCATTACTTCACTTAATAGGATTTGAAAATTCCTCTAAGGACAAACAACTCCAGGGGACAAATTGTCCTTTCCTAAATGCAAAACTAAGAATTTTGTTTATTAAGCTATCATAAGATGAGCTAATGTTAAGCCTAATTGAGTTTCTAGAAATTATTACATGTTAATTGAATCCTAACCCTAGGTTATCACAACCCACAAAAAATTAAGTAATCAATTGTGGATTCATCAACCCCAAAAATTGGGATACTCTCTAGCTCCGGGAAATAAATGAAAGTACTCATAAAATTACCAAAGTAAAGTCAAGAATCAATATTATCAAACAATAAGACAAATAAAATCGAAATAGAGAAGAGAGGAATACGAAACACTCAATAATGGAAGAACTCTTGATAAACTTCAAGGATGTCACAAGCCTTGAGGGATTCCACAAGTTGTTCGCCGAAAGATAAATTCTCCCTTTGAAAAAGGAAGAACCCTAGAAAGAAAATTTGAAAATCTAAGAACTAGAAATTTGCTAAGTGTTGAAATGTTACCACTTATTACAAATTAAAATGAGGAATGGGTATTTATAGTACTCAAACTCTACACAAGCAAAAACTAAAATGGCTTCCAATTTCAACTAAAAAAGGCTCAAAAGTGGATGAAATCATATCAAGAAGAAAAATTACTCAGAAATACACTTTTACATGATTTTACACTTAAACATATAAAACAATTGTAATTCTCAATCAAATATGAACGTGGAATATGTGAGAAAATCTATCATTTCAACGTTCATCAGTTGTCTGTTATCTATAATCCACACCTTAGGCACTTCCTAAGGGTGTTTAAGATGCATAATTGTGAAGCTCCATAACAAAATACTTAGAAATTATAGTTATATATAGACGTTACATGTTTGTCTATGGTCGCACGATAGTTAATTCTGAAACCTATATCCTAAGATAGTCATTCTCATCTATTTATCTATGTTAATAAATTAATCGGTTTGCTTAGTTTACAATTACTTAATTTAGCTATTCTCTTGATATTGTCGTAGGGTCTTGGTACACGTGGTAGTGAACACACTTTTAGGTCAATTTAAGTGTCTTTTTACGGACTTTTGTGTGCATATTCACATGTGTTTTGTGCGTTTATTTCTCATTGGGAAATTTGACGTGTTTGGTTCATTTCCATGTCAAGACAGGTGAATAAAGGCCGAAAACAGGTTCAAAGATCTCAAATTGACAATTCGAGCTCAAAGGAAAAAGAAAACAAGGGAAAACAGGGGACCATGCCCGAGGTGATGATGCCATGTCCATGGCTCAGGCCACGGCCGAGGCAAACCATCCCACGGCCGTGGTAAATCCTCCAGTAGAGGGCCAAATTGCTGCATTACCTGCCACGACCGAGGCAGTCCAACGCCACGACCGTGGCGAGCCACGCCCCTCGACCACGGTCAGAATCAGCCGCGGCCGTGGCCAAAGATCCAGAAGAAGGGCAAATTCAGCCCAGCCAAGACCACGGCCGCGGCCCCAAATTGGGCCCAAACCCTTGTTTTCACCATGCCCGCAGCCAACTTTGTACCACGGCCGCGGCGGGTTCCCTGTTTTAAAAACCCAAACTCGTTTTTGCCTAAATTTGAGCTAACACTTTCTCCCCTGTATATATATCCTCTAATTCGAAATTGACCTAGTCTAGAACACAATTCCAGCCACTTGGGAGTCTCCATCCTCCTCAAGAACACATTGGGAAGAAGATTGAAGGCCAATTCATCCTCAACCCAAAGTTCTTGGTTTAATCTTCAAATTTATAATGTTTTCTTATGTTTCTATTTTTTTGCTGATTGTATTAGGTAAAATGGGTGGCTAGCACCCTTTAGTTCACCCTTGATCATTGTGGAACCTTGAGTTGAAGACATTGATGTGATTATTGCGGTTAATGTTACCGAAAATATTGTGTATTCAAGTGTTTTATGTTATTTGCTGTTATTGAGTCACATTTAGAATTGATTATTGGATTAATCACCCTTTAAGGGATTTGTGAATGTGTTGCTAATAGTCGGGGTAGCTATCTGTAATTGTAGTGCTTTCGACTCATTTGTAGAAAACAATAAATATTTATTGGTGATAACACAAAGTTCAACCACTAAAACCGAGCTTGCGAGTTTTATGTTGAATTTATCTCGTTGTCTTAGTGTTTAATGCATTTGATTATTGAATCTAAGATAGCTTGTTCGAGGATTCGATTAAATTGAATAGGTTTAGTCGAAGAGCTTATTTTGATTAACTAAGATTAAGGGACAACAAGGCTATTGAAGCTTGTTAATAGCCTTGAGATAAGGGCTTGAATCACAATTTAATCGGGCATTAACATAGTTGCATGAATCGTCTAAGACCAAGGGGAAGTATGATCAAGGGTGGATTGTTTTATTACTTGAAAGCCAAAAACAAAAAAAAAAAGTCTCTTCTATTGTCTTTGATCATTTGTTTCTTTGAATTCGAACGTTAAATGCTTTTAATTTCGTCTAGTTGCCTTTATTTGTTACTAGTAGATTGTTAGTCCATTATCAAGTCCCCCCAACCTTTATTGCTTTCTTAAGTATTTATTTCTTGCATATTTCATTATAAATTGCTTGGCATCGGAATAAAAATTGTTCGGCCGTTCTCTGTGGGATCGACCCTTATTTACCATTCTACTAGTTAGAATAGTTGATAAGGTTAGTATAATTCTATACAATTAATTTGGTAGCGACACACGATGATCGCCTACCAGGTCCATATATTTAGTAAGTAGGGTAACCACCAATCGATCATCTATCAATCTCCTAGATATTTGAGTACTAGGAACACAATAGTACTTCGGTTAGGTCATCTTCGCTAGTCCTTGTGGGGTGATGGAAGAACAAAGGAAGCAAAACACTGAAGAAATGGTTACTTTATTAGTAAATGAGACTAAAGCCCATAATGGGAAGACTAAAGCCTGAATAGATTAACTAGATGATCATATAGTGAAACTAAGGACTAACGTGGGCAACATGAGAGCCCAAGTGAAGAATTTGGAAATACACATCAGCCAACTAGCAAGAAGATAGGGAAAACACATAAGCAAGGGAAGCTCCCAACTAACACTGAGAACCTTAAAGAGTAGTGTAATGCAATATCGGATGAAGTTCATGAACAAAAAAGAAAAGTAAAGAAGAAAGAGAAATTTGGGGGAAATCTCGAGGGGAAAAGGGATAACATTGTACGATGAAGATATCTTGCCATACAAAGTGCAAGTACCATTCCCTATGACATTAAAAACTAATGAGAACCCTCGAGTGTGAATTGCAGGCCAATGGAAAGAAATTCCTAGATAGGGAGAAAAGTTGAATTAAATGCACAAAGAGGAGACAAAGGAACAGGAAGAGGTGAAGAGCAAGGAAACAGAAAGCTGTGAAATGATCACTGAGACACTGCTCCCACAAAAGCTAAAAGATCTAGGGAGTTTTTTAATTACTTGTGCAAAAATGAATTTGAAAATGTTATTTGCGATCTAGGATCAAGTATTAATCTTATGCCTCTCACCAAATACAATAAAATGAACATAGGAATGTATAAACTGACAGTCCTTAAAATTATGAATAATGAATATTTACATATGATGTAGTAGTATCCTAGAGGCAAGCAAGGTCGTCTCCCACAGAGACTAGTGAAGATGACATAATCAGATTACTATAGTAGTATTAGTACAAAAATATTTAGGTGGATCAAATTATGATTAATTGGGTGATTGTCACTACAGTAACAGAATAAAGATTACTGTTGATGCAAGTAAATAACTAAATAATGAGATTCAATAATATAAGTGTGTATGACTCCTAAAAGTGCCTAAGAATTACCCCATAACACATCCTTATTGTTTCGATTTCTTAGATATATTATGTTATGTGTTGTTTGTCCATCAACATCCTCATCGATCAGTATATTGGATATATGATTGTTTAGTGATAAACTAGGTGATTAGGCCAACTTAACCTTAATCTTAATGCAACACATCGAAGAACAACAAAATACATACAAATTACAGATAACATATAAAACATCTACATTGTAATTTGAACCTACTTTCTAAACTTTAAGATATAAAATGACTACTCCATATTAGAAATAAAAAAAAAAAAAAATTTAGTAATAAAACCATGTTTAGAAGAATAAATAAGAAATAAAGTAATACATACTACAGTTTGTCGATGAAGACGACAGGATGAATCTCCCTTCTTCTTCCTCGACTCCCTAACTATGCTCTAGAAACTCATGAAGGCCGAAAACTCTCTTAAATAATGTATATAATGAATAAATAGGTCTACGTATTTATAGGATTTCACACATTAGGTTAAAGTAAGATCAAATCGGATAAAGCCATTTCCACACGTCTCTATCTTCTCTGACGAAAACATTTTTCACGATCGTGCAAGGTTTCTGCTCATTCTAGCAAATGATCCATGACACAAGCATATTTGACCTTGGCACTAATGCACAACCCAACAATGTTCCTGCTCGGTCAAGAAAATGTTCCATCCATTAAGCAGTTTTATGTTTTTCCTTCTAGGCCACTCCAACTCCATTCTGGGCCACTCTAATCACTATAACAAATTCGTTAATTTATCTAAGGTCTATCAAGAAAAAAAACCGGTGTAAGAGGTGGTGTATTCTATTCTTGGCGATAGATCTCGATTTGTACCACAATAAAAAACCTAGGTCTTTTTCGAAATAGACATCGGTTTTAAACTGTTGACTAGTTTCGATGTTTAACCAACCGATTTAGTATAATAAAAAATCATGGTCTAAGGCAAATAAATCGAAGTCTATTGAAGTACACACCACGATTTTCTCAACGGTAATAAACTGTAGTTTATTTAAACATAGACCACGGTTCTAACCGTTGACTTTCTGAAATGGTTTGTTAGACCGTCGACTATGGAAAAGAACCGTGGTCTTATTTAAAAAAACCGCGGTCTAGTGTGGTATAGACTTACATTTGACCATGGTTTGTTTTTGAGGTCTGCCATTGAGTTTTTTGGTAGAAAAATCGAGGTCTATTTGAAAAACACCGATGTATATATATTAATACATTTCAGTTTTAACCCCTTATTAAAACCGAGGTCTATGTTGTTTAAAACGAGGTAAAAGGTTGATATTTTACTATTCATCTGTTGTCTTTATTTTTTTTTTCTGTTATCTTTGTCATTTTTATCTGTTGTGGTTGTCATATTTCTGTTGTCTTTCGTCATTTTTATTTGTTGTCTTTGTCATTTGTTATCTGTTGTCCTTGTAATATATTATATGTTGTCTTTCTTGACTAGTTTGATAGGTTGTTGTTATTACTGTAGCAAGCTTTCAAAGAAACACTCTAAACTCTACTCACGCCATCAAATTGAGCACCAAATATACAAACAACCCACAATCCAAAAAAAAACTAAACTACAACAATCCATATCACAAAAACAAAACACTTCATTATGGAATAAAATATTATAACACACTATCCACCGAAATTAACAACTGGCATATCAGGCCAACAATTCCAGTTATGTCAATTCAAATTCATCATCTTCACAACCATTCAAATTCATCATCGAACCCAACATTCATAAACCACCTAAATTACACCAAAATTCATAACACTTGTTCACAAATATCATTGTTTGTATCAAACTCAACCCACACCCTTCCCATGCCTAACTCTCAAAGCTTCTAGCTGCCATGCAGCTCATCTAATTCCTCATCACCTACAATTAATCAAATCAACAAAATAGAATATTCATAATAAACACAAGTTAATCAATTTTCACAGAAATCAAACAGGATCATTTTTATTATTTCTCTCGGTAGACAACTAAACAAATTGTTCTTCACAATTATCCGCAAGAGTTGGAATCTTATTCATCAGAAAATTGTTCAAATAACACTATGTCCAAAATACAGCAAGCATGGAGTATTCAGTAGAAAGACGAGTGTGTACATACACTTAAAACTCTAATATAATCGTATTACGACTTATACAAGCAAAGATAGCAGACTCTACCAATGATGTAAATCAATTTATGTATAACTTGTGATTATAAAGTTAATTACCTGTCATGCTTGTAGAAGTCAGATAAAGTCTTCAACGAATACGGCCCATTTAGATCGCACTTCGTCGATTTCTGCCGGAGTAAACTCCCCTTGCTTAAACTATATATTTTCAAGCAAGGCAACAATGGTAATTGTAATATTAGTTTAGTGATACTTAGCTATTCGTAGACATAATTGATAATTAACTTAATAAAAAAAAAGTACCACCGAATGTATCGACGTATTGAAGTCGCCTCTAACTTTTTCAACAATCTCTCGCACGAACCACATCACACACAACTCACACTGTATTGCATCAGGCTGCATTAGACCCTGGGCTAGCAAACTTCAACATAAGGCAGAGAAAAATATAAGAGAACTAAAATGAAATGGATACACACTTTCACTGTCTCCCACGCAGGCGTGCTTTTACCTCTTCTACCGTTCTCAACATTAAAAAATTTCAAGGCACTATGAATATAGAAGAAATTAACATAAGCACAAGACTAACTAAATCACTAGGTTTAAAATAATAAAAATAGATGGACTTACGTATTAACCATGATTTTCCAGTGGGAATCACGAATGGATGGGCAGGTGAGTCCAAATAGTAGACAATCTCCTTGTATGGTCGATGACAGTGAGAATCTAGTGGTTAATACATGCAAACCACATATAACCAGTTAACATGAATAGGGGGGAAAATGTTGAAGGGGAAAAAACACAATTCAAATTTATTTTCTATATAACTTTACCCTATGTTGGACGGAACCATGACTAACTGATATGCAGATGACCCTATTAGCCTATCAGCTATGGCGCGCGACCTCTTTTCCATTTTTCAGTATTTTCTTCTTCAGTCAATGAATTAGGTGAGAAATGTGGCAGATGTTGTGGATTCACAAATCGAAATCTCTCCGAGTAATTTGCGGCGGCCATCTTGTTGAAGAGGTGACATTTTTTTCTAGATATAAAGTTTAGAGAGCATGGATTATATAATAGATCAACTTTGCAGGCATGAAAATCAGTTGTTGAATTTAAAAAAATACATACCAGCTGTAGACGACTATGATATTGCAGACAAATGGCGATAAGTTGTGGACATTCCCAATATCTTCTGGCAGGATGTACAGTGTGAGATCCTCTTCAAATAATTAATACTCAACCGTATTAGGATAGTTTTTTTCGACCCTTGCAAAGCTCGCTTCGCATAATTATTGAGCACGTGCAGTGGCTTCGGCATACTGCCTTCTACTTTCTTTGCTAGCACCAACTTTTCTAGCTTAATTTAATTGCTTTTCTTTTCCTCACAGAACTCTAATCAAAGTTTTGTTAATGTTCACGTATTTGTAATAAAAAGATTAATTGATATCTATAGCTAAACCATTAGGTTAAAACTGATATTTTCTTTTACCGAAATAACAATAAGGTGTTTCGGCCAAGCAATGTTGGTTTTGACAGCATCGCCTACAGTCCCACATTCGTCTGTAAGTGGGATTGGGAGGGGGTAGAACTGTCAACCACCTCGATGAATGAGACACGCTTGCAGCCCTGGTGGAACGAAGGGTCGTGCAACTTTTCACCAGCCTTTTGGATAAGCATAGCTTGTGCAACAATCATTTGCGAGCTCTCTATCACTAAGCCGACTGGTTTTCCCTATTACAAAAAGCAGGAAGAGAGAACCAATAATTAAATTTGATAACCTTCAGTAAATTATACTAAACCAACATAAAATCCTACGTAAACATTGCGTGTCAAAACATACCTCGAGGATCAACACCTTCAAGGATGAATAAGTCATCCTGCTTCCCAATTACTCCAGCTGGAGTGTGAAGCTTGACTGAAAAACTATCCGTCTCACCGGTATGGAGCGATAGTAACCCATTTCTCATCATTGTGGCCTCCAGCTGCACGATGCGCGATTCCTGTTCCTTAAAATTTTTTTACTCCTTCACCAATCGTTCTATACGTACGTCCTGCTCAGCAATCCTTCTTTTGGCTTTTGAAAACTCTTTTTTCTGTTCTTTGAGTCTGGCATAGTCTGCTTATGTCCTCCTTGAAGATGAGGCATTCGGGTACATAGTGGGGGTTACATATCCTGCGATTCCCCTCACCCGTCCACCATGTTCGTCTGTCTTAAGCACTTTTGGTAGGATCTTCTCATCCGCCGATAGTTTGCCTTGCTTTTTTTTTGTTTTTTTTTTTGCCTCAATGTACTCATCCATCACATACATAAAATAAGGTACATGTATCTTAGTCAACAAACAAGAAAAAGAACTGAATAAACACAACAGAAATCAACTGAGGGCCGAAAAGGTTACTTACAATCTCGTTCACCGTATTCAACAGTAAACTCACCCTTCTTGTTCAACCGAGCATGTTTCCACAAGATGGCTCAAGTCACTTCCTTGTCATCGGTCAACAGATGCTGCTAACATGGAAGGATTAATTCAAATGACATCAATAACATTGAGAAGGCAAGAAAAACCACAACAGAGGAATCCTTAAAAAAATACGTACAATTTCCGTAGCCAGACCCACATATCCTTTGCGAGAAATATAATGCGGGTACTTGTTTGCTTTCCTCCTATTTCATTGTTCATCGCTCACTTCTGAAATATTAAATGGGGCCATTCGTTAACTTGTATTTAAGTCTAATAAACAAGGGTAAGTAATCAAATTTACTTACATCCTCAAAAATCTTACTAATAAAAAATTCGCTCTAAACAACTTGTGG
Source organism: Ajuga chamaepitys (assembly GCA_958295605.1). Lineage (NCBI taxonomy): Eukaryota > Viridiplantae > Streptophyta > Magnoliopsida > Lamiales > Lamiaceae > Ajuga > Ajuga chamaepitys. The sequence continues at coordinate 20,478,124 of OY282501.1, forward strand.
AATTATGTTGTCCCTCGGTGGTTTGTACAACTTCTCAGGATTATCCCGGTTCCGATTGATGAATTTTTGGGTGAGGAATGTTTTAAACTGGTGCCACTTCTCGTTTGTTGATTTCAGGCATTGGACCCTCCACTTTGGGTCAATATTGTAGTTCAATTATATACGACGAAATAACATTTTACAACACATGTAAGCCACAGTTAAAGGATAAAATTAAAAACAGGAATCATAACGTATTCAGCCTAGTTAAACGATTTACATTAACTGACTCCCTGACCAAATTCTTCAACTCTTTTGGTATTTTTTCCAACTTGTGTAAGAAATAGCAATCTTCGTTCCAACAAGGACACCAATGCAACTCCGCATTTCACTGGAAACGGGCCCCTCAGCCTGCCTAAGATCATTAAACAACACATCCTTCTTAATGCCCTAGTCCTCTGAACATCAAGTCTGTCCATGTGGCACATACCTCTTAGCCACCTTTGGGCATCTTTCAACTTGATGGCCGAGTTCGCAACATTACAATCAGACCGAGCTGATCCACGCTTTGTGTTAGGTTTGTTTGTCATCTGTTAACTACGCTCCTCATTCTTTCTCGATTCTAAACGGTCAAAGTCAACAATTGCCAATTTTTGAGGGGGTGCTCATTGTGTAGGATAACTTGATAAAAATCAAAAGAATAGGTTTAGAAGTATCACACGGTTGTGATACCACAATGTAAATGAACAACAACAAAAAAAAGTAACATCAGTTATTGGGTGTTTTAAGCATTATTAATGAACACATAGCAAAAAAATCACTTAGCAGTAGTTAAAAGGTGCAGTAGGCACCACAGAGATAATGACAGATTAAGGTCCAAAATATAATCATTAAAAATAATAGTTAGGGTAAGAACATCAGCTAAGGGCCTGTATTTTCAACCCAAGTCTCATCGCAGTCTATGCGAACCTAAGAAGTTTCATGTTCATCATTGCCACCAACATCGGCGGATGGAAAGTCTTTAGTCAGTCTCTGAAGTTAGATTGGAATGTCCCCCAACTTATCACCATGCATGAAATCATGCTTCACCCGGCTCTGAGTTGGAACTACAACAGACGATAGGGGATCTTGGGGGTCTTCAACGTAGAAAACTTGCACTCCTTGAATGGCCATGATAAATGGATCTGATTTAAATCCTACTCCATTCAGGTTTGCCAAAGTAAATCCTAGATCATCTTCCTTGATGTCATTATTGTTTTCCACCCAACTCCATTTGAACATTGGTACGCGAAAATTATGGTAATCAGGCTCCCAGATTTCTTTAATGACCCCATAAAACGCCATGTAAGTTATAACTGGGTTTTTATCCTTTGCACTAGAAACTTGCATTACTTTAACTACTAAGCCGATCCCCGAATTTTGGATGGCTCGATAATCATCACGCTGCTTTGTGTAGTAAGTTAGCCCATCGATCATGTTACTTTAATACCACAACACTTGCAAATTTGGGCCATGTGCCAGCCATTTTAACCTTTGAGATATGTCATGCGTTGGTTGGGCCACAACTTCTAGTATCTGTACCATAAAATAGATGCAAGAAAACTGTATGCTAATATACTGTTGAAAAAATGTTATGGAGTGAAAGCATGAGTAAAATTGTTTACCCACATGATTATAGAACCACTCAATGAAGGTTCAAATATGCTCATCTTGAATCCATTTTCCCTTTTGTATTTGAGGATAGAATGCCTTCAGAAATGACATATATTCACTGTTATAAAAAACAACAATAAAATTAGAGTTCGTACAATATATACAACTAACTACAAGATAATAAGGAGGTAGAATTACTCACTCGATGTATGGATCAATCTCAGGATCGTTAACTATTATGTTATGATGTGCTTGTTCGCATTCCTCTTGGCTAGTTTGGTGAGGTTGAGCAGCTAAAATTGGCTTAGTAAGTTCTAGTTAGTATTGACTTTATGGTATTCCAGCAATGGATACTTCTGATAGGTATTCGAAGTAAAACTCAACGGCTTCCTCGACAATATAACACTCAGGTATCGACCCTTAGGGTCGACTACCGTTACCAACATACCCTTTTAAGATCTTCATGAATCTTTAAAACGGGTACTTCCACCTGTACTGTACCAGCCGACATAGTCTCACTCACAAAAGAGATGAACCGTTAAATGCACCATGACATTAAAGAATGATGTGGGAAATGTTTTTCCAAAAAACACAACGTGATCACAATCTACTTTTTTATTTCATCCAACTTCGACACATTTACCACCTTTCCACAAAGAACATTAAAGAAGAAGATAAACTGAGTGATGTTGCATCTCATAGGTTTTGGCAGTATACCTCTAATGGCCACTGGAAGCATTAGAGGTGGTAGTCATGTAACTTGAGACCAACTAATTTCAGGTCTTTCATTGAGATAAGATTGCTGATATTAGATGAATAACCGACGGAAACTTTGACCTTGGATAAAGAGCTACAAACTCTATTCTTCTTGTCCTTACTACTTGTATAACAAGCCGATGGTAAGTAAGTCATGTTACATTTTTCTTCTGGTGCCAATTCAACCCTTAACTTCATGTCCACGAGTTACAATATTGTGGCTAATCCATCGTTGGTTTTACCTGGGATATCAAGTAGTGTCCCAATCAAACTTTCTGCCACATTTGTCTCAATGTGCATCCCATCGAATACGTGACGAATGTGCAGATGCTTTCAATATTCAAGGTCAATGAAGATTAATTTCTTCTTCCATCATCCTCCTTTGTTCTTCCTGCCGACTGAACCCTTCCTCAATAACGTTTAATCCCTCTATAAACATCTAGCACTTTAACACCTATCAACGACTTCGGAGGGGGATCAAGTTCTTGGCTACCAAAAAATACTTTCCTTTGTTTGCGGTAGGGGTTATTCACTGGTAGGAACCTCCAATGGCCTGTGAAAGCCATCCTTCTCCCATGCTTCAACCTTTTGGCATAGGTTCTTTCACCACAATCAGGCCAAGCACTCTATCCTTTGACAATGCAGCCCGACATGCTGGAAAATCGTTTAATGTCTATAATAGGACAACTCTAAGCTATAAGCTTTCCTCATTATACACATCATATGCTCTGACACATGTATCACACTAGAGCGTCAAAGTCATCGAGTAGAACTTCCAAGTAAACATCTATATCATTCCCCGGCTGCCTAGGACCAGAAATTAAATAGTTAGCATCATGAACTTTTTCTTCATACACAAGCATGGAGGCAGATTGTAAGTCACCATTACCACTGGCCAACAACTTTACATCGAAATCATTGTGCTGTGGGGGTTTATCCCATCAGCTAATATGGCTAATATCAACTTTCGTGTTTTAGAAGAAAAGTTAGGCCATTTGATATCCACCACATGCCAAGCAGGCGAATCAGTAAATCCATCAAAAACTCGCTTGTCCACCTGCCAAATCAGGTCTTTGGATATTTTCTTATTTCAAGACATTCATTGGAATCTGGGATTTGGTGGGAAGTACCACATTGTCTTCGCAGCTACACCTATCATTTTATTGGGCTGATAGTCGAGTTTGTACCTTGGCACCCCACAGGTAGGGGAAATTGTTAACTCCTTGTAGCTCTTTCGGTACAAAATGCAATGATTAGGGCAAACATCGATCTTCTTGTACTTCATCTTTAAAACATATAAGCTTTTCCTAGCAGCATGTGTAAACATCGGTAGTTGATTGAGAGGCGAAAGCAACTCCCTAACCAGGCCAAGGAATTCGGTGAAGCTCCTGTCACTCCACCCAAATTTTGCCTTTAGATTATATAACTTCACAAGAGAAGACAACTTTGAAAATTCAAGATAGCCAGGATACAAAGGTTTCTCCACATCCTCAAGAAGTTTACTTATTTGGTCTAAGTTGGCCTTACTGTCGTACGCAGCATGTACCATATCCATTGGATCCTCAGCAAGGAAGCTCTCTTCAGCTTCCCAATGACATCTTCTTCCTCTATTTTCCTCCTTTTATGAGATCTCTCCCCATGGCATATCAATGTATAATATGTTCAGTCCATTTCATGTGCACCCAAATCAGCCCTTAACCCGTCAACTCTCTTAGACTTCAGATTACCTTATTGTGAGCAAGGACATGACATTGAATTAGGGTGACAACCATTTTGAAATGTGTAATCCAAAATTTTCAATGCCAATAGCATAGGCACAGGAAAGCAAGTGTTGTGACATCCACTCTTCATCCATGATTCCTCTACACACAATATAGGATGAAAGGTATGTGGCCTTGTTGACCCATTGCCCATAATCTACAAGGATTCATAATTATCCTACCAAGGAGGCCGAGTAGGACGCAAGGTTTCAAGCCTATATACCCTTCCATCCGGAACATAAAAAAAAAAAACAAAAAACAAAATTGCGCATAATTGATAACACTAACATTAAACAAGTTGACACACAATTGCAACACTATTAAATGCTCAAGAAAGAGAGACTAATAAGAATAGGCTTAGTTTCAAAAACATAAACACAACAAACTAATCAACATTGTATGGAAGGTAAGTGGGCTTGTTCACCTATCGCCCATACCCTCCAAGGAGTCATAATCATCCTACCAAGGAGGCCGAGTGAGACGCAAGGTTGCTAGTTTACATATAATTGAAGAGCAATGCACATAATTGATAAAAGTGTCCAACAAGTAAAAGAAGAGCAATGCACATAATTGATAAAAGTAAAAGAAGAGAACTGCACATAATTGATAAAAGTGGCCAACAACAAGTTTACACACAATTCCAACACTGATAAATGCACAATAAGGGCAGACTAATAAGGATAGACTTGGTTTCAATAACATAAACACATCAAACTAAGCAATATTGTATGAAAGGTACATGGCCTTGTTCACCTATCGCCCATAACCTCCAACGAGTCATAATCGTCCTACCAAGGAGGCCGAGCAGGAAAGTTGCAAGCCTATATACGGTTTCATTACGAACAAGTAAAACAAGAGCACTGCACATAAGTATAACCCTAACATTACACTAGTTCACAAAATCCTACTAGCGTACTTTCATTTCCAATAGACAAAACTATAAGCAGTCAAAACATGCATTTTTTTCCACAAACAATTGCACATTTAGGGCTAAGCAGAAGCATTTGTCAAGAACAAGTAAAAAATCATCAAATTGGGCATGTAATGAGTTTACAAACATAAATTTTTAAATGATGAATTGTACATTTCCCTCGCTCTGCTACCAGCCCTCACTGAAACTGGTGGATGAAGAAGATACTTTAATGGCGGAGGCGAAGGAGATGGTGACAATGATGGAGAATTTAACGGGAAAGGCGACGGTGACAATCAATTCGGGTTGAATTACGAGCATTTTTTGGGAAAGAGTACAAATTCATCAAATTGGCACAATAAAGAAATAAATAAGAAGGAAACATAAATTATGAAAAAATGGCTTGTACCTATCCCTTGTTCTGCTACCAAACCCTTAATGAAACCGGTGGTAAAAAACGACACTTTAACGGTGGAGTCGAAGGAGACGGTGATGATGATAGTTAATTCAACGGGAATGGAAATGGGGACGGTGAATTCGACCGGAGGAAGGATGGAAGGAGAGTGGTTGCACAAAAAACCCTAAGAAAAAATTGAAGAAATGAAATGAAAGAGATGAAAGGTTTCATTTCCTAAAACTAAGGGTGGAAAAAAACATGTTTCACTTACCAACAAGACGTTTTTAATGATTTTGTTCCAAAGTTGCTAGTGGGTGTAGTACTTTAGTTTACGTATTAAAAAGAAAAAAAAAACAGAAAATGAAAACTATTTACTACACTACAAGACTACGGTCTTTAAAGCAATGTGTATCACTACTCGTAGATACACTTGTAAAAACCGTTGACTACAAACTGTAGTCTATTAGCGAATTGTTTCGCAGATAGACTACACTTCGAATAAACCATGGTCCAAAGCGTAGTCTATTGGCTAACAAATACGCTAACATACTAAACTTATCAAACATCGATGCTCAACCGTAGTTTATTAGTGCAAAATTAGCGAATTTTTGCGCTAATAGACTACACTTTCGCCCAAAAGTGTAGTTAATGCTCTAATAAACTAAACTTTCATTAAAAACAGAGGTCTATTGGTTGTCCTATATTTGTTGCAGTGAATGTTTCTTTCGGCCTAATTACTTGTTTACTTCCATTCAAGTCTTTCTTTTCGTCGATTGGTACCAGGATTTCAACATTACTCCAAATATGCGCCATTTGGTACTGAAAACACTATAAAATCAACGAACAAGTAAAATACAGCAAATATATGAGAATGAGGGTTAGGAAGTACTATTTTGCATGATTTTGCACTAAATTAACTGTGGATATATGCCTAAAAGTCACGTAAAATATGGAGTGATCAAATCACAAAAGGTCTAAGGTGTCTGCGGGATTCAGTCCCTAAGTTTATTTTTGTAACACATTTATTTTTTGTTGTATGAGTTTCAGTTTATAAATGTTCAGTTTTTATCAAGAGCATGTTCGTATTCCTAATACGATTGATTCCAGAAAATTGTATTGCCATGGATCTTTGGGGAAATACTGTGCGATTGCCCCCACTCGATGGAACAAGCTATGACTACTGGAAGTCACGTACAACGGCACATCGAGAAGCCATGGGCGATAAATGTTAGTAGATAACCAAAATTGGTGGACATGTGCCTATTGATGAAAAGAAGACTACACCAAGCTATGGAAAAGGAACTGTACAAAGTGAATAACAAGATTCTCCTCTTCATTCGAACCACTGTTGATCAAGTCCAATACATGAAAATCTGCATGCAAAATAACCTAAGAAGCTTGGACTTGCTTGAGAATTACTTTGAAGGAACCAAGGAGTGAAAGAAGTCCAACAAAGAAATTTGTGCAATCCGTTTAACAACCTTAAGATGGAGAAAAACGATTCCATAATTACTGTCATGCGCGATTGATGGGGATCGTGAAAAAGAGTCTCTTACTTGGAAAAACTATTCCAGAATCACTACTCGTGGAATTTTTTTTTGAGAAACCTTCCGGTTTGATTTCCAGAGAAAGTCATGGTGATAGACACCTTAAAAGATATTGAAAATATAAAAAATTGATTAACTAGTAAGAGATCTTCTGGCTTTCGAAATCAAAAAAGGGTTTGAAATCAAGGAGAAAAGTAGTGGCATAGTGCTCAAGGCAAAAGTCCATCATAAGGATGAAGAAGCGAGTCGATGTGATCCAAACTAGCTGGAAATACAAAAATAGTGGAGAATATATCATTGTTCACAAAGAAATTTGGGAGTATGATGAAGAAATTTCAAAAGAATGATCCGGCTCCCTATACATTAGGTAGGAAATCAAGTCAAGCTATTATAAGTAATCCTAATTCTTCCTCAATGTTTGCAAGGTCAACACTGGACAAAGTTAGATGTAGCGAATGTAATGGTTGGGTTACTTTCAGAAATAGTGCCCTACATTGCTAAGAAGGAAAAACAAGTCCTTAGCCAACACATGGAGCGACGGGGTCAGAAAATAAAGAAAAGAACGATCATTCGAGCAACTTGATATCTTTATCAACATCCTACGTGTGCCTCTTGGGGCAAACCGAACCCAAAGAAATGAATCCTAAAAAAGCCCAGGTTTGTTGTAACTTGAGTTACCCAAGTTTTACAAATCTGATGCTTCTATGGAGAAACAGGTTCCCAAAATGGAGGAGATGTAGAATATGTACAATAAGTCACTGAGATCTCTAGTTCTTCACTAAGGCTAGGCAGAAGAACTTATCTCACTGTGATCCTATCAATACGTAAAGACGTACCAGTATAAGTAAATAGTCAAGATAAATTATTCCTACTTGATACTGCAGCCTATACCAACAACTCGTCCTCAAGTTGTCTCAGCTGTGATATATATTTTATATCTCATTAAGTTCAACAAATCATATGATCTTCTGTGATCTACAACACACCTTATGATCTACTTATAGAGAGATATAGGGACATACATAGTGATTAGTGTAAAAACAATCAGATAGGAGATTAATAGTGAATAACTGGAAACATTGTATATAACAAATCCAACAATCTCCCACTTATACTAAAGCAAACTTTTAGTATACCATGTGTCTAACTATCTAGCTATTACATTCTCCCACTTATACTGAAAGTTTACTAAGTGGGTGGCATCAATCACAGGCCTAGTCCCTGAACATGCTTGTCGTAGACTTTCTACGGTAAGCTCTTTCTGAATGGGTCAGCCAAATTCTCTGTCGTACAAATCTTCTCTATCCGCACATCTCATCGTTTTACGATTTCTCATCTTATGTGGTACTTTATCTCTATGTGTTTAGTCGCCTTGTGGGTCCTGGGTCCTTTGAGTTTGCCACTGCACCTGAGTTATCACAATAGATTATGATACTTTTAGGCAACCTAGGTACCACTCGTAGATCCAAGAGGTAGTTCTAGAGCCATACTGCCTCCTTAGCAGCCTCTAAAGCATCCACATATTCGGCTTCCATAATGGAGTCCGCAATGCATCTCTACTTTGCACTCCTCCATGAAACGGCTCCTCCTCCCAAGGTAAATACATATCCCGAGGTAGATCTTTTCTCATCCAGTCAGCTTGGAAATTCGAATCCGTATAACCTAAAATTCAGACTACCTGCCTGGTAAACTAGCCTGTAATCTCTAGTCCTCTTGAGGTACTTGAGTACATGTTTTACCGTAGTCTAATGTGCCTGTCCGGGGTTAGACTGATATCTTGCCACTATGCCAACTGCATAGTAGATATCGGGTCTCATGCATAGCATGGCATACATAAGACTACCTACTGCGGAAGCATAGGGTACCAATCCCATTTCCTCTTTCTACTTAGGTGTCTTAGGACACATCTCCTTAGAAAGTGGAACGCCATGTCTGAAAGGTAGCAATCCTTTCTTGACGGTTTCCATGCTAAAACGATTGATAACAGTATCAATATAGGCCGCTTGGGATAAGCTCAACATCCTCTTCTTGCGATCTCCTATAACTTTGATCCCAGGAATGTAAGTTGCCTCTCCAAAGTCCTTAATTTAAAACTGTTCGGATAACAATATCTTTATGTCTGATATTACTTCCACATTATTGCCAACTAGGAGAATATCATCTACATAACGTGCAAGAAATACTTTATCTCCGTTAACATTTAAGCAATACACACAACTATCCTTTTCACGTTGAGTAAATCCATAGGATTTAATCACCTTGTCAAAACGTAAGTTCCGTGACCTGGAAGCTTGCTTGAGTCCATAAATGGACTTCTTGTCACATAACCCTTTGGTTGCTGCATATAGATGTCCCTACCTTCTTCAAGGTAACCATTTAAGAAACGATTTTGACATCCATCTGCCAAACCTTAAGGTTTAAGTGAGTTGCTATGGCGAGACGGATCCGAATGGACTTGAGCATTGCCACTGGCAAAAAGGTTTCATCGTAGTCTTTACCCTCGATCTGGGTATACTCTTTCGCCACTAGCCTAGCCTTATAGGCCATGGCCTCCCCATCACCTCCTTTCTTTCTCTTATATGCCCACTTACTGCTTATAGATTTACAACCATCTAGCAGTACAACCTTCTCATATATATCCATAGCAGTTATGGATTCAAATTCAGAATCCATAGCCAGATGCCATTCTTTCGCATCTGCGTCACTTACTGCCTCGGCGTATGTCCAAGGATCTAGATCAGCATGTCTGTCTCCTGGGATCAAATCCAAAGATTCTCCCACAAACATGTATCGATTAGGTTAACGAGCAACCCTCCCACCACGTCGAGACTGTGTAGGCATTATGTCAACAGGTTGTGCAGTACTTGGTATTATTGCCTCTTGCACTTGTGGCTGTGGAAGTGGAATCGTATTGACATTCCCTTCGAGTTCTTGAAGGGCCATATCTGTTCTGGACTTTTGATTAATCATATAGTCCTCTTCTATGAATTGGGCGTTAATGCTAATAACGACCTCCTGATCCTTAGGACTATAGAAATAACCATCCTTCGTTCCCTTTGGATACCCTATAAACAATGTCACCTCTGACCTAGATTCTAACTTGTCAGCATCCTTGTTCAGCACGTGTGCTGGACTACCCCAAATCTTTATATGGTTCATGCTAGGCTTGCGCCCATACCATATCTCGACAGGGGTCTTGGGCACCGACTTGGATGGTACCAGGTTTAACAGATAAGAAGTTGTTTCTAAGGCATATCCCCATAACGAAATGGGCACAGATGCATAACTCATCATAGATCTAACCATCTCAAGTAGAGTTCGATTTCTTCTTTCTGCTACACCATTCTGTTGAGGAGTATCTGGTGTAGTCAATTGGGATGTAATCCCAATTTCTGACAAGTATTGTTGGAACTAATTGCTGAGGTATTCGCCACTGCGATTAGACTGCAATGACTTGATACTTTTCCCTAACTTCTTCTCCACTTCTGCCTGAAATTCCTTGTATTTCTCAAAGCATTCAGACTTGCGGTGAAGTATGTAAACGTATCCTTATCTTGAGTAATCATCAATGAAAGTGACGAAATACACATACCCTCCACGAGCTTGAGTGGACATCGGTCCACACAAGTCAGGATGGATCAGCTCTAACACCTCATTGGCCCTACTTCCCTTTGCCTTAAAAGGCCTTGTCGACATCTTTCCTTCTATACAAGATTCGCAGACTCGAGTCTGAACTGGTTGGAATGAATCCAACACCCCATCAGATACTAGTGTTCGGATCCTGTTTAGACTGATGTGACCTAATCTCAGGTGCCAAAGATGTATTTGATCCTCTTGAGAAGATTATTTTCTTTTCTTTAGGTTTGATGAAGTGGATGCAACTAAGTTTTGAGTATTATGCAGACAAGTTATAGTATAAAGATAATTTCTCAAAACACCAGTGCAGATAATTACGTCATTTCTCATGATAGAAACATTACTACTAAAAATAATTGAATATCCCTCACATTAAAGTTTCAAAACTGAAATCAAGTTCCGCCGAAAATCTGGCACAAACAAAACATCTCTTAAAACTAAAATAGTGTCATTAAAGTATAAAGAAAAATCTCCGAAGGGAATATAGTGCACCAATACGGCTTGAGGGTGGCATAAACATCCGCGAGCCGAGCTCAACTCTGTAAGCAAAGATAAGACCATCGCAGGAGAGCACTGATGTAGAGCCTTCTCAACAAAGCCGCCGAGCTGAGGATGCCCCTACTGGTGGGGGGAGTACTACTTCAATACCCTCATCATGTTCTACTCAGCAGCCTAAGTGACGACCCGGGAAGGAATCTACTCGGGAGGAAGGCGATCAAACTCTTTTGGGTATAGTCCATACCCGTGGAAAATGGTTTGAGAAATTTTTTGCCACCCTTCCTCGTCTTCTGCTAGCCCCCTTGGCCAATTATTTGAAGTTGAGGTCACCTAGTTTCAACCTTGGTGACCTCTGATTGCACTTGTAGGCAGCCTCCTAAGCCCCCATATGGCTCGCACTATCGGGATGGAGAATCGGGCCACTACCATCACCGACGATTACAAATTGATTAGTGTGATAGCCTTCTAGGATCGCGCCCTTGGCCTGCTCTGCTCCTCGACTCTAACAAATTTAAAGTATCCATTGAGGGGGAACAAGCTCATGCCTCCTCTCGGAAAGGAAAAAATTGCAGTCCAACCTCAAAAAGTTTATAGACAACTGTGGTGATGCCTATCGGCAGACCAGGGAGCTCCAAAGCCCAAATCACGGTGCTGGAGGTGAACCAAAAAGGTCTCAATAGCACAAACCAAGGCCCGAACTTGCTTTTCCAATCAAGACTTTATCATGACCTTTTAGAATGCTATGACGCTGGTATGATCAGAGTACCCGAATATTAACTGCAAACTAGAGCTAGATGAGATAAGAAGATTCATGGTCGATAACCACTCTCCTCCTAGGCAAGATCTGCTCGGGGTGGAGATTCATGCTTTTGGGTTTGGGACAAGCTCGGAAGAAGATGAGGACGGGGAGGAGGAGGAGGTTGTCGATGAGGCAACGATTACTAGGGCCGCAATCAAGATTGACGTGGCTACTGGGCCCACTATGGAGGCAGAGCCTATGGTTGAAGTTCCTCCACCGGTAAGTGACGATCACCAACTGTTGAGGCAACAACAAGGAAGAGTGACCCCCATCTACTTAACAATCTTCATTCTCATTTTTATTTTAACTTTTTTTGTCTTTTTTTATTTATGTAATTTGTACAAGGCGAACGTCCTCGTCTCATTGTAATTTGGGCCAAGAGTGCCCTTATTGTTTCTGAGTGAGTATACTCCAGCTTTCTCTTGTTTGAGCTTTTATTCTTTTTGTACTTGTTCTGATTTTTTTCCTTTATTGTGCTTATTGTATGGACTTGCCTTATTCTTTTTTCCGCATGCTTGTGCTAAACCAATCATTACGGGGTGGGCCCCGTTCTGGATTGCTTTGAACACCACCTTACTACTTTGAGGGCATGCCCTGCTCTAGATTTTACAGACTCGATGTACAATCTTTACAATCACTTCAAGTCGTGACCTACTCTGCATTCTACAAAGACTTATTAAAATGATAGAAAAGAACTTATGTCTTAGACACATTTTGCTACTTTTGAACGAGTTCTGAACATATCTTTTAGGAGAACACTACCATAGAACTTGGTTGTTGTAGTGTCTCTCATAGCGCTTCTTGTAAGTCGCGTTTGAACTTTCCGCTGTTAACCTCCTTTTCTCATGTAAGTCGAGCTGAGCTTGTAAAACCTCTTTGTTGGTTAGGTTATCATATTTTAGTACTCTAAAGGACCGCTCCCCAATTTCCACTGGGATCAGCCTCCACTCCATATGCCAAACTGAAAGGGATTTTATCTTATGGCTTCCTCGCAGTCGTTCTATATGACTAGAGAACACTGGGCAAGTCCTCGGCTGGTATCCATTTTCTCCATGAGACGGGCCTTCAGTGTATACTTCAGCACTTTGTTCACGGCCTCCACCTAGCTGTTTGACTGTGGGTAGTACGGAGTAGAAAAGTGGTTCTTGATCGGAGATCATGACATAATTTTTGGAATTGCTTGTTGTCAAACGACTACCCGTTATCTGAAACTTTTGAGTGTGGCCACTCAGAGCGGAACAGGACTGACTTCCATAAAGAGTAAATTATTTTTATATAAGTGACTTTACGAGAGGGGTTCTGCTTTTCCTAATTTCATTAGTAGTCCACAACAACAATGACCTGGGTAAATCCTCCCTTGTCGTTGGGGAACGAACCCCATTTTGTGAACGACCATGGGCTTCTGATGGATATGAGGAACTCTACAGTACTTCATACCAACAATGTACACTTCTGGCAGTTGTTACAGACTCCAGCAAAAGGATCGCATCTTTCTTAGAGTGGGCCAGAAATAGCCTAGTCTGAGGATCTTATGAGCTAGTGCTTGGCCTCCCATGGTTTGGTCAGGTTCTTTCTTATGTAAATACTCGAAGTGAATTCCACCACGAAATCTGCTAATGCTTGGGCTTTATGGCTGTCTGCAGCATAAATACAACATCGAACTAGCCCAGATCAATTGCCCATTTGAGCAGGTGGCCAGCCACATCAGGTCACTACGAGACGGACTTGCTTCATTTGGAAGTAAGTGACCACCTATACTTATTTTTGTAGAACTATGGCTTGAGCTTCCTAGCCGCAATCACCAGTGCGTATGAGAATTAGGGGAATATCTTGTCTCTGCGTCATGTAAGGCTTGGCTGACGTAATATACTGGCAACTGCTTCTTTTCTTTCGTCCTTATCAAGACCGCACTGACGGTGGATTGTGACACTGATAAAGGAAAAGTTTCTCTTTAGGCTTACGTTTGGACAAAAGCATTGGTGAAGACAGGAACGTTTTTAGCTCGTCCAGTGCAAGTTGACACTCCGTGAACCATTCAAACTCCATTCCTTTCCCGATGGCTTTGAAAAATGGTCTGCATCGATTAGTGGCCTCTGAGATAAGCCTACTCAAGGCTGCGATACGCCCTGTGAGGGACTGGATATCTCAGAATCTTTCAGGAGGGGCATGCCCATGATTGCCTTTATCTTTTGAGGATTAACCTCACATAGGTGCCGGGCATGTTCCTCACTTTTCTCGATCTTGACGAGCATGTCATCGTTGTAAACTTCCATAGTCTTTCCTATCTTCTAGGCGAACATCTTATTTACCAGATGCTGATAGTTAGCGCCTGCATTCTTTAAGCTAAACGACATTTTTACCCAGCAAAACAGCCCCCGGTCTATCGCATAGTTGTTCCATCCTCATCATAAGGATGCATTAGGAACTAATGATATCCCGAGAATACATCCATGAAACTCATAAGTTCAGGGTGCACTGTGGCATCTACAAGGTGGTCAATATGTGGCAGCGAGTTTTTTGGCCTCTGATCTCCACGTTAGTATGATATTGTCCACATAGTTTTGTTTTTGGGCTTACTCTAAAATGCCTCGTACCAATGGAGATACTTCTTTTGTTATATGCCCATGATCATTCCCTTTTTATATCTAATGTAGGACTTTATTGGACAATTTTAACAATTCTTCCTTCAACTAGCCATGCCTGCTCGCCGCTGGATCTTTCTAACCCTACCAAGGTGTACCTTCCCTGGTCCGTAGATTCGCAACCCGTCGTCTCTGCAAGGGAGCCTGTGCTACCCAGGTACACCTTACCTAGTCCGTAGAACTGGACCTACCTGGTCCATTTAGTGTCATCTTTGTTGGGGAGCCAACCCTACTTACGTGCACCTCACCTGGTCCATGGAGCCAAACTCTGCTGCTTTGTTTGACACTCTGAGGATCTCCACTACATTGGTTCATCTGGAACCTAGCTCTGATACCACTTGTTGGGCCTTGATTAGGCCCGCATCTCTACACTGATATTATATTATCTGCTTTGAGTCGAGCCTACATGTATTTTACTTTGGGCGTACTCCTAAAAGGTCTTATACCAACAGAGATACTTCTTTCATTATATGCCCATGATCCTTCCCGTTTATATCCAATGTGGGACTTTGTTGGACAATGCTAACATGGGTAACTATCTTTAGCACACACTTTTGTTGAGATCAGCGAAGTCTTTGCACATCCGCTATGTCCTGCTCTGATTTTTTCCAAGCACGAGATTAGCCACCTAGTCCGAGTATAAGACCTCTCCAATCAAGCCGTTCACCAGTAGATTATGTACCTCTTTTTATAATGCCTCGTACTACTCATGGCTAAACTTTCTTCTTTTTTTCCGGGTGTGTCGTACTACAGGGTTGATCTTAAGATGTTGTGATGCCACTACTAGGTCCACAACAATCATGTCGACATAGGACTATGCAAAGACATCCAAATTTTCAAATGTAAATTTAATCAAGGCAGAGCGTGCTAGTTCATTCAGCTTGCAACCAATCCTTAATTAAACTTCAAGACAGTCTTGGTCTATCTTGGCATCTTCGAATTCCTCGACAATAGCAGCTCGTTTCCTCGACCTTTCACTTTTGGGATAGACCTCGTTCCATTATATTTGTAGCTCTCCATCATTACGTTGTCTCAACGACTCACATACCTTAGTTTCCATGGGCTCTAGTCCTCCCTCGACAATTAACATCTCTTGGTCGGCTACCGTGGGCTCGGCCTCATGCTTAGGATCGGCAGCCATGTTAGTAACTACTTCACCAACCTCCATCTCTCTAGACTCAACACTATTATGTTCAGGCCATTCTAAGGCCGGCCACTCCATAACAGGTGTTATTTTGATTCCTAGGACTTCCACTAGTGTGACCATGTTAAACTCATTAGGGAGAGACACGAATGAACATTCTCGTGCTTTAAGATGATCTTCGCAGACTGTAGTGGAAGATAGACACTATTGCTTGGAAGTCTAACAAAAATGGTCTCCATATTTCTAAATCCTCTAATTATACCTCTTAATTTCCAAATCCTCTAATTATATCCTAACACGGTTGCATGAACTGCCTCAGGTTTCCCAATTGTACAAAAATATTGTAGAAAAGCACGTTTCAGTACGACCCCGTGTCCACCAAAATGCGGTGTACCGGAGTTCCATTAATTTTGATGGAAACAAATAGGGCGTTGTTATGAGGCTGCAACAGTCCAGCCACATCTTGGTTAGAAAAGGAAATGGCTCCTCTTCTTCTCTCGAGTCCCTCCCCATACGGCTTAATTTGCATTCTCTGCTCCCTCTGCCCCTACTTCTCGTTCTACGCATTCTAAATATGTCCTCCATTGGGAGCATGAGGCCGGTTGTGGGTAAAATTCAGGCTGATAGGGGGCCTGCTGGATTTTACCTCATCGTGTTCAGTACCCTGTTCGGGCGTGAATCTGTCTTCATGCGAATGCAAGGGGGGTAACCCGTTGGAAGCTATTCAGAATGGCCTGCAATTAGGAATTCTGAGCTCTCTTACTAACTTCGGACTCTACAGCATTTGATCTCGTTCCTCGAAACATTAAGATTTCTCGAGGACCTTCATCCTCTTAGTTTTGTTGACCTCGCCCTTCATGTTGTGTTGGGAAGGGGAGGGGGAAGGGGGGGAGGGGGGGGTCCACGCGCTGCAAGCTGGCGGCTAGTTACCTCATCTTTGTCTCTTCTCAGCTGGTCTTTCTACGAACATGTCCTCTAACCTACCGTTTTACCACCTCCAAGTTTTTGATAAAAGGTCCCTGCACTGGTTGGTTTCAAGGCTGGCGGACTTGTGATACTTGTAATATTTCTGAGGATTGAGCTTATTTTGGTCGGAAACTATTTTCCTTGCTGGCTTCAAGTGGTGTTTGTCCGTTATTTGGATAAATATCTCTTCCAAATTCATTGAAAAGATCTCCTTCAGTTTCTTAACCTGTTCTTTGTTCTCGGCATCCCTCACTTGATCTTTTTCCTTTTCCCTTGGGACCGGACTCGTCCTTTTTCTGAATTTCCTCTGTGGTTGCAAATTGCTCGGCCTTCATAATTAATTCCATAAAATTTTGTGGACCATTCATATGGATGCTCCACCAGAAGTGGGACCCTCTCTTCCGATCGTTCACAATGGCCATTATAATATGGTCATCAGACACCCACTCAGTTTCGATCAACAGTTTGTTGAATTGATCTAAGTACTTTCTCAATGATCCATCATCTCCCTAGACAATAATGGTCAACCTTTCTTTCGAGGTTGCCCACGTTCTCCCACACATGAAAGTTGTGTTAAACAGTTCGAAAAATTGTTCTCGCGATGTGATGCTTCCAAGAGGTAAGGACATGAACCAACTTTGAGCCCTATCCCCAAGCGTTGTGGGGAAGGCCCTATAGAGAACAACCTCTGAAAAATATATGGATTTCCATCCAAGACAGGTACTTATTGACACGAGTTATGAGATCTGTGGTGCCACTATACAGGCTAAATGTAGGGGACCTTCACGGTGTTTGGAATGGTCACTTGCACGATCTCTTTATAGAATAGGGATTGTGGCCCATTAGAGGCTCGGCGCTACAAACCATTTCCCAGAATTGATAACCTTCTAGTTAACTCGGCTCATGATCCTGCTCCTTGACAAACCACGACACCGCGGAGACCACTGATGGGAGATGCAACATGATATTACGAGCACTCTTCTTTCTGTGATGAATGCTCTCAACCTGAACTTGACATTCTTGTGGCTTGGCCAGAACAACTTTCTTGCCCTCTCGGTGAATCCTTCGATGGGTCACATGATAAGTTCGTGGAAGGCCGGCTTATCTCGGGGGTGTGAGTCATTGGATTCTTCACAAACCTTCCAGCTTGGGATTGGGATGCTTTTGCTATGTCCTTCCGAGGCTTCTGGGCTGGACACTGCCTTCTCAAGTTGTAGTGCCCCGTAGGTCACAGGTCATTCAATCTTGTAAATATATTTTCTCTGGAATCAAACTGCGTCACGGAGATATGAGTGCAACTATGATCATTTAGGAGTCCAATATGCTTGTGGACATTTTAAACGCGTGAGCAGACAAAGCTGCATTTTCGTAGAAAGGGTAATGATGCCCCCTTCTGCTAGGATCCGAATTTTGGGCCTGTGTTCTTATGCGTCATCCCCCCTGAGGGAACAAGATATTATGTTCTCTAAGGATATTATTGATAATCAACTTAGCACTGAGCAGGGCTTCTGGATTCGAGTCCAGGTTTGCGAACAATTGCCTCATTAGCTCCTGAGGCTGAGCATGAGCTTGTACGGGTGCCGAAGGAGGCGGAGGATATGCATGAATGTGAGCATATTGTGGCATGTGATTATTGGCGGTGCATACAGGTAAACTGGTATGGGGACTTGTGGGACCACTGGAGGCTGGTGTTTAACAACATTTGGTGGTATGTGGGCACCGACAGGTTGGTGAACTCTGGCAGACTGTGCATGTGCATGCAGTGGGTCCGCCATTGGATTTTACAATTTATGCATGGGTGCCATGCTCGGAGATGGTGGTGGTGGGATATTTTCTTGGTGGGAATTATTGTAGCTGCTAGTATTTGGTTCATTCACAGACTACCCCCTAGCTGCATTATTGCTTTACATTGAAAGATCCCCCGGGATCTCTTTTTGAATGATTTTTTGGAGTGTGTGTTTTTTGAGTGAAAAGTTGGAACAAGAGGTAAAGGACTCCGGAAATTCAACAAAAAATTATTGATATTTTTACTTTGTGAAACTTTCTTACAACTAAGTAGATGTTGCCCACGATTATCATAGAGGATTATGTCGGCAAATCGGGCGGTCAGAGGTTCGCCCCCCCTTCTGGCGCCAAATTGTGATGGGTGTGGAAGTGACATGGCTGGATTGCTAAAGTGGCTTCTGAGCTGGGCAGGAATCCACACGCACCACAACCAACTAGTGATTTTGTGTATTAATGAAACGACAATTCAAACTACCATTGGCAGGAAATTGGTGTAATTTGGAAAGTTAGAGAATAAAGAAGGATTTTTTTCCTTATAACGACCTAAGTGAACTGAACACAAGTCATGTGAATTGAACACAATATAGTTTTTCTCTCGCTGGAATTTCGACCCTTTGTTATTACAAGTTTCACATCATGGATGTCCCATCGAGATCGTGTGAGAACGCATGCATGACAGGTGTCAACAAGCGTGGCCTGTGTCAGGTGCACTTGCCTCTGTCTGCCACTTTCTTTGAGTTTGCAGCGGAGAAACCAAAGGAGGTCGCTAACGGCGAGCTCCTCTTTTGATCAATCGTTCTCGAAAGCTAACGTGGTGCTTACATCCACAGTAGCCAAGCACATTATCCCATGACTGCATCATAAAATGGTACAGGACTTCATTGAGAATTCTCATTCCTTTTAGCTGCTTGTTGTTGAGTAATTAGTTTCATTCTTACTATAATTTTTGAATTTATAATAGATGAACATAAAATGAATTCGAACTTTTAGATAAAGTTGAGTTGTTATACGATATTTCTCACACTATGTGCTATTGGCATCATACACTTGTGATTAGGACTAGCTTAACTACTTAGTAAACAGAATAAAAGGATGACAGGTGTATGAAGACAATAAGTTAACAGTAGTCACTAGTCAAAAAAATTCTTCTGGTGCCAAATAAATATTTCATATCCGTGTTATAAACAAGAAAGTTGCAAATGTTATTCCTTTTATTGTTCATATAAACTACTTATTAGACTATCTTTGACTGAAATGAATGCAAATATCTCTAGGCATCTGATTAAAGTCTGCCTACTGATACATAGTCCGCTTACACATATGTTGAGGCATTAAACTTGTGATGTTCTCTGGTTCTTAAATTATTAATTATTTTTTCTTTTTTATTCTTTTTAACTGGTGCATGATGCTGAGTTTGCTTCAGGGACAATCTAAGGACCCTCTGTAGATCATATATATAGGGATAAATTAACTTATATTTTAATATTTACTGAAATTGTAAATATAGAACAATTTATGTGCAATAGTGCAGGTCATCGTCATAAATGACGCAGGATAAGGTGACCATTGATGCTGTAGCAATAGTCAAGTACATCGTTATAGTCGACCTAGATGTTTGGCCCTTTTTTTAATTCCAGTGTTAGTTTTTGTATGTAAATTTTTTCGATTATTAACTATTTAAAATTTAGTTGTAGGGATGTTGTAATGGTCATTGTCATTGTTTTGAGATAATTGAAAGAATTTTATAATTAATAGAAAATTATTTTTTAGTTATATTTATCATGAAAGTGTGACATGTGATCGTATGTTTAGATGTACATTAATTTCAATTACAGATTGAGAAAGACATAGACAACGCGGCTAGCTATTGTCAGTTACAACTAAGACAACGGTTGTGAGAAAATCTAAGACAACAATACTATATGACAACGGTTATCAACCGTCGTCTTCATTTTAATAACTACAATTTAGACCGTTGTAAAATCACATCACCAATGGTGGTTATACATACAGTAGTCGTAGATGTTAAATCTACGACAACAATTGTTAACAACAACAATTTTCAACTGTTGTCTTTATTTTCAATAACTACGGTTCATTAACCATTATTATTGATGGTAGGTTTACCACTACGCCACCTACTACTACGGTCTCAAAAGCCCTTTAACTACGAGAAAAAACCGTTGTGTTTTAGCTTTTCTCTAGTAGTGATTGTTATAGTTATACAATTTCTTTTATTTTATTTTATATATAATAAATATTTTATTATTTATATTTTTTTATTATTTGTTCCCTCAACTTTAATTCCCGTTCCGTTCCGTTCCCTGATAATGACAAAATCTCCAACATGATAGCATAATTTACAAGTTACATGAAATATGATTGCGTCCGTTAATACCAACATTATTACTTTTAATGTATACTAGGTAGATGCACGTGCGTTGCACGTGTTTCGTTGATATTTTTTTAAAATTATTTTTTTGTTGTGTTATTTTTTTGGCTGCATTGTGTTGTTGTAGTGGTATTCTGTTGTCATGTTTCTATTCTGGTTCTTTTTTGGTTAAATCTCTATAATTTTTTTCATGTCACTTTCGTAAGTTAGATGCATGTTCATGTGTCAGTCTTATTATTATTATTATTATTATTATTATTATTATTATTATTATTATTTTTTTTTTTTTTTTTTTTTTTTTTTCTTTTTTTTTTTTACGAAAGATAAGTGGACAATATTTATTTATTTAGTAATAGTTAAAACATACTTAGAACTTGGTTGATACATGTTTTTCTCCTTATTAATCACTATGTATGTTTATTTCCTTTCTTCTTTGATTTTGATGGTTGCAGCAAACTTTCCGGTTTTCTTCTTGTCTCCTTTCTGTAGTTTTCTTTCCTTCCACATTTGGAGTGTTTCTTCATCGTCGCTTGAAATTACCTCCGCCGTTGGTGTCTTTTTTTCTTCTTCTTTTTCTTTCGTCTCTTTTATCTTTTTCTTTCCATTACCTTGCTCTTTTGTTGTTTCTTTTTGCGTAACTGCTTTTATTTCCGGAAGCCGTCTTTTGCTTGGTGTTGCTTTTGTGCTATTGTCATTTCTGTCTGTAGCTTTAATCTTTTCGATTGCTTCTGCGACTGATATGAGCTTCCCGTTGTCGACTTTTGTTTTATGGTGTAGAGGGATCAGAAACCTTGCTTCCGCTGATGCTTGTGTGCTTAGTCCTCGGTAATACTGTGATGCATGCTCTCCCTGTAAATGGTTTTATAAAGTTAGACTATAAATATGAATTTGCTTTGAACATACTTTTAATATTTTAATACATAATGTTATAAATTTACCTCTTCTATTGAATTTTTGTATTCCTGTATCGAGCATCCCACAAAAACGGCTGCTGGCTCATCAAATAGTGTAACCCATGCATTATGTTCCCCTTGCACAACATGTATAGTGACTCTATATCTGTGCATATAATAGTTTTTTTCTTGATTTAGTACCTTTTTTTTTTTTTACATTTTTTGTCGGTAAAATTTCCTTGCATACCTTTCCACAATGTCGGCATCTTCGTCACATTTGTTGCACCTTGTGGTTTCTCCATTTTTCATTATGGATGTTGCACATTTTTTACATGCGTCGTACCAAATTGTCGACTTATTCTCAACTTTGTTTATTGTTCCTCTGATGCAATAATACGTGTCCTACATTTTTTCTCCTAAAAAGATTGGTAAGTTTTGTTTTTGTTTGTATAATCTGTGTCTTTAATGTGTGTATATATATATATATATATATATTAGTAATATTGAAGTTTAGTAGAACTTGTCTAAGATATGTTGCTGTACATATTTAACGCACCTCCGATAAAGTTTGTCTCTTTTCAACGATTTGTTGAATGGTTACTTCGGTTGCTTCTTTCATCCTTTGTGTCATTATTTTTTCTATTATTTTAAGTGGAACTTGGATTTTGCTTAAGCTGCGGTTTTTATAAATATATTAATAAAAGTAATTTTATTGTTTATACTTACTCATATATATAATTGTTTGTTTACCTCTGCTGAAATTTCTTCATGGGTGTGCCTTTTGGGTTTATCCGTATAACTGATGTAGTTGTTGAATGCAACCGCGCCTCACCTGCATTATTTAAATTTTCTTAATTGAGTTTCAATGTGCTAGATTTTTCCTAATATCGATTTCTTACCTAGGTATTTTCTTTTTGTGGTGTTTGTTATCAGAACGATTAGATATTGGTTGACGATTTGTTGTAAATCACAACCTTCGTTTGTTGCTAAATCTTCCCAGAGATTGATAATTATTGGTTGGTACCTGCATAATTTTCATTACGGGAAAGAATTAGTTTTTTATTTTCCGTAGAATATCATAAGGTTGATATTTTGTTGTTGTTGTGGTCTTACTCATTGTTAATTACGGTTATTTCCCTTAAAGGTTTCTGAATTGATCTTGAATTTTGAACAGTTATGCAATCTTTAACCTTGGTCAATATTCCACAGAAATCTGCAATTAGATGACAAAAATCGTTATTATTTGTTAATGTAAATGTAATTGATATTTCAAAATATCAGAATATACCATTGCCTTGAGCTCCGTCCATTTGATTTTGAATAGTTTTGATGTCCTTCAAATGATACGTGATATTGTCCTTGATAGTTTCTTCCGCAACTTTGACGGATGTACGACTTTTCAAAACAATTTCCTTCTCAGGATGTACACTTGGGAACATTGAGTTCACCTTCTTCACCTCACCATTTGATATTTCATATGTTTCATCGGTTGAAAATGTTTCAGCAAAGTGATTTATTTCTTCTTTGAAAATCACGATACCAATTTGAACCCCCTATAAATAAAAAATATTGTTAATAAGCCATTGTTTATTTATTTTTTTCTGTCAATTGTGTTATATAAAGGTATGTAGTTATGTTTAGTGTCATATGAAGTTACTTGAATCATATTTAACCTACAAGGTTGAACAAAGTAAAACTTATTATGGTTGCGCTCTAGGCTTGGACTCGCGTTGTTATAAAAACCGTTGTGGACACACTCATACTTGACATTCTTAAATCAAATCAACATATTTCAAACACCTAAAATACAAAACTTCTTTTTTCTTTTCTATACTTCGCAGCAATTTTTGAATATTTTGTTCTTTAATTCACTTCAGCTTCTTCTTTTCATTGTTTTTATTTTTTTATTTTCAGCCCTATTTGAGTGGGTGTGGTCTAATTGTGACAAGGTTGCATCTACTAATTCATATCCTATGGCACCTATTGCTGTTGTCCGCTCATGCTTCTGTAATAGGTAAACACTTGGCATGAAGCTTTTCTCTAACATAAAAGATTTGCCGAGGTTCATGATTGACAACATTTGTTTGATTAGTAATTTCATATGTGCATCTTTGAAGAGCTTAATGAATTTGTGCAGGAATGGAACCCCGAGACTGCCTTTACTTGTACCTCTTGCAAAAGCATCATTAATATTTAAGGCAAAGGTTTCTGTGCTGGTTTTTGTGTTTTCTTTCTTAGTAATCCAAGAGTGTTCTTTACCCTTTTCTGCATAATAAAAAACTGTGCAGATTCACCTTCTTGGTCTTTTAGGTGGAGGCACTACTCTTAATCCAATGAGATTTTATTTTCAAGGTAAGAAGTACCTTAGCGTAAAACATCCAAACTTGCAGAAATCCTTTGTCTTCTTGTACTATATTCCATGTTGAGTAAAACAATTTACTCATCCATTCTTGTCATCCAAGTATAACAGGGACTCAAGAATTAGCAAATTTAATTGATTTCCACCCTTTTTAAGCAGATGGACAATGTGCTAGCTATAGCTTCGGTTAACTTCTGTAGAGGCTTTTCGTCAAGTCTCGCCGGTTGTTGGTCACTTTTGGTAACATCTCAGAACTACTACACAACTATATATTTACATTCATAGTTAATTAAACACCACATATACGTGATATGTCGTTAATACTTAACTTACAAATGATGAAAATATTATCAATTAAATTTTAACATAAGTGCTTATGAGAACCTTTTTAAAATTTTCATCACTCTATTAGTATTAAAATATTAAAATGAATCCCAATCCACAACTACCATGTTTTATGTAGGTGGAATTTCAGTTCAAGAAGAACACAATTATAATGAATTCCCACAAAATGAAAGCATTGAGAAATTGCAATTTTATACAATAGACTACAATTATCTTATCATTATAAATTAATATTAGGAACTTGAGAATTATAGTCACTTACTTCTTCGTCAATCATTATCATTTTTTGGATTTTGGAGGAGAGACTTGGTCCGCATGCTGTGGCCGACCCAATTCGCAAAGCTCTTAACCGTATAGTAAATGACTTCTGATTTATTTGTAGAAGGTTTACCGGAATTCTTGATTCCATTGACATAGCTAGTGCTGTTTCATCAACATTAATAATATAGGTAAGTTGAATGATTTCAACTGAAAGACAAATGAAGTATATTCATATTAGTATATCATATAGTATTATGCATGTATAAAACATCATTAAACGGGTAGTGGTTGTGGGTCACCTAGGGTGTGCCCAAAAAAAGAAAAGAAAAAACAAAAAACAAAAACAGAAAAAATAAAAAGTAAAGAGAGAACACTCAAGGGAAGCCAAACTATGTACATTTCAATGATCAATTGGTCGGAAGCACCATGCAGATTTACAAGACTATCAGGTTTCAGATCCAGTTTGAGTTCAAAACTATTAGCTGTCAACTTTGCTGTTAAGTGAGTCTAAAGGTGAATTTTCAGGTGCTAACACAGAAACAGAGAATTTTTTAGTTAGATGACCTGTAATTAGCAAGTAAATTATGACAATGAACCTTTGTGGAAATTAAAGGATTGATGCACTGTCAGAATAAACATGTTCAGATTAAAGTAATAAAAGATCAGACGACCAATGTAGTTTGCAACAATATAGTACAAAGAATTCTCCGATTTATGTAAATGCTGTTACTCACACTATATTTATATTTATAATTAAAAACACATGAATTTCTGATAGTTGATATTAAGAAGTAATAAACCTTTTGGATTTTTGAAGTAGTTCACAATTACTTTGAAAGTGGATGTAATCTTTGTATGTAGCTATTAAGTATATGATTTATATAGGCTAAATATTTATTACATGAGTAATTCATTTTCTTAGTGGGTAAGAAGGAGTTATACAATAATAACTCATCCAATAATTGTTTTTGCAGTTACAAATGATAAGGCTTCTTAACCCACTGAATGAGAGAAGTTTTGAAGTAGAGATATTATGTCTCATAATGGTCACTGAATATATTTTATATAATAATGGTTTCATAATGATTATGCCAACTCAAAGCAACCTCTTTATTGGAATTGGATTAGGACGTCTGTTGGGGATGAAGGATGGAAGACAATGAGCTTTAGCAAAGTAACCTCCCAAGAGTTAAGGCACGTAGACAGATATCTTGGAAATTCAGTGAAATAAGTTGTAAAGAGGAAAAAACAGAATTGTTTTAATATTTTTTCATTAAATCAGCAAGCTATATGAGCTGCAGATATTGACAGACAGGTTTTCGCCTTAATAATAATCCGACATATTGTTCCCGTGCAACGTAGAAAGTTAAAGTAGGTAATTTTTGGTTTGTTGGAAATCTGAGAGGGGTAGCTACTACTTTGGTATTGACAATTTTCATCGATTCAAGCAAAAATCGGACATTGAATAGAAAAAGTGTCCCTTGTTGTAGCCGGTTTCCTCTTTCGGAAAAAAAGTAATGATGGAGAAGCAAGAATATCAGTGTCTTCGTGAATCTTTATTGTCATAGGCTAAGTTATTGGTCATTACACGTGTTTTACCAGCAATGTTTGCATTAACAAAAAGATACCGCGATAATGCCATGTTTCAAGACTGATAGCCTGCTCCAGGTAGATTTGTTACGTTTCAATGATGAATTGGTCGGAAGCACCATGTAGATTTACAAGACTATCAGGTTTCAGATCCAGTTTGAGTTCAAAACTATTAGCTGTCAACTTTGCTGTTAAGTTTCAGATTCAGTTTCCTATATTTACAAATTGAAAAATCGTTATTGTATGTATATATACCAATTCTCTAGTTTTTTCATCTGATCTTCAGGTAGATTTGTTTTGATGACATAATATTTTTTCCTAGAGGTGTTTAATCTGATTCC
The DNA here is from genome assembly GCA_958295605.1 of Ajuga chamaepitys. Taxonomy (NCBI): domain Eukaryota; kingdom Viridiplantae; phylum Streptophyta; class Magnoliopsida; order Lamiales; family Lamiaceae; genus Ajuga; species Ajuga chamaepitys. The sequence continues at coordinate 20,504,777 of OY282501.1, forward strand.
CTTTTTTTTTTTGTCCCCAATATTTAAGTTTTTTCCAATCAAGAAAGGAATGTGTGGTGATTGACTGCTTGTTTATCACCATGAATAAACCATGTAGATTAGTGGTAAATTTATCATTATGATTAAGGGTAGACTTTCTACCTATAACAGTACTGATTGTGTACAGAAAAGATATCGCCATATACAGGCAGCTTTATCGGTATAAATAAGGGCCGTGTGAATTGAAGCGTGAAATATTGCGTAAAACTTGTATGTGTCTTATAAGATGTAAGAACTTAAAACATCTTTTGAATAAACTTAGCAAAACACCTCTCGGTTAAATAAATACTGAGGTGAAACATCTTACACATTGTATCTGAGTTTTTTATATTCATAGCACAGGTTTGAAACAGCCATAATAGACATGTAAGAATCTTTAGAAGCCATGAAAAGTTTCAAAGCTTCCTAAAAGGTCAGAGATAAAGGATTCGACTGAATCAAGTACTTCTTCTAGCTACACAATTGGTACGAAAATAGCAGCTGTAAAGGTTGCACAGGAAAACGTTTCCACATGTTTTAAGTTCTACAGATGTAGCACATTGAAGATTGCACATTTTTGTGGAACTTCGGAAGTTGGTAGCTGAAGCTGTAGATGGTACGGCAATTTGCCGTGCTTGATTTATGTGTGGAGCTGCTAATCGTGCATAACGAATAGGCCAGATTAAACGACAACATTGTTACCTTCTGTATATTGCCCTGTTGCTTTGCTGGAACGTGAAAGATGTAAAAATTACCGAGTGTAAAGTATGAAAAATATCTTTATACATTGATAATAATCATTTCCACACATTGTAAAGAATAAATAAGCTCTTGCATATCATCTAATGAGAAGCCTATTTCATCTAGCAGGATACCGTAAATATTAATTCTTTTAGGAAGCTTTGAAACTTTTCATTAACTCAATAAATGGTTCGAATAAATTCGTGTTAGGGTCGGGTTAGTGTGGTCGATTGGGTCGGGTTAGTGATTGCCACCTTTAATTTAATGCCTAGATCGAGTTAGGAATTTGGCCCTAAACTTTTGTCCTTCATTCAGAAAAAAACAGATGATCGGGAAAAATATAAATTAATCAAACAATTACAATCATGCATTTAAAATATTGAATTGTAAACTTAATCTAGAGCTTAAGATAGTCTTTACATATTAATTTTTTTTTTTCTTATGATTTAATTTCTGATTTGAATGTTGGGCCGTGACCATGCAATAGCATGACAATCTAAATTTATATTTTAATGCTGCCACTTACTGAAACAATATAGAGATATTCAAATTTTATTTTATAATTTGTAGACATTTCCATATGATTTCATAACTCTATATAGATTTTAAATTCATTTACATAATTCTGGAACGTTGCTCTTTTTTTTTTTAACAATTAATTCTAAATATCTTTTGTAGATTTTGATTTGTCAATATCTATACTTTATTTTTTATTAATTTATATCTAGACCTAATTGTATTACTTTTCCCTCTTGAGCTCTCACTTGATCTCACTTAATTCACCCAAAAATCTTTGTATATTTAAGGGTAATGAGATGGGATGGGCTCAATAAATGTTAGCTTGATGTTATTCTGTATAAATATTCAAAAAAAAATTAATAGCGCTCCGAAAGAAATAATTATAGCTTCATCCCTGTTTTTTAGGATTTCGCCAGTTGTTTGCCGCTGATAGAAAGTGAGCAGTTGTATGTTTCATTTAATAGATTAAATAATAAAAAACGCAAAAGAATTCAAAAGTGTCGAATGCATAATGGAAAATATATAAGTCATTTAGAATATGTTGAGTGTCATTGTGTAGCTATAATGCAGTTACCAACTTACAACTGTCTATACATTTATGCATATAAATGTAGAAAGATATTAAAAGAGGCCGTTCATTTATTTTTGTATGGCTCTTCCCATCTAGCTTTGTGTATCTATTGTAGCCTCGTTCTCTGAAACTAATTAAAAAAGGATGGGGTTAGTTGCAAGATAAAATTTAATTCATAATTTATCTAAAATTATGGGTGCTATTTAAGTTAACAATTTTCAATTGCAATGATATCCTCTCTAGTTTTCCCTTTCCCTCTATGTAAAGTTTGAACAATACCTGTATTTAGAACTTGTTTGTAGACTATGTTTTTGGTCCACCCATTTTCTCCTTCATCTGTATTAGTGTTCGGCTTGATCAACACTTTTGTGGTAGACATTGATGTACCTCTCGAAAGAGCAACATATAATTGGCCATGAGAAAACACTGACTGGGGCAAGTAGATTCCCACATTTGGGATTGTTTGCCCTTGCGCTTTATTGATTGTCATTGTGAAGCAGAGCTTTACTGGAAATTGTTTTCTTTTGACGTGAAAAGGATATCCTTCATTTTGTGCCGGTGATAGAGGAATTCTAGGTATAAATACCCGTTTACCCGTATGTTGGCCAAATACAATTTCCGCATCAATGACATTGTTCTTGAGCTCCTTGCATATCATTCTTGTACCATTGCATAATCCATCTGATGGGTCCAAATTCCTAAGCAGAATAATTGGGCAGTTTTTTTTCAACTTTAAGCTATGAGGAGGCAGACCATTCGGAGTTAGAGAGTTTAAGAAGTCCTCCTCATAATTATTATTTATATCATCAGTAGCTTCATCAAAACTATTAAATACTCTTTCATCTCCGGGAAACAAAGAAATTATTTTTTCATTCAATCTTTCCACATCTTCATTCTTAGCAGCAAGTATTGCGCGACTTGTCAAATATTCAGAAGATTGAACATTTGTACTTAAGGCTGGGAAAACAATTTCGATAAGCTTCTCAATGCTTGTCACATCATTGTCATATGGAACAATCATCTCTTCTGGAATTTTGATATTCCCTTATGTATCTGTTGGCTCTTCACCGTTTCCAATTCTAAGTAGGAATTCACTGAAGTTAGAATCATTCCTAGCTCTCATATTTCTTGTTAAGGTTATCCTTTTCATTTTTGGCCACAAATCTGACTTAACCAAACTCGCTGATATAGTTTGGCTAATTGTAGCTCTCGGGACTACTGGGAGCACTTGTCGGAAATCACCTCTAAATACAATTACTTTTCCTCCAAAATCTTGATCATTTCCTGTTATATCCTTTAGTAGCTTATCAACATTCTCAATTGCCCACCGTTTCGCCATTGGAGCTTCATCCCATATTATTAGTTGCGCTCGACGCAGAAGTTCAGCTGCTCCACTTTGCTTGGACATAGCACATTCAGTTGACTCACTTGCATCAATTGGTATTTTAAATCTTGAATGTGCTGTTCTACCTCCGGGCATAATTGCTGCAGCAACTCCGGATGTGGCAGTTGCAATTGCAATGTGCTTCTTTGATCGAAGATGAGCCAATAATGCACGATACAAGAATGTTTTTCCAGTCCCACCAGGTCCATCAATGAAGAAGAGTCCACCATGTTGCTCCTTAATGCAATCTAGAATCATTGTAAAACCTTTTCGCTGTTCGAAATTCAAATTTCTCTCAGCTTCAACATCTTCTAGAGGCACTTCCACCGATAACTCATCTTGTATCTCTTTCAGATGATTACTTGAGTTGTCCACCATATAGGTAGGTATTTGTGGAAGATCATATGAATCGAGGCTTTTCCCCATACCCTTCAGGAAACAACTTAGACTTTTCAGTGTATTGGCAATTTGAAGATCTTGGGATGAATTTTCCACTCTTCTAAAATCCTCAGACATTGCTTCGAAGTATGTATCCCATAAATCTCTGACATCAGTAGGTGCACAGTAGACCAAGATAATTGCGAACAATCTTCACAATTCATAAGGCATTTGGAAAGTTATTGCCTCATTTAAGCATTCAATGATGCTTTTATCCGATTCTAGCAAACCCCTCTTTTGTGCTGCTTCTTTGAAATTAGCACACGGTACACCTTCTACCGTTAACAAATGTTCAAATGATTTTGGGCTCTTAACATGATTTAGTAGTAACCTGAGATAATATCTCTCTTCTTCAATCGGGTTTGCGTTATTTATACGGGCAATCACGTCCCCTTGTCTTCTTTCTTTCCAAAGTTTATTCTTTTTATCCCACACATAATGCTCCGGGAATTCTCTGTACAAATATTTCTCTTCTCCTTCACTTGCAGCACACATGGAGAAAAACTCGGTGAGCATGGTTTTTGAAGCATATTCGGTGCTCAAAATATTTTCCAAGTTTTGATTTGCCCAATACGTCATACACTGCTGATTTGGTAGGTGGAGCGGTAAGTTAACTACCGAAGGATATATCTCATTTAGATTGAATTCAAAAATTCTCCACATCGCTTCTTGAGCAGAGACCCACCGTGCATCCTGGAACTCCTTGATTTCATCAACCAGGTTTTCATCATTGTCTTGTGAAATACGAATTGCCACTCTATCGTGTCCTTTGTAGATATATTTGTACAGATACTTTACTGCTGTAACTCCTGAACAAATTTCAACATTGATATGATAATTATATCTCGATAACAAATAAGGATTGTAAGTTACAACCCATTGATTATTTAGCTGGCAATTTCGGACTCTTGCTGAAACTCCATTATTTCTTCTTTTGTAGATCGGATATCCATCTTTTCCTTGAAGTGTGCTTTCGCAGTATGGACGTGGGTACTTATACTTGCATTTTCCATCTTCCATACAAGAATTTTGTTTGTTCATAGCTCCACATGGTCCATGCATCATATGCTTTACAACTAATTTGTGTAAGGTAGGGAACTTTTCTGCATTGGGAATTTCGGCTGTAACAAAACTGTCAAATTGATTTGGATTTGTAATCTTATATTCTGACCTCAGAATTATTAACAAATGGGCATGTGGTAACCCCCTTTTCTGAAATTCAATTACGTGGACATGTGCAGCTACAGCTCCAAATATTTCCTCCTTGAAGAGTTGGTTTTTAAAATCTTGCAGTTTTGCTCGGAACACTCTTGCAGTCAAATCTGGTCGATCCTGAGCTTGTTGACCTTTATACAGTTTTTCTTGTATCTCTTTCCACTCTGGGTTGCAGGTCATTGTAATAAACAGGTCCGGTTTCCCAAATCGTTGTACCAAAGCTAAAGCATCAAGATATCTGCGTCGCATATCCCTTGGGCCTCCAATAAAGGATGCTGGGAGGATAATCCTTCTACCAACATCAATCCCTCGGGTCACTCCCCTCGAAACACTATCCACAATTCCTTGGTATAGTTCTGATCTTATATTTGACTGATTTTGTCGAAAATAATCCAATCTTGTCGTCTCTAGCTTTATGTACATATCAACTGCATATTGCTGCAATAGTCTCCCCGCAAACAAAAGTGAAGATTGCCTTGGATTTCATATTTGTAGTCTGTAGCAGCTATACTCTCGGCATGAGACTTTTTTGGTTGTGTCTCGGGATATAACTATAAATAGACAACCCTCAAATAATTAAATTTAAATATTTTGTTGAATTTTAAGAAGTTTATTATAGATTTCGATAAGTTACCTTCTCGTTCTTGTGATAGAACATCAGCAGCTGAGGAAAAACTTCGTACTATAGGGTTCTCATTTGTTGTTGAAGCACAAGCTGAAATAATCATTTAAGATTATAAGCCTAAATAGATATCATAACTATATATAAATATATATATTATTTATTCGCGTACACCAGAACGGGTCACATTATTATTTATAGTGAAATAAAACTAAGAATATATTATACAAAGTTTACCTTTTTTTTATCCGACTATTCTGCTTTCGGGTAAGATATCATAACTATATATAAATATAAATATATATATATATATGTATATATATTTTTTGTGTGTGTATTTAGAATGGACTCATATTACGTCTACATGTTCATGAATGTATATTAAAACTAATTTGATTAAATGATATTTAGCACTTTCGAAAAACTTAGTAAATGTTAAGTAATTACAATCCTTCAGTATGTGTTTAATAGGTAAATTGAGTAGCTATATACCAAGATATTTATTCGCGTACACCAAAAAGGGTCACATTATTATTTATAGTGAAATAAAACTAAGAGAATACTATACAAACTTTACCTTCTTCTGATCCGACTATTCTGCTTTCGGGTGAGATTTTTGAGATATTTTGATGCCATCCTGTTTGACCCATGGGAAAAAGTATGGGATATTGTAAAGGATCGTAACATCCGTAATAATGCTTTATTCAGTGTCTATGGCCTGAATGTGCATGGACTACAATATCTCTCTCAGATGGTATGCAACTGTTGTTGGAGAGTTATATACACGTTGATCTAATTTCACATCTTTTGCAATATGGAGTCGAACATTATCTATAGAGGGAAACTCTTTCAATCGTCTAAATATTTTTGCATATGGATTTTTCTGCATCACTCCCATGAGTTTTCTAACTGTTGCTTCACACAAGGCTGAGTTGTTCATGATTTTCATTCTATTATGAATTTCATTTTCTGTCTCAACAAAATACAACTGAAAATGTCCTGGTCCATTTTCGTTGGGTACTAAACCCGGTAGATTATGGTAAACCATTCCTTGTGCTCGAAATGTATATACTCCCTGCCTTGCTGATGCAAGTTCTTTATCTAATTTCACCCCGAATGATGTGAAAGAGAAAATGGAGTTATATGCTCGAATGTTTTTCGGAATTCACAGGCCTCATCTGATTCAGAAGTGAGCAAATCATATAATTCGTCTGGACTATGAAAATGGGCGAGCTTAATTTTACCACTATCACAACAAAATGTTGGCGGCTCATGCTCAAATCGAGTGGCATCACAATGCTTGCAGTTTTGGTTTCTTTTCAGTTCATGAATTTCTGAGCATAAAGGTTCATAATGTATCGAACCTGGTTGTACAGAAAAAAGTTATTTATACTATATATGTTTTAAAAAATTAATTGTAATTTATGTCTACCTTCTGTTGCAGAGGGAATCATTTGGGCTTTCAGAAGCAATGATGATTGCTTCTTCTTCTTGCGCGCTTGGACCTTTTTTATGTACTCCTGTTTTTCTGAAGGGCTCAAATTATCATATTTCCTTTTCATTAAATGAAGATGTCGTTCCTTGTACACTATATTTGCTGTCACAAAACAAAATATTATAAAATTCTCTTAAATCAAAGTAGCAAAAATTTATTTATCTGATACAGTTTCATCTTTGTAATAAAAAATAAAAAATTCATAAAATATTTAATTTTACCTGACGGTAAATTAGATTTGGCTGGTCGGCGATATTTTAGCATTGTATAAAGAATCTAAATTCAACAATGGAATTTTAAGAAAACCTGCATCGAAGACCAAATAATCTCTAATAAATTAATAAAATATCAGCTATAGAAAAGAAGCAAGGACGACATGATGATGTTTACAGAAGAAAAACCTTATGCATAGCCTTTTTAAAATTAATAGATAATAGAGAAAGTAACTAAATTATTATTCAAATATCGGTCGTTGTGGATTGGGATTCATTTTGCATTTTGATAATGCTCAATACAGATGAACTTGTATTAAATTGGATAGTAACACCTTCTTGTATAATTATGTTACTTTTTATCCCTTAACTTCTGAATTTAATATACAATATATAGATACTACGTATTAATTAGATGAAAGAAACACAAAGTTTATGCATTTCTCCAACAACAATCTTAATAATATTAATATTATTGGGCTAATCCAGTTTATTGATTATACTAACTGGATGATAATTTTCATGCATACATAAGTAGATATTATGTATTTTATTTTTGTAAATTTTATAGGTCGTAAGAAACACGGAATACAAAACAAATATCAACAGTGCCATATTTATTAAAAGTAAATGCACTAAGCCAACCAAGAACAAGCAGCGTGGCCCTTGTTTCAAGATAATTTCAGTCGGTCGGAAGGAGAACTTATTCAAAAGAACCTCACAGAAAACAAATCTTAAGTTCTTCAATAAGGATGCATGGAGGGATCATTTAATACACACACACATGTAAATGAATCGCGCCAATTAGAATGGCAAAGAGGATGATGTAATTGAAACTCATGTGTAAGTTCCAGATGAAAGATGATGAATTTTCTGCACTAAAGAATATTAGAGATCAAACTTTTAGCATTTGAGTCTAAAGTGGAATTCAAGCCAGTGCAAACATAAAATAAGATATCAAAGAAAATGATACATTCAGTATTAATAGGGGCAGTTAATTCCAAATTTTCCAACTAAGTGTTTGATATCTTCGTTGAAAATTATGATGCATATTTGCACACCCTGCAAGGAACAGTGTTTATTTTTTTTGCAAGCAACCCAAAATTGTTCATACAACCAACATTATTCAGTTTTCCTATTCTAACATTACTATATGAAAAGTTTTATGATGGTTAATTCTACAGTTTTAGTTAAGAACATCACTATTTTTTTATGTTGTCTATTTTGTCCTTGTTACCGTTTGTTGTTCTGGTTTAGGGCGCGCCACGAGTTTGAATCAATGAATGGGAAGTTGGATAACTAATACATCATAACTCTAGAGATGCATATGTCTATTTCTAAATACATATATGCATACAGAAACACTGTGCTCAAGGAAATCGAAAGCACAATCTAAGCAGCCATGGCTTCACACTCTCACCAGATCTATTGTGGTTTATGCAAATACTGCTGAATTGTTGACAGACAGAAGCAGTTATGTGTATATAATCTTTTCCACTGCCAGTTCAAATCATGCTAACATTAATATCAGTTGACTTCTTCTTATTTTTTTCCCTTTGTTATTTATAGAATACAAGTATTTTAGTATTGTTTTGTTATCTCTGACAATATTTATGAATTCAGATGCATTTGACTCCACATTTGGTGGGCCTGTTTTCAGTTTACAAGATAGAATAATGTTTTTCCTAACCAAAGGTAAGAAAATGCAAAAATATTTTAGTGACTCTTGAATCTTGATCCGTGTAGCTGGCCGATCTGAACTTAGAAAAGGTAAAAAAAATCACTGAATTGTTTGCTATGGATGGCAGAAGGTTTTGGAAAACATATCTTTGAGAGAAGGTTACTAATATCTATGGCATCAGTGTAAGATAATTCTCATGTCAAAATTTAAGTTCTGAGGGGTGGGTGTCTGATGCCACAATATTGTTAAGGGAGGATGTTCTACTACATGTTTTGATATCAACTTTCAATTTTTTTCAATTACAATATCGCTTACTTTTTCACATCTACGTGCATAGCTATTCCTATCATTAGATTCAACTGGCGAGACTCTATACAAATTTAATCATATCAGTTATTATATACCGAACGGTTGAGAACAGGAAGAAAAAAAATCTATTTAATCATGTCAGTGCATATCTGAGAGAGAATTACAGAGGATTTGGTAAATACAGAGGAAGAGATACTGCATTAGATTAGAGAAGAAGATGAGAGAGAATGCCTCATTTTCCTTTTTTGGCTAGCGTTTATTGTTCAACATGTCATCCAGCAACAAGTTCACATGGCACTTTGTGATTAGGACAATTGATCAGAAGGATGATTGCTGTAGCTTTGATATAACCGGCACTAAATAAACATTGAAGATAATGGTAATAGGTGATTCAGAGATTTCAAATTGAATTTTCTATCATTGCATTACTATATAGATAAAATCTTTGTCCAAAGGAGTAGCTACATTGAGACACAACCCAAAATAAGGAATTCTGTATTTTCTGAAAGTAAGGTTGAGATGACCCGGCCAAAGATTTGTACACTTCAGCAAAAACACAACGTTTATGCATTTCTCCAATTCTTTGTGTTAGTATTATGAGTATCTTATAAAGCATTACTAAATTTATGCATTTCTACTCTAAAAAATCTGACTTAAAAGTTTAACTGTGCACCTCTGTATCTGTTGAAGCAGTACAAATCCAAGTCACTGAATGGCTGAATTTCTGCTGTAGAAGTTGCATAAATCTACCTTGCACATAACAACGAAATACATAAATAAACTCAGAACAATACTAAAAACAGGATGATCAATTTCTGTACAGATTATGCCAACTTAAGTGATAAAGTTCAATTGTGCACCTCTTAAGTATCTGTTGAAGTAGCTGGCAGACTATATCAACGCCCGAATCCACCTCCGCATTTTTATAATATGAGAATCATAACCAATTGATGAGGTATGTAACATTAGATATATAGCAAAAGAATTTGAGACGAAGATATTGAATTTGAGATGAAGATATTAAAATAGCCTGAAATTTTGAAGCAGAGACATGTATATTACCTTTCAGATGACTATGAGACGACCAAATCAATTAACAACAGTGATGTCTTGCAAAGAAAAATGAGATGAAGATATTAAAAGTTTAATGGGCAGAAATTTTGAAGCAGAGGCATGTATATTTACCTTGCAGATTGAGCTAAAACTGTATTACTGTAGAGTAGAGAAGGAAGAAAGGGAAGGCAATGTGGTTTAATTACTGAATACTGTTTTTTTTATGCAGAGAAGGAAGAAGGGAAGCCAATGAGTCTTTAGCAAAGCAATTATGGTACATTGTGTAACTCCCAGTTATTATGTAGCATAGTAAATAGGATTAATTAACTACTTTATTTATCAGCTTTGTATCAAACTTAAGGAGATTAAGGAGATGTAAGGATATTTTCGTCCAAACACTATTATATAAGAAACAACCCATGCTTTTAAGGTTATGGAGATGACTTTCTTTGTGTAAATATTGTTGTTGCATTGTGATATTTCATTTAAGTTTAACCTTATTTTGTTGTTTTACACCACTAGTATTACTTCCGTGCGATACACGAAAGGTTGCTAATAAAATAAATTTTTTCACTGAATTAAATAACATATGGTTATATTATTTGAAAATGTGAACATTGTATACTTAATAAATAATTATTTTATTTTTTTAACATAGAGTGAAATTTTAAATAATGTAAATATTCGTTTCTCCCGTGTAATTTTTGAATAAAATATATATGTGTTAGTTATAAATAAATTATTGTTACATAATAAAATTAAAATAAATATTAAAATATATAACAAATAAAAATTCCTATGTTAAAATTATTTTTTATGAAACTCTAACATACCACTAGTTAGTCTGTATCCTTCTTAACCTATACGAATAACCGCCAATAGTTCAATTAATTATATATGTTAAAGCAAACACAAATATAATAACACACTACTTATTAAAAAAATAAGATGTGATAATAATAAAATAAAATGAATAATTTATAAGAAAAATAGATTTTCTTTTCAAATAATCCTATATATATATTTTAAAAATATTCTATTGTTTCATTTTTATATAATTTAATTCACAATATAAATGAATCAATGCACAATTAAAATTAAAAACTAATTCAACTTAAGGAAGGTGAAAAGATGGTTAAATTGATGTACTTTTTATGAAAATATATTAGAAACAAAAAACTAGTTAGTATTATAAAAATTTCTAAAGAGTTTTTGACAAAGAAACACACTAACAAAATGTTGAAACTGTAATATCTTTTAGGGATACATACATGAATATTTTTTCTTGAAAATGTCTAATTTGCAATTGGATGAATTTTTTTTTTTTTTTTTTTGTTTTACATATTTGGCTCCATTTTATTTTGTTATAGACACACATATTTATATATGGATTAATTTAAAGAATGAAATTAAGATGGAAATGTAAATACAATAGGTTCATTAATTAAAATATTCAAAAAAATAAAATTGTTAATATTTTTGTAGCAAAATTCTTCAACTAATTCTTATTGCGGCCTAAACATTACACCAAGAAACATATGCAATAAGTACTTAGATTTAACCAAATAATCAACCAATAAATATTTTTATTTATTTTATATAATATCATATATGATATGGATGTCAGACAAAAGATCATAAAACAATGATTAATTTTGGTGGGAAAATACAACTTAACAATTTTAACACTCTTATAATGTTTATATATGTGTGGATTTTTAATATATCTAAATAAATTTTCAAATTATAACTATAAATATTTAACTATTTCTTTCTAGAATTATATTCTCTTTGCAACTTTGAACATTTTCACTTGGTAATTTCAAGTATATTGAAATACTTCTTATTTCTAAATAAATACTAACATTAACTGTAGGTGTCAATTCAATTTCTTCAAGTGAGCATGTCTTGTAGCAGAGGTTGAGTAGAATCAGGAACCGGGTTTGGGTTGGGAAGAACGGGACCGGAGAGCCAGGTTAATATCAGATCAGATTTAGAAGTTATTGAAGAACCGGGTTTGTGACGGTTATAATAGAAATGTGCAACGGTTTTGGACTGTTGCATGTAAAATCGTTGTTGAAGACGCGTATCAGTTTGAAAAGCGGTTGAAACTGAATTTGATTCCAGCTTCCAGAACTTCTTGATTCGAGCTTAGCTATTTATATGCATTTGTTCTACTTGTAAAGACGAGTTGATACACGTAATTTTCCCTCCGAAACACTACACAATCATTAGAATTTGAGAGTTAGGGTTCTTAAGCTCAATTCGGGTTGTGAACTGGGGCTTCTAGTTTTCTGAGTTGTTTCTTGTAATTGATTATTTAGTTGAGTGAATTGAGGTGTATAGAGCCTCCGTGGATGTAGATCACATTGATCGAACCACGTAAAAGCTTTGTGTTCTTCATTTTATTTCTGGGTTTGCGTTCGATTTTGAGTGACTGATTTTCAGTTCGTTTTTCATTCATTTCTGATCGAATTCTGATTGTGTGTGTTGTAAGTGTTCTTAAACCTAATAAGTGGCACCGTCTGTGGGAAGCGTACACACACACTCAAAAGAGAAGAAGAAGGAATGGCTGGAGTAAAGATGGATGTGGAGAAGTTCTCTGGTAAGAATGACTTCTCACTCTGGAAGATCAAAATGAATGCAGTGCTGATTCAAAATGGCTTAGAATCTGCACTTCTTCCTGTTGATCAATGGCCTGATGCTGAGAAATCCAAGTTTCCAGAAGTGGATAAGAAGGCTCTGAGTTTGATATTCTTATGTCTGGGTGATAAACCTTTGAGGGAGGTTTCAAGGTGCAAGAATGCAGTGGAGGCATGAGGAAAACTGGAGGAACTTTATCAATCAATGTCTATATCTAACAAACTATTTCTGAAACAGAAATTAATGTCCTTCAAAATCTCTGATGATAAAGTCATTTCTAATCAACTTGATGAGTTTGTCAAGATGATTGAAGAATTGGAAGATCTGGGGGTGAACTTGGAGGATGATGATAAGGCTCTGATGGTGTTAAATGTTCTTCCAAAATCCATGGAAAGCTTTAAAGATGCACTGATGTTTGGAAGAGATGGAAAAATCAGTTATGAATCCATCTTGTCAGCATTGAAGACCAAGTGTTTTCAGAATCAGGGAGAAAAGGGTTCTGCACAAGCTGGAGAAGGCTTGAACATTAAGTTCAAAAAGAATTTCCAGAAGAAGAAGTTCCAGGGAGTTAAAGATAACAAATCTGGAAATCAGAATGCAAAGAAACAAGGAAACTGGGTTGAAACCAGAAAGTGTTTCAAATGCAAACAAGCTGGACATTTAAAGGAGGACTGTCCACAAAAGAAGAAGAAGCAGGAGATTCAGAGGGCAGAGGTGGCAATGACAAAGCATCAAGAAGACATCCCAGAAGTCTTAAACATCACAGCCACAAGGATGGAAAAGGAATGGGTACCTGATACTGGATGTTCATTCCACATGTATCCCGACAAATTATGGTTCAAAGATCTACAGAAGGAAGATGGTGGATGTGTACTACTAGGAAATGATCACTCCTGCAGAGTCAAAGGCACCGGATCTGTTCAAATTAAAATGTATGATGGAGTCATCAGAACTATTTCTCAAGTAAGGTATGTCCGTGGATTGAAAAGAAATCTCTTATCCCTTGGTTCTCTTGTGGCAAATGGCTGTCAGTTCAATTCCCTAGATGGTCATCTTCACATCACTAAACACAATAAGTTGGTAATCAAAGGAAGGCAACACAATGGCCTGTTTATTTTGATTGGATCACCTGTGTTAGGATGTGCTGAATCTGTGATAAGCAGAGAAGATGTTATGAAGTGGCATAGAAGACTGGGTCATGTTGGAGAGAAAGGGTTGAAGGAGTTATCCAAGAAGGGTATCATTGGTGAAATAGGAAATAGAACACTGGATTTCTGTGACAAGTGTGCTCGGGGGAAAGCCAAGAAGCTGCCTTATGCCAAAGGGACACATTCCACCCAAGAACCCCTGGATTATGTACATTCACATATTTGGGGGCCTTCAAGAACAGAAACTCATGGAGGGGGAAGGTATTTCATGTCCATCATTGATGATTACAACAGAAAAACTTGGATATATGTTTTGAGAAACAAAAGTGATGCATTCCTCAAGTTTAAGACATGGTTGAATCAGGTGGAGAACCTAAGAGGAAAGAAACTAAAACATCTTTGGACAGATAATGGCTTGGAATATCTATCCACTGAATTCACAGGTTTTTGTGAAGAGAAGGATATCACCAGGCACAGGACTGTCCCACTAAATCCCCAACAGAATGGGGTTGCTGAAAGATTTAACAGAACTGTGCTGGAAAGAGTTAGATGTATGCTGATTGATGCTGGATTACCTAAATCCTTCTGGGGAGAGACAATAAATACTGCATGTTATTTAATCAATAGGTCACCATCATCAACTCTAGGATTTAAAACTCCAGAAGAAGTATGGAGTGGAAAGACACCAAACTATCATGACTTAAGAGTGTTTGGGTGTTTGGCCTATGCTCACATTAGGCAAGACAAACTGGATGCAAGAGCACAGAGATGTGTATTCTTAGGATATCCTGAGGGCATTAAAGGCTACAGGTTATGGTGCTTGGAACAGGGAAACCAGAAGCTCCTGATAAGTAGAGATGTAAGGTTCAATGAGGATGTGATGGGATACAACTCTACTGGAAGTCAAGAGGAAGCTGATGGAGCTGTGGAACCTGAAAGAATTTCTGTCCAGGTGGAGCTTAATAAGGAGCAGATACCAACAGAGGGAAATACTCAAGCTCAGCAAGAAGATAACAGTTCATCAGAAGAGGAAGAGGGTCAAACTGAGATGGCAAATCTCAGAACCTATAGCATAGGAAGAGACAGGCCAAGAAGACAAATCCAAAGGCCTGATTTCTATGGACTAGCTGGAAGTGTATATTATGCACTGAGTGTAGCAGAAGACTTGGAGTTTCAAGAGCCTGGTAGTTTCAAGGAAGCAGTAAGTTGCAGTGAGAGTGAAAACTGGATAGGGGCCATGATGGAGGAAATGGAATCCTTAGAGAGAAACCAAACCTGGAAGCTTGTAGACAAACCAAAAGGACAGAAGCTAGTTAGTTCAAAATGGATTTTCAAGAAAAAGGTGGAGGCTGGAAAAGCTGATAAGATCAGGTACAAGGCAAGGTTGGTGGCCAGGGGTTTCACACAAAGAGAAGGCATTGATTACAATGAGGTATTCTCTCCAGTAGTGAAACATTGCTCTATCAGGTTACTTCTATTAAAGGTTACTCAAGAAGACTTGGAACTACAGCAGTTAGATGTCAAGACAACATTCCTGCATGGAGATCTGGTTGAAAAGATATACATGAAGCAACCTGAGGGCTTTGTGATTCCAGGAAATGAAGAGAAGGTCTGTTTTCTCAGGAAGTCACTTTATGGGTTGAAACAAAGTCCCAGGCAGTAGAATAAGAAGTTCAATGAGTTCATGATGAGTGCAGGATTCATAAGAAGCTTATATGACAGCTGTGTATATTTTAATAGAGGTTCAAGAGCTGAACAAGTGTTTCTGTTATTATATGTGGATGATATGCTCATAGCCAGTAAGAGCAGTGATAAGATACAATAGCTAAAAGGAAAGTTGAATTCAGAATTTGACATGAAGGATCTAGGGGAAGCCAGGAAGATTCTGGGAATGGACATCATTAGAAGAAGAGAAACTGGAACATTATGGCTTTCACAGAAGCAGTATCTGCAGAAGGTTGTGGAGAGATTCCACATGCATGAGTCAAGACCAGTAAGTATTCCAGTTAATCTACAGACTAAGTTGTCAAAGGATCAGTGCCCTAGGACTGCAGCTGAGGAGATTCACATGAAGAATGTTCCATATGCCAATGGTGTTGGTAGTCTAATGTATGGAATGATATGTAGCAGGCCAGACTTGGCCTATAGTGTGTCTCTAGTGAGCAGATATATGTCAAATCCTGGGGAATCACATTGGGAAGCCTTGAAGCAGGTGTTAAGATATCTGAAGGGGTCTGTCAGTATGGGATTACAGTTTCAGAGACAAGAAGCAAATGCTATACCATTGATAGAATATGTTGATGCAGACTTTGCTGGGAATTTAGACACTAGAAAATCCATTACAGGGTATGTCTTTACTTTGTATGGTACTGCTGTGAGTTGGAAAAGTGTGCAACAGTCAGTGGTTGAATTATCAACAACTGAAGCAGAGTTTATTGCATTAACTGAGGCAATCAAAGAAGCTTTATGGCTCAAAGGAATTCTCAAGGACTTGGGAATAAGACAAGGCTGTGTTACTATTCAGTGTGACAATCAGAGTGCTCTTCATTTGGTGAAGCATCAAGCTTTTCATGAGAGGTCTAAGCACATTGATGTTAGACTTCATTTTTCAAGGGATATCATTGAAGCTGGATCTGTTGAAGTAAAGAAAGTGCATACTTTGGACAATGCGGCAGATTTCTTGACTAAGGCAGTTCCTAGGAGTAAGATGGTACATTGCTCAAGCCTGATAAGGCTTGAACAATGTGAATAAACCTGGAGATAAGAAGATAGTGAGAGGTGATGAAGTACACTTGAATTCATTGAGGTGGAGATTTGTAGGTGTCAATTAAATTTCTTCAAGTGAGCATGTCTTGTAGTAGAGGTTGAGTAGAATCAGGAACCTGGTTTGGGTTGGGAAGAACCGACCGGAGAGTCGGGTTAATATCAGATCAGATTTAGAAGTTATTGAAGAACCGGGCTTGTGACGGTTATAACAGAAATGTGCAACGGTTTTGGACTGTTGCATGTAAAACCGTTGTTGAAGACGCGTATCAGTTTGAAAAGCGGTTGAAACTGAATTTGATTCCAGCTTCCATAACTTCTTGATTCGAGCTTAGCTCTTTATATGCATTTGTTCTACTTGTAAAGACGAGTTGATACACGTAATTTTCCATCTGAAAACACTACACAATCATTAGAATTTGAGAGCTAGGGTTCTTAAGCTCAATTCGGGTTGTGAATTGGGGCTTCTAGTTTTCTTAGTTGTTTCTTGTAATTGATTGTTTAGTTGAGTGAATTGAGGTGTATAGAGCCTCCGTGGATGTAGATCACATTGATCGAACCACGTAAAAGCTTTGTGTTCTTCATTTTATTTCTGGTTTTGCGTTCGGTTTTGAGTGACTGATTTTCAATTCGTTTTTCATTCATTTCTGATCGAAATCTATTGTGTGTGTTGTAAGTGTTCTTAAACCTAACATTAACAAAATAAAACCAAAAGTTATTCAATAATTTGAAGACAATTTAAAGTATGTGCAGTTTAGTTTTTGGGGTTTAGGGTTTAGGGTTTAGGGTTTTATTTGATTTTTTAATTTAATCAATTAAAATTTATACTTTTATTGTAAATATTATATTATTTACGATAAAAATTGATTAATGCAAAAAAATAAAAAAATCTTAGGTTGCAAAGAATGGAAAAAGATATAATTGAAGTTGGTTAGTGCGACAATATTTTTTAGGTTGCAAAGTGTAAAAATATATAGTTGAGATTGATTCACGAAAAAAAAATTATTGAAAAGTATAACAAATGTCATAAAATTTAGGTTACTACAAATAAAGTACTTTTAACACAATATACATTATATAAAAATATGAATAAGTAACAAAAAACAATCTCTAAAATAATTATGATATATTAACGTACATATGCTCAAAGGTCAACGTTTAATAAAACAAATATTGTTATAATATATACATATATATATATAGATATATACACGTGTGTGTGTGCACGTGTGGGTGTATGTATATTAGTAGATGTACTGATTTAATAAATTATTTATAAAATTAATTATTGACTTTTTACCTTTAATTTAATAAAATATGAGTTTAATTACATAAAAATTATTTTTTTACTTTGGTCGTAACTAAAGTAAAAAATATATTTGAAAATTATTGTGAAATATAATAAATTTATGAGTCCAGATTTGATGCACCTGGGACACGATGCACTTGGAATATTTTAAAGCATTAGATTCAGTCAACTTATAATTCAACCATTAGATCAAAATAATACTTTTTTCAATCATATTAAATGTCAAAAAGAAATTGGAATCACTACGAAAAAAAAAAATACAACAAAAAATAATAAGTCCTAAAATCACTAAATATTTCGAAGGCATAAATAATAATAAATAATATAAGTCCAGAAAATTTGAAGACCCAAAAATTAAAAAAAAAAAAAAAATATATATATATATATATATTTATAAGTCCACCCAACTATAGAAATAAACGTGAAAAATATATTTAAAATACAAATAAATTAAAAGTGGTAAATTGAAAAATAAAAAGGTGGGGAAAATATATTTAAAATACAAATAAAATAAAAATAGTAAATATTAATATGTAACCTGTCAAACAGGTAAATCTCATTTAGGTGTAACGTGTCCCAGGTGCACTCCAGAAAAGCACTAAATTTGTTGTACTTTGAAAAAATACTCAACTAATATTTTTTATAAGGGGAATTATTTTGTTAAGTTTTACAATAAACACTCAAATATAACCTAAATAATTAATCAATATAGAATTTTATTGTTTTAAAATTAAATATCTCGCTCATTATAATATATGTGATATGTGATATAGATGTCAAATTGAAGATTGTGAAAAGATGAATAATGTTATATATCATGCATAAAAAATGGATTAAACATGTAAAAGTTATTTGCATTTTAAAAAATTAAAAGAAAATTACAAAGTTTCCAAAATTGACAATAACTTATTAATTTAGTGTAAAAGTTTTGGAATCGGATCCTCTACTTGGCAAAATGACCAGTAGAGGTGTTGGGCAGCCAAATGCAGCGTTTCAATTTCAATTAATTTAATTTGATCTTCTTTTTTTTCCTTCTTTGCGCCAAACAGCAAAACGCAGCTTTCAATTATTAAATCTAGAAACTGTTTTACTTTTTTCTGTAGTCCCTAAAATAGGATTCCCTTTTTACCTTTCTTCTTTATCCCATTTTCACCTCTTCTCCACCATTTTTACCTTCAACCTAACAGATCAAATATCGAAAAAATATCAGCAGCTCCAAAGTATTAAGTTTAAAGCGCATTTCAGCAGGCTCCAACCGAGAATATTAAGTTTCGTTCTTGATTTTGTTCTTCTCAATCAGATTAACGGTAGTGTTTTTTCACTTTTCTTCTCTTATTCTTTTCAACTGTATCAAATTCTCACTCCTACTAGTGATTTTTAAAAATTTTGTATTCTCAATATTGTTGTATTTAATAGAAAATGTGGTATGACATTTGTTGAATTTTGCTGATTTTTATATTATTGAATTGTATGTTCTCGGATTTCTGTTGAATTGCTGTTGGGATAATAATGTTGATACGGGTTAGCAGGCAGGTCAAAGAGCTCAGTAATTATACAATGATGATGTATAAGAAAGTTCATATTTTGGATGTTAACTGTGGGTGGAATATAGATTGGTAAATGGACAAAGATTTTGTTTTTCTTTCTTTCATCCACTTGTTGTGTGGGTCAACCAATTTATTGCATTTAATATATTAATAGATTGATAAGGATATTCTTATTTGTTGTATTTTATGGTTGTATTTAGTATACAACATATTGATTTTTGGTTCATTTGGTTTCAATTAATTGATATATTTAATATGTAACAAATTGGCTATATCAATCAATGCCTCTATATATTCAAAATTTAAACAAGAAAACAATCTTATTGATCTTAGGAGTCTCTTGATGGATTCTACATCAAATGATGATTTCAAGCCTAAGATCGGTATGTAATTTGACAGTCTAGATGAGGCATGGAATTTTTGGGTTGATTACGGTGGGATAAAAGGTTTTGGAGTAAGAAAGCATTATCCAAACAAGAATAGAAAGACCGGGTTTATAACTTCATACAAATATGTTTGTTGCAAAGAGGGTGTCCGTAAAGAAGATAAAACAGATTATTTGACTCTTAATCCTCGGCTTGCGACTCGAACAGGTTGTAAAGTAAGAATAGGAGGCAAACATGTCGGTGGTAAGTATAATGTTAATGAGTTTATCGAAGATCATAATCACCCGCTCCATCTTCGAGAGACTATTCTTATGTTGGCTTCCCAACGAAGAGTTACAGAAGTTCAAGCACATGAAATTGATTTGGCAGAAGATGCTGGACTTAAACAGAAATCAACTTTTCAGTTTATGAGTAGGCAGGCAGGGGCTAGGGACG
Source organism: Ajuga chamaepitys (assembly GCA_958295605.1). Taxonomy (NCBI): domain Eukaryota; kingdom Viridiplantae; phylum Streptophyta; class Magnoliopsida; order Lamiales; family Lamiaceae; genus Ajuga; species Ajuga chamaepitys. Next base: position 20,525,266 of record OY282501.1, read on the forward strand.
GCCTTGGTTATACCCGGTTAGATGCAAAGAAGCATGGTGTATGGGGAAGTCGGATGCCTAATGCATTATTTTCAACAACAATTATCTAAAAATCCATCTTTTTATTATGCATGTCAGATGGATATGGAAGAACCGATAACTAATGTTTTTGGGCTGATGTAAGAATGATAATTGATTATGAGTTCTTTGGTGATATTGTGTCACTAGATACCACATATTGTACGAACCATGCACACCGACCCCTTGTTATATTCTCAGGTTTCAATCATCATAGAGGAGCAATGATTTTTGGTGCATCACTTTTATATGATGAGACTACTGCATCTTTCAAATGGTTGTTTGAAATCTTTTTAGAGGCACACAAACAAAAAAGACCTTTGACTATGTTCATTGACCAAGATCAAGCAATGACAAGGGCCTTACATGAGGTCATGTGCACGTGGCACTTAATGCAAAACGGAATCAAGCACTTGGGAAACCTGATGATAGATGGGTCACACTTCTTGTCTGATTTTAAGAGATGTATGTATGGTATTGATGATGAGACCAAGTTTGAGGAAGCATGGAGCAACTTACTAGGACAATTTAATGTTCAAGGAAACACGTGGCCACAATCTACTTACAATGTAAAAGAGAAATTGGTCATCTCTTACATGAAGTACGCTTGTACACTTGGTATGAGGAGTACACAACATAGTGAGAGCATAAATTCTGATATCAAGGGCTCCATGAATCCGAGCTTAGACATAGAGCAATTTTTTAAGCACTTTGAACGAGTCGTGGAGAAGAAACGGTATAATGAGATACGATGTGAATACGAGATACGTGAAAAATTGCGAAGATTAAACCTAAAGAGCTCTTCTATGTTGCGCCAACTTTCCGAGACGTATACTCCGACTGTCTTTCACCTATTTCAGATAGAGTTTGATTTGTTTGCAGCTGCCTATATAAAGTCTAAAAATCAAACTCAGTCATTGTTTGAATATGTTGTCGGGCTAATCAATAAGGAAGGGGAATGGAGGGTGAAATTTGATCCTAGCACAAGGATGGTTTCATCTAGCTGCTGAAAGTTTGAGATGGTCGGTTTATTGTGTTGTCATGTTGTGAAAGTGTATGATGTTATTGATGTGAAATGCCTTCCTGAGCATTATATCTTGAGGAGGTGCACAAGAGAAGCTAGGAGTGGGGTGGTACATAATTATATGGCCAATGAAGTTGAAGAAGATTCGAAGCTACAAAGTACACAACGATATAGGAGACTTTGCATGATGTTTGTACGACTGGAGACCGAGGCATCGGTTCACTCGTCAACTTTCTCTTTGGTTCATAAGGCAGTGTGTGATCTAAGCAAACAGGTCATGGAAATGCGGCTGACAGAAGAGAGCCAAAACAACAACGTCAGTGCCAAAAAAGTATCTACAGGATTTTCCATGACACAACCAAAGGGATTCAAGAATAAAATCGGTTTGAAAAGGTTAAGACGACTGAAGAGTTGGGTAGAACTTCAACAAAGAAAACAAGAAAAATAAATTCAAGAGCCAAGGTACATGAATTTATTATTATTGACTCTTTTTGGAACAATTACCTATATATTTAACTTTTACAATAATTGTAGGGCATTGAAGCACAGAATAAGCTACCTGCATCTTGTTCGGCACCTCTTGGGCATCATGGATATCGTCAAACAACTGGATGTGAATTTAATTTCACTGAATTCTTGATGGTACGACGCAATAGAGATTTTCAATAAATTAATTAAACAGAAACATAAATTTACTTAAATGATTATAAATCAACATTATAATTTTTTTCCACTGCAGGCGCTGCTTGATCATCCCTGGTATTTTGTTGAAGGCATGAGTTTCAACAAAGATACATCAAATTAATCTTCTTGATTAGTTGAGTATCTTTTTTTTTTAAAATATAATGGACACTAAATTTCAACTATTTTAGATTTTTTTGTATTTAATGGGCACTGAAGATATTATGACATTTTAATTTCAAGAGGAGATGTTATTTATTAATAAAATGTATTGTTAAAAAAAGAAAGGATACACATGCAATAGATATTGTTGAAAGATGGGTCATTTGGCTAATTAGAGAATGCACATGCTGTTTGGCGCAAAAGAAGGCAAAAAAAAAGAAGAAGAAGAATTAAATTAATTGAAATTGAAACGTTGCGTTTGGCTGCCCAGCACCTCTACTGGTTATTTTGTCAAATAGAGGATCCGATTCCAAAAGTTTTTGGCGGGAAAATTAAAATGACAATAAGACCCTCCATTTAATTTTTATATGCATAGATATTTATTTTCTTATAATTATTTGTGAAAAAGACATAAAACTAAAATATTATTCATTCCTTATTTTGTATTCACTACAAGAATTTTGCAAATAGACAACGGATTTGATCTATTGCCTAGTTATAAATAAGTCTGTTATTAATAGCGGTGTTGTTAAAAGTATCATTTTGACAACAATTTAAAATTGTTCTCTGTTCAGCAATAAACAACAATGTCCACAACAATACAAAAACGTTGTCTATTCAATTATAGACAACGGTGGAAAACTGTTGACCTTCTTGTAAAATCGTTATCTTTATAAGTAAAGATGACAGATAAAAACCGTCGTCTTCTTTAGTAAAGAAAACAAAAAAAAAAAATTAAAAAAAAAATCCATTGCCTTTCGATGAAAGACAACGGTTATATTATTGAATAACGTTGTTTAAATGCATACTTTCATATGAAAAACCCAATAGTCAATACATCATAAAATATTTACAGAGCATCAAATACAAAACAAATGTCAATAAATTTATCAATATTAAATCAATTACTATAATACATACTAAAACTTTATTAAACACCGTAAAACTCTTAAATTCAAACATGCCACTAAAAACCCCCTAAATCTGAACAGATCACTAAAGCTAATTCTAAGAAAACACAACACGAAATTGGTACTTGCTTCCCACTACTTGCTTCTTTCTATTTTACCACTTCACCTCCTTCGACCGATATGTGAAGTTCGGAAGCTTAACTTCTCTGTTCGGGGAAAAAAAGACATTACCCCACAACTCGCGCTTCTAAAGAAACTTTTCTCCCACTTTAATGCCTCGGTGTAGTCAACCTGAAATTTTAACGTAGAAAATTATGACATTGTTTGAGGAGAGGTATGCAAATCATTTAAGAGCTTATAGCAAGTTCAAGTGCAAGACGAGTACTACTTTTGAAGGTCTACAAATTTTAGAATGATATGAGCAATTAGGAGTTATTTGAACCAATGAAATCACTTTTCAGCAGCCTAATTAGAGAACTCTCCTTCGATAAAAAAATTATAGGAAAAGAATTTGAAATAGTAATACGTGATAAGGTTCATGTTAATATGTTGAAACCAATTCCCATAGCAATATAACCCCACAAAAAAAAAAAAAAAAACGATGTGCATCATTAACTACAATTGATAAAAATTGTCTTACATGTCAGGAAAATTTGATGGTACTCTAGATATTACTCCTTTTCTTAAGTGGGAAAAGCACAATTAATGAGCATTTAGGCTAAGTGGGTTTATAGATAAGGTACTACTCATTCCTTATTTTGAATACTCTACCTTTTTGCCCACATGCATACAACCTGAATCCTCATCTTAGGGGACAAAATTTATATTTTTTTGGTGAGATGGTCCTTTGGTTTGGTACAGTTTTACGCTAATTTAGTACTTTATTTTTTGCTAATTTAGTATAACAAAGGGCACAAATAAATTTATAAAAAATAATTTAATGTAACAAAGTTGTTGCGTCCCAAAAGTAGAGTATTTGCTTGCATAGATATCCCCCCTACCTAGTTTTATTATATATCATTATCTTCCGTAACTTTTGATTACATTGTAGTACATCTTCACAGTCTTTTTAATTCAGCAGAACACTCTAGAAAAAATAAAATAAAATGTAAAATCCATACTAAATTAAATTCTCACCTCGATAAACAGTTTCCTCAACTTCACCATTGCACTTGATACTGGACCATTTTTCAACCAGTTTCCTTCACCACGAGAGCTTCACAAATTTGCCAATGGAAATCAATTCAAAAAATAACAGCTCAAATTTAAATTAAATAAATAATAAATTAAAAGAAAAAATAGAAAATACATGAACAACCTTAGCCATTATAAAACACACAAAAAATGCTTAATTTATTTGAGTAACTTACAAGAGGTAATTACAGCAGAGTCAGATACTACATCATGCTGTATGAGCTTACGTATTCGCATCATATCATTCCGAGCATATAACGTAGTGTAATGATTTAAGCCAATGAAATCAAGGGACTCATTTCAGGAGCCTTTAGCCCACCAACTACTTCATTAAAACAGGGTAATGCCCAAGGCGAAGTGGATCCATGAACCTGTAAATCATTCAAATTTAATTAATTGCACCTTCTTTATTGTTGATCGAGCAAATGTTATTTTTAGTTTCATAAAGCTTTTTGGATGAATTACCATTCAACTCCAAAGTCTAAGGCTCTTTGTGCAGCATCTATGTCCTCGACACTCTCCGATATTGCTTCGTACAACAGGAAAAACATGGCCACAGAATGCAACACAAGTCTGCAAATCATGTCACTTTATCAACTGTACTACTAAAAGTTGGCAACTTGCATAACCTTTCATTTACTTGTGAACACGATCACCAACTTAAAAAAATTATCAAATCTAGTCTGTTAATCACCACAAAAAGAAAAAAAAAAAATTATCCATCCTCTTATTTTAAACCCAATTCCACCTTATCCATCCATCATTTAATAAATTATTTTAACAACCTAAATATGGTATAATATGTCATATTAGTCTACTTTAATCCTTTAAATAACATTCTATTCTTTCGAGAGTGGGCTTCATCAACTCCAAAATATCTATTGTTTTAGAGAAAACTTTCTTGGGATTATTTGCCTGAGAAGAGCAGAACTATTAGAAGCGTTTTCTTGAAAAGCCGATCGAGGCACGACAGTCGTGTAAGTAAATATGTTGCTCCCACTACTGCACCACTATATAGAACAATATTTTATCTTTTTATTTAGGGAAGTAGCAACAAAGTGGAAAAAACAATGGAGCAGTTCAGTCAGATTGTACCTATGAGGCGATGAATTTAATTCCGTTGTTACAGCAGAGTACTCAGCAGAGGCTTGGAAGTAGTATTTCACTACAAATATTCGAGTTAGAAATTCAGCAAAAAATTAAGATACTCAAAAGGGGAGTTTAGTAAAATACACTAAATATAATATTATCATATTACTATATGTGCAAATACACATAATAGACTGACTTGTCTAGTTAGATGATACAACAATCTAACATATATTTTATTGAGTGTGAATGTGTGACATATATTAAATGTAGCAAACAATTATTAATAAAAAAAAAATAAAAAAAGCAGAGAGGCACATTGATTGTAATATCAGAGTGGTTGATGTAGGGAAAATATATTAGAAAGAACACCAGGGTCTAACCATCATGGTATAAGAATGAGGAATGATATGTCTGGAGAGAAATGCTTTCTCAATGTAAGGAATCTCAGTCTCAAGCTATTGAACTTGAACCATTAAGCCATGCCCTCTTGCAGCAGTTGCGTCACTTCCTCATATAGATTATGAAAAATCTCTGCAGCAAACCTTCGAAAATCACAAGGAACAAACAACAATAAGACTCATTGAAGAGCAATATTATTCTTAAACAAGAACCATTTTTCTTGTAAGCAAAGGAGTCCATTTTGAAGTTTGTGGCTTTTGGTGAACTAAAATGAAGTGTAATAAGTCTCTCAGTCTCACTGCTCCACATATACTCCATAATGCAAGGCTTTTAATATAGACTTAAACCTCAGATATACTAAGAATCAAGGTTCTTCGAGTGCAAATTATGCCTTTCAAGTATTTCCTTCATACTTCATCACCACAGCAAAGTTACAATTTTTCTTAAAAAGAAATGCATTCATATATGCAACACATCAATGGTGGTCAAATTGCCAATGATCGGCCGATGACAGCCCTACTAAAGCCACACGGGCCGAATTAATGATGTGAATTTGCACTAAAATGGTACTGCATGGTTGGAGATGGCCTTAATCCACCCTAAAAGTAATAGGATGACAAAATAGTAATAAGTAAGTGTTTTACTTAAGTTATGACATTAGAATTAATGCATTAAGTATTTGTTGTACCAAGTCAGCAATCTTGTAGTGTTGAAATCATCATTAATTGGCAGTGGCACCACACAACTACAAAAAACCATATACAAAATCTAAATCGAGTAAGTAGTGGAAGAGATAGTGAGACTCTAATTAACCATTTGAGACCACTTAAACGTATCCTTTCAAAGCATTTACAAAGTCTCATGCGGCTTACATACTGCAGTTGAGTAGATTTTTACTCATATAGTTTCTTAATGTATTACACACACTAAATCGAATTATGTGTTATATTACCTGTTTCACCTTCGCTCACATTATGTTTAGTACACAACACCTGTTAATAGCAATATCACCTAACACATTAAACACACCAATGTAATATGCGATTTCAGAGAAAACACACAGAAATAAGCTAAAAGCCTCTTCAAGTACCACCTAGTGATTGGTAAGGTAATTGATATAGGAACTCAGTTAAGTAAATTTGACTAAAATTTAGGCTGTAATAATCTAAAATTTGGCAAAAACCATATTTAGAAATTATACTATTTGTATCAAGACAGGCACAAAGCTTAAGAAAATACCTGTGACACACTCCCAGGAAAAAAAACCCACAATAGCAAACACCACATACACATAGATGAAAGAAAAACCGCATTATTCTATGTATTCGCTGGCACACAGGGAACAAGAAATTCATGATTATTTATATATTATGAGAGAGAGAGAGAGAGAGAGAGAGAGAGAGAGAGAGAGAAACCTAGAGCTGGCATACTCGAAGAGCTTTCCAGTGGAAGAGAAGATGATGAGACCGACATCAGCATCGCAAAGAACAGAGATTTCTTCAGCTTTCTTAAAGAACCCTCTTTTTCTCTTAGAAAAAGTCACTTGACGGGCAGTGACGTTGTCTATTTTCTAGATCTGAATCTTCTCTCTAGCCATAGGAAGAACATGGAATAAACCAGTATACAATCAAATGGTGGGAAAAAAAAAAAAGAGGTTTCCAGAAATAGTGACAAAATCCAGGTTAAGTTAGAAAGAGGCAGTGTTTGGGAAGGAAATGTGGCATTTTACACTTACCATCAACATATAATTCAAGATAAGCAAGAGAAAATGCACCTTCAAAAAAGAATAGTTATACCTTGAACCCGAAAACAGAGGACGAAGTGTGAATAGTTCAGCCATTATTGCACACATAGCTCATATGTCTGGTGGAAGAAAAAGGAAAGAAAAATAAAAGGTAATAAGCACATCTCAAGGAATAAAAGACCATAACTTAGTATAGCAGTTGCTGCTATATATGTATTGACCAACTGCAGAACCATAAGTCAGCGACTGAAGTCAAATTTCAGGGGCCCGATACCTGCAGCACAAACATAACCATTGTATGATGCCTCTAAAGAAATAACAGTACAAGTATAGATCAAGGAGACAAACACCCACCATGAAGATCGGATGCCACGCCTCTGTTTGCTAAGGCTTGTATTGCCAAATAAATGAATGCTAGACTACTATCACAAAACATTCAAAAAAAGTAATGTCACAAGAAAACGGGCGGATCAATAATGATACTCCCACCTCACAAAAATATAGAAAAACCAACTATTTAGCTGCAAATGACTGACTGAGGAGACAAGCAGGAGCAGCATACCAGAGGCCCCTGATAGCATCAAACAACTTTTCATCAGCTGTCCACAATTTGCCGATTGCTCCAAATAACTTGGCAATTGACTCCATCTTTCTTATTTGTTGCAGCCCCCAAGCTGATAGTTGTGGCATGCACAATAATTTTCACAAAGTAATAGCCTATTTCAGTTAGATGTATGCTTGGCACCACATTAATTTCAAACCAAATGGCGTCGTGTGTTGGTTCACTTTAGGATAATGTAATTGGTGTATTGCAAGAAAAGTGAGATTCAACTCAATATCTTTGATAAGAAGATCCAAATTCAAATGAACATGTAGGTACTCTTTAGGGCAAAATCAATCTCTTCACTATGATCATGCTCACAGATGAAATCCTCAAATATTAGAAAAATACCCATGGATGCTTTAGTAGCTTCTATGATCTCTTTTGCTTTATCTTCATCTCCGACTACATCTGTCAGGCCTGCCAGTTTGTTTTCCGACAACTCTGCTTTATCCTCAACATTTTTTGCAACTTTGGCATACACGGACAAACATATATATTACAATGTCATGGTCGGTGTGTTACTTATAAATAGAGATATATAAGCATTCTTTTTAAGGTGATATATAAGCATTATTAATTTTCTATATATTGTCCATATGAAATTTCTCTAGATGAAAATTAATATTGACAAAATTCAAAGACCTTCCTTCTATTGTAACTATGACCCAGACCAAGTTGTGCTTTCTCTAAATCTCCAGGCTGTTTATATTCAAATCGAGGGATAAGAAAACCATTTAGAATACATTCCAAGAAGCAACAAAACATAAACAGATGAGATTGAACAATCACCAACCTTCAAGCTTTCAATGAACCGATCAAAATGCAACCGAACACCGCGAAGAAGTTAAGAACAAACTCATTGCTTTGGCGGGAATCTTAGTTACTTCATAAATATGTGATCCGAGCTTTCACTCTACCAATCCCAAACTGAATTTTGGCTTCTTACCTTCTTTGACCTTTGGCAAACTTAGCTCCAGAAAGTTCCTGAGCTCATCATTCATTTGACCTAAATATCACATCATCTAGTGAACAATGTCACAATGTTTTTCAGAAAACTAAATCAACAAAGGTCGGCCTCAATTCCACGTGTAGTAGATTACCACAATGAATATGAAATGTTAATAACTTCAATTTCTCAAATATCATTGAAAAATAGCTATGAGAAACTAAAATCTAGATAAATTTAGTTCCAAACTGATCAAATTACAATAGAAAAAACACTATTAGTAAAATAAAAACAGACACAACAGAAGAGATGAAATTTGAAGAACTAACTCTGCCACTCTCATCAGCACTCATTTCTGATATGTAAACAAGCAACAAGCCTCCCTTAAGTATCCATATCAACACAAACAACACAAACTAAGTTGAACCTTCAAAATCTGTCTCTACCACCGAATAAACATCTTCAAATCTGTCTTACCACATAACAACATCTAAGCTGAAACCAATTTGAAATAAAACTAATAGCAGTTCACCAGACCACCACAAATACCTGAGAAAGCTCCGAGAGAAGAATGGTCAGGGTAACACCACTCGAGGAAGCAACACACGTTCTGAGAATCCGGTTCACGATCCAGCTCCACCTTGGTGATTGCATCGAATTGTCTTCTGATTCACCCGTATTCTCGTACAGAATCGATTTAGCATAGTCTATGAATTTAAGAACTGGATCCTCTTCTTCTTCGACAGATGGCTTCCATACTCGGCATCTTCGATTTGTGTGTTTTTTTCCTGCTTGATTGAACTCCTTTCCAGCTTCCGAATTCTCCTCTCCTTCTTCTTCAAAAGACTCTTCCGCAGCTTCCAATTTCCCGCTCGATCTCCTTCGTGTATTTTCGCCACTCCAATTTCACCGCGTAGCCGTCGTCGCCGATGGATGTCGCGGCGGTTGTAAGGTCGGAAGGTAGAGGTGATAGATGTCGCAGATGGAGATAATCGACGATCTTAGGGCAAAGGTGTGAGAGCAGGGTGTATTAGGCAGAAGGGTTACCGAAGGAGGGTGTGTGAGAGAGAGAACCAGGAGGTGTGTGTGTGTGTGATGAGATCTGAATAATCTTAACATACAAATTAGAAGAGAATACTGATGGAAAATTCTGAGATTCATGGAAATTTTTTGAGATTGTTTTGATATTTACAGCAATCTAAGTGCCATGTGCTTGTGCGGGAAAAAGAGAAGGTGATTTTGGACGGGGGAGAGAGAGGGAAAAAGGGTGTGTGTGTGTGCGCGTAGACTGGAGACGAGTTGAGAAGGGTGTGGCACTTACATTTTGTGATATGAATATTAATAATATTTTTAATCGTATTTTATAATAAGGGCCTGTAGAGGTATTAGTAATGTGATTGATAAGTGTCTCATAATTTATTTCTTGTTGTAGTGATGGGTTAAAAGCCCGACGATTTACGTGTCGTTCGGATAATTTTTGTACATTATAACGGGATAGTTTGGACCGGACTAATAAATTTTTGGCCCGATTACATTTTGAACAGGAATTAAGCCAGAATTTAACGAAGCCAAAAATAGGAGACCCATGTGGAGGCGGGATAAGCAAGGCCTATCGACCGAATTAATTATAGGCGATTGATGATGGAGCCTCAAGCCCATCTACTCACCACATTGGAGGAGAGGGAGCAGGGCATCTCATAAAAATAAAATGACTACTGAAAATACTAAAAATAAAAAATGAATTTAAAAACATAACCTGACCATAGAGATGGAAATCCGGACGGGGCCAGGCCCGTTGGACTAACACCATATTTTAGGCTGGAGCGGGCCGAGTCAAAATTTAATTGGGCCAAAAATTAGTAGGCCCGACCCGAGTTATTACCCTATGTAATACATTATGATTATCGGGTCGGCCCGATAATTCCAATAAAGAGTTTATTAAAATAAAATGCAATATATAAAATAAAATCATAATTATTATTTTATTTCAAATATATTATTAATTATTAAAATTAAAATGAAGAGTTTATTAAAATATCTAGAACTTAATTTTACTAAATTTCAAATAACATAACATATTTTTACAACATAATAAAAGTATTGTAAATTAAAATGCATTTTTTACAACAATTTTGCAAAAATGTTGACACTAATGTTGTCTATTGGAGCAATGTATTGCCAATAAACAATAGATTTGGGCAACTGTCATTAAAAATGTTGTCTATCTGTGGGAAAAAGGCGATAATAGACGACAGATGTTGAAAACAGTTGTAAAATTGTTGTCTATTAGCATGTCTGTCGCTAATAGACAACAGATAGGGGTAAAACGGTTGTTAATTGATGAATAGACAATACTGCTGGAAAAAATTGTTGTCTTTTAATTATTGTTTATTTATGAAATGGTTGTAGTGATTATAAATAATTCAAGTTTTGTTATTACTTATTACTATTTATTATGAAAGTAAATAATATTAACGCACGGGCTTGACATAGTGGATAGATTAGAAAAAAACTTCGGTCCCTATAAAAATAAATTATCAGCTCCAACTTTGTCTCTGCCACATCTTTGATAATAATTGGAAGTCATATATAGTTTCAATTATTTTCAACTTATTTTGGATTTTGTTTCATAATTTCCTTAGCTTTTTATCAGTTTAATTTAATATATTAAAGATCGAGCCCTTCAACGCCGGATATATCCAAAAGAGAAGGCACGCATGGTTTTTTTTTATGGTTGTCCTGTTTTCACATTATCCTATATTATTCAATTGCAATAAGCATGTATGTATTAATGTTTTTTTTAATATTTAGATTAGGAGTTGAACTTCTCTGTAGATACGCCTCGATTAAAAGGTATTTGACTAAACTTATAAACTCTTCAAAATATTTTATAAGATTTTTGAGAGTTTATAAGTTCGTGAAATATGTTTGGCAAAATAAGATGTTAGACAACTTATAAGATGTAAAAATAATCTCCTAGAGCTTATATACTCTAAACAAATAAGTTCCTCTAATCCATCTTATCTTTTAAGATCTTATATATAAGTTACAGTTAAATTTCACCTACTACACACTTCAGACACCACACATTTCACACACTTGACACACTACACACATTTCACACACTACACACACTTCACACACTACACACTACACACACTTCACACACACACACTTCACATACACACGCTTTATAGCTAAATTACTCCATTCAATTGCTAGCTTATAAATTTTTTTTATCCAAACACTTTATTAATTTATAAGTTCTTAACAAATTATATCTTATAAGCTCTTTAAACAACTTATAAGATGTTGAAATTTATAAGATATTTAAGATAAATTTAGTCAAACACCATCTAACTAGCTTGCCTCCACCCTGGCGTAAGTCACGTAAGCCACACATAATAAAGACAAACTTTATATTTCATTTTGCTCTTTAATTAACAATAAAAATGACAGTTTTTTTTTTTTCCTTTTTTTTCTTTGTTATATGGAACGCAAAACACGATAGCCAAAAAAAACTTGACATGCTCCCTAAAAGAAATTTAAACTAATTGACATGCTAAAAGAAAATTTTCTTTTAGAGATTAAATTTGTAACTGTTAATATCGGTCAATAAATATAAATAAAATAGAAATAGAATAGTGACGAAAATTAACAAAAAATAATTATTATCAGATTAGTGACAAAATAATAACCGAATATTAAAAACGGACATTTTGGTCTTTAATTTCACAATAGAAATAAAAATTTCTTCGCTAAATTAGAGAAGGAATAAATCGATCTCTGAATTTTCAGGATAAAATAGAGATCTACTATTTCGTCTCAAATCCGCCCCTATAATAGTTTAGATGCAGAAAGCATGCGATTAGAAACAAATTTTCCCATCTCTAATTTAATTTTTTCTTGTAGTCACTACTAGAAACAAGGCATTTTGCCACTACAAAATGTGGTTACAAAAAATGGAGAGTAGTTACAAAAATATTTTTAGTAACTAAATATCTAAAAGTAGTTGCTATAGGGTAATCACTTATAATAAGATGCAAAAAGTTTTTTTGCTACTACTTTATAGTTACTAATGTATTTGTAACTATTTTTTGCAACTACTTTGTAGTTACTGATATATTTGTAACTACAGGTAGTTGCAAAAAAATTTGTCATATTGTAGCAAATTTGGTCACTACAACATAAATGAGCTAATGTAACACCCAAAAAGTGTTACATATATACTAAAATGTGTTACCATAGACTTTAGGTAACACTTTATTGGTGCTACATTTGCCGGTGCTACCTAAAGTCTAATGTAACACTTTTGATGATCTTCAGTAACACTTTTAATAAGTGTTACATTAGAATTTAAATTGTAACACTAAAATAATTCTTACATATAACCCCCTTTATGTAAGGCTTTTAACTGAAAGAAAAAATAAAAAAATTGTCATTGCTGGGTTTCGAACCCAGGTTGCTAGACTACAGGAGCTTAAGTGCAAAGTCTCAACCACTAGGCTACAATAACTTTTTTAGTTATTTTTTTAAGAAAAAGAATATATACACATGATTTTATTGTAACATCAATAAAATACACTCAAAATTAAGTTTTCATCAAACTACAATCTAACTTAATTTTATTTAGGTTATTCATATCAATTTGACACAGTGTTTCCATTAATTTTTTTTTTCATTTTCATCCACTCATATATGTATATGTATATATATATATATATAACTTATTTTATATCACATTAATTTTATTTATTTTAATTACCATAATTCTATGTATTAAGACACCTTAATTGTTGTGTTTTATAGATTTTAAATAAAGAAATGAACTTACAAACATGAAGAGACATGACCAAATGTCCCAAGTCTAGTCTAGGTTCGAAAACTTAAGAAATGTATTCAAATTCTTAAAGGCTAAAGCTACAAGTCTATTTTGTAATTGTTTAGTAAAAATATCATGTGTGTATATCTATATACATACACACAAATAAGTCACAAATAAAATTTAATTTAATTTTTATTACGAATAAGTAAATCTTTAGGTGCTCTAATAAATTATTATTTTTGTAGACCTGAGTCGATCGTTTTCACCACTTACAGATATTCTGTTGTGATAATTAAGATGTAACACTTGAGACAAATAAAAATTAAAGTCACATAAGAAAAATAATCCACAAATATTTAATTAGTTTAAAATAAAATGAATAATTTTATTATTTACAAGTGTTACTTATTTATAAGTGTTACATAAAAGTGTTACTTATTTAAAAGTATTGCGTAAAAAGTGTTACCTAAATGTGTTACAATTTAGAAGTGTTACGTTCAAAGAGTTACATATTCAAAAAGTGTTACTCGAAAGTGTTACATATTCGCAGATGTTACAAAAGTGTTACATGAAAGTGTTACATATTCATAAGTGTTACAAAAGTGTTACATAAAAATCAAAATTTTTAAAGTGTTACAAACGAAGTGTTACATAAAGCCATTTATGTTGTAGTGGGTTAAAATTGTATGAAATATTTTATGTAACTACTAATAGTTACAAAATGAGTTTTTTTTAGTAACTACTTTGTAGTTGCAAAAAATTAGTGATAAATACATTTTTTTCTTGTAGTGAGTGTCTACTGCCATAATCCTTCAGGATACAACAAGTCTTTTATGTTAACTGGAAGCAAACTCATTAAAAAAAATTGTAAACCCAGCAATCCTTAAAACATGAAGTGACAGAATTTTTCACTCTTAACCGTGCAACATAAACGGAGTATTATTTAGGGGTCACTTGGCTCAAAATAAAAAATGATGTGAAATAGTGTGAGGGAGTTGTTCATAAAACGAGGATTAATAGTTAATTTTTTCATGTGTACCAAGAGTGAAAAATGAAATATAACCTCTTTTATTTTCATTACCCACTCTCAATCCCGTAACTCCAGTGAACTAGGAGGACGCGCATCCATTAAATATGCTGAAAAAGGTTATTGTTCGCAGCAACGATATCAAGAGATTTTTGGGAGTCATAGTGGGTTTAAGAGAGGAGAGCCATAAATGTTGGTATGAACACGTGAGAAATTATCAATATGTTTGCAAAGAAAGTGGAAGAGTTGTTCTCGATAAAACATTAGTTGGAAACGCCAAGTCATTAATCATAATAGCACGGTTTCGTTTGAAAAGAGTCTTTTGAAATGTATATATTTTTCTTACTGATAATGCGGGGACGGATAACAAGTGGTTCGCAATTAAGACAATTTCCAGGAATAATCAAGTAAGCAAAAATATAAACGACACGAGGACTTACATGGTTCGAACCAGAGATCTACGTCCACGGATGAAGGCAATAACCTTCAGAGATGTTTCACTATCTTTGTTCTTGAATACCGGAGTATAACCTTACAAGCTGTAGTTTTAGAATTCATAATTGGAACCCTAATCTAAACAATACTTTTCCTATTTATACTATACAATAACAACCCTAACCGAATCCCTAAAAATCCGGCGAGCATATCTGCGTGGCTGTTTGGAAACTTGTCAATCACGTTGTGCATGGGCGCATGGGCTTCGTCCAGCTGTGCTGTGCATGGGCTTATCTGAGCTGGGCTTGCGCTCTTGAGTCCAATTGACCCGGTTGGCGGGCTGGACCGACCTGGGGAGATTGGGCCATACCTATCAGATGCCCCCCACCAGCTGGAGCGAGGTAGGAGCTTCGGTTTGATAGATGCATTGGATCGGCCGATGTGTATGTGTGTTGTAGCCGAAGTTATATCTGAGTAGCACGAGAGTCCCGTGTAGTGGTAAGATAGCACCATACATAGGTGAATGGAAATACCCCCGGGGTGAAAGAATCAACCGGAGTCGAACTGAAATACCCCCGGACTAATAATAAAAAAAAAAAAATCAGCCGGAGTTGAACTGAGATACCCCCGGGGTGAAAGAATCAACCAGAATTGGAATAATGTTCCCCCGAGGTGAGGTAGTTGACCGAAGCGAAGATAATGTTATCCCGAGGTGAGATAGTCAGCTGGAGTTGAAAGAACGCTCACCCGAGGTAAAGCATTCAACCGGAGTTGAAATAATTCTCACCCGAGGTGAAATAGCCAACCGGAGTTGAAATAATGCTGATCCAAATCTCAAGGCACGTCTGTTCCACGCGCCTAGGTAACTGTGAAGCGCGTGATAAGCACGCATGCATCATATGCGTTGAATGCAAAAGGTCGCAATCTGGGCCGTTAATTCTTGAATGTATATATAAAGCGTGTACAGGAAGTTTTCACTTTACTTTCATTTGCAATTTGCGACAGACAAAGAGCGGGAGAAAAAGAGAATCACCTTGCAAATTTCTGATCAACATTTTATTCGAAATAAGTAAGTATGTTCTTCTTCGTCTTTGTCTTCTATTAGGGAGTTGGGAACGGTGGAACGACCGCTTGACGCAAAGCCATTGCGTTGTATTTTCCCGGAGAAGAGGAAAATTAGGACTGTGTATCGGGCGGATGGGAGAGAAATGGAAACCCGGGCAGTAGACTTCAGTGATTGCCTTGAGGAGGACTTCGAGGTGGCCTTGGAGGCGCCTCGAATGACTCGGGCGCAGGTAGAAACGCTGATACCTTCTTTTTATTTTCCGTATAATTTAGAATACATAGTGCCGGAGCCCAGTTACCGAGCTTGTTGCCCGCCGACGGGTTTCATTGGTGTATATATAGATTAGTTGAACGTGGGGCTTAGATTCCCCCTGTGGGACTTCGTAGTGCAACTTATAAGGTATTACGGAGTCGCACTGTGCCAGTTAGCACCCAATGCCGTTAGGCAAATAGTAGGGTTTTTGGTAGTGTGTAAGAGTATCGGGGTAGAGCCCGATGTAGGTTTGTTTAGATTTTTCTTCCAGCTTAAAGCTTTCGGGAAAGCGAAGGGGTGGTACTCGTTTAGTCCGAGGCCCCAAGGTGGCTTTAAAGTAAAGAACCTTAGTAAGGTGGAGGGTTGGAAGGAAAAAATTTTGTTCGTAAAGGTGAGCGTGACCCTCCCGAGGTGGAGACGAGAGGAGATTGTGGACAGTGCCCTAGTGGCGGAGCCGGAGTTGGTAGAGGACTTCCACACCGTGGGAGTTTTTAAACAACTCTGCTCAGAGGAGGAGCTTGAGGAGATTGTGGACAGTGCCCCGGTGGCGGAGTCAGAGTCGATAGAGGACTTCCGCACCGTGGGAGTTTTTAAACAACTCTGCTCGGAGGAGAAGCTGGAGGAGGCGGGGTTGAGCCTCTACTACTTGGGAGGACCGGAGGATAACCCGACCCGGGGTCAGGGCTCTTCTGCTGGGGCGTCTGAGGAGGGTAGGGCTATTTTCTGTGTTATGCAAGCTGTTATATATGGTATGAGTGCTAATTGTACATTGTGTTTGCAGTAGAACGCTTCGGGAAAGATGCTGCTGGGAGCCCTTCAATGCCCCCGGCATTAAAAAAGAAGGGGACAGTCGGCGAGGCGGCATCGAGAGGAGGGGTGTCTCCGGTTCAAGGTCGGTCTTAGGGGACCGAAGATGATGTTGTGGTGACCTGCCTGACACCGAGATCAAGGAAGAGGCTAGAGCCATCATCGACGCCTCCTGCGGAGGCCAAGAGGATGCGTGCGGACGCTGCCCCCGAGGTACATGTAATAAGTTGTTCCATAATAAGCTGTAACATGCTAACAGATTGTTTGATCACAAGGGCAAACAAGCATTCTGGGTCTGCAAGGACCCGAGGCCGAGGAGCTACTGCATTTGGCCCGAGGAATTATGGAGCTAGGGTGGAGGAGCGAAAAGGAGGCCAAGGAAGAACTGACCGAGGCGCTAAGGGAGCTCCGATCCCAAAATGACAGGCTTTCGCACGACCTGTCCGAGGCCCGAAAAAGAGCCTCCAAAGTGGAGAAGGAGGTCGCTCGACTGCAGGGAGTGGAGGCGGAGGCGGGGCTGCTCCGCAGTGAAGTGGCGGAGCTCCGTGCGGAGCACAAGGGGAAGGATGCGGCTGTAATCGAGGGCCAAGTGGCCATGCTGAAGACATTTGCTGGGAAGCTCCTTCAGATGAGCACGTTCCTCGACTATCAAACATGGTTCGTGGCCGTTGGCTACACTGCGACCCGCTCCGCAGTCTATGTGGACGTGGACGTTTATCGTCCAGAGTTCGGATATGACTATAACTCAGTCGGCGCATTGGAGAAGGCTTACTATGAGGTGCTGGCTCAGGTTCCGGAGTGGCCCCTAGTGGAGGCGTTGGCGGAGAAAGGCAAAGTGTTGACTGCCGAAGAGGTCACCGGCTGCAACGCCGACCAGGACCAAGAGTTCCTGGCCTACAGAAAGGGGGAGTTCGCGTCGGAGCCACGAACACGAGCCCCACCCCCCAGGATGGAGCCTCTAGCAGAGGTGTTGGAGGAGGGCGCCGGGGACAACCAGGCTTTACCTGAGGAGGGGGAGCAGCCTGCGGCAGCCGAGGGGACCAAACCGGGGGAGGTTAGTTCCCCCAAATTTTGGATAAATTGTAAATGTTATAGATAGTAGATTCGATGTATGGGCTTTGTTGTTGATGTATTTGAACTCCCATGATTGTACTTGATGATTTTGGTTGTAAAGTTTGAATGATTGTTGAACCATGTTGGTGATTTTGATTTGATTTAGCGTGATCCGTGTTATGTATAGTACTGAACTTGTTGCTGCGAACAGGAGAGCACGGAGGAGCTGCACAATGTAATAAAGCAGCTAATGCGTTCTCTCGACTGGTTCCGGGGCGAAAGAGACAACTTGCAGAAGCACGTTGTACCCCAACTGGAGAGGAAACTAGCCGCTGCCCAGAAGAGCCTGGCCGAGGCAGAGAAGGCATGCTCCGAAGCCAAAGAGAGTGCGCTGCACTTCAAGCTCAGTGCATTATCAAAAGACGCCGAGGTGGAGCGGATGTACGTGCATCACCGAGAATACGAGCGAATGTTAATAGAATTTGGTCTGTTAACATTTGAGGACCTCGAGGCCCGGACAGTTAAGGTACAAGCTGAAATAAAAGAACTGATGGACCTCGGGAATCCGAACTCGGCGGAGTTGTACTGGAAGCGGCTTGTGTTGGAGCTTCTCCTCAGCATGTACCAAAATCTTGAAGGTCGGAAGAAATTGCAACGCACACCTGAAGAGAACATTGCGAGCTGCAGTCGGGCCAAGACCTCTAAAACACGCAAAAGAAGGCCAATTCACACAGCGCGGACTAGTGGAATTATAATTGAAGAACCGAGCACCGCCATGGCGGGTGGGGCCAGCAAGGAGGGGTTAAGGCCTGAAAGAAGGCCGGCAGGGCGGCAAGGGCCGGAGCCGGAGCCGGAGCGAAGCCTGGAGTCCATCGAAGAAGTTCGGGAATTCGCTCAGGAAGTCGAAGAGATGGCCCCGGCTGAGTGGGACCCAGTTGAATGGGACATAAGTCCGGGCCAATGAAGAGGGAAACCCAACCGAACCGCGAAGGGCAAGGCAGCCAAAAGGGCCCAAGGAGCAGAGGGGTGCCCCGGAGTGCTGCCAGATCCCGGAGGAGTCCAGGCACAGGGCAAGGCTTGCCAAACCGCCGGAGTGCCGAATTTTGGTTAGGAGGCAAGAAAAAATAGCATGTTGTAATATAGAAATAGGATGTAAAAGATAAATTTGTTTGTATGAAATATATATATTTAAAAGAAAAATTTTGATATTTTGTTTGTATGAAAATATGCGCGTAGGTAAAAATGTTGCTTTAAACGATGTAATGCAAAGTAGAAGTTCCAGTCCTCGGGAGGACACAGTATATTGGAACGCGTCCGGAGACAAGTTAAAACACATGCCCGGATGGATCGGGCGGGAGGTTACTGTAGTCCGAAGACAAGGTTTGAGACCTCCCCGGACGGATCGGGCGAGAGGTCGCTTTGGTCCGGAGACAAGGTTTGAGACCTCCCCGGACGGATCGGGCGAGAGGTCACTTTAGTCCACAGACAAGTGATAAAGTAATACCACTAAATGTATAGTTGTGTGGGCCGGGGCATCCCCACGGCGCATAAAGTAAATAACATGTGTTAAAAATCATCGCATTAAAATCCAATGTTAGGACTAATAGGAATACAATGTAATTTAAAGCTGAAAGACAACAAAATTAATATACTGGACTAAGTAAGAGAACACTGCAGAAAGTAAAAAGATAGAAAAACATCTCTCTAACCAAGCGGGTTAGAGGAAAAAACGCCGCAAGTTGCTGACGTGCCAAGTGCGGGGTACCGGGGTACCATTCGGATGTGCAAGCTGATAGCTCCCGGAGGCATAGGCAGCAGTGACGCGATAAGGCCCTTCCCAAGTAGCTTGCAGTTTTCCCTCGAGGGCGGCTTTGCTAGTAGAGTTTAGCCGAAGCACCAAATCTCCGACCTGGAACTGTGTTCTTCGGACCCGGTTGTTGTGATATCTAGCCGCTTGTTGTTTACACTTAGCTTGACGGATGAAAGATTGTTCGCGGCGATGTTCAAGCTCGTCGAGGTTGGTCCGGAGTGCTTCTTCATTGGCTTCAGGATTGAGGTGTAAAAGTCTGGGGCTAGGTACCCCAATCTCGACAGGAATGACAGCCTCGGAGCCGTAGGTGAGGCTATAAGGTGTCTCCCCGGTTGAGGAATGTGGCGTTATGCGGTAAGCCAGAGAACCTGCGGAAGATTCTCTGCCCAGTGGCCCTTGGCCTGGTCTAATCTTTTCTTTAGGCCGTTGACGAGAGTGCGGTTCGTCACTTCGACCTGGCCATTGGCTCGGGGCTGAGCTACCGAGGTGAAAGCCTATTTGATGTGCAACTCTTCGCACCAGGATCGGAAAGGATCATTGGCAAACTGTTTGCCGTTATCAGATATAATCACACTTGGGATGCCGAAACGGCAGACAATGTTACGCCAGACAAATTTTAGAATGTTCTGGCCAGTAATGGCAGTGAGTGGCTCGGCTTCGACCCACTTAGTGAAATAGTCAACAGCGACCGCAAGGAACTTAAGTCCTCCCGGGGCAATTGGGAAGGGGCCCACGATATCGATGCCCCACTGGACGAACGGCCAGACGCTCTGTATTCCGATGAGTTTGGTTTGTGGTAGGTGCTTTACTCGGGAATGCCGTTGACATTTGTCACATTGTGACACCAAATTGTGGGCATCATTAAACAAGGTGGGATAGTAGTATCTCCACCGAAGTGCTTTCTTAGCTAAAGTACGTAACCCGATGTGACTTACGCATGATCCCTCATGAAGTTCCCGGAGGATATAGTCGGCTTGGACCGGATCAAGACAACGGAGGCTCGGCTGTAAGTATGACTGGCGGTATAAGACCCCGTCGTGAAGTGTGTACTTCGGTGCTTTCAGAATTATCTGTCGAGCAAGCACTTGATCCTGTGGTAGGGTGCCATCCCGGAGATACTGAATGATCGGAGTCATCCAATTCGGATCAACATTAGTCGACACGGAGACCACCTGTTTATTGATTGAAGGATGGGTAGCTTCTTCGATAATTATGTTCGGAGACACACTCGACGGAAACGCGGAGGCCATTTTACTGAGAGTATCAGCCTTAGAATTTTCTTCGCGGGGGATCTGCTGAACATCAGTGGAGGTAAAAGTTAGTAAAAGTTTATGAGTTAAAGCCAGATACCTTTTTAACGTATCATCTTTCGCCGCATATGTGCCCTTGATTTGGCTGGAGACGACTTCAGAATCAGTGTATAACCGGATATGCGAAGCCCTGAAGGTTTGAGCGAGCCGGAGCCCAGCAATGACTGCCTCATATTCGGCCTCGTTGTTGGTCACTTTAAACTTGAAGCGCAAGACATATTTGATTTCGATACCATTGGGACTAGTAAGAAGGACCCCAACACCACTGCCTCGGGTAGCAGAGGCGCCGCCCACGTAGACATGCCACCTGTTGGCTTCAGCTTCGGGGTCGAGTTGGGGTGCAGTCTCGGTACTTGTAATTGCCTCAGGGTCGTTGAACGGGACCTCGATGAGGAAATCCACGAGAGCTTGACCCCTGATGGCCCGGCGAGGTAGAAATTGTATATCATGTTCCCCGAGCTCAATTGCCCACTTAGCCAAACATCCCGATACATCGGGCTTAATAAGAACCTGGCGAATAGGTTGATTTTTGAGGACCCGGATAGCATGCCCCTGAAAGTAAGGACGCAGACGGCGGGCCGCCATGACTAGGGTCAAAACTATTTTTTCCGCCACGGAGTAATGGGTTTCTGCCCCCTGGAGGGCTCGGCTAATAAAGTACATGGGTTGTTGGATGGCTCGATCCTCGCGGACGAGGGCCGTACTAATTGCTTCGTCAGCAGAGGCTAAGTATATGTAGAGAGGCTCTCCGGGGAGAGGCGCTGACATAGTAGGTAACTGGCTGATATGTTGTTTCAGAGTCTCAAAGGCTTCGTCGCACTACGAAGTCCACTCAAACTTCTTTGCCTGGCACAAAATTTTGAAAAAGGGAAGCTGGCGCTCCGATGCCTTGGATAACAAGCGATTTAGAGCGGCGAGGCCACCAGTCAAACGTTGGACATCTTTCACGGTCTTCGGTATCTGAAGATCCAATACATCCCAGGAATTTTCCCGATCCGACACCAAAAGTACATTTAGATGGATTGAGTCGAAGATTATGGCGCCGCAGTGTGCCTAATGTCTCGGCAATGTCCTACACACATGATTCAGAAGAATAACTCTTAATGACAAGGTCGTCAACATATACCTCAACATTGTGGCCTATTTGATCTTGGAAGACGTGGTCCATAAGACGCTAATATGTGGCCCCGACGTTCTTGAGTCCAAAGGGCATCTTCTTGAAAGCGAAGACACCAAAATCAGTGATAAAGGCTGTTTTGATAGCGTCTCGTCGATCCATGTGGACTTGGTTGTATCCCTTGTACAAATCCAAAAAGAAAAGTACCTTATACCCTGTAATGGCTTCAGCTTTCTGATCAATAGGTGGTAAAGGATAGCAGTCCTTCAGGAAATGCTTGTTGAGATCAGAGAAATCGACACACATCCTCCAAGCCCCATTGAACTTCATCACCATTACTGGGTTAGAGAGCCAGGATGGATAGTGGACTTAGAATAAAATGTCGACGTTCACGAGCTGTTGAACCTCAGTTCGGATAGCTGCATTTCACTCTGGGGCAAATTGTCACCGCTTCTGTTGTATTGGCTTCACATCAGGGTCAATGTTTAGTTTGTGAGTGATGAGATCAGGAGAGACTCCCGGCATATCTAGGGGAGACCAGGCAAAGACTTCGGGGTACTCTCTTAATGCCTGGATGATGGCATTGTGTAATGAACGCGCCTATTTTAACAGTTTGCTCCGATTTAGCAGGATCTAGTGGCACTTCGGCGATGTCATTTCCAAGTGGCTCGGAGACACCCAGAACGGATTCCGGAGTGGCAATTTGAAACTGAGGCTTAGGAGGAGCCTTGGTTGTTTTCTTGAGTGCAACATGCATGCACTCTTTGGAAATTCTCTGGTTGCCACGGATGGCGATCTCTCCGTGGGGTGTAGGAAAATTCAATGTCAGGTGATATGTGGAATAAATGGCTTTGGCTGGGGTAAGCCAGTCCCGACCAAGGATCATGTTGTACGGTGACGAGGAGGATACCACATAGAAATCCACAAAAAACAGTTTTTATCGTTGGATATGTACCAAGCGACGCGGGGAGGTTGATAATTCCCTCAAGTTGGACCTCTCTACGGGTTAATGTCTGTAGAGGCCCGGGAGCAGGCCGGAGCTGCTCACGGGGTATACTCATCTTTTGGAAACAATAAGAGAATATGACACTTACAGCGGCGTCGTTATCGACGAAAATTCATTTAATAGTGACCTTGGCCACGGCCATGTCAATGAAGATGGCATCTGTGTGAGGGGTGAGCTCGGGAACAGGATCGCCCTCAGTAAAGCTCACTATTTCAGACTTAGGAAGGTGTTTATGATGTGGCTTCTCGGGAGGAGGCCTGCGCGCTTCGGCTTTTAGGGCACTTCGGGAAGTCTCTGCTGGAATGGCGCCGTATATCACATTTATTATCCCATGGACAACATGATTCGGTGGGTTGTACTCGGGTTCTCCATGAGGTGGCGGAGGTGGCAACAATTGAGGTTGCGGAGGTTGATTTTCTTGGCGATTGTCCTGGTCTTGTCGTGGGTAATTGTTATACCCCGACTGTTAGTGATTTCAACTCCTAAACACACAGCAAAACTGAATCTGGAAATAGCACAAAGATCAATCTGAAAACACACACTTAATTCGGCCAAATTTGTGACCGAACACTACTTGCGCAGAACAGGAAATATAAATGAATCACACACAAGTTTTACGTGGTTCGTTCAAGATGAACTACATCCACGGAGGCAAGGCACACCTCAATCCACTAAGAAATCCAATCAATTACAGAGAATACACTCAGAAATCAAAATGCCCAATTCTGGAACAAATTAGGGCAGAAATCGTTCCCTCTCAAAATACTCTCTCTAATCTAAGAAACTGGAAAATTGCTCGACGTAGTGTTGTTCTCCTTGATGAGAGCTTTACAATGATATATGAATTGAAGCTCGAATGTAACCGTACAAAAAGTTCTAACTGAATCAAGTTGAGCTCAACTACCGGACAAAAGTGACGGTTTTCTTCGTCACAAATTCTGAACTAACTCGTCACAATCAGCGGTTATTCATAACTACCACGAACCCGGCTCATCCTGACCAGCTTTACTTCTTGATGCTCAAACCCGGTCCAAACCTCCGGTTCTTCACCTCTTGAACCCGGTTCCACATTCCCAACACACCATATTACCAAGTATAGCTCACTTGATGAGATTGAACATTACCTCACAAATCTCCACCTCAATGAATCAAGTGTTCCTCTTAATGCCTCACCACTGCCTGTCTGTTATTGCTCTTCATGACATTGCTCAAGCTGCAGCAAGCTCGAGCAATGCTCCACTTTGTTTCCAGGTACACCCTTTGTAAGAAAATCAGCAGGATTATGCAATGTGTGTACCTTCTTCACCTCCACAGAACCAGAATCAATGATATCTCTAGAAAAATGAAACCTAACATCAATGTGTTTTAACCTTTCATGAAATGCTTGATGTTTCACAAGGTGTAAAGCACTTTGATTATCACAGTAGATTGCCACACACTTCTGTTTGATATCCAAATCTCTCAGAACCCCTTTCAACCAGATTGCCTCTTTGATAGCTTCAGTTAGAGAGATATATTCTGCTTCTGTTGTTGATAGTGCCACAACAGATTGTTGCACACTCCTCCAGCTGATGGCTGTTCCAAATAAGGTAAACACAAAACCAGAAATGGATTTCCTTGTGTCTATATTTGCTGCAAAATCAGAATCAGCAAACCCCTCCAATGCAACAGTACTTCCATCCACTCTTTTTTCAAACTTCAGTGACAAATTCACTGATCCTTTCAAATACCTCATCACATGTTTCAAAGCTTCCCAATGCTCAACTCCTGGATTTGACATGAACCTGCTTACTAAAGACACAGCATATGCCAAGTCAGGCCTGCTACAAATCATTCCATACATAAGACTTCCAACTCCACTTGCATAAGGAATATTGTTCATATGTATGATTTCCTCTTCAGTCTTTGGGCATTGTTCTTTGGAAAGTTTCTTCTGTAGATTAACTGGAGTGGAGAGAGGTTTGGCTTCATGCATATGAAACCTCTCCAATACTTTCTGTAGATATTGCCTCTGAGATAACCAAAGCACTCCAGCTTCTCTGTTTCTTAGAATGTTCATGCCCAATATCTTCTTGGCTTCTCCCAGATCTTTCATGTCAAATTTAGCATTAAGTCTATCCTTCAACCATTATACCCTCTTCTTGTTCCTGCTGGCAATTAGCATGTCATCCACATACAATAGAAGGAAAACTTTATCTTGCTTTGAACCTTTGTTGAAGTAAACACAACTGTCATAAAGACTTCTTACAAAGCCAACACTGATCATGAAGTCATTGAACCTCTTATTCCACTGTCTTGGACTTTGTTTAAGTCCATATAGTGACTTCTTCAGTAAACATACTTTGTCTTCTTTTCCAGGAACAACAAAGCCTTCTGGCTGTTTCATATATATCTCCTCATTGAGTTCTCCATGTAAGAATGCTGTCTTTACATCCAGTTGTCGTAATTCCATGTCCTCCTGTGTGACTTTTGATAAAATCAACCTGATTGAGCAATGCTTTACTACTGGAGAGAAAACCTCATTGAAATCAATCCCTTCTCTTTGTGTAAAGCCCCTAGCCACCAATCTTGCTTTAAACCTCACCTGTTTGGATTCTACTGTCTCTAGTTTCTTCTTGTATATCCATTTAGAGCTTACAAGTTTCTGACCTTTTGGTTTCTCCACCAATATCCAGGTCTTATTCTTTTCCAGGGACTCCATCTCTTCAGTCACTGCCTGTATCCAGTGTTCACCTTCTTCACAGTCTAGTGCTTATTTAAAACTACTAGGCTCTTGTGATTCCAGGTCTTCAGCAACACTCACGGCATAATAAACACTCCCTGCTTGACCATAGAAATCAGGTTTGTTGATTGTTCTTCTAGGCCTGTCCCTTCCAATGCTGTATTCTCTGACATTTTGTGAAGGTCCAGTTTGTTCTTCTTCTTCAGATGATGAATCACTATCTTGTAGAGTTTCTTGTGGTTGAGGTGTGTGGTTATCTTCAGCAGGATGCTCCACCTGAATTGATATCTCCTCTGTCTCTGTAGCACCATCAAATTCTTCCATAGAGCCTGTAGAAGAGTAAGCCATCACATTCTCATTAAACTTTACATCTCTACTTGTGATTATCTTCTGATTTCCCTTCTCTAAGCACCACAATCTGTAGCCCTTTACTCCATCCGGATATCCAAGAAATACACATCTGAGAGCCCTTGCATCTAGCTTGTCTTGCTTGACATGGACAAAAGCAAGACACCCAAACACCCTTAACCCTTCATAACTTGGTTTATGTCCACTCCACACCTCTTCAGGTGTTTTGAACCCAATCACTGATGAGGGTGACCTGTTAATGAGATAACATGCTGTAGCAATGGTTTCTCCCCAGAATACCTTTGGTAACCCAGCATCCAACAGCATACACCTCACTCTTTCAAGAAGAGTCCTGTTGAGTCTCTCAGCAACTCCATTCTGTTGAGGATTCATTGGAACAGTCCTGTGTCTCTTGATTCCTCTTTCTTCACAGAAATTTGTAAACTCAGTAGAGAGATATTCCAGTCCATTATCAGTCCTAAGGTGCTTCAGCTTCTTCCGTTTGACATTTTCCAGTTGAATCAACCATGTTTTGAACTTATGGAAAGCATCACTCTTGTTCTTCATCAACATGATCCACACCTTTCTGCTGTAATCATCAATCAAGGACATGAAATACCTTGCACCACCATGAGATTCTGTTCTTGCAGGACCCCATATGTCAGAGTGAACATAATCTAATGGCTCTTGAGTTGTGTGAACACCCTTTCCATAGGGCAGCTTCTTGGATTTGCCCAAAGCACACTGATCACAGAACTCCAGTTCTTGATTTCCCATATTTCCAATTACTCCACTTCTTGACAGTTCCTTCAACCCTTTCTCTCCTATGTGTCCAAGTCTCTTGTGCCATTTAGCAAGCTCTGAACTGCTCAAGACTATATCCACACTTCCAACAACAGGTGAACCAATCAAGATAAACAATCCATTATGCTGTCTACCTTTTATCACCAATTTCCCATGTTTTGTGATATGCAAGAATCCATCTATTGAGCTAAACTGACATCCACTGGTTACTAAAGAACCGAGAGATAAGAGATTTCTTTTAAGGCCAGGAACATATCTTACATTTGAGATGACTCTGACCACACCATCAAACATCCTTATGCTCACTGATCCAACTCCTTTGACCTTGCATGATTGGTCATTTCCCAGGAGAACATTTCCACCATCTTCTCTCTTCAGTTCATCAAACCATGACTGGTGTGGACACATATGGAAAGAACGGCCTGTGTCCAAGACCCATTCCTTTACCATTCTTGATTCAGTAACATTTAATACTTCTGGAGGGTCTTCTTGATGATCAATAGCAGCAGCTTCTGCCCCTTGATTTCCACCTTTCTTATTTCTCTTAGGACAGTCCTTCTTCAAGTGACCTGGCTGCTTGCACTTGAAGCATTTCCTCTTCTCAACCCAGTCATTCCCCTTCTTAGGATTAGAATCCCCAGACTTTGGATCCTTAGCATTCTGTCCCTTCTTGCCTTGCCAAGGTTTCTTGAATTTGACATTCAAGCCTTCTCCAGATTGCACCATGCCTTTATCCCCTTGAGTCTGGAAGCATTTAGACCTCAGAGCCTTCACTATTCCATCATAGGATAGCTGCTCATCTCTCCCATACATCAAGGCATCCTTAAAGCTTTCCATGGATTTTGGAAGAATGTTTAACACCATCAATACCTTGTCATCCTCCTCCAATTTCACATCCAGATCTTCCAATTCTTCAATCATCTTAATGAACTCATCAAGTTGATCAGAAATTACCTTGTCTTCAGTGATCTTGAAGGCCAACATCTTCTGCTTCAGGAACAGCTTGTTGGAAACTGACTTGGATTGATACAGTTCTTCCAATCTCCTCCGTGCTTCTGAGGAACTCTTGCATCTTGAGACCTCCCTCAACGGTTTATCACCCAAACATAGGAAGATAAGACTTAGGGCCTTCTTATCTACTGATGCAAACTTGGATTTCTCAGTTTCTTCCCATGAATCCAGAGGTATCAATGCAAGATCTAGGCTATTGTGAACCAATACTGCATTCATCTTGATCTTCCACAATGTGAAGTCATTCCTTCCTGTGAACTTCTCAAAATACATCTTCATACCAGCCATTCCTTCCCTTCTTCAAGCTGTGAGAGTTGATTTCCCACAGACGGCGCCACTTGTTAGTGATTTCAACTCCTAAACACACAGCAAAACTGAATCTGGAAATAGCACAAAGATCAATCTGAAAACACACACTTAATTCGGCCAAAGTTGTGACCGAACACTACTTGCGCAGAATAGGAAATATAAATGAATCACACACAAGTTTTACGTGGTTCGTTCAAGATGAACTACATCCACGGAGGCAAGGCACACCTCAATCCACTAAGAAATCCAATCAATTATAGAGAATACACTCAGAAATCAAAATGCCCAATTCTGGAACAAATTAGGGCAGAAATCGTTCCCTCTCAAAATACTCTCTCTAATCTAAGAAACTGGAAAATTGCTCGACATAGTATTGTTCTCCTTGATGAGAGCTTTACAATGATATATGAATTGAAGCTCGAATGTAACCGTACAAAAAGTTCTAACTGAATCAAGTTGAGCTCAACTACCGGACAAAAGTGACGGTTTTCTTCGTCACAAATTCTGAACTAACTCGTCACAATCAGCGGTTATTCATAACTGCCACGAACCCGGCTCATCCTAACCAGCTTTACTTCTTGATGCTCAAACCCGGTCCAAACCTCCGGTTCTTCACCTCTTGAACCCGGTTCCACATTCCCAACACACCATATTACCAAGTATAGCTCACTTGATGAGATTGAACATTACCTCACACCGACCTATTGTTTTGTTATTGAGGTCTGCTCTGTCTTGGGCCTCTATTATTGTAAACCCCCCGACCTTGTTGTTGACCGCCATTTTGGTTCGGCTGAGACCTGTCCTCGGCCCGAGCAATGTATTGTCGGAGATAACCACGTTTCAAACAATCCTCGATTTCTTCACAAAGTTCTCGACACTCCTCAGTGTCGTGTCCATGGTCGTGGTGATATGCACACCACTTTTCACGATTGCGCTTCTCTGCCGGAGCAGTCATTCGTGGGCATGGTCGCAGGTCATTTTTGTGAACAGAAAATATTTATGTTCTTGATCACGTAAGGGGTGTGAATTGAGGAGGATCAGTGCGAGGCTCCAGCCTGCCTTTGCCAATCGACTAAAAGCATTGGTCCAGGTATTAGTCCCGGCTTGGTATCTGTCTGATTGTTTCTGAATAGTATACTTCTCTCGCTTCCGTCGGGTTTGCTCTTCAGCCTTGGTAAACCTACTTAAGTTTCGAAGAGAGCCCGGGTTGTGGTCGGAGGGTGCCGAGCGAGCTCGGTGTAAAGTGGTCCAGCTCGGAGACCATTCATAAAAGCAGTGATGATAACGTCATCAGACCGGCTGCCCACTTTTAGGCTCTCCGCAGTGAAGCGTTCGAGAAACTGAGAAACAATCTCCCCGTCTTGTTGCTCAAGATTCATCAGATTGGCCAAGGTGGCAATAGATTTTGCCCGTGTGTGGAAACGGGCCTAGAACTGATCGGCAAGATCCCATAACGAAGTAATGCTGTCGCGAGGCAAGGAATCAAACCAAATTCTAGCCTCGTCTTGAATGTATAAGGGGAACACCTTGCACAAGTGATGTGGTGTGCAGTCCCGATTGAACATGGCATATTTGAACGCGCTCAGGAAGTTACCTGGATCCTCCGTACCATTATATATGGGCACTGGTGGAAGTTTAAACCCCTCAGGGATTGGTGTGGCGAGAATCTCCAAGGAGAATGGGGTGATTATTTCCCCATCAGCGTCAAGGCCTAACACCTTGTCGAGCTCGGCATCAAATTGAGCCTGCTCCTGTTCTATGGGATCCAGTAAACGAGGTTTCTCCAAGCGAACCCGCTTCACCACATCGATAGGTCGACGTCGGCATGGTCAGCATAACGTGGCCTTGAGCCATTAGAACTTCGATTTTCCCCCGGTAACACTGTCTGGTGACGGTGACGACCCTGTCTGGCTCTGTGGGGGGGATCTTCGTTGAGTGTGCGAGATTGATCTTGGCGGGGATGTCGTGCCACCTGATTAGCGCCATTGTCAGTGCGCACACCGGAGTCGGCGCGTCAATGATTCCATTCTTGGAATAGGGCAGCGTGTTCCTGAAGGAATGCTTGTGGTGCCTGTAGTAGTTCAGGGGTAGGTTGGGGGTCGACCCACGCCGGTGCATGGGCGGGCGCGGGGTGTTGTGCATCTGTTTGCCCCGCGGGCGTATCCTGAACTTGCTGACGCGACAACGGAGGATTGCGGAGGGTTCCGACGAGATCGAGTCGGATTGGCTGACTGGCGTGTATTCACCATGTTTGACGTAATGCGGCTATGGATGATGGTAGGGTTTGCTTGTTCGTTTCCCACAGACGGCGCCAATTGATAATGCGGGGACCCGAATAACAAGTGGTTCGCAATTAAGACGATTTCCAGGAATAACCAAGCAAGCAAAAATATAAACGACACGAGGACTTACGTGGTTCGATCCATAGATCTACGTCCACGGGTGAATGCAATAACCTTCAGAGATGTTTCACTATCTTTGTTCTTGAATACGGAGTATAACCTTACAAGCTGTAATTTTAGAATTCAGAATTGGAACCCTAATCTAAACAATACTTTTCCTTTTTATACTGTACAATAACAACCCTAACCGAACCCCTAAAAATCAGGCAAGCATATCTGCGTGGCTGTTTGGAAACTTGTCAATCACGCAGTGCATGGGCGCATGGGCTTCGTCCAGCTGTGCTGTGCATGGGCTTAGCTGAGTTGGGCTTGCGCTCTTGAGCCGAATTGACCCGGTTGGCGGGCTGGACCGACCCGGGGAGATTGGGCCATACCTATCACTTACAGTGTCCCATATATTTTAAAAGATTTATAGAATCACCTAAACAAATTTAGTACTGAGTAAATGTGTGTAATGTATTAAATTTGGTGTCTTTTATACTATGAACTAAGATAGACATAATTTACAAAGTTCTGGTGAAACTGTTAGTATTTTATGAACAAAAGTCTCTTTATTGTAAAACAACATTTTATCCATCACATTATACCCACGTTAGTTGCATAACCCGTTGTTAAGCGAATAGGCCATGCACGTGCCTGGTAATTTATGAATGCTCTAGAACTATAGTCATAATTAATATCATATGAGCGGTCCACTTCACACTCATATAGGAGGGTTCATCAAATATATTCCGCAAATAATACGTCAGTCATAAGGAACGTGAAAATTCATTAAAAGCTTTTAGCGTGTTCTCTAAATTTTGCAGTCTAGCACCACACATACCCTATAAGAAGGGAAATGATTTTAGTGCTAGCAGTATTAATAAGTGACTAGTTATTTCTCATATGAGTTACCATCATTGTTAATCTCAAGTAATCTTTAGTCTAGAGCGGCAAAAGAACAGAGATGCCGTTGAACAACTTGTTAATGAGTTCATTTATTTGACTAAACGAACAAATTTTTGAGTGTGTTTTATAAATGAACAGAGCATTAACATTCATTGACTCGTTCATTAATAGCTCGTGGATAAGCTTGTTCGATACTCAATCAATAATAACAATAAAAAAATTAAAATATTCACACTATATAATAATATATATAACATTCTTATATTACTTTATTATGATCAACATTTGGTTAAATTCATTTCTCTGTAGGAGATTTGAGAAAATGTGTGTTTATTTGATGTTTGTAAACAAAATAATTAAATATTCACGAGCACAAACATTCTCGAACATGATAAGTGCGCTCACAAATACATTAATTCGTGCACAAACTGAAACAAATTAAGCTTTTTAGCTCCTCACAAAAGGAATATATTTTATTTTTATTTTTATTTTATAACATTGTTTAAGCTAGAGCATGAAACATAGACCCACATATCAAGGAAAATAACTAAGAGAATTCGTATTTAACAAATTATTCTTCATCATATGGCTACGACAGATATTTCTAAATCAACTATTTGTTCTTTAAGGCCTCATAAAAATAACAAGAAAACCTCACACTTGAAATATTTTAGATATTTATTTATTTATTTATTATTTTTTTAATAGTCTAAGTCAAGAATAAACATTTAAAGTGCATGATATGCATTGGTTCAAATTAAACCATACAAATTTTGGGTGGAGAGAGAACATGAATAAACGAGGCAGTATGAAATGAAGGAGGAGATTATGAGATTCGATAGCGGATCTCATCTTGGCACCTTATAATACCGTATACAAATACAATCCATTTTAACTAGAGAAATAATTCAATTCAACAATCTTAATTGAATTATTGTTACTATTAATAAATAACATTCCAAATCTCTTAGAATACACAATTTATTCTGTAGGGATTAAAAGATACTTCAATTATTAAGAATTTCAATCGCTAGCAAAATAACAAATAACCACAACCCAAATACACAAAATTAACAACTCATTCTTCTAAATTCATATATAAGACATCACACTATATGTCATATTCAAGCATGTCATAAATCAATTGAAACAACAATGTAATTAAAATATTGCATTTTCATTTATCACATTGAAATGTTAAGTACAAAAAGACAATAGTTACAAAATCAATTCCCTACAAGTACATTATTATTGGTAATCACTATCTTGTCAAATCCAAATGACACTTTCGCTACAACCTTTCCTAGGAGAGCCACGTAGATAAGATTTGCTCAAATATTAGGTACATGTAATACATCTCAAAATTTTGGCAGATGTAATTTTGAGAAAAATTTCCATTTGCCAACAACATTTGCAGCTCAAGAATCACCAAGAAACATATTCTTCTTCATTCTTCTACAAAATTGTAGAATCTATGTTAGCACAAATATACAACCCTAGAATCCACCACCCAACTTTTTACATTAGTGACAACATTAACTAGAGAAACCCCATCAGTTATGTCATTTCCTTGAGTCATATTTGTAACTGGCCTAGGATCTGTTTTAAAATTATCCTAGGAGCATATTTGCAATTGGCCTAGGAGGTTTGTCATTTCTTTTTATATGTCTGCATTGGGTTGCATGATGATTTGACTTTTCATGAACAAAATAATTACCTTCTTTCTTGAAAGTGTTGGAGCAATTTACTTTAGATGACAACTTTGAGGTTTAGAATTATACCTTTTATTGACTGTACTAAGTTTATTTTTGTAGCCATCACCTTTGCCTTTGCAACTTCTAGTTGCCTGCGGTTTGTGTTATCGATGATGATGTGAGCCATGAAATTAACAAGGGATAATTGTTTGTCCTTGTGTTTTTTTTTTGGGACTTTCTTCTTTCAGTTCTGCATATGATGGGCTTCGAATGCTTCATTACTTTCATTCGGAATATCCTTCGGTCAGGGAAGCTCTTCATCTTACTCAACGGAGCCCCACATGGTTATTTTGGATGCTCACAGGGGGTTAGACAAGAGGACCCTCTCTCCCCTATTCTTTTCTGCATTGTTGAAGACGTCCTGGGATAGCTCCTAGATCATGCAGTGCTTCATGGACGCCGTACTCTTCTGATGGCAAAGATGGGTATTGCTATCCCACTTATTTGCTCTATGTTGATGACATCTTATTGTTCTGCCGCACCGAAGAATATTCAATCCACCAGTGCTATTTTACATGAGTATGGTTTGCTTTCTGGGCAATAGTGTAATCCTACTAAGTCCAAAATCTTTTGTAGTAAGGGTGTTAATCGTTGGTCCAAGACTGTAGTCCGCCGTAAGCTAGGCTTTATGGAAGGTGATCTGCCTACCATCTACTTGGGTGCACCACTTTTCTAGGGTATTCACAAAGCTGATTTCTTCCAAGATACTACTAATAAGGTTCTCGCCAAATTCGCAGATTGGAAGGGTAACAATATTTCTCTCGCTAGCAGTGCTTGTTTAATTAGTTCTTTCATCGCCAGTTCCCTTATCCATATCAGAATGGTTTATCACTGGCCTAGCTCTTTATTGAAAGACATGGAGCACGCCATGCGCAATTTTATTTAGACAGGAGAAGTTCACAATGAAGGGTTGTTTAATATTTCATGGAAGAAGGTTTGTTCTCCCAAGCTTGATGGTGGCCTTTGTTGGATTTATTCATATCAAACACACAAATACAAAAACACATGATCGAGTAGACGACTTACATGTTGAAGTGTGCTTTATATGTAACCCGGTTCTGATCCACGTGCCGTGATACTATGGATCGAGACAAAGTTATAATGAACTTTGCCTTCTCTTCCACAACCTTAGTTGCCTCTTCTTGAGAGAATATTTGTTGAGAGTCTTCTTGTGAATACTGGAATTTAAGAATGAAAAGTCATTCTTTATTCTCTAATTACCGGAGAGTAAGTTTGACTCTCCCTTCCTTAATTGAGTAAATCACTCAATCAAGGGAGTAAGCGAATCCTTTTCCTTTTGAGAGTCATTCCTTCCTTATTCTCCAATTGGACTTGGCTGAATATTCTAGACAGGTTGTTTAGTGTAATATCCGGGTATATTCAGGTGGGCTCACCTTGCTTTATCTCCTCAACATATATTATCCCTTCATACAAGCAACTAGGTCATGTGATCTTGCGAGTATATGAGCTTTTCTTGCTATACAACTAGTTAAGGTTTATAGCTGCTCAACCGGCTTCCTAGAACCACTTATCACTCATCTGGTACCCCAGATAACTTTCCAGTTACACAAATCATTATATCTCTTGTCTCTTATGAGAGCATATAAGACTTTTACATTCTCCTTGTATCCAAATCATGTCCTTGAAACAATTGAGTTGTCTAAGAATACGAGATAATATGTAAACAAAAGACAATCTTTCCTTTCACTAGCACCTTTTGTCTACCCCTTAGCCGCTTTCCTAGACATATACCGCATTTTCACATGAACTCATGGATATTGGTATAATGCTAAAGTAGCAACACTTAGGAATAGATTCAAGATCTAGTTTGAAGGGTTAAGGGTATCCTTGAAACATCTAAGTCTCTGGATATTACACTCAATGAGAAAACAAGGATTCATTTCCCATTATCTTTATTGATCACAAAAAGCACACATGGTATGAATCATGTGTTACGATATTTTTCTCTCCTCATGAGAGCATATGTCTTTTCATAATATCGTACAAATCGTAGTCTAAGTGTTCCTAGACACTTGACTAAAGTTTTGAAGCATTTAAGCCCTTTCAAAACCCTAGTCCCTGAACATGCTTGTCGTAGA
Source organism: Ajuga chamaepitys (assembly GCA_958295605.1). Lineage (NCBI taxonomy): Eukaryota > Viridiplantae > Streptophyta > Magnoliopsida > Lamiales > Lamiaceae > Ajuga > Ajuga chamaepitys. The sequence continues at coordinate 20,561,125 of OY282501.1, forward strand.
CTTTTTGCGGTAAGCTCTTCGTGAATGGGTCAGGCAAATTCTCTGTCGTACAAATCTTCTCTATTCGTACATCTCCTCGTTTTACGATTTCTCGTATTATGTGGTACTATCTCTCTATGTGTTTAGTCGTCTTGTGGGTCCTGGGTTCCTTTGAGTTTGCCACTGCACCTATGTTATCACAATAGATTGTGATACTCTTAGGCAAACTAGGTCTACGCCTAGATCCAAGAGGTAGTTCCGGAGCCATACTGCCTCTTTGTCAGCCTCTGAAGCGGCCACATATAAGGCTTCCATAGTGGAGTCCGCAATGCATATCTACTTGATTCACAGACTCGATTTTGAACTGGTTGGAATGAATCCAACACCCTGACACGAGTCTTTGGATCCTGTTTAGACTGATGTGACCTAATCTTAGGTGTCAAAGATGTGTTTGATCCTGTTGAGAAGATAACTTTCTTTTCTTTAGGTTTGATGATGTAGATGCAATGAAGTTTTGGGTATTATGCAGACAAGTTATAGTATATAGAGAGTTACTCAAAACACCAGTGCAGATAACTGCGTCATTTCTTATGATAGAAACATTACTACTAAAAACAACCGAATATCCATCACAACAAAGTTTCGAAACTGAAATCAAGTTTCGCCGAAAATCCGACACAAACAAAACATCTCTCAAAACTAAAACAGTGTCATTAAAACATAAAGATAAATCTCCAACTGCAACTACCTCAACCCTTGCCGTATTGCCCATAGAGATAGTGATCTCGCCATCCCTAAGCTGCCTTGTCAGCTGGAAGCCCTGCAAGGTGTAACAAACATGATCAGTCGCACCCATATCCATTGCCCACGAATGAGTAGAAGCAAAAGCCAAACATGTTTCAGTTACTAAAGCTAATGGCGTATCTTGGTCCTTTGCCTTTAGCTTTGGACAATCTTTCTTCCAATGCCCAGTGTTACCGCACTTGAAGCACTTGCCCTTGTGCTTTTTCACGCCACCACTAGGGCCCATTCCTCTGTTCCCACTGCTTGCCTTGACCTTCTTTCCCTTTCGTCACTTTTTATTGGTTCCACATTTCGATGGAACAGTGGGCCCATTGGCAGTGATCAGAGCATGTGCATCCCTTCCCATAACCCCTTCTGTTGTAATTAGATCATTGAGTAACTCATTAAGATTATACTCTTTCTTGGCCATAACAACATTGAGATGGAAGATTTCAAAGGATTTTGGAAGTGTGTTAAGAATGATATCGACCTTGGCTTCGCCGTCGATACCTCCTCTAATCAAGTCAAGCTTGACCATGAGATTAATCATTTGCATGACATGAGTGTGCAGGGAGCTGCCTCCGGTCATCCAACTATCAATGATTTGCCTCATTAAGTCAAACCGAGCAGCTCGGTCCGACTCCCCATACACCTCTTGAAGGTTCAACATGATGCCAGCGGCATCGTCCATGGTCTGATATTGGAGCTGCAAAGTAGATGACATAGTGTTCATAATATAGCCTTTAGCCATATTATTAGACTTGTGCCTTCTCTTATGCATTTTCCGCTTCTCATCAGTGGACAAATCAGTAGGGGGAGCCAGACGAGGAGTAATTAATACAAAGTAGTGTTCCTCAGCGATAAGAATATATTCTAGATTACGTTTCCATTCTTTATAATTAGGATCGGTTAAAGGATGTTGTGCACGAATGTGGATAACAGATGACAAAGACATATCTGAAATGTTTGAACAATAAAGCATGTAAGAACGCAATCACATATAATTTGAAACAACAATATTGTAACCTTATGATAAAATAATATTGATTGAAACCTCCAATAACCCAAGAGATTCTACATATAAGCTACGCGGATGGACGTTTATATGTAAAACCCCTTGACTAGACTAGAAACACTTAGTCTTTTAATTTCAATCGATGTCAACTTAACCTTTTGACATATGAAATTAACGATCGGACTTTAAACAAGACCATATCATTATTAAGAAGGGACTCTGCGGGGATTGTACTTAAAATAATATCTAAGCATTGATCACAACCTAACTCTAGTAAATAAATTCTTGGATTTGATATACTCACTCAGACCATGTCGCTTTTAACTTATTTTTCCTTTGTTATCTCACTTATTTCCATCTTCTAGAAAACTCGTGAAACTGCACGTGTAAGCCATGTGTGTGGACGTTTACCCGTGTAACTCCCACTTCTCTTATGGAATTAAAACATTTTATTTAGAAGTCTCAACTGGCAAACTTATGAAATAATAAATGTTAGTAAGCCACGCGTGTGGACGTTTATTAACAATATTACTCACTTTGCCTTGAGGCTGGTAGTGGAGGTCTTTGATAATTTTCATAATACCATTAAAAATGTCGGATTATGCTTAGTATTTTACTTCAAAAGGTTTGTCCATGCAAAACATGTAACCCTAAGCATAAAAACTGAACTCAATATGTAAAATATATATAGCAGAATTTAGTTATTTTTATAAACGTGATAAACCTAGCATGCTTATCTAAGTGCAATTAATAAAACACATAGACATGTTGAGTAAAATAATAAAATTAAACATTAAATATCCATAAAGCAAGAAAAACGAAAAAAATAAACAAAACTCGTTCTTTGTGGCTCAACATGGATAAAACATCCTAAATTATAACATAATTTGAAAAAACACAAGTCTTTTGGGCCGTCATGCTGGATCTCGCATACTCGGGTACGGACCGGGCTAAAATGAAACATCGGGCTGAAGACGAGTTGTGTGGGCCGAAACCCTAGCCCACGCCCACGCTACCCCCGAGGGTGCCGAGCCGCCTAAACCTGCTGGGGCTTGCTGGGCCAAAAGCCCAGCCCCACGCGTGCGCCCGGGCCCGTGCACGGTAACGATTTGTAAAACCCTAGTCACCGCCGCTGCTGCTGTCGGGCGCTGGCTGCTGCTGCCGGGCGCTGGCTGCTGCTTCTGCTGGGCGTCTGCTGCTGTTGCTGCTGCTGCTGCTGCCGGGTTCTTCACATTTTTCGTGTTCTTTGTCTTCGTTCTTTGACTTTTACAGATTAAAAAAAAAACGATACAATATAATTGTAAAACTAATCTAACCACGGATTTTCTCGTGGTGAAAAACGATTACAACGTCAACAAACATGACGTATCCAACGAAAAATAAACGAGCCACGAAGAACGTTAATCCATTAAATAAAAAAAAATACACATTATAATCAAACGTGAATTATATTTGACAAAGCTAAGAAATCCGAACCAGGCTCTGATACCAATTGTAGGAAATTTTGAATTTTCCTAGGCTCTTCATGGATTTTCATAATTCACCATACATTGATTAATCATAAAATGCATCTATTTAGTTTAATTGCAACACTTTGATGTTTAGAATTAACATGAAAATTGGGTACACAACGAACTGATGATCAACTCTAGCTTTGATCTTCTAGACTGTATCCCTGCTCAATTCCCAATGCCGGATGGACGACAAACTTCGAGAAATCCCAAGCCTTGGAATTTTTCTACAGGTGCCTCCCCCTCTATCTATTTCTCTATTTTCTGTGATTTTACGTTAGATTTTTAATTAAATCACAGATCAAGAGTTATGTATTTAAACTTAATACATTGAGTCTGGGCCTGGCATGATATATTAATTCCCTCTTGGGATAGGAGCCAGATGGGCCAGCCTAGGAATCAAATACATGGAATAAAGATGGGTCTAACTATGAATTAATTTTTATATGTTCAGCCCAGAACATAATGAATTCGTAAATATTAATTCATTCCACTAAAAAATTAATACTGACTTACCCTTGTATTCCCGAATTGAGTCGGAGATTGAATTAGAATTAATTAATCCCCGTATTTAAGATATCGAATATCCATTAATTAATTAAAGCCTCAGCAGACAACTTAAATTAATTAATTGCTTATTAATTCCTTAAGTAGTACCACTCAACTTAATTATATTACCTGAACTTAATCAACCTACAGGGTTTAGTACAATAAACATTTTGAGCTCATTAAGGGAATATCATCATCCTAAATGGATACGGTTACCTAGACACAAATTACAAGTTATCATATGCAAGTTGCTTTCACTTAACATACAGAGTATAAAGTGTTAGCACTTAACTCTCACCCATAGCAAATCAAAGTGACACACATGCATGCACACATAACTGTAATCTTATTTAGGGTTTAGATTACAATAAGTCACCGAGATCTTTTGTTCCTCACTAAGGTCAGGCAGAAAAACTTATCTCACCGTGATCCTATCAATACGTAAAGATGTACCAATATAAGTAAATAGACAAGATAAACAATTTCTAGTTGATATTGCAGCCTATACCAACAACTCGTCCTCAAGTTGTCTCAGTTGTGATATATATTTTATATCTCATTAAGTTTAACCAATCATATTGTTAGACAAATCAACTCCTAATCACACAACACTAAGAAACTGGAACAAGTTCGAAAATGAAACTTCTGAAAAATACACAACTGTTCGGCCAGAGTTGTGGCCGAAGTGAGCTTCGCGCAGAACTGAAAATAAATGAATCACACAATCAATTTTACGTGGTTCGTTCAAGATGAACTACATCCACGGAGGCAAGGCACACCTCAATCCACTAAGATATCCAATCAATTACAGAAATTACACTCAGAAATGACTATGCCCAATTCTGGAACAAATTAGGGCAGAAAACAATAACTCGTTAAATTCTCTCTGTAATCTATGAAAACTGGAAATTGCTCGACGTAGTGTTGTTCTTCAGGAAGAGAGCTTTCCAATGATATAGGTCTTGTAGCTCGAATGTAACTAACCAAGAAGTTCTAACTGATTGAAGACGACTGCTGCTACTGGACAAATGTGACAGTTTATTCCGTCACAAACTGTAACAAACTCGTCACAACTGACGGTTATCCTCCAACAACCCTGAACCCGGTTTATTCTGCACAGACTCACTTCTACACGCTAAAACCCGGTCTATCCACCCGGTTCTTCACTTCATGAACCCGGTTCCACATTCCCAACGCATCCTATTTCAAAGTATAGCTCACTTGATGATATTGAACACTTCCTCACAAATCTCCACCTCAATGAATCAAGTATGCCTCTTCCTGCCTCTTCACTGCTTATCTGTTACTGCTCTTCATGACACTGCTCAAGCTGCAGCAAGCTCGAGCAATGCTCCACTTTGTTTCCAGGTACACCCTTTGTAAGAAAATCAGCAGGATTATGCAAAGTATGCACCTTCTTCACCTCCACAGACCCAGAATCTATGACATCTCTAGCAAAATGTAACCTCACATCAATGTGTTTTGACCTTTCATGAAATGCTTGGTGTTTCACAAGGTGTAAAGCACTTTGATTATCACAGTAGATTACCACACACTTTTGCTTGATATCCAAATCTCTCAACACCCCTTTCAACCAGATTGATTCTTTGATAGCTTCAGTTAAAGAGATATATTCTGCTTCTGTAGTTGATAGTGCCACAACAGATTGTTGTACACTCCTCCAGCTGATGGCTGTCCCATATAAGGTAAACACAAATCCAGAAATTGACTTCCTTGTGTCCACATTTGCTGCAAAATCAGAATCAGCAAACCCCTCCAATGCAACAGTACTTCCATCTGCTTTCTTCTCAAATTTCAGTGACATGTTCACTGATCCTTTTAGATACCTCATCACATGTTTCAAAGCTTCCCAGTGTTCAACTCCTGGATTTGACATGAACCTGCTTACCAAAGATACAGCATATGCCAAATCAGGCCTGCTACAGATCATTCCATACATAAGACTTCCAACTCCACTTGCATATGGGATATTGCTCATCTGTATGATCTCCTCTTCAGTATTTAGGCATTGTTCTTTGGAAAGTTTCTTCTGTAGATTAACTGGAGTGGAGAGAGGTTTGGCTTCATGCATATGAAACCTCTCCAATACTTTCTGTAGGTATTGTCTCTGAGATAACCAAAGTACTCCAGCTTCTCTATCTCTTAGAATGTTCATTCCCAATATCTTCTTAGCTTCTCCCAGGTCCTTCATGTCAAACTCAGCATTAAGTCTATCCTTCAACCATTGTACCCTCTCCTTGTTTCTGCTGGCAATTAGCATGTCATCCACATACAATAGAAGAAACACTTTATCTTGCTTTGAAACTTTGTTGAAGTAAACACAACTGTCATAAAGGCTTCTTACAAAGCCAGCACTGATCATGAAGTCATTGAACCTCTTGTTCCACTGTCTAGGACTTTGTTTAAGTCCATATAGTGACTTCTTCAGTAGACATACTTTGTCTTCTTTCCCAGGAACAACAAAGCCTTCTGGCTGTTTCATATATATTTCCTCATTGAGTTCTCCATGTAAGAAAGCTGTCTTTACATCCAGTTGCTGTAGTTCCATATCCTCCTGTGTGACTTTTGATAGAAGCAACCTGATTGAGCAGTGCTTTACTACAGGAGAGAAGACCTCATTATAATCAATTCCTTCTCTTTGTGTAAAGCCCCTAGCTACCAACCTTGCTTTAAACCTCACCTGTTTGGACCCTGCAGTTTCTAGTTTCTTCTTGTATATCCACTTGGAGCTTACAAGTTTCTGACCTTTTGGTTTCTACACCAATATCCAGGTCTTATTCTTTTCCAGAGACTCCATTTCTTCAGTCATTGCCTGTATCCAGTGTTCACCTTCTTCACAGTCTAGTGCTTCTTGAAAACTGCTAGGCTCTTGTGATTCCAGGTCTTCAGCAACACTTAAGGCATAATAGACACTCCCAGCTTGGCCATAGAAATCAGGTCTGTTGATTGTTCTTCTAGGCCTATCTCTTCCAATGCTGTATTCCCTGATATTTTGTGCAGGTCCAGTTTGTGCTTCTTCTTCAGATGATGAGTCACTGTCTTGTTCATCTGCTTGTGGTTGAGGTGTGTGATTATCTTCTGCAGGTTGCTCCACCTGAATTGATATCTCCTCTGTCTCTTTAGCAGCATCAAATTCTTCTTTAGAGCCTGTAGAAGTATAAGCCATCACATTCTCATTAAACTTCACATCTCTACTTGTGATTATCTTCTGATTTCCTTGTTCTAGGCACCACAATCTGTAACCCTTAATCCCATCCGGATATCCAAGAAATACACATCTGAGAGCCCTTGCATCTAGTTTGTCTTGCTTGATATGAGCAAAGGCAAGACACCCAAACACCCTTAACCCTTCATACCTTGGTTTTTGTCCACTCCACACCTCTTCAGGTGTTTTGAACCCAATCACTGATGAGGGTGATCTGTTAATAAGATAGCATGCTGTAGCAATGGTTTCTACCCAAAACACCTTTGGCAACCCAGCATCCAACAGCATACACCTCACTCTTTCAAGGAGAGTCCTGTTAAACCTTTCTGCAACTCCATTCTGTTGAGGATTCATTGGCACTGTCCTGTGTCTCTTGATTCCTCTTTCTTCACAGAAGTTTGTAAACTCTGTAGAGAGGTACTCTAGTCCATTATCAGTCCTCAGATGCTTTAGCTTCTTCCCTTTGACATTTTCCAGCTGGATCAACCATGTTTTGAACTTATGAAAGGCATCACTCTTGTTTTTCAGTAGCATGATCCATACCTTCCTGCTGTAATCATCTATCAGGGACATGAAATATCTGGCACCACCATGGGATTCTGTTCTTGCAGGGCCCCATATGTCAGAGTGAACATACTCTAGTGGTTCTTGAGTTGTATGAACTCCCTTTCCATAGGGCAACTTCTTGGATTTGCCCAGAGCACACTGATCACAAAACTCCCGTTCTTGATTTCCCAGATTTCCAATAACTCCACTCTTTGCCAATTCCTTCAGTCCATTTTCTCCTATGTGTCCAAGTCTCTTATGCCATTTAGCAATCTCAGAATTTTCAAGACCACATCTACACTTCCAACAATAGGTGAACCAATCAGGATAAATAGTCCATTATGCTGTCTTCCTTTTATCACCATTTTTCCATGTTTTGTGATATGCAAGAATCCCTCTACTGAGCTAAACTGACATCCACTGGTTACCAATGAGCCAAGAGATAGAAGATTCCTTTTAAGGCCAGGAACATACCTAACATTTGAGATGATTCTGATCACCCCATCAAACATTCTTATGCTCACTGATCCAACCCCTTTGACCTTGCATGATTGGTCATTTCCCAGGAGAACATTTCCACCATCTTCTTTCTTCAGTTCATTAAACCATGACTGATGAGGACACATATGAAAAGAACACCCTGTGTCCAGGACCCATTCCTTCACCATTCTTGAATCAGTAACATTTAATACTTCTGGAGGGTCTTGTTGATGATCAATGGCAGCAGCTTCTGCCCCTTGATTTCCAGCTTTCTTATTCTTCTTAGGACAATCCTTCTTCAGATGACCTGGCTGTTTACACTTGAAGCATTTCCTCTTTTCAACCCAGTCACTCCCCTTCTTAGGATTTGAATCCCCTGACTTTGGATCCTTAGCATTCTGACCCTTCTTGCCTTGCCACGGTTTCTTGAATTTAACATTCAAACCTTCTCCAGATTGCACCATGCCTTTGTCTCCTTGAGTCTGGAAGCATTTTGATCTCAGAGCCTTCACTATTCCATCATAGGACAGCTGCTCATCTCTCCCATACATCAAAGCATCCTTAAAGCTCTCCATGGATTTTGGAAGAATATTTAACACCATCAATGCCTTGTCATCCTCCTCCAGTTTCACATCCAGATCTTCCAATTCTTCAATCATCTTAATGAACTCATCAAGTTGATCAGAAATTACCTTGTCTTCTGTGATTTTGAAGGCTAACATCTTCTGCTTCAGGAACAGTTTGTTGGATACTGACTTGGATTGATACAGTTCTTCCAATCTCCTCCATGCTTCTAAGGAACTCTTGCATCTTGAAACCTCCCTCAACGGTTTATCACCTAAACACAAGAAGATAAGACTTAGGGCCTTCTTATCCACTGATGCAAACTTAGGTTTCTCAGTTTCTTCCCATGATTCCAGAGGTATCAGTGCAAGATCAAGGCCATTGTGAACCAGAACTGCGTTCATCTTGATCTTCCACAATGTGAAGTCATTCCTTCCAGTGAACTTCTCAAAATCCATCTTCATACCAGCCATTCCTCCTCTTATTCAAACTGTGCGAGTTGATTCCCACAGACGGCGCCACTTGTTAGACAAATCAACTCCTAATCACACAACACTAAGAAACTGGAACAAGTTCGAAAATGAAACTTCTGAAAAATACACAACTGTTCGGCCAGAGTTGTGGCCGAAGTGAGCTTCGCGCAGAACTGAAAATAAATGAATCACACAATCAATTTTACGTGGTTCGTTCAAGATGAACTACATCCACGGAGGCAAGGCACACCTCAATCCACTAAGATATCCAATCAATTACAGAAATTACACTCAGAAATGACTATGCCCAATTCTGGAACAAATTAGGGCAGAAAACAATCACTCGTTAAATTCTCTCTGTAATCTATGAAAACTGGAAATTGCTCAACGTAGTGTTGTTCTTCAGGAAGAGAGCTTTCCAATGATATAGGTCTTGTAGCTCGAATGTAACTAACCAAGAAGTTCTAACTGATTGAAGACGACTGCTGCTACCGGACAAATGTGACGGTTTATTCCGTCACAAACTGTAACAAACTCGTCACAACTGACGGTTATCCTCCAACAACCCTGAACCCGGTTTATTCTGCACAGACTCACTTCTACACGCTAAAACCCGGTCTATCCACCCGGTTCTTCACTTCATGAACCCGGTTCCACATTCCCAACGCATCCTATTTCAAAGTATAGCTCACTTGATGATATTGAACACTTCCTCACACATATGATCTTATGTAGTGTACAACACACCATATGATCTATTTATAGAGAGAGATATAGGGACATATATAGTGATTAGTGTAAACAGAATTAGATAGGAGATTAGTAGTGAATAACTGGAAACATTGTATATAAAAGGTCTTACTTTCAGTATACAAATCCAACACAAACAACCCTGATTAATACTTAAGTAATTTCAAACATAACATCACCAAAATTAACATGGAAGTTGATGAACTAAAAATTACCCTTTTTCTTGCACTTTTCACGTTCATATTTTGTAAGAAATTACATGTAATTATTATGTTCATGTGCGATGTCATGTTTTATTTTATTTTCGGGTTAATTTCCTATTTTAATATGATTCGATGCGCTTTTGGATGTTTTCGAGTCGTATTTTGAAGGTTAGGAAACTCGGATGAAAGAAGATCATTCGAGCCCATTTTCACACTTCTGCCCGCATCCCGAGGCCCAAACGAGCTTAAAATAGGTTATGGTCAGGCCTAAACAGAAGTTCGTCAAATCACGGGTAAATTCGTGAGAAATCGGACCAAGAAAATGGATGAAAAGGCCCCAAATTGATGAAGAAAGAAAACAAGGGCGATCGCACTTGCTTCATGTTCTAGCCCCCAAACCAACCCAGATCAGACCCAACAAGAGTCCAAATCGAAGTCCATCGAGTGACGAACAAAAGCCATGAGGGGCAAGTCGAGAAACGGAGAGGAAGAGCTCCGAAACGGCGACGGAAGACGAAGTTGTGAAGCCGGGGCTGTACCGAACTAACAGTCGCAGCCTCTACCAGACTGGCAGGACTGTCGGCAGTTGATCTAGAATTGCCCCAAGATCTTAGCTGCTAGATTACCGGCCCAGCTGTCGAACTAGCTGCTGGCCCGGCGGCGGTTCCGGCAGTTCGCGTGCCGGTTCACCCTGTTTTGTGCACCTATTTGTTTTTCGGGCTTAATTTCTTCGTCCGAGCTCCGGTTTGATCAATTAAAGTGGCCACATGTATCCAAGACGAAGAACTACAACTTTCATGTTTGGACCATGAGCCAATTCTGAGCCGATTCTTTCCAGAATTTGCATGAAGATCAAGTCGACTGCATGAAAGGGGGTTCGACCACCAACTTATAATCCCTTGTGTTTTAAACTGATTTTGACTATTTTTACCTTACTTGTGAGGGACTTTTTCTGCAGATTTTTATCCTTGTATGTGTGGGGAGTGGGTGTGTATAAATACCCCCTCCCCCTTTATTCCAAACATCTTGTGAATCTTTCAACTTACATTTCATTTTTCATTATTGCAAGTAGAATTCTATTTACTCTCTCTCAACACTCTCCTACTTTTCTCTATAGAACTAGGGCTTTTCATTTTCTCTTATAGAATTCACTTAGATTTTGAATAGTTGAAGAATTTTAGGGCTTTTCGAGTTTTTTGGGCGAAATCTAACTACAATCGAAGATTGAAGATCAATTGGACCAATTATGCTAGACTAAACTTTCTCATCTTCTCTTATCTCATTTATTACATTTTCATTTATTACACGCAAACCCATCCCCTTTAATGCTTAGCCTATGTATTTATTGTGTTCTTGTTGATTTATTCATGATTTGTGAGTAGTTAGTTGAAGCTTCTAGAGTTGGGAGTAGTCTAACCCTAGAATTTATGATTCTTGTTGATTATGGATTTAATAATGGGGATTAATTGTATTTGGAATCACTACTACGAAAACGTATGACTTATATTCTCGATGTAGCTAACCAAAAATATATTGGTCCTCTCCGAAGGCCCTTGAGGGACGAAGGGAGAACCTGAATCGTGGGTATTGATCTTATAGGATGTTTTAGGGCTTCGCTACCCAGGCAAGATCCTCTTGGGGTAGGATTTTGAGGATTAACTAAGTTATTTTCATAATTTACTCGCCTCTAGGTCTTAGTGATTCCATTATTGTCCATAATGATTGGGATTGGAGTAAATTTGGTGATAATTGATTGATTTGGTAAAAGAACCTTTTGTTACCCATTTGGATTCCCAAATTGGAACAAGACCTTCCAACACAACCCATAGTTTAATTGGTAATCGCAAGACATAGTTTCTAGGAAGTATGTGAAACCTTACCTTAGAAACCCGCTTTTAGTTGAGAGTATTTCTGAAATCGTAATTGCATCTTTATATTTTTCTAGGAATTAATTAATCAAACTCTATTTTTCCACTTACCCTAAATTTGTCTAATCAATTGACTTCAAGTGTGCTAGACGAGATTATCCTCCTTGTGGTTCTACTTATAACTAACTCTGTTTTTCTCGTACGCTTGCGAGTACGAAAATCCTATTCAAAACAAACGTTTTTTGTAACAACCTGCTTCTAGATTCGACGAACTGTTACCACAAACCAACACAAATCTTTTCCAGTGAGCTTTGTTCTCACTCACGCGTACCCTGAGAAACTTCTCAGGGGGTCACCCATCCTGAAATTGCTTCAGGCCAAGCACGCTTAACATCACAGTTTTTCTCAGAATGAGCACCAGAAAAGAAGATGCACCTTGTTGGTATGAGTAGCACTAATCAATTCTTTAAGCCCTCTTCAATTTATGTAGTCCCATACCTACATAGTCTCGGAATGGCCCCTCAAAGTCGACTATATGGTCCACCTGCACAGTCTCAGGATATCCTCTTTTTCGAGTGTGGAATGGATTCGTTCATGTCTCCCTTCACCTAGAAGCCTGTCAGGAGCGGTCATTGTCCATGACTTCTTCTCTTATTGCACCGGCGATCACTCCCCGCCCTCGTCGGTCCCGAACGTCACATTTTTGAATGGCTTGGGGACAAGTTCAGAAGTGATCAAATTCAACATGCAACTTCAGTAGAACAATACTAACATATCAATCAACACATTTCACTCGAAAATCACCATAAATCACATATGCAAGAATATAAATTAAACATGAAGATCATCACATTCTACATGCATGCATGTAAATTTTCACTAGTGTGAGTGATTTCTAATGTACAGTATACATACAACACTCCTTTCCAACCTAATCCCTAGCGAATATACAATAATTTAACTAAGCTATAATAGGCTTAAATCTAACCTATACCTCTATTTGGGATTGAACTTGAATGTGAAAATGTGCTAGGAAGTCGGAAGTGGCACGTAGCTAGTCCATGTTCCCACCCAATGCTCGGCTTGAGTTTGAATGAAGGAAGTGGTGATGCTAGTGAGGTGAGGTGTTTTTTGAATGAGGTAGAACCAGATGATATATGTTCTTTTTCCTAGAGAGAGAAAAAGTTCGAGAGAGAGAAGAGAGCTAGTGAGAGAAATTAATCTTTTGAGAGTGGGAGAGAAGATAGGCTTCGGTATTGGCCATTTTAAGACTAGGTTTATTCACAACCTTTCACAACTCAACATATCAATAAAATATTCATTTTTCTGCCATCCACGTACACAGCCTATTCCACAACCAAAAAAATATATTTTTAACTTTATCAACAACCTAACTGTTCGCCTATTTTACAACCTAACGATCCGCAAGTGTACGGGTGCAAGTGTATATAACGGCAAGCAAGGTCGATCCCACAAGGACTGACTTAATGACTAGTTTGATACTCTAAATATCCTAAAACACTCCTAACTAGGCTCTCAATTGGATTGATTTGGTTATTAAACTAATTTTCCTAAACTATTACTTAACACTCAAGTCCAAGAATAAGAAAACACTTTATCAAATAATCAAGATTGGAAGATTAATTCTAGAGAATTGATTTCAGAATTAACTAAGTATGACAATCGAATTACTCTAAACTAGCAATGATAATTATCATTATTAGACGACACTTATATATATTAACTCTCCTTTCAAAGCAATTAACTTGTAGATTCATTATCCCTAGCCACCCTTTCAAGTCGACTAGACCTAACGAACTCCTAATCGATCTTAGACCAATGCCTACGCACTTATCTCACCTCTTTTCAGAGCACTCAACAAATATGCTATATATTGTCTTTCCATACACAAATTCCTCCTTTCAAAGCGAACTTATGAATTATGTAGAAGTAGTTAAGTGATCAAGTTAACTAATCATGAAAATAAATCACACCACATAGATAACGAATAACCATCATTAACTAGAATAGAAAAACTTCAATTAATCAAACATTCATTAAAACCTACTTTCAAAACCCTAGAATAATAAAGAACTACTCACTCATGTTCATGTTCATAACACACCGATGTTCATAGACAAACATGATTTGAAATAAAGAAATGAGAAAGTGAATAAACACCATAATCGTCGTCTTGATCTTGATCTTTTGATGTTGCTTTCCTCTTCAATAAGCCATGCAATAATCTCCAAGTCCCTTTTTCGAGTTTGGGAACCACCTAATATAGTTAAGGCTAAATTGGGCTCAAGATGGGCTCAAAATCATAAAACGCGCATAATCAGTTTTGGACTCGGAAAGCTACCTCGACCGAGCCAGAATCCCCCTCGATTGAGTTGGGCTTCAACTCGACCGAGTTGGGCTTCAACTCGACCGAGTCAAAATCTCCCTCGACCGAGTTGGAATCTCTGACCAACTTCACGTTTTGCTCTTCATTTCTCACTGAACCGAGTTGCTAAACAACTCGACCGAGTTAGAACTTCTAACCATGCTTCAACTCCTCTTTGCTATTTTCGACTTTTCTTGCTCGTTTTTCATCCGAACATTTTCCAAACGGACTTTTTGGCCTTTTTGTACCTGAATATCACTCAAACAAGCAGAAACACGTCATCTAGCTCAAAGTATGGATTTTAATCACTTTTCGCCCAAATACATATGCATATGTCACAAATTACAACCTTTAATTGACCTAATACACATGTAAAACTGGCATGTATCAAAACCCCCAAACTTAGCCATTGTTCGTCCCGAGCAATAACACAAAGCATAACATCACAATGACCACAAAATTTTAGGGCAATTAAATGACACTTCTGGTCTCAGAAATTCTTTTCTTTTTCCTTTCAAAACCAACAACATAACATTTGAGCATTAGCGACATGGCAGGTGTCAACTACTTTCGAGACATTAAGCTTAAAACAACAATTCTCACCGGATAAGTGTATCGCTCATCTCTCAAGTGTATGATATGGAAAGTATTTGCGCTCACATTGAATCACATGCATCGTCTACCATATGCTTGCCTGTTGTCTAAATTAGACCTCATACTTGACATGTGTGACAAAGAATCAAGAGGTCTTTATTTTTGGCTGTAATGTTGGCTTATGGTTAGGTGGGATATATTTAGCTATAAGTGACTATGCATTGGACTAATCAAGTTATTCCTAACCCGACTACCCCTCAACTTTGTTCACTCAATCTCAATCTTCAATTCTCAGAAAAACCAATTAATATGGCTTCTTCACCTTACCAAAGCATTTATGCATCAACTAAGATTATTTATGCCAGTTTCACTGATGTACCACTTTGGGACTACCCGATCGAGTGCCACATTTGGGACTACTCGTTCTTCTTTCAACTCAAGCACACTTAGGCATGTGTATATTCTCATCATTAACCCCTCCTCCAACTTTCTCTTTTCTATTTTTTTCTTTTCTTTTTTTTTTTTTTTTTATGCCTCCTCGAATCTCCTTACCACATCATCCCAAACATCCACTCCACCTTGATAATCTTACCCCTCTACCTTCCAATCCACCTCTCTCTTACTCAATTAGTCCAATTACTCGAGCCAAAGCTAAAAGAAAGGTATAAGCTTGTAATGTATGGCTTTGAAAAACAAGGCTTTAAAGCTCAAAATGGCTGACTAGAGATTTTTTCAAAGTTTTGGGTACAAAAGATTATTTTTAAAGGCTAAAAAAATAAGGCTTTTAACAAAACAATGCCTAATAACAATTTCTATGTGACAACATGTACTTGACACATTCCTATAAAGACACAAAGCAAGTTCTAGAGACTAAATACTATGTGATCAATCACTTCACACCGAAAGAATGATAAAATTACTCTATAGATAAGAGTACATATAAAGCTCAAAACCTCACAGGTTAATTTGTGATTATTGTTCAAGTCTAAGCTCAATTTTGTCTCTAACTGCCTATCATGCTCTGTTATGTGTCCTATCCTCATGTACTTCCAAAACTTAATTTCATCATTGAAAAATTATAATCTAATACCCTTTTTATGCTTATCAAGAACCAAGATTATGACTCCTAATCAACGAAATTTCAATTCAACCTAAAAACATAATTAAAATGCAAAACATAAAATAACACTAACTAATACGACGGATCAATCAAATCAGCTATTTGGGTACACAGACCCGACACTACTCAATACTCAATAGGGCTCACAGACCCTTTACCAATTAACACAAACAAGACATAAAATACGAAACACAGCCAAGAACAACAATGAACTCAATAACACTGAATGAAATAACAACGACAAACATAAAAGCGGCCAAGACGTAACACTATCCACCCCCTCCCCCAAACTTGGTTGAAACCAAGTTTGTGGGAAAAAGAGCGATACGTCTTGGTGCTTACTCACAGTGCTACGAAGGTGGAGGTGGTGGTGGTGGGGTAAAACCCCATGGCTGCCAGAACTGAGCCATTGCATCCAACTGCTGCTGTTGATAAGCTTGTTTTTGCTCATGTGAGGTCCACCTCTCATCTTGTTGTAATCTCCAAGTTGTCTCTGTATTCCATCAATCATCCTGCTGAGCCCACCTTTCTTCCTGCCGTACTCGCCACTATTTGTCTTCATCAATCCTCTGATGCTGCTGTGTCATCAAATTGTTCAAAGATGTAATCAATGCAGGGAGCACCAGAGCCATGTTCTCTTGGCCTCCTTGGCCCGATCCACTAGTTTCTTCACCGTGACTCTCAATTCGGTGCACAACTTGATAAAGTCGAGACTCATCAGGAGTAGGGTCAACCTCTTGTGCACGATGAGCTGGGGAGTGCATCTTCCAATTATCTATATCCTCAAGCCCCTCAATCTTAGTCAGGTGGGCATTAGGAAGACGAAGGAGTTCTGCAACAACAAATATTGATCTTCATGTTTGCTCCAAAAAATCATCTTCAGCCTACAAACATCATCCAATGATATAACCGAGTCTCCGGGCACTATCTCAGCTGAGTCATCATCAGAGACGACTTGGAAGTGTTCAGCTATAGGAGTAATAAGGCGATCAAACTGCTCCATCAGAATTTGGCTGAGATCAATCTTTCGTCCCGTCGCCACACACCATAAAAGAAACATCTCCTTCTGAGTCACAGTGCCCGTCTCAGGGCAAGCAAGCACCGTATAGGAAATTAAGCGATGCAAATACCGGAAGATAGGATTACGAATCCAAGACATCTTATTCCTCGATGGATCGCTCTTCATCCAAGGCACAAGTCCAGGGACTTCTACCATATGATTCCAGAATGCGTGTTGTATTCATCTGGCGGGGTGCAATCTCTGGTGTTTGGCAGCTTGTAGATATCATTCAGTTCAGCCCGAGTAAGTGGGTAGGTCTTGTTGCGAAGCCGGAATGACATACTGCTCGGCTTCCTGTCTTGAGCAGAGGTAGGGTGTAGAACTAGAGTAGTGAGAAACTCTAAGGCATCATTCCGGTATGTTACCCGACCTTTTCCCAATAATTTCTCCCAACCGACCCTCTTTATGAGCATCCATTGTGAACTTTGTGAATCAGAGAAATTTCAATAATTACCAAGGTAATTAGCCAAGGTATAATCAATATTCACAAGGTAACCAATATCTGCAAGGGAATCGGAATTACTCCAATTTGGCTTATGGAAATTCGAAGAACACCCTTACTCCTCCACCAGGGTTCAAAGTCACAAATGGAATCATACATGATGGAAGAAACCCAACTCTGGAAGAGTTAAGAGAAGCACAAGCAGCACAATTTGAGGAGAAGTTAGCTCAGCTAGAGAAGAAAATGGAAGGAAATCATAATAAGCTGAGTAAAAACATAGCGAGCATGGGTGTAGAATTGAAAAGTATGGCATCGGACATCCAACACTTGATTAGAGCAACAACAGCTCAACATAATCAAGGACAGTTTCCTAGTGATACAGTGGTTAATCCAAGAGAACATTGTCAAGCCATTCAGTTGAGGAGTGAGACTGAATATGAAGGACCGAAGAAGCCTGTGGTGGAAGGCAAAGTCATTGAGAAAGAGCACTTGGAAGAACAAGCTGAGCCGGAAGAAAAAGGCAAAGAAGCGAAGAAACTGATAGAGAGGGGGATTACATTTGAAGGTGGCCCAAAATATGTTCCTCCCATTCCATACCCTCAAGCACTGAGAAGAAAGAAAGTGGACGAGCAGTTCGCTAAGTTCCTGGACATCTTCAAAAAGATTTAAATCAATATCCCATTCGTTGATGCACTTCAACAAATGCCCAATTATTCAAAATTTCTCAAGGAAGTGATCGCAAAGAAACAAAAGCTTGAGGATTATGAGACTGTCAACCTGTCTGAGGAGTGCAGCGCAGTGATTCAAAGGAAGTTGCCACTGAAGCGAAAAGATCCAGGTAGCTTTACAATTGCTTGCAAAATAGGTAATGACACATTTGAAAGAGCACTTTGTGTTTTAGGAGCTAGCATTAATCTTATGCCCTTTTCTATTTTAGAAAAACTAGGAATAGGCACATTTAAACCTACCACAATTGCACTTCAAATGGCTGATAGATCTCTGACTTATCCTAGGGGAATAGTAGAAGATGTTCTTGTGCCAGTAGATAAATTCATATTTCCTGTAGATTATGTAGTCTTAGATATGATGGAGGATAGATATGTTCCTTTAATTCTAGGTCGCCCGTTTTTAGCAATGGGTAGTGCTTTAATTGATGTCCAAAAAGGAGAACTCACACTTAGAGTAAATCAGGAAAAATTGATATTCTCTATTTATAAGCCATGAAAATGCATGATGATGAAGAGGTTAATCAAGTTAAAACATGTAGTGCTATAGATAGTTTAGATACTACATTTCATGGAGACATTTTAACGCGTTAAAGAGTTGTATCGCAAATTCAATTTTTTCTATGAAAGACATACATGCTACTAATCTTGATCTCGTGGATGGGGTTAGTGCTTTGAATGCTTTGCAGGAAAAGAGGATGGAAGATGCAGAAAAAGAAGACATCACTAAGGAAGTCGTGAAAGAAGCACCTGAAGAGAAAGCCAGCGGACCTAAGTTAAAACCATTACCGGAGCATCTGAGGTACGAATTTCTTGATCTGGAGGAAAAGTAGCCGGTAATCATTTCTGCTTATTTCACTGAGTTAGAAACTGAAAAGTTGTTGAGAGTGCTTAGGAAACATAAGTCGGCTATAGGATGGACAATTCATGATTTAAAAGGGATTAGCCCGACTATATGTATGCATAAAATCTTGATGGAGGATAGCTATAAACCCAGTGTTCAAAATCAGCGTAAATTAAATCCTATGATGCAAAAGGTAGTACGAAAAGAGGTTCTTAAATGGCTAGATGCAGGGATAGTTTTCCCTATATCGGATAGCAAGTTGGTTAGTACCACTCAGGTTGTACCTAAGAAAGGAAGAATGACGGTAGTAAAATGTGATAATGATGAAGTCATAGCTACTAGGGTAGTTACAGGTTGGAGAGTTTGTATTGATTATAGAAAATTAAATGCTGCAACTCGTAAAGATCACTTTCCCTTACCCTTTTTGGATAAAATGCTAGATAGACTCGTAGGGTATGAGTTTTATTGTTTCTTAGATGGGTATTCTGGGTATAACCAAATCATGATAGCACCTGAGGATCAAGAGAAAACAGCCTTTGTATGTCCTTATAGAGTTTTTGCTTTTCGTAGAATGCCCTTTGGTTTATGCAATGATCCTGCTACATTTCAACGTTGTATGATGGCAATATTTAGTGGACTCATAGAGAATATAATGGAAGCTTTTATGGATGATTTTTCTGTGTTTGGTTCCTCGTTTGATCATTGTCTTAATAATTTGTCATTGGTATTACAACGTTGTGAAGAGACTAATCTTATTTTGAATTGGGAGAAATGCCACTTCATGGTGAAAGATGGTATCGTGTTAGGATATAGAATATCTGCTGCAGGTTTAGAAGTTGATCGTGCAAAGGTAGTTGCTATTGAGCGATCACCACCTCCGGCATATGAGAAAGCTGTGAGGAGCTTCCTTGGACACGCAGGATTTTATAGACGGTTTATTCGCGATTTCTCTAAAATTACTAAACCTTTATCCCGTTTATTGGAAAAAGATGTTGCGTTTGTTTTTTATGATTCTTGCAGGGAAGCATTTGAGACATTTAAGAAGGCATTAGTATCCGCTCCAATTCTGATCACTCCTGACTGGTCGCATCCTTTTGAGTTGATGTGCGACGCAAGTAACATGGTCGTAGGTGCTGCATTAGGGCAAAAGCGGGACAAGCTATTCAGAGTTATCTATTATGTAAGCAAAACACTTGATTCCTGTAACGTCTCGTTTTCGAAAAGAAGTAACTTCGGGGAAAGGGCGCTACAAACTTTGTTTGAGGATATATTTTCATTTTTCTATGTAAATAATAAATTTTGAATAGAGATTCGAGTTATAAAAATAACTTCATATCGTTAGATAAATATCAACAACAAAATATACTTTGGTGCGGAAGCTCTTTTCTTAAGAAACATAAGTTCACTTTCAAACTTTAGAGGAAAATCCTCAAGTACTTTTACATCAACTAAATATATCAACTTTGAGAAAACTATTATGATTGAAAATAAACTTTTACTTTGAAATTCTGTGAGTTGGAGTGGTGCAGGGCCATGCTATCCGTGTCAGTCCTCCACATCGACCTTGGTACCTTATATATTATGGGGTGAGTGTTTGAAAAACACCCCGTGGGTTCACTCGGTTGTCCACTTAGATGTCATACAAAGAATTGCAATAACGGGCAGTTACATAAATAATGCATATACCATCACGCATAAAAACACATCAAAAAATATATTGGACTCTAAATTAAATTAAATATACACATATATACATACTATATAGATACACATAGGAGCACATAGGTGGGGCACGTGTTGCCCCGCTCGAGCAACATAGCATATTCGGGAGCGACCCGAGGGTGATCTTTCGATCCATAACATATACGGTTTTACCCGTAAGCATAATCATATACGGTTTTACCCGTAAGCATAATCGTGTACGGTTTTACCCGTAAAGCATAGCATATACGATTTTACCCGTAAGGTTTTTGAAAAGCATAGCATGTACGGTTTTACCCGTAAGGTTTTTGAAAAGCGTAGCATGTACGGTTTTATCCGTACGATTTTTGAAAAGCATAACGTATACGGTTTTACCCGTAAAGTTTTTGAAAAGCGTAACATGTACGGTTTTACCCGTACGATTTTTGAAAAGCATAGCATATATGATTTTACCCGTAAAGTTTTTGAAAAGAATAGCATGTACGGTTTTACCCGTAAGGTTTCTGAAAACCGTAGCATGTACGGTTTTACCCGTAAGGTTTCTGAAAAGCGTAGCATGTACGATTTTATTCGTACGATTTTTGAAAAGCATAGCATATACGGTTTTACCAGTAATGTTTTTGAAAAGCATAGCATGTACGGTTTTACCCGTAAGGTTTTTGAAAAGCGTAGCATGTACGGTTTTACCCATACGATTCTTGAAAAAACATAGCATATACGGTTTTATCCGTAAAGTTTTTGAAAAGAATAACATGTACGGTTTTACCCGTAAGGTTTCTGAAAAGCGTAGCATGTACGATTTTATTCGTACGATTTTTGAAAAGCATAGCATATACGGCTTTACCCGTAAAGTTTTTGAAAAGCATAGCATGTACGGTTTTACCCGTAAGGTTTTTGAAAAGCATAGCATATTCGGGAGCGACCCGAGGATTTGTACGGTGTTACCCGCAGTCCTAACATAGCTAGTACGGTATTACCCGTATACAATACACATAATATGGTTTTACTCATAACTTCACATAAATTTCACACAAGTTCACATAAATTTCACATATTTGTCACATAAACATAGGCGTATGCAACATTAATATAAAAGCCATTATGACAATAATTTACATGAAACAAGTAGACAACATAAAATAGCCACATAGAGATTCCCCACCTAGAAGTGTGTTCGGCTAGATGGTCGTATAGTCCTTCTCTAGACACGAGTCCTCTTCTACGTCAACTTCTCCTAGTCCTACAATATAGAATATTTTTCTTAGCATAGGTAGGTACTAGGCTTTAAACATAAATCGAAGACTTGGGGCAAGATTGTGATTTTATAAAAGTTGAGGGACCATTTTGTAATTTTATAAAATATTTGAGATTCATAGTCTTTATGTTAAACTATCGATTTTGGGATTTGGGTTCTTTGAAAATTGGTTTGAGTCGAATCGGATTAAAAACGAGCATTTTATGACACTTTAAAAGTCTAGTGGCATTGTTGTAATTTCTAGAAAAAGAATGGCAATTTTGTAAAAGAGGAATTTTAGTAAATACATGGATTGCTTGACTTTCAAAAAGACTGACTTTGACTAGGGGCAGAATTGAAAACTCGAAAATTACATTTAGCCCCTAAAGTATATCTAATTTTCAAAAGATGGTACATGAACTTCTGTAGTAATTTTGACCAAACTTTTCTGGCAACTCGGTCGTCGGAATTTCAATTGGGACATGGCTACAGAAAGCTCTCGTCAAGAGCTTTCTATAATGACTAGCCACAATAGAATCGGACTTCGGAACAGAAAGTTATGGATCCTTGAAGATGGTTCGGTCATATGAGTTTCACCTAAACTTTGACCGGCCATAACCGGAGTTCTAGAGCTCCGATTGTGATTCCGAAAACTGTTCCGGAATCCTCTCGCCGAGCCCTATCATATTGTAAAATAAAATATGGGTTTTGATAAAGGTTCGAAAACCAAAATGGGGCAGTAGCTGATCCGATGACCCTAAAAAGTTGTCGGGTCAGTTTTTCGGCGATTTCGCCAGATTTTGGTGGCTAGGGATGGAAAGGTTGAGAGGGACAAAGAGAAGACTTACCAGCTATGCTTTATGGGAGAAGAAATGAAGACTTCAAGCTATGTTTTGGTGGGAAGAGGTGATGGAATGAAGGCTTTCTTACACCTCTATTTATAGACCTACCAAGCATAAAACCGTGCGAATAAAACCGTGGTATCGGCTACTAGTTTTGGCTATTTTGTGGGCATAAAACCATTGAATTTAGCCATTGGTTTTGAGCAATATTGTGGGCATAAAACTATGGGATTTAGCCATTGGTTTTGAGCAATATTGTGGGTATAAAACCATGGGATTTAGCCATTGGTTTTGAGCAATATTGTGAGCATAAAACCATGTGATTTAGCCATTGGGTTTAGGTTAGTAATACTATGGAGAGGGCTTACCATAAAAAAATGTAGTCTTCACTTATATCATTGGGTAATATAACGTCTAAGTGTTGTCTAATTAAACTCTTGTTTTCCCGACCCATTCATACCATTAATTATGAAAAATAATAATTTATGCAAGTGTAAGAAATAACTAAAACAAATAAAAATGCACACAAAAAATAATGCAACTCATATAGTTTCGTATAAATCAAATAATATGATGCAACTAGGAATTCGGGTCGTTACAATTACGCTCAAGCAAATTATACCACCACTGAGAAGGAGATGTTGGCTGTGGTATATGCATTCGATAAGTTCCAAAACAATTGTATACACTGATCACGCAGCCATTAGATACTTGTTCGATAAGAAGGATTCCAAACCGAGATTGATACAATAGATTCTTTTACTCCAAGAGTTCGATGTAGAGATTCGAGACCGGAAAGGATGTGAAAACGTGGTTGTTAACCATTTATCTCGGATCACCAATGAAGAGGACAAAAAAGGGCAGAAAGAGGATATTAATGAATGTTTCCCGGATGAGTACATATTGACAGAGGATGAGGTACCATGGTTTGGGGATATTGTGAACTATTTAGCATGTGGAATTTCACCTCCGGATTTGACAACCCATAAGAAGAGGAAGTTTTTTCATGACATTAAGTTTTATGTTTGGGATAATCTTTTTCTTTACCGGAGGTGCGCTGATACCATACTTCGAAAGTGTGTTCCCCAATCTGAAGTAGGGGACATAATCACTCAGTGCCACTCATCCCCGAGTGGAGGCCATTTTGCATCAGCAAAAACTGCGGCGAAGGTCTTGCAGAGCGGATTTTACTGGCCAACCATTCATAAAGATTGCTTCGAATTCATTACGAACTGTGATCGCTGCGAGAGGACGAGGGGTATCTCTAGAAAACACGAGATGCCTCTCACGAATATAATTGAGGTGGAACAATTCGATGTGTGGGGAATCGACTTCATGGGGCCCTTTCCTTCATCAAAGGGGTTCCAATATATTCTACTTGTAGTGGACTATGTTTTGAGATGGGTGGAAGAAATTCCAACCCAAACAAATGATTCACGAGTGGTGATCAAATTCCTTCAGAAGAACGTAATCACAAAATTTGGAGCACCAAGAGCATTACTGAGTGATAGGGGTTCGCACTTTTGCAATAAATGGTTGGCTGCACTGCTAGCTAAATATGGAGTAAAGCATCGTGTCACGACTCCATACCACCTGCAAGAAAATGGTCAAGCTGAGCTCGCCAACCGAGAAATTAAGCAAATCTTGGAAAAATCGATTAATGGGAACCGTAAAGATTGGCTTTGAAGTTAGATGACGCATTGTGGGCGTATAAAACGGCTTACAAAACGCCTTTGGGTATGTCACCATATCAATTGGTCTTTGGAAAGTCATGTCATTTACCGGTTGAGTGGGAGCATCGTGCATACTGGGCTGTGAAGAAACTCAACTTCGACATTGATTCAGCGGGCCAAACTCAAATTCTAAAACTCAATGAATGGGAAGAATTCCGAACACAAGCATTTGAGAACTCAAGCATCTACAAGGAGCGCACAAAAATGGTCCATGATAAAATGATAAAGAATCGACGCTTTGAAGCCGGTGAACAAGTTCTCTTGTTCAATTCGTGGCTGCGGTTGTTTCCCGGAAAGTTGAAGTCACAATGGACGAGACCGTTCACAATCAAGCAGGTGCGAAAGTCGAGCGTAGTGGAATTGATGGATGCACAAGGAAGCACTTTCTTTGTAAATGGTCAGAGGATCAAGAAATGCTACAACCCGAGTCAAGTTGCAACCGTAGATGATTTACGGTTGACCGAGCTGAATTAAAAATTCAAAAGGTCGTCAAGCTAAAGACGATAAAAGTAGCGCTTTCCGGGAGGCAACCCGATACTTTCATTTTAGTTTAAATTTTTCGGATTTTAAATTTTATGTTTGAATTATTTTAATTTGTTTGTTAGTATGCATAGGAAATACGACGTTATCGAAGAAGCAATGAAAGAAGTGAACAGATGCGAGAAAAAGGAGTAAAAATGGAGTTAGAAGGCTAAAACAGGGGATATTCAGCGAGTTCAACTTGCCCGGGGCAAAAACACACTCGCTCGAGGCGAAGTTGAAGGCAAAAACGGAGCAGTTCCAGCAAGTTTGACTCGATCGAGGCCACAGAAACTCGACCGAGTTGTAGACCAGAACACGGCCGAGGCGTTGATAACTCGCTCGAGGCACATTTGAAAGGAAAAAACCGAGCAGTTACAGCAAGTTGGACTTGATCGAGGCCACTTCTACTCGACCGAGTCAGAAGCCATAACTCGACGGAGGCCATCTTAACTCGGTCGAGGCGCAGTACAGGCCAAAACGGGCCCATTTTCAGAAATGACATAACTCGACCGAGTCTCAGGTAACTCGGTCGAGTAGCAGGTACCAGTGTTTAAACACGATTTTTTCTCCCTCTTCTTTCAATCTTTTTCACCTCCTCCCACTTCTCCCTGTCTAAAAAAATCGAAACCTCTCCCTTCCCTCCCGTCCATTACCTCTAATCTTCTGCAAAAACACATGAAATTCACAAACCCGCTTCATAATCTTCAAAGTTCACCAATTTGATTTTGTGAAAGAGACAAATTGGGACTTTCTTCTCTACCTAGGCCTCAATTTCGAAAAGGGTCTTGCGATTAAAAATTTCTGGTAAGAATGCTTAACTTGAACTTGTTTGTTTATCAAAGATAGTTCTTGTGTTTATTAGTTGGGATTGTAGTTGCTATTGTTAAGTTTTGAGCATGACATTGATGTTTGCACTTGTAGTGAAACCTTGTAGCAAGTATAGGTTGGGGAAAACTTATCATGAGTTTACTTGTGTGAATTGCAGATATAGTTGAGTAGTTGTGTTGTGGAAATTGAATATAGAGCAACATTTGTTTAATTCACATGAAAACGGTCATTGTGGCATTTTATCGAATAGGTTGAGTGCATTATGATTCTTGAATGAAAACTAGGCTTTAATTGGTTCAATTATGTTCTATATTAATGAAGAGTAATAGAGAAGTTCGTATTGATAGTGATATTGATGTTTACATCTCTTGTGTGCTAATTTGATGCAAATTTATAATTAACATAGTCGGTGAATGAATTAAAAGTTCATAAAACCTAGTATTGTAGGTGTTTCTTGTGTACACTATGGTATGAAAAATGTTGTTTTATAGGGTATATAATGCCACCTAAAGGAAAAAAGAGGAAGGTTGCAGGTGAAACATCTTCGGCTAATCCACCGGCATTCTCGCCTGATAATCCTCTATTTTGCAACATCATATTGCAATCACCTGAAGAAGAGAGACGATGGAAGAAAATCATTGGGAGAAAGATTGTCCACACAAAATTTACCGTCTCTTTAGTGGAAGACCGGTTTGGGTTTGTGGATGTGATTGCTCAGAATGTTGTGCTACCATCAGATTAGTTAGCAAGTTCATTTGGGTAGTCAAAGCTGATATCTGAGAAGCCAAATTCTGATTTGATTCCACTTCAACTACACTAGCCACTCTCCTCGGCTGATTACGCTCATTCGGCCATTGATAACTGGTTCTAGACATAACATCTAGAATATCAAACGCAGAATTCACACTCTTCTCCATCAGACTCCCTCCTGCCGCAGCGTCTACGTGATCTCTGGTTGGTGCAAGTAAGCCATTGTAAAACTTACAAATTTGTTGTTTCCTGGTAAACCCATGCTGAGGACAGCTTCGGAGTAAATCTCTGAATCTTTCCCATGCTTCACCCAGTTGCTCCTGATCCAACTGTCTGAACTGTGTGATTTTATTCTGCAACTCTAGCATCTTGCTGGGTGGGAAGTACTTCAATAGAAACCTTTCACTTAACGCATCCCACTCAGTGATCTCCTCTAACGAATTAAACTACTGCAGGGCCCTATCCTTTAAGGAAAAAGGAAAGAGCCTCATCTTCACTTGCTCATGCGGTACGTGATTTATTTTTATCTTATCAACCAGTCTTTGAAACTTAGTTAAATGAGTGTTCGGATCTCCCAAAGAAGTACCGCCATACTGATTTTGTTGCACAATATTAATAAGCGCTGGTTTGAGCTCAAAACTATGTGCATTGAGTGGTGACGGTTGTACTCCTCCAGGATTCTTATTAGGCAGAGGACGAAGACAATCACTTATGGGAGAAGTGTCCTCATCATCATTCTCATTACGAATCTAAGACACCTTATTCCTCGATGGATCGCTCTTCATACAAGGCACAAGTCCAGGGACTTCTACCATATGATTCCAGAATGCGTGTTGTATTCATCTGGCAGGGAGCAATCTCCGGTGTTTGGCAGCTTGTAGATATCATTCAGTTCAGCCCGAGTAAGTGTGTAGGTCTTGTTGCGAACCCGGAATGACATACTGCTCGGCTTCCTGTCTTGAGCAGAGGTAGGGTGTAGAACTAGAGTAGTGAGAAACTCTGAGGCATCATTCCGGTATGTCACCCGACCTCTTCCCAATAATTTCTCCCAACCGACCCTCTTTATAAGCATCCATTGTGAACTTTGTGAATCAGCGAAATTTCAATAATTACAAAGGTAATCAGCCAAGGTATAATCAATATTCACAAGGTAACCAATATCCGCAAGGGAATCGGAATTACTCCAATTTGGCTTATGGAAATTCGAAGAACACCCTTACTCCACCACCAGGGTTCAAAGTCACAAATGGAATCATACATGATGGAAGAAACCTAACTCCGGAAGAGTTAAGAGAAGCACAAGCAGCACAATTTGAGGAGAAGTTAGCTCAGCTGGAGAAGAAAATGGAAGGAAAGCATAAAATGAGCTGAGGAATAACATAGCGGGCATGGGTGCAGAATTGAAAAGTGTGGCATCGGACATCCAGCACTTGATGAGAGTAACAACAGCTCAACATAAGCAAGGACAGTTTCCTAGTGATACAGTGGTTAATCCAAGGGAACATTGTCAAGACATTCAGTTGAGGAGTGAGACTGAATATGAAGGACCGAAGAAGCTTGTGATGGAAGGCAAAGTCATTGAGAAAGAGCACTTGGATGAACAAGCTGAGCCGGAAGAAAAAGGCAAAGAAGCGGAGAACTTCTGACCATGCTTCAACTCCTCTTTGCTATTTCCGACTTTTCTTGCTCGTTTGTCATCCGAACATTTCCCAAACGGACTGTTTGGCCTTTTTATACCTGAATATCACTCAAACAAGCAGAAACACGTCATCTAGCTCAAAGTATGGATTTTAATCACTTTTCGCCCAAATACACATGCATGTGTCACAAATTACAACCTTTAATTGACCTAATATACATGTAAAACTAGCATGTGTCACTAACACAACCCAACATTTTAATAAATATTAATTTCTTTTATCCAAATACATAACATATTTCCCAATAAAATCAATATTTTTGCTACGGTTTAATAATTGCATATTATTTATAGCACTTTTTCTAATATATCTCAAGGAAAATAAATTATTTTAATTCCGCAATTCCAAAGAGGTGATTTGTTTTGTATGCATTTAAAATCTTTACTATACAGTTTGGTACGGTTCAGCACAATTTTCGGTTCGAAAAATTAAGAAATATCCAAATCTGTACCAAGAAAATAATAGGTTCAGAAATGTCGATTCAAAACTAATTCGGTCTGAGTTACGATTCAATTTCGCTAATCTCCAAGCTCCATGCGCAACCCTAATATCAATATTAGGCTTTACTTGTAGACAAAAAGATAAGAATTTTTATTAATTTTTTAATTTTTTTAAAATAAAAATTATTTTATTTATTCATTATTAAAATTATATTCAATAAAAAATTTAATAGAACCAATAGAGTAATGATATGTGGCAGGTTGTGGAATGAGATTGGATTGTGGAGATAGTTATCACTAATCATTATTTTTCCACTGCTGCTTTTAACTTTAGTTGGGGTCATCAATAAACCTAGTCTAAGAGAGGTGCAGAAGTGGTTGGCACTATTCACATAAGGATGTGTCATTAAAGGTGTTTATGCATAAACGGCTTGTCAAGAGGAATGGGTGACGTAGTGTTGGGGTGACGTCGACGAGGGAAATGAGGTGTTCCTAATGAATAGTTGAGTTCACTATGATCATGGGGGCCAAGTCTTGAGAATTAAGGGGGTATTTGGGTTCAATTTTGGCTAGGATGAGTGGTTGGGCTTATTTGATAATTTAGGTTGATTTAAAGTGCTAATCAGCTTAGTTTAGGTCGATACTAGGGCGGTCTTATCCTATAAATGGTACATCATAATCCTTATATCGAAATTGGATTGTAAGTATCTCAAATTGTACACTAATCTTCAAATTGTAAGAAATATCATAGTCTAAGTGTATTCTAAAAATATCATTAGTCCCAAAAAGATTATATATAACCTACGTACTGAGTTACGTGCTATATAATTTCAAGCCTATTATATCTCAATTAATGTTTTGAATCCTAAAGATATTAAGTCCAAAGTATAAATAAAATGATCTAAGTGTACCTAATATGCCAATATGAAATAAAATGCAACATACTTATATATGTTCGAATAACAACATCCAAAAATAGGGAAAATTTCATTTTTAGTCTTGTATGTTAGGCCTCGTCTAGTAAAAGTCCTGTATGTTAGAAATTTTCAATATTAGTCATGTATGTTCCTAAAGTTGTCCAATTTAAGGACACTGAGCATCACCGACGACCAATCTAGCCGGAATTAGACTAATAAATTTAGGAATTTCGAGTGCTAATACTTATATGACAAGTATTTGTCCAGATAACATGTCAAATCATTAAATTATTTTAATAACTCGTCCAGAAAAGAAAAGAGAAAGTTAAACCCTTATTCCCGTATGAGGTGCATTTCATTTTATTTTTTATTTTACTTTTGTTTCTTTCTTCATCTTTCTCAAATTTATAGTCACGTGCATCGCACGTGATTAATTGCGGCCAAATTGGCCATTTGTAATGATCAGTGTCCTTAAATTGGACAAGTTTTGAAACATACAAGACTAAAATTAAAATTTTCTAACATACAGGATTTTTACTGGACAAGACCTAATATACAGGGCTAAAAATATTTTTTTCCATGCAAAAATATAATATTATATTGTGCTTAGAATGGGTTTTGAACCCATATACTATTTTATCCAACATTTTCATTACAGTCATAATAATATAAATGTAATATTTAATCTAAGTAATGCATGTGTGAGGTGTACAACACCAAGAAAATCCGAAATGCATAGTGTACAAGTATACATCCAATTTCCAATTAAAATGGAAGAGTGACACTCATGTGCATCATGTGCATAAGATGCACATTAGTGTTATGGTACACCTTGTGGGCCCACTTGTAATTTTTTACCCACCAGGTAAAAATAAATAAGTAAATTGTTCGTCAAACCTGATTTATGTCAAAGGCAAAACCCTCACCTTCTTCATCAAGCAGCGCAATTTCTAAGCCAAAACACTCACCTTCTTCATCAAGTAGCGCGATTTGTTACGCTCATGCCTCAGGCCGCGTGATTTTTGCAGTTTCTCAGGTCGATTTCACCGATCTTCATCAACATACTATCATTGATCCTCTGTCAATTCTCGCAGAAAGAGATTTCAGCCAAAATCTGTAAAAAATCAATCATAGTAATTGTCAGTTGGCTTCGAAAAAATCATGAACATGAGCTATTAATGATTTTGATTTCATTATTTGAACATTACAATTCTTTTTTCATTACAAATTCGAAAATGTTTTGAAGAGGTTTGTTTTATGATTTCTCGTAGATATGGATACTGAAGTTTATAATGATAGAACAGTGCAAGAACATCAGAAAGGTAAAACCCGACAGTAAATGTTATTCTGTATGACAGTACACATTTATTTACCTAACAGTATGCTTCAATTGCTGCATTTTTTTTGAATGAAAGTTACCGGTTTTTCATGTGTTTCGTGTTAATGTGTTCAGATTCTCTTGCAATAATAATTGGTAATGAGCATGAAACAGAGAAATCAAGTTCTGAAGATATACCCAGCAGATCGATATTGCACGATGGTTTGAACAACAACAATGAAGTTAACAAGAGACAGTACAAGTTACTCTATATGACAGTAAACATTTGTTTACCTAGCAGTATACTTTAACTGCTACCTTTGTATTGCATTAAAGTTACTGGTTTTTAATATATTCATTGACAGTATACTTTTATTCAAATAACAGTACACCCTGAATTCCTTGACAGTATACTTTATGTTCTTCACTTTTTGTGATTTTTTACAGAAATCCCAAATGAGTCAATAGACATGTCTGATTCGCTACTTGGGGTTAAAAGAAACACAATTACTGAAATGTATGATTTATGCTGCATGCATGCTCATTGTCAAGGTTTCAGCGTTCGAAAGTCAACAAATAGATTCTCAACAAAAGGAGAACTTGTGGGAAAATCATTTGTGTGTTCTAATGCTGGGGAAAAAAGAAGATCAGACGAAAAGAGGAAAAGAAAGCAAACCCTACGAACAAATTGTAGGGCAGAAATGAAGGTTTTAAGGACTACAGGAGGGCTGTTTGAAGTTGTGAAACATAATATGTTCCACAATCATGAATTAACTAGGGCAGATTTGAACCACTTACACAGATCAGAGAGGAAAATCACACATGAAAAGGCAGAGACAATAGCGAATATGGTTGGTTCTGGAATAAAGTCAACAGACACCTACAGATACATAGTTCATGAAGCTGGGGGTGAAGAGAATGTTGGCCACACCAAGAGAGATCTCCTAAATTTCATAAATCGTATGAAAATGCAAGAAATTGAAGGAGGAGATGCAGAAACTGTCATAGACATGATACAAGAAGAAATTCAAGAAGACAGTGAGTTTTTCAACAAAGTGAAGATGAAAGATGGAAGGTTGTGCAATATCTTTTGGAGGGATTCATTAATGATGGAGGATTTTGATATATATAGTGATGTTCTTATATTTGACACAACATATAGAACAAACAATTACAATTTGATTTGTGCTCTGTTCATATGCATAAACAACCACTGGAAGAACGTGATGTTTGGAAGCGCTTTTCTATCAGATGAAAAACTGGAGTCATTTGAGTGGCTTTTCATAGCATTCAAGAAGTCAATGACAGGAAAATCACCAGTAACAATATTCACAGATCAAGATTTTGCAATCGCAAAAGCAATTGAGAAGATACTGAAGACATATACTGTACAGAATATAAACATATAATGTACAGTATATGAACATATACTGTACAGTATAAACATATACTCTGCATATTGTATCACATTCACAGAATCTTTTTCAGCACACTATAAATAATCTGTTTTATTTTTAATTCAGGTTTTCCCTGATTCAAGACATAGACTTTGCCAATGGCATCTTTACCAAAATGTTGTAACAAGATTTACATGTTTAAAGGGTAACAACACATTCAAGGACGCCTTCAACAAGTGCTTATCAGGCTGTGTCAATGAAACTGAGTTTGAAACTTGTTGGAAGAATATGATAACAACTTACAGCCTTGAAAGGAATGAGTGGTTTACAAGATTGTATAATCTAAAGGACAAATGGTGCACTGCATTGAGCAAAGACTTCTTTTCTGTTGGAATACGGTCATCCCAAAGAAATGAAAGCACAAACAAAGTGATCTCATTCAATGCAAAGAAGAAAACAAGTTTGACTGATTTCTATGCTATTTTCAAAGAAGCAGTAAAATGTTGGCGAAGCACATAAAAATATGATGAGTTCAAATGTTCAACATCAAAGCCTTATTCAAGTTTACTAATGCCAGGATCATAAAACAAGCATCAGAGGTCTATACTACAAAAGTGTTCAAAGATTTTGAGGAGGAATTTCAAAAATGCATTTCAAGTTACTCAATCATAGTTGGAGTAGAAGACAGTACAATGATCTATCAAGTTTCATCAGACATTATTGATGACAAGAGAAACACAGTAATATGTGACAGCACACTCAATTTAATATCATGCAGTTGCAAAAAATATGAAGAATGTGGAATTCTTTGTTACCACTGCTTGAGAGTGTTACACATAAATTCTGCACAAAGCATTATAGAAATTTACATAAAAAAAAGATGGACAAAAATGACAAAATCAAATGTTTGGGAGAAATGGAGCAAGACAGATACAAACAAAGAAGGCAATCACATAGTCAGTAAATGGAGGCATCAACTGGTACGCAACTACTATAACATGCTATTGAAAAGCGAAGACAATGA
Organism: Ajuga chamaepitys; assembly: GCA_958295605.1. NCBI lineage: Eukaryota > Viridiplantae > Streptophyta > Magnoliopsida > Lamiales > Lamiaceae > Ajuga > Ajuga chamaepitys. The sequence continues at coordinate 20,594,649 of OY282501.1, forward strand.
AGGAACAAGAAGAATCATGGAAGAAGGATATAAGAGAGACAAGCAAGTTATTGATGCTTTCTTCCGAACTGCAGAACCAGTGGCTGCAGTTAAGTCATTGAACAACATTCTTGATCCAATTCAATCAACTACAAAGGGGAGGAGGGCACAAAGGCCAAAGACTCAACTTGAAAAACGAAGGAAGAAGAAAGCAAGAGAAGCAGTTGAAATAAATAACAATGAATTTGGTTCAGCAACACCAAATGTTCGTATTTTTTAGATATAATTTTAAACAGAATATGATATAAACCTTGATAGTATATGTTATAAAGCCTGATAGTATATTCAATATTTGAACGCAGTATGTTTTATGATGAGCGACAGTACAGTATACTTTTTTTAGTTAATTTTTGTTTCACATGTGCAGAATTTATTTTTTCACTTCACCATTAAAAATCATCAAGCATTTCACAAAAAAAAATAAAGAAAAATAAATTCACATCCTCAAAGCAATAACAAATAAATTTGGCTCAGACAATAGATTATGTCAACCTTGACAGTATATGTTATACCCCTTGATAGTATATGTTATAATACAAGATAGTATACTTCACATGTGAGCAGTATATAATATCAACCTTGACAGTATATGTTATAACTGTTGACAGTATATGTTATAAAGTCTGATAGTATATGATATCAACCTTCACAGTATATGTTACAACCCTTGATAGTATATGTTATAACCCTTGACAGTATACGTCGTGTATGTTATGATGCCGCATATTATATTCAATATATTTATATTTTGCAACTTATTTTTTATGACATATTGTATATTATGATACATCACAGTACAATTTTTCTTGGATTATACACAACACAAATGTTTATATTTTGAAAATTATTTTCAAGCAGCACAGTATAGTTAATATTTGAACATAGTATATTTTATTATGTAACACAGTATATGTACGATTGTATTATTTTTTCTTGAATATTGACAAATATATATGTTGCCTTATAAAATAGATCATTTCAAACAATAAAAATAATCAAAAAACCAATACAAACTACTAATGTTCCGAGAAAAAAAACACCAATTGTCCAACAGACCTTCGCATCCTCACATCTATCCCAAAATGAACCCACATTTTTCATTTCTTTTTACCTTTTCCTGCCTTACGCAACTCACCAAGAGCTTTTCCCCTATCCTGTGCTGCTTTCTTCTTTGTCTCCTCAATTCTTGATATTAACTCCTTCTTGCCCTTGTTGAAATTCTGCGCATCTTGAAGAAGTTCTTTTTTTGCTTCATTAAATCGTGAATGAATGATTTGAATGCATAATTTCCCCCGAAGAGCACGAAGAACATCAACCTAAAATAAACATAAAAAATATTAAAAATATTTAAGTTCATCTAATAAGTACTATTTAAAAAAAAAAAAAAAAAACCAGAAAATTACCTTCAACAAATTTGGTTCAAGATACACAACACCATCAAAATACATCATATGATGCATCAAGTAAATGGCGCAATCCAAATCCGTCTTTCTCGTCTGCCATTTAAATACCACATTCTCAAACACAAATTGCAAATATCTTTGGCCTTCGAATGTCGTATTCCACGAAGAAATTCAGCCAAATTCTTTTGCTGCAAAAAAAGGAATTAAAATAACATCAACAACTTATAAGAACAAAACCACACAAAAATGTCATATTGTTAATATAAAAACTATAATAACATGAACTTACCAATATTGTGGCAGCTTGAGCAAAGATGCTAGGCTCATTGTCGTACTTCCGATTATCCAGGTAGTGAAATTTCTTCTCAACAAAATTTATAGCAACACAAGCATAATGTCCTTTCAGAACAAATGGGACAAAAATCTACAACATAAAAAAGACAGAAAGTGGTCATCATAAAAACAAATTGCTTCAACAAAATAATTCAGGTATAAAAAAATGTATATACTGCATCGGGTAACTATATATACTGTATAATATACAAACATGTACTATGCATGTTTTATCATAACACCCAGAAAACGTATAAGCAGAAACTAACCATCTCGGCATTCTTCAATAGATTTAAATCTTGTTCAGCCCACAACTTCAATGACCCTATCAATTCTCTCACATTTTCTTTCTCTTCACCGACTTGTCCGATAATTTTTGTCAATGCGGCCTTTAAAAACAAGCAAGAAAATGTAAAATTATTGAAAAACGTAATAATAAATAAATATTTATCAACTTACACTGTGCTTAGTATTAAAAATAAATCGGCTCCGCCGATTTTCAGCCCCATCGCCTTTGTTAATCATCAAGCACCATGCATCAATAATTGAATTGCAAACTTCTGTTGATGGATTCAAATAAATCATGTCTTGCTTAACAATACTATAACAATCTCCACTCCTAAAACAAACAGCCCTGCATCCAGACAAACACATACTATGTCTGTAAAAAACAAAATACTATAAACATGAATTAAATATACTGTAAAACAAATCTCTTTTAGGATCCGCACTGTATAAGCAATAATCAATGGTCTCTTTATGGTTGCATCCATTGAATGAACAAATGGTTGAATGATGAAAACAGTGGGCAAACATAACCAGCACTCTTATCAATCTTCAAACTCTGAACATCCAGATCAGGTACAACATCTTTCTTCCTTGCACTGACAGACTTTAGTGCATCCACTATCTCCCTAGATGAAGCAGTCTCATCGTCACCTGGTATTCTTTCACCAGAAAGTCCAACATCAGGTGATGGTGTGAGGATGTGAAAAGTAGGAGCATCAAATTCCATCTTCTTAAACTTCATTTGTTGGGCAATCCAGTGTTTGAATAAGAAGGCGTTTTCGCGGAACCAACCACCAATATAATATCTCCAAGAATACAAATAAATAATTTTCCATTTATGTGCGTGAGTTTGCTCTCTTTTGACCCGTAGGTAGGAATGTATATGAAGTGAATTGAATCAAATACCATTATATTTAATTTGAATTCATAATTTTAAATAATATTTGTATTGTGATTCGAGTGTCTTCGAATATAAGTTTTTATTCGTATAGATTCGCTAAAATGTTCGAATAATGTGAACAATTTGAATAACCAGTGTCTTTAAAAGTAGGAGCATCAAATATAGAAAATTTAAAGATTTAAATACCAAATTATACTGTAATTGTGAAACAGATTGATGTATAAAAAAATATACTGCATCAAACAACTATATATATACCGTACCGTTTATTCACATGTACTGACCTGTTTATTAACATGCACTGTGTATATTAAATCATATCAATAGAGCATGTTCGAAAATATCAAATTATCAACACATACTAAATCAAACAACTATGTACACTATACCGTTTATTCACATATACTGTACCATTTATTCTGCGTATATTAAATCATATCAACACAACATGTTCGAAAATAAGAAATTATCAACACATACTACATCACATAAATATATATACTGTACTGTTTAGAAATATATACTCTATATATATGATTTAATATACACATGTACAAAGAAAAAATATACAAAACCCTAGAAATATCCAGGAAAACAAAAAGCCTTAATAGGTAAAAAACAAACAAAACAAGCACAGCACAACCAAACTTCACTACGGAAACGCGGAAAAAAAAAAAAGAACAGAGAAGAAGAATCTAGGAATAAAAAACTCAAAAAACCACCATAAAACATAACTTACCAACTCCAGCAGCAGCGAAACGCAGAAGATTACTGATAGACAATCCACTGACGAAAATCCACAGACGAAAATCAACAGCCAAACTCGCGAATCACAGGAGATTAGAGAGAGAAAACGCAGTTAGAGAGAGAGAGAGAACCGCCATATATATGACGGTAAATTTTTTTAAAACAAACGTAAAAAGTAAAAAGCGCGGAGGTAAAATTGGGCAGTTCAGACCATGTGGTTTATGTAGATGTCAGTTCAATATCATCAAGTGTTCATGAAATGTAGTAGAGGTGTTGAGGATTCCAGAACCGGGTTTGGAATACGGAGAACCGGGCCAGAGAATCGGGTTTTAACCAGATCAGTGAAAGAGGTTAAAATGGGAACCGCGTCCAAGTTTGTTATAACTGCCATTTGCAACAGATTTAAACCGTTGCATGAAAAACCGTTGTGAAAAGCTCGCAGCAGCAGTTTTGAGCAGTTGAGTCAAAATTGGTTACAACTTCTTCAACTCTCTGATTCGAGCTCCGGCCTTTATATACATTGTAAACACTTGAAGTTGCGAGTTGATTAACGATTCTTTCCCTCTGTAAACATTACTCAATCAAGAGAATTAGATTGCTAGGGTTTTATGCTCAATTCAAGCTGTGAATTGGGATTTCTGGTTTTCTGGATGTCTTCTTGAAATTGATTGATTAGTGAAGTGAATTGAGGTGTATAGAACCTCCGTGGATGTAGATCACATTGATCGAACCACGTAAAATCCCCGTGTTCATCATTTTTCTTTCCTGTTCTTGGTTCGGTTTCTAGTGGCCGAATACTTTGTTGTTTTATCATTCCATACTGGTTGTGTGTTGTTTGTGTATGAGTGTGACTTGATCATAACAAGTGGCGCCGTCTGTGGGAAGCCTGCTCACGCAACAAGAAGATAAAGATGTTAGGAATGAAGATGGATGTGGAAAAATTCTCAGGGAGGAATGACTTCCATCTTTGGAAGATCAAGATGAAGGCTATTCTGGTTCAAAACGGGCTGGTAGGTGCTCTCAAGCCTGAAAATGAATGGATAGAGACAGAGAAGCCTAAATATGCAGAAATGGATCAAAAGGCTTTGAGTTTAATTATCCTGTGTCTAGGAGATAAGCCATTAAGGGAAGTTTCAAGGTGCTCGACTGCAATAGAGGCTTGGACCAAGCTGGAGGAACTATATCAGTCCAAGTCTGTATCAAATAAGCTGTTTCTCAAACAGAGGTTACTGGCCTTCAAAATGGTGGAAGAAAAAGACATTTCTGATCAAATGGATGAGTTTTCAAAACTTCTTGATGAGCTGGAAGATCTTGGAGTAACTATGGAGGATGATGACAGAGCTTTAATGGCGTTAAATGCTCTACCAAGTTCCATGGAAGGGTTCAAAGATACTTTGATGTTTGGGAGGCAGGACAAACTAAGTTATGACTCAATAATCACTGCTTTGAAGACCAAATGCTTACAGAATCAAGGAGACAAGAAGGTGACTCAATCTGGTGAAGGATTGAATGTCAAGTTCAAGAAGAATTACCAAAAGAAGAAGGGCCAAACCTCAAAGAATCACAAGATTGGCAACACTGCTCCAAAGAAACCTGGAGAATGGACAGAGAACAAGAAATGTTTCAAGTGCAAGCAAGTAGGGCATCTAAAGAAAGATTGCCCTCAGAAGATGAAGAAGAAAGAAGGCCATGGTGAGAAGTTGCTACTGTTGAACATAGAGAAGACATACCAGAGGTCTTGAATGTTACTGAGTCATAAATGGAGTTGGAATGGGTACTGGATACAGGCTGCTCCTTTCATATGTGTCCTCATAAAGAATGGTTCCAAAACCTCAAGCAAGAAGATGGAGGGTGTATAATACTGGGAAATGACCAATCCTGCAGGGTTCAAGGCACTGGATCAGTAAACATCAACATGTTTGATGGTGTTAACAAGCAAATTACAAATGTAAGGTATGTGCCTGGACTTAAAAGAAATTTGATCTCCCTAGGATCTCTAATTGCTACTAGGTGTGAATTTAAGTCAGTTGATGGCCAACTACACATAACCAAAGAGAATAAATTGGTAATCAAGGGAAGACAACACAATGGATTGTTTATTTTGATAGGAAAACCAGTGGTTGGGAGTGTGGGGAATATCTTGGCTAAGGATGAACTAACCCTATGGCATAAGAGGTTGGGACACATTGGGGAGAAAGGACTAAAAGAGCTATCCAGAAGAGGGATAATAGGAGAGGTTGGGAATCAAACACTTGATTTTTGTGACAAATGTGCACTGGGCAAATCACAGAAACTGCCTTATGCCAAAGGGATTCACATCACTCAAGAACCTCTAGATTATGTTCACTCTGATATCTGGGGACCATCCAGGACTGAAACTCATGGAGGAAGAAAGTATTTCATGTCTGTTATTGATAATTTCAGGAGGAAAGTATGGGTGTTTATCTTAAGAAACAAGAGTGATGCCTTCACTAAATTCAAGACATGGTTGCTTCAAATGGAAACCTTGAAGAGAAAGAAACTCAAGCATTTAAGAACTGACAAATGGCCTAGAGTATCTATCTACTGAGTTTACAACCTTCTGTAATGATAGGGGAATTACTAGACACAGAACAGTCCCCATGAATCCACAACAGAATGGAGTGGCAGAAAGATTCAACAGAACTGTTCTTGAAAGAGTAAGGTGTATGTTACTTGATGCTGGGTTGCCAAAGGTGTTCTGGGGAGAAACAATAAACACAGCATGTTATCTAATAAACAGATGTCCTACATCAACTCTGGGGTTCAAAACACCAGAAGAAGTATGGAATGGAAGAATTCCAGATTACTCAGGATTAAAGGTGTTTGGATGTTTGGCATATGCTCACATGAGATCAGATAAACTTGATCCTAGAGCTTACAGGTGTGTGTTTCTAGGATATCCAGAGGGAATCAAGGGTTACAGGTTATGGTGCATGTTCAAAAACTGATGATCAGCAGAGATGTGAAGTTCAATGAATCAATAATGGGATATCATTATTGAGAATCAAGGGAAGCATGATGGAAGCTCTGGGACAGAAAGGGTATCAGTTCAGGTGGAGACTCAGGAGGATCATGACAAACAGAGAGGTGAAAACTTGGTTGATCATTTCAGTGACACTTCTTCAGAAGAAGAAGACATACCACCCAGAAATCTAAACCTGAGAAAGTACAGCATTGCTAGAGACAGACCAAGGAGGCAAATACAGAAACCAGACTTTTATGAATAGGCTGGAAGTGTACATTATGCACTCAGTGTTGCTGAAGAAATAGAAAATCATGAGCCACAAAACTTCAAGGAAGCAGTCAGTGGTGATGAAAGTGAATACTGGATTAGTGCAATGATGGAGGAAATGGAATCTTTGGAAAGAAATGGCACCTGGAAACTGGTGGATAAACCAAAGAGATAAAAGCTGGTAAGCTCCAAATGGATTAACAAGAAGAAAGTTGAAGCTGGAATCTCAGACAAGATAAGATATAAGGAAAGGTTGGTAGCAAGGGGTTTTACTCAGAGAGAAGGCATTGATTTCAATGAAGTTTTCTCTCCTGTAGTAAAGCACTGTTCAATCAGACTACTTCTGTCAAAAGTAACTCAAGAGGATATGGAGTTACAACAGCTGGCTGTAAAGACAGCTTTCTTACATGGAGACTTAGTTGAGAACATTTATATGAAGCAGCCTGAGGGATTTGTGATTCCAGGAAATGAAGAGAAAGTATGTTTTCTCAAGAAGTAATTATATGGATTTAAGCAAAGTCCAAGGCAGTGGAATAAGAAGTTCAATGAGTTTATGGTAAAAGCTGGTTTTATTAGAAGTTTGTATGATAGTTGTGTTTATTTTGATAAAAGTGTAAGTGCTGATCCTGTATACCTGTTGCTGTATGTGGATGACATGCTCATTGCAAGCAAGAGCTCACATAAAATACATCAGCTTAAGCAGAAATTGAGTTCTGAATTTGACATGAAGGACTTAGGAGATGCCAAGAAGATTCTGGGAATGAATATAATCAGAGACAGAGCTGTTGGTTGTTTATGGTTGTCTCAGAAGCATTATCTTCAGAAAGTGGTGGAGAGGTTTCAAATGCATGAGGCTAAGACACTGAGTATTCCAGTAAGCCAACACCTCAGATTATCAAAGGAGCAGAGTCCTAAGACAGCAGAAGAAGAGACATACATGAGAAGTGTGCCTTATGCTAGTGGAGTTGGGAGTCTGATGTATGGGATGATATGCAGCAGACCAGACTTAGCATACTGTGTGTCTTTGGTCAACAGATATATGTCAAATCCAGGAAAAGCTCACTGGGAGGCTTTGAAGCAGGTTTTGAGGTATCTAAAGGGAACAGTAAGTCTGGGTTTGAAGTTTCAGAAGCAAGCAAACATGGTTATTCCTTTAGAAGGTTTTGCAGATGCTGATTTTGCTGGTAATATTGATACCAGGAAGTCAATCACAGGCTATGTTTTCACATTATATGGTACTGCAGTTAGCTGGAGAAGTGTGCAACAATCAGTGGTGGCTTTGTCAACTACAGAAGCTGACTACATGGCTTTGACAGAGGCAATCAAGGAAGCTGTGAGGTTAAAAGGTATTCTGAAGGTTCTGGGGATAAAGCAGGATTGTGTTACTATATATTGTGACAATCAGAGTGCATTACATCTAGTGAAACATCAAGCTTTCCATGAAAGATCCAAGCACATAGATGTCAGATTGCATTTTGCAAGAGATGTGATTGATGCAGGGTCTGTGGAGGTTAGGAAGGTCCATACAAGTGACAATGCTGCTGATTTTCTAACCAAAGCAGTGCCTAGGAGTAAGATGGTTCATTGCTCAAGCCTAATTAGGCTTAAACGGTGTGATTAAAAGGTGGAGAGCAAGGCAGATTGAGGTGATGAAATACACTTGAGTTCATTGAGGTGGAGATTTGTAGATGTCAATTCAATATCATCAAGTGTTCCTGAAATGTAGTAGAGGTGTTGAGGATTCCAGCACCGGGTTTGGAATGCGGAGAACCGGGTCAGAGAACCAAGTTTTAACCAGATCAGTGTAAGAGGTTAAAATGGGAACCGGGTCCAAGTTTGTTATAACTGCCGATTGCAACAGATTTAAACCGTTGCATGAAAAACTGTTGTGAAAAGCTCGCAACAGCAATTTTGAGCAATTGAGTCAAAATTGGTTACAACTTCTTCAACTCTCTGATTCAAGCTCCGGCCTTTATATACATTGTAAACACTTGAAGTTGCGAGTTGATTCACGATTCTTTCCCTCTGTAAACATTACTCAATCAAGAGAATTAGATTGTTAGGGAATTATGCTCAATTCAAGCTGTGAATTGGGATTTCTGGTTTTCTGGATGTATTCTTGAAATTAATTGATTAGTGAAGTGAATTGAGGTGTATAGAACCTTCGTGGATGTAGATCACATTGATCGAACCACGTAAAATTCCCGTGTTCATCATTTTTCTTTCCTGTTCTTGGTTCGGTTTCTAGTGGCCGAATTCTTTGTTGTTTTATCATTCAATACTGGTTGTGTGTTGTTTGCGTATGAGTGTGACTTGATCATAACAGTTTTTTGGGCTGAACCAGTGGGGCTCACAAGGTGTACAATAACACTATGGTGCATCTTATGCACCCAAGTTTTTGGCTTCTCTTATTAGCCGGGAGTCCCTTGAGCTTGTCGTTGTTGAATTTTGTGGCCTTAACTCAAACAAGCTTATTCTTTCATCTGATATTCGGTTCTAAATGCTACAAGAACAGCGAAGTACATCCAGTACAATGTATAGTTCACCACTATAATCTTACGATATACATATATATATATATATATAAAGAGAGAGAGAGAGAGAGAGAGAGCTTAACTCCAGGAATTTATGAACTATCAAGAATATTTACCTTGAGTTTAACATCTTCACGTTTTATTTCAGTAGATGCGACCCAACTCTTCAATTGCTCAAGTTCTTCTTCAACCACATATTGACTTATCTCAGATGTTGGCCTTGTTATTTCAGCGACCGGCCTGTCATTTTAAATATAATAAGAAAAAGTGAACCACATCGCTCGATTTTCTAGGGAAAGAAAAGAACCAAATAATTAGATAAAGCGGTCTTCTGAGCTAATAGCGGTCTTTCCTCTTCGGTTTCCTGTTTCAAATGGAACTAGTTGTTAGAGGGCTCTCTATGCAACTGTGTGATTGTGAGTGTATGCATATACCTTCACCTTCATATACTAACCATCAACTTCTTTTCCAATTTTGTTTCTACATCAAAATTAATGCCAGGGGCTTCTACCATTAGCCACACGGAACTGAGCTAGTTTTTCCTTGACATAAGAAAGAATAACTTTCGTTCTATGCAGCTTAATGCTAACATCTTCACTTCGACTCATCGATGAATTGTTCTCTTCCTTTTACATTATTACAAGGGATTTCTTGAGACGTTCCAATTCTAAATAAATAAGATTATACCCGAAGTAATTAAATAAGCCAAGAGTTCAAGAATTAAGAGTAGTTTCTGGCCTTAATTGTTGCGTGATTATTGTAATAAGAAATTTCGTGTATAAATAAATAAACACAAAAAAGAATTACAAGATTGAATTTCTCGAATCAAATGGATAATGTTTACAACTTGTGAATTCCTATCTCTAGTTCTCCTCTTATTCTTCTCTTTGATTGATTGATGAGTGACTTTGATTTTCTCCGATTTTGGACTTTGACTTGAGTAACGTTAATTCAAAGGCTTGTGAGCTTGATTTTAAATTAAACGATACTTTTGATTCAATATGCGAAGAACGTCTTCGAAGATCTTGACGAACGACGAAGAACAGCTTCGAAGTTTTGACTTGAAAACGCCGATCGAAGGGGCTTGACACCTTGATCTCGGATCAAACGTTGAAAATCTTGAGATTAGCTTTGTAACGCCTTAAAAATCTAAAGATTGGCTTCGTAACACTGAATTGTAATACCAGATTAGCTTTGTAACGCTGAATTTTGGCTTTGTAACACCGAATTTTGGCTTTGTACTGCCTTAATCTGAAAATTAGCTTTGTACCACCTTTCTTGAGTTTGTGTTGTTGTGATTTTTTTTTTTTTGTGGAGAATGAGGCCCTATTTATAGTTGTAGGATGGGAAAAACCCTAATGGGCTTGAGTCTGAATGGAGTGATATGATTGGTCCTTTACAATATCATTATCCATGAGATAATTATTAAATTAATTGTATTTAATTTAATAATTACTGCAACAACTTGACACATGGAGCATTCTGATTTGTCCACCATGACTTGATGTTTATCCTCATCTTGGATAATTACTAAATTAATTTAATTTAGTAATATCTGAATCATCTTGACACGTGGCGGCTTCCCATTGGTCAATAAAATATATAGTATATCACCAATTAAAGTGACTATTTAACTTAGGAATTTTATTTACCCAATTCCTAATATTAAAAATAATCAATATAAAATTGATATTCAACATATGTTTTATTATGTGGCGCATTTTAATTGAACACGAAATTTGCGTATCAACAATTATTTATACATTGATGGATATTTTGTTGACCAGACAATGTTCAGATCTCAACTTCAAGATTCATTTCCCTCTTCTTGTTATTGGCATTCTCCATCTGAGGAAAAGAAAAAAATAAAATTATCAAATACAGAAGTTCATTTTATGTACCATTGATGGGATGTACTAATTACTAAATCCAGCTTCTACCCTCAACATCTCATTTTCATTTGTAAGAAACTGATTTTGCTGTCCCAATTTTCCAATGCAACATGCGCAGCCATCAATTCAGGATGTTTTTTTTTTTTTTTCTCAATCGCCTTTAGCAATCTAAATATCATTGGAGTTGGTGTTAGTTCAGGGATTAAACCAGAAGTTATTAAAATATCAAAGTAATTTAATCAGTCATTACCCATTCCGCTCTTTAACTTAAGCATTTATCTGCAGCTTTCGATTAACCAATTTCTGCTCCAGAAAAGAATCCAGACGAGTTGCTATATCTAATATCCAGCTCAGTATAATAACTGAAGTGGAAATCATGTTAACGTAGATAAATTGCAGCAAATAAAATTTTGATAGAAAACCATTATAAAAGTGCTACCTTTTGTTCAAGTTCGAAATAGCAGATTAGTAAAAAATATTATGTACCACCTAAGCATGATATAGATTGTATTCAATAAAAGATGATTTAATGTTTTTAGACTGCATACAACTTGTATGTGTAGATGATATGTTCTCATGGGATTTTTTCCTACATCATGTGCCATCATCAGCTGCTCAAGTAAGATAAAAAAATGAACAATAAATAAGCCATAATTGATTATGCAACTCATCATTAGCAAAGAAAATTAAGTTGATCAAAACTCAATCAGCATGACAATCTGTATTGTTAAAATTTACCAAAGCTTTTCACAAAGAAGAACCCAATAGAAACTAGAACTTTGTGAAACCAACTTGAGTAAAAAAAATTACACAATTTTATATCTGAGAAATTCAATTCCCTTGGCTTGTCGGCCATTTTTTCTTTCTTTGAGGTTTCTGCCTCTGTTTTCTTATACTCTGTTGGGTGTATGTGTATAGCATGCCACATGTATTAAAATATTAATATGATTAAATACATTATCTCTCTTTTCTTTTTTAAATGAGGTCATGTACTTCTATTAAGTTATAATCTTTGTTAATGCACTTAAGGAATTCATAATTCTTTTGGTGTACTCTCTTCTGTGGAAGAAAGGTGGTATCTGAGTGGTCACTTCAGTGGCATTATATGAAGGTAATTCTTGCACTATGCAACATAAATGAAATGAAATAAAAGGAAAAAGAAGGGGTAGCCACCCCACATCCCACAAACTTGTATTAGTTTCAGGATGTTCCATGTGTTAAATAATTCATATGTCCTTTTTTTAAGTTCCCACGTTCTGTGTACAATTTCATAACCAAGTAGTATGCAATATTCAGTCATACTGAGTATGTCATTTCTACTGCTGAAGTTAATATGCATAATTTTTGGATGAATGCACACTTGCACAAAAAGTACATACTAAATCACTAAAAATAGAATATGAATTCAGACACACAGACATAAAATAAAGATGATAATGATAATTAATTAAGATAGAAAGAAACAAGAAACCATTGAAATGGTATGGTCACACAAGGTCTCCCAAAACAAGATAAATAATCCAATAATTACATAACCTAATCAAGAGGAACATTTATTCAATCTCCTTATGTGGGGACGAGAAGTGCCTAAATCATTCTAGTGTGTACTAGTGCCACTATTAATTAAACGAATAGACGACACCAGAGAAAAGGAAAAAGAAACTAGGTACTTCATCTGCAATTGGATTCTATGTATAAAGAATCTAAACCCCTGAAATGGATTCTTGTAAGTAAATTAATTTTGTGAGGATGAAGAAACTCATATAGATATTGAAAAAAGTACATCCCTCAATTTTGTGAGAGATGAAGAAACCTAGAGAGAGGAAAGTATAAAATCCTCAGAGTGAAAGAATCGTGTCGTGCAAAGAGGAGCGCCTAAATTGCACGGTGAGGAAGATCGTAGTCGATCGAGGCCGCTTAAGAAAATCAAATTTCTGAATTTTGAATAGGGAAAGGAAAAATTACCAGGGACAAATTTGTATGGCCGTTGAGGTTCGAATTGATGAACGTCTTTTAGGGCAGAAGGCGATCTGAAGTTTGGACGCTGGATAGTGGACTCTTGAACTAAATTAATTTTAATTAATTTTCCGTAAGATATCTATGCCCAAGCCCACATGCCAAGATTGATTTTAATTAATTTTCATTCCACAATTAAAAAAAGAATTAAATTTTTTTCTTTTTTTCATTATTACTTTAAATCTTAGTTCTCAAGGCCAGAATCAACTAGACAACCTATTAAAGCACTTGGTCTATATTCTTATAAACTTATTGTACGACAATTAATATGTGTCATAATTAACTAGTAACAAGGCACTAACTATGTAGTGTCTTAATAGAATTTTTAGAAGTGTAATTATAGGTGTTCAATAATTTAACGTATTCTTAGGACATCTAAGGTGACATTTGTTTTCAAATGCCATAAAATTAGAGTAGTGATAGGCCTTTATTCTAGTGGTGTAGGTAGTTAATCACATATTTAGCTCTAGATAATTGTTGTAATACGTAATCGTTACGAACGTATGCCACTAGTAACAAGTAGTGATTAATCACTAGGATAACATAAGTTGCGATCGCTTGTACCGAGCTTGCGAGTCCAACACCGTGTCTTTTTCATTACCTTAGTACTCTATGCATTCGGTTAATGAGGTCTAGCGAGCTTTTCCTAAGATCACTCAATCGAAAAGACTAACTAAAGAGGTTGTTTTGCTTAATTAAACATAAGGGGTAACAAGGTTAGCAGAGCTTGTTGCTAATCTTTGGACAGGACTTTCATAACTAAAACAGGATAACAATTGCATTAATTGTCAGGGTAATTCGACTAGGGGGAGACTAGATTTATTGTGTTCTAGTTTTAATCATAGTTTTTGTGAATTTCTTTAGTTTTAATTATCTAAAACTCGCTTGTGGTTTTCTCCAATTTTATTTTAGCCGTGAATGATCACCCTTTCATGCGAAAACAAAGCTCTGTTGTTCGACCCCGAGATAACTCGAAGGGACAAAATTTTAACAAAGCAAGCAAGGGAAACTCGAGAGAAGTTTGAAGCATTGCCATTCGCTACTGAAAATATGTTTGAATCAGATACTGAACCAGATGAAATGGTAGCAAAAAGAACTATGAAGGAGCTGCCCAATACTGCCGTCACACAGCCTCTCTGCATCACCTTTCCCGAACTAGGATAAACACTTCTTTCGAGCTCAAATCTGGACTGATCCATCTCTTTCCTTCGTTCCACGGACTCTCAGGTGAATATTCTCACAAGCATTTGAAGGAATTTCACATTGTATGTTCGAGCATGAAACTGACCCGAGTTACTGAAGAGCAAATCAAGTTGCAGGTCTTTCCCTTCTCCTTGAAGGATTTTGCAAAAGATCGGCTCTACTATCTTCCTCCGGCATCCATCAATACATGGGAGGAAATGGAGACTCAGTTTATAGAGAAGTACTTTCCAACATCTAGAGCAACGAACATACAGAAAGAGATAAGTGGAGCTGAATTGCCTGCTCAGACTTTGTATGAATAATGGGAACGTTTCTAGAAACTAGTGAAGTTGTCCAAAGCATCAGATAACTGAACATCTATTAATCCAGTACTTTTACAGAGGACTATTAGTGTCGGATCGAAACATGATTGATTCGGCTCGCAGGGGAGCACTAGTGGATAAGACCCCAACTACAGCTACGGCACATATATCGAAGATGGGGAAAGATCTTTGAGAACTAGTGAAAAGGGTGAGTGATTCATCTCTTGAAGAGAAGCTAGAAAAGTTAACAACCTTAGTGACAAAGGTTGCTACATGGGGTAATCAGTCCATCAGGTCATGCAGCATCTGTGATATTACTGATCATACAATAGACAATTTTGAGATTCTTGGGAATGAGATCGACACACATGCCAATGCAGTTGGCACGGGAACTCCCAAGGTAAAAGGTCTGATCCCTACTCCAAATCATACTATCTAGGATGGAGCGATCATCCCAACTTTAGATATGGGAATCAGCAGGCACAAGCGGGAGAGCAAAAATAGAGCCCACCACAAAGAGGTAACTACTACACTAAGCAACCGGCCACCAAGCCCCCAGTCCATCTTTGGAAGATATTGTCAAAACTTTGGCAACAAATACAATCCAATTTCAAAAGGACACTATCCAGTTTCAGAGGGATACACAGTCGAGCATCAAGAATCTCAAAAATCAAGTAAGCCAGTTAGCTACTACCATGAATCCACTGGGAAACATAAATAGTGAAAAATTACCAG
This sequence comes from Ajuga chamaepitys, assembly GCA_958295605.1. Taxonomy (NCBI): domain Eukaryota; kingdom Viridiplantae; phylum Streptophyta; class Magnoliopsida; order Lamiales; family Lamiaceae; genus Ajuga; species Ajuga chamaepitys. The sequence continues at coordinate 20,610,295 of OY282501.1, forward strand.
ATCATCCAAAAATTAATCTGAGGAATGTCAATGCCATTACATTGAGAAGTGGAACTTTGCTTGGAGAGCTAATAAGCCTGGGCAACTTTTAGAAGATGATACGGGAGATAAAACAGAAGACAAAATCGGAAAGCAGGGTGCAGCCGCGACCAAAGCCCCGCACAAAACACAACCAATGCTGGAGACTCAATGCGGCCGCGGTTTGACTGCGCAGCCGCGGCCCTTGCTTCGACCCAAAAATAGATTTTGGCCCCTGTATAGATGCATCCACTCCCGTTTCCAAGTCGAATCGCAAAGGAAAAGGAAAAGGAAATCTTAGAGGTATTTCGCAAATTCGAGATAAATATACCACTGATCGATGCAATCAAATGGATTCCAAGGTACGCCAAGTTCCTTAAAGACCTATGCACCAACAAACGCAAGCTAAAATGAGATGAGAAAGTGATAATGGGTGAAAACATCTCACATATCTTTCAAAAGAAGATCCCTCTAAAATGCAAGGACCCAGGTATGTTCGTCATCCCTTGTAAAATAGGTGATCGAGATATTAATAGGGCCATGTTAGATTTAGGTGCATCTATTAATGTCATGCCATGATCTATCTTTCATTCGCTAAATTTAGGACCACTAAAAGAAACTAGGATAGTTATACAGTTAGCTGACCATAGTAACACATATCCTAATGGGTTGATATAAGATTTCCTAGTTGAGGTAGATGAATTGGTATTTCCTGCTGATTTTTATGTGTTCGATATGCATGGTGATTCATCCACCTCTCCACCAATCTTGTTAGGGCGGTCGTTCTTGAATACTGCCCAAATAAAGATGGATGTCAATGAGGGCACTCTCACAATGGATTTTGATGGACATATTGTGAGATTTAATATCTTTGATGCTATGAGATTTCCTGAGGACGTACATTCTGTATTTTCTATTAGTGTCATTGACCCTCTCGTAGAGGACGTGTTTCAGCTACATTGCAGAGATCCGTTGGAAATAGTGTTCACAACGAATCTAGAGAGGGACGACATGAGATTTGGGAAACCAATAAGGAATCGGTTAAGCTAGTGGCGACTCTACATCTTTCAAAGCCCGCTAAACCTAGTTATGAGCATATATTTATCGAATTTAACTGATTCTGACCAAAAGTTGCTTCCATCCACAGTCCAGGCACCCACTCTAGAGCGAAAGTGCTTGTTGGACCATTAGAGGTATGCATACAACATTACCTGTGATCATTTCAGTGAAGTTGTCCCCATGCCAAGAGTTATCACTAATTAAGGTACTCAAAGAGTACAAGAAAGCGATCGGATGGATGATAGCCGACATAAACGAAATCAGTCCCTCACTTTGTATGCATCGGATACTCCTTGAAGATGATTCTAAACTGAGTAGAGAACCACAAAGGCGATTGAACCCGCCAATGATGGAGGTAGTAAAAAAGGAGGTAATCAAATTGCTCGATGTTGGCATCTGTTACCCAATCTCTGAGAGTAAGTATATGAGACCCACAAAGGTTGTTCTAAAGAAATCAGACGTCACAGTTATGGAAAACAAAGAAGGAGAGTTGGTCCCCACCCGCTTACAAATGGGTTGGTGAGTTTGCATCGACTATCGCAAGTTGAATGCATTAACTCGCAAGGACCATTTTCCTTTACCTTTTATTGATTAAATGCTTGAGCGTTTTGCAAAACATTCTTTCTACTATTTTCTAGATGTCTTTTTAGGTTATTTTCAAATTGCCATAGCACCGGAGGACCAAGAGAAGACAACATTCACATGTCCTTTAGGGACGTTCGCTTGGAGGATAATGTCATTCAGCCCGTGCAATGCCCCAACGACCTTTCAACGGTGTATGGTAAGTATATTCTCCAAATATGTGGGTCATATCATAGAAGTGTTCATGGATGATTTTAGTGTGTATAGAGAATCTTTTAATAAATGCCTTGAAAATCTTGTCCATGGTTTAAAAATGTGTGTCGAAACTAATCTTGTGCTTAATTGGGAAAAATGTCACTTCATGGTAGAACAAAGGGATAGTTTTAGGACATATTGTCTCGTTTAAAGGAAGAGAAGTGGATACGTCGAAAGTCAATATTATTACTGCTTTCCCTTACCCCGCAAGTGTGCGGGAGTTTCGTTCCTTTCTTGGCCATGCAGGTTATTACAGGATGTTCATCAAAGATTTCTCCAAGACATCAGCTTCCTTTTGCAAGCTGTTACAAAACGATGTAGAGTTCGAGATTACCACCAAATGCAAGGCTGCATTTGATAAGCTAAAAGAAGCGCTCACAACACCACCCATCATTCAACCGCCAAATTGGGACTTGTCGTTCGAGCTCATGTGCGATGCAAATGACTATGCAGTGGGGTCAATATTGGGACAAAGAATGGGAAAGGCAGCACATGTCATCTACTATGTCTCAAGGACCTTGAATCCAGCTCAAGCAAACTACACCACGATCTAGAAAGAGCTACCAGTGATTGTATTTGCGTTAGAAAAAAATTCCTCTTACTTAATGAGTACTAAAATAATTGTCTATTAAGATCATGCAGCTCCTAGATTCTTATTGTCTAAGATGGAGACAAAACCGAGGTTAATACGGTGGATACTCCTACTTGAAGAATTTGATTTGGAGATAAGAGACAAGAAAGGAGCTGAAAACTTAGTTGCCGACCACTTCAGCCGGTTGGCCTAGGAGGAAAGTGACGCACCACTTCCGGAGGAGTTCCCTGACGAGCAACTGCTCGAGATTTCACAGAAACAGAAGTCAATGCCATCTCCCGATGTACCATGGTATGCTGATTTAGTTAATTTTCTTGTAGCCCGCGTTTTCCCCTCCGGGATGTCTAATGTAAAAGGATATAAAACAAAAAGTGAATCTTAATACTACGTATGGGACGACCCCTATCTATGGAAACATTGTACATATCAGGTAATTCGAAGATGTATTTCGGAATTCGAATTTCGTTCTACACTATCGTTCGGTCATTCATATGCATGTGGGGGCATTTTGGGTCGAAAAGAACTGCACATAAGGTTTTAGAGAGTTGATTTCATTGGGTCGAAAAGAGCCAAATGTGTGATAATTGTCAAAGAGCCAATAATAATTCCCAACGTAATGAATTGCCTCAAAATTCAATAATAATTTGTGAAGTTTTTGGTACTTGGGGCATGGATTTCATGGGACCCTTTCCTTCGGCTTTTGGAATTACCTACATTCTACTTGCTATTGAATATGTTTCTAAATAGGTGGAGGCAAAGTCCACTCAGACTAACGATTCTAAAGTTGGTTCAGATTTTTTGAAATCTAACATTTTTTCTAGGTTTGGAATTCCGAAGGCCATAATTAACGGTAGGGAGATGCACTTTTGCAACAGGACCGTCGAAGCCCTGCTAAGGAAATATTGTGTCATACACAAGGTTTCTGCAACATGTCATCCCCAGACAAGTGGCCAACCTGAGATTTCCAACCGAGAAATCAAGTTCATTCTTGAGAAGACTGTTCATCCTAACAGCAAGGACTAGAGTTTAAGGCTTGGAGATGCACTACGGGCATACCAAACAGCATACAAGACACCTATCGGCAAGTCGCCGTGCAGACTAGTTTACGGGAAACCATGTCATTTACTAGTCGAGCTTGAGTATCGTGCCTATTGAGCAATCAAACAATGTAACATGAATTTTGATGCAGCCGACACACACCGAAAATTGAAACTTTAAGAACTTGAGGAAATCAAGAATGAAGCATTCGAGAACGCACTGATCTATAAAGAAAAGCCGAAAGCCTTCCACGACTAGCGAATCATTCAAAAAAAAATTGTGATTGGTAAAAAAGTGCTACTATACCATTCCCGCCTCAAGTTATTCCCTAGTAAGTTACGTTCCTGCGATAGGCCCTTTTGTTATCATTAATGTCCTGCCTTATGGTGCAGTCAGGATAAAAAGCCAAAAGACGGGGAAAATATTTAAGGTAAATTGGCACCTCTCAAACCATACTTCGAGAACTTCCAGCAAGCTCCCGAGGAATTTACACTCGTCAAGGACCTTGAAATCAGTTGAGCACTATATTGCTCGAGCCAACGACGTAAAACAGAGGCACTTGTCGAGAGGCAACCCAGTGTTTATCGTATATCTTTTTAATTTTTGCGTTGCTTTATTATTACATATATTTCTCTTAGTGTTTGTTTTTTCTTTTAGTTTTTAGAAATTAACATGACCTAGGATAAACAAGCCAAAAAGTATGAAAGATATAGCACGAAACGAGGGTCGAGAAGTTGAAAATCTGAAAAAATCACGCAAAGTTGACCGTGGCCGCAGCCTTAATGCGCGGCCGCAACGAAATTGGCCCAGAAAGTGTTGTTTTACACAGTACACTCTCTACAGCCGCCGCCCTTTTGCGTGGCCATGGCACTTAAGTCGAGTGCGGTCGCAGCCATCACGAACCTTGTTTATAACCCTGGCCGCACAGGTTTCTTTCTCACCTTTCCTCTTCCGAACTCGCGAGCACACACACAAAAAAAAAAAAAAAAAAAAAAAAAAACTCAAAAATCTCTGATTTTCATCACTAAACACCTAAATCCAAGCAATAAATATCACACACACGTCCACACACTAAGTACCCCGATTAAATTTGAATTTCCAACAAATTTCGGATGAGGCGCGAACCATTCATTTTTTGAATTTTTTCCATCTAAACTCTTCCCCTAAGTGAAGCTAACCCTCCTCCTTAGTCTATTATTATTAATGTTGGTTGATTATGTGGGCTAGGGGGATAATTTTATTGTTGAATGCTTGATTGCGATTTATAGTTGTATGAACACTTGATGTGTTAATTTTTTCTAAAAGTGCTACAATTGATGTGTTAGATTTGCAAAATTGATGAGGATAGTCGTGAATTTGATTTTTTATGGTTTAGTTAGTTTATTTGAGCATGAATTGTGAGTTTAGGATTTTTGTTTCATTGAGGCAATATTTCAAACACCTTATATGCGTTAACTTAATAGCCTAGACTAGCCTATTTTAAATTCTTAATCCAATTTTTTAGCACCGTAGGTAATATTAGTATTAATGCATCATTTCATAGCAATATGGACATGCTTGTTAATGATTCTCCTATAAGTTGCTCTAATTGTGCATGTTTCATTGGGTGAAATTTGCTTGTTATAGGAATTATACGATTATATTGGGTGTTCTTTGTTCTAAACTTTCAGAAGTGTGTGAAATTTTATGTAGGTCATAGACAATGCCTCTACTTCTATTAAGTTATAATCTTTATTAATGCACTTAAGGAATTCATAATTCTTTTGATGTATTCTCTTCTACGGATGAAAGGTGATATCTGAGTGGTCACTTCAGTGGCATTATATAAAGGTAATTCTTGCACAATGCAACATAAATGAAATTAAATAAAAGGAAAAAGAAGGGGTAGCCATCCCAAATCCCACAAACTTGTATTAGTTTCAGGATGTTCCAAGTGTTAAATAATTCATATGTCCTTTTTTTAAGTTCCCTCGTTCTGTCTACAATTTCATAACCAAGTAGTATGCTATTCAGTCATAGTGAGTATGTCATTTCTATTGGTGAAGTTAATATGCATAATGTTTGGATGAATGTACACTTGCACAAAAAGTGCATACTAAATCACTAAAAACAGAATATGAATTCAGACACACAGACATAAAATAATGATGATAATGATAATGATAATTAATTAAGATAGAAAGAAACAAGAAACCATTGAAATGGTACGGTCACACAAGGTCTCCCGAAACAAGATAAATAATCCAATAATTACATAACCTAATCAAGAGGAACATTTATTCAATCTCCTTATGTGGGGACGAGAAGTGCCTAAATCATTCTAGTGTGTACAAGTGCCATAATTAATTAAACGAATAGACGACACCAGAGAAAGGGAAAAAGAAACTTGGTACCTCATCTGCAATTAGATTCTATGTATAAAGAATCTGAACCCCTGAAATGGATTCATGTAAATAAATTAATTTTGTGAGGATGAAGAAACTCATATAGATATTGAGAAAAGTACATCCCTCAACTTTTGTGCGTGATGAAGAAACCTAGAGAGAGGAAATTATAAAATGCTCCGAGTGAAAGAATCGTGTCTTGCAATGAGGAGCGCCTAAATTGCACGGTGAGGAAGATCGTAGTCAATCGAGCCCGCTAAAGAAAATCAAATTTCTAAATTTTGAATAGGGAAAGGAAAAATTACCAGGGAAAAATTTGTATGGCCGTTGAGGTTCGAATTGATGAACGTCTTTTAGGGCAGTAGGCGATCTGAAGTTTGGACGCTTGATAGTGGATTCTTGAACTAACATTTCCTTACTTTTTTTTTTTCCGTATGATATCTATACCCAAGCCCACATGCCAAGATTGATTTTAATTAATTTTCATTCCACAATTAAAAAAAGAATTATTTTTTTTTCTTTTTATTATTACTTTAAATCTTGGTTCTCAAGGCCAGAATCAACTAGACAAACTATTACAGCACTTGGTCTATATTCTTATAAACTTATTATACGACAATTAATATGTGTCATAATTAACTAGTAACAAGGCACTAACTCTGTAGTGTCTTAATGGAATTTTTAGAAATGTAATTATAGGTGTTCAATAATTTAATGTATTCTTAGGACATCTAAGGTGACATTTGTTTTCAAGTGCCATAAAATTAGTGTGGTGATAGGCCTTTATTCTAGTAGTGTAGGTAGTCAATCACATATTTATCTCTAGGTAATTATCGTAATACGTAATCGTTACGAAGCTATGCCATTAGTAACAAGTAAAGATTTAATCACTAGGATAACATAAGTCGCGATCGCTTGTACCGAGCTTGCGAGTCCAACACCGTGTCTTTTTCGTTACCTTAGTACTTTATGCATTCGGTTAATGAGGTCTAGCGAGCTTTTCCTAAGATCACTCAATCGAATAGACTAACTAAAGAGGTTGTTTTTCTTCATTAAACATAAGGGGTAACAAGGTTAGCAGAGCTTGTTGCTAATCTTTGGACAGGACTTTCATAACTAAAAGAGGATAACAATTGCATTAATTATCAGGGTAATTCGACTAGGGGGAGACTAGATTAAGGGCTGAGATTTTTTTTATCATCTGAGTTTTAAGTACATTTTAATTGCTACTCGGTTATTTCTTGTGTTCAGTTTAATTAGTTAAATAAATCAAATCAAGAACCCCCATTCTCTCTCTCTCTCTCTCTCTCTCTCTCTCTCTCTCTCTATCTATCTATCTATATCTATATATATATATATATATATATATATATATATATATATATATATGTATTGTATTTACTAATATTTTAGGTTATTATCTAAAACACATTAAATCTTCATGCTCCTTGTGGATTCGACCCTGACTTGTCACATCTACAAATTAGAGAAGGAAAGCTAGGAATAGTTAATTTTACTGCACCTCGGTAGTGTGGTCGAATTTTGGGCCCGTTGCCAGGGAGCGGTGCTAGATTTATTGTGTTCTAGTTTTAATCATAGTTATTTATATTATATTTGCAAATTTCTTTAGTTTTAATTCTCTGAAAATCGCTTGTGGTTTTCTCCAATTTTATTTTAGCTGTGAATGATCACCCGTTCACGCGGAAACAATGATCTGATGTTCGACCCCGAGATAACTGGAAGGGACCGAATTTTGACAAAGCAAGCAAGGGAGAATGGAGAGAAGTTTGAAGCAATGCCATTCGCTACTGAAAATATGTTTGAATCAGAAACTGAACCAGATGACACGGTAGCAGAAAGAACCTTGAAGGAGCTGGCCAATACTTCCGTCACACATCAGCCTCTCTGCATCACCTTTCCCGAACTAGGAGAGCACACTACTTTCGAGCTCAGATCTGGACTAATCCATCTTTTGCCTTCATTCCACGGACTCTCAGGTGAATATCCTCACAAGAATTTGAAGGAATTTCACATTGTATGTTCGAGCCTGAAACTGACCCGAGTTATTGAAGAGCGAATCAAGTTGCGGGCCTTTCCCTTCTCCTTGAAGGATTTGGCCAAAGATTGGCTCTACTATCTTCCTCTGGCATCCATCAATACATGGGAGGAAATGGAGACTCAATTTATAGAGAATTACTTTCCAGGATCTAGAGCAATGAACATACATAAAGAGATAAGTGGAGCTGAACAATTGCCTGGTGAGACTTTGTACGAATATTGGGAACGTTTCTAGAAACTAGTGAGGTTGTCCAAAGCATCAGATAACTGAACATTTATTAATCCAGAAATTTTACGAAGGACTATCAGTGTCGGATTGAAACATGATTGATTCGGCTAGCAGGGGAGCATTAGTGGATAAGACCCCAACTATAGCTAAGGCACTTACATCGAAGATGGCAGTGAACTCGTAGTAATTCGGGTCTCGGGAAAGATCTTTGAGAACTAGTGAAAAGGGTGAGTGATTCATCTCTTGAAGAGAAGCTAGAAAAGTTACAACCTTAGTGACAAAGGTTGCTATATGGGGTAATCAGTCCATCAGGTCATGCAGCATCTGTGATACTACTGATCATACAATAGACAATTTTGAGATTCTTGGGAATGAGATCGACGCACATGCTAATGCAGTTGGCACGGGAACTCCCAAGGTAAAAGGTATGATCCCTACTCCCAATCATACTATCTAGGATGGAGCGATCATCCCAACTTTAGATATGGGAATCAGCAGGCACAAACGGGAGAGCAAAAATAGACCCCACCACAAAGAGGTAACTACTACACTAAGCAACCGGCCACCAAGCCCCCAGTCCATCTTTGGAAAATATTGTCAAAACTTTGGCAACAAATACAGTCCAATTTCAAAAGGACACTATCCAGTTTCAGAGGGATACACAGTCGAGCATCAAGAATCTCAAAAAATAAGTAAGCCGGTTAGCTACTACCGTGAATCGACTAGGAAACATAAATAGTGGGAAATAACAAGCTCAGCCGAAAATTAATCTGAGGAATGTCAGTGCCATTACATTAAGAAGTGGAACTTCGCTTGGAGAGCCTAACAAGCCCGGGTAACTTTTATAAGATGATACGAAAGATAAAACAGAAGATAAAATTGGAAAGCAGGGTGCGGCCGCGACCAAAGCCCCGCACAAAGCACAACCAACATTGGAGACTCAGTGCGGCCGCGGTCTGACTGCGCAGCTGCGGCCCTTGCTTCGACCCAAAAATAGATTTGGTTCCTGTTCTGATGCATCCACTCCCGTTTCCAAGTCGAATCGCAAAGACGATGAACAAAAATAAGGAAAAGGAAATCTTAGAAGTATTTCAAAAATTCGAGATAAATATACCACTGATCAATGCAATCAAACAGATTCCAAGGTACGCCAAGTTCCTTAAAGACCTATGCACCAACAAACGCAAGCTAAAAGGAGATGAGAAAGTGATAATGGGTGAAAACATCTCACCTATCTTTCAAAAGAAGATCCCTCTGAAATGCAAGGACCCAGGTATGTTCGTCATCACTTGTAAAATAGGTGATCGAAATAGTAATAGGGTCATGTTAGATTTAGGTGCATCTATTAATGTCATGCCACAATCTATCTTTCATTCGCTAAATTTAGGACCACTAAAAGAAACTAGGATAGTTATACAGTTAGCTGACCATAGTAAAACATATCCTGATAGGTTTATATAAGATGTCCTAGTTGAGGTAGATGAACTGGTATTTCCTGCTGATTTTTATGTGTTCGATATGCATGGAGATTCATCCGCCCCTCCACCAATCTTGTTAGGGCGGTCGTTCTTGAATACAGCCCAAATAAAGATTGATGTTAGTGAGGGCACTCTCACAATGTATTTTGATGGACATATTGTGAGATTAATATCTTTGATGCTATGAGATTTCCTGAGGACGTACATTCTGTATTTTTTATTAGTGTCATTGACCCTCTCGTAGAGGAAGTGTTTACAGCGAATCTAGAGAAGGGACGACATGAGATTTGGGAAACCAATAAGGAATTGGTTAAGCTAGTGGCGACTCTACATCTTTCAAAGCCCGCCAAAGCTAGGTATGAGCATAAATTTATCGAATTTACCTGATTCTGACCAAAAGTTGCTTCCATCCACAGTCTAGGCACCCACTCTAGAGGTTAAGGCCTTGTTGGACTATTAGAGGTATGCATACTTGGAGACCGGTGAAACATTACCTGTGATCATTTCAGTGAAGTTGTCCTCATGCCAAGAGTTCTCACTAATTGAGGTACTCAAAGAGTACAAGAAAGCGATCGGATGGATGATAGCCGACATAAACGAAATCAGTCCCTCACTTTGTATGCATCGGATACTCCTTGAAGATGATTCTAAACTGAGTAGAGAACCACAAAGGCGATTGAACCCGCCAATGATGGAGGTAGTAAAAAAGGAGGTAATCAAATTGCTCGATGTTGACATCTATTACCCAATCTCTGAGAGTAAGTATATGAGCCCCACACAGGTTGTTCTAAAGAAATCAGACGTCACAGTTATGGAAAACAAAGAGGGAGAGTTGGTCCCCACCCGCTTACAAACCGGTTGGTGAGTTTGCATCGACTATCGCAAGTTGAATGCATCAACTCGCAAGGACCATTTTCCTTTACCTTTTATTGATTAAATGCTTGAGCGTTTAGCAAAACATTCTTTCTACTATTTTCTAGATGTCTTTTTAGGTTATTTTCAAATTGCCATAGCACCGGAGGACCAAGAGAAGACAACATTCACATGTCCTTTATGGACGTTCGCTTGGAGGATAATATCATTCAGCCTGTGCAATGCCCCAACGACCTTTCAACGGTGTATGGTAAGTATATTCTCCGAATATGTGGGTCATATCACAGAAGTGTTCATGGATGATTTTAGTGTGTATAGAGAATCTTTTAATAAATGCCTTGAAAATCTTGTCCATGGTTTAAAAAGGTGTGTCGAAACTAATCTTGTGCTTAATTGGGAAAAATGTCACTTCATGGTAGAACAAAGGGATAGTTTTAGGACATATTGTCTCGTTTAAAGGAATAGAAGTGGATAAGTCGAAAGTCAATATTATTACTGCTTTGCCTTACCCCGCAAGTGTGCGGGAGTTTCGTTCCTTTCTTGGCCATGCAGGTTATTACAGGATGTTCATCAAAGATTTCTCCAAGACATCAGCTCCCTTATGCAAGCTGTTACAAAAGGATGTAGAGTTCGAGATTACCACCAAATGCAAGGCTGCATTTGATAAGCTAAAAGAAGCGCTCACAACACCACCCATCATTCAACCGCCAAATTGGGACTTGTCGTTCGACCTCATGTGCGATGCAAATGACTACGCAGTGGGGTCAATGTTGGGATAAAGAACGGGAAAGGCAGCACATGTCATCTACTATGTCTCAAGGACCTTGAATCCAGCTCAAGCAAACTACACCACGATTTAGAAAGAGCTACCAGAGATTGTATTTGCGTTAGAAAAAAATTCCTTTTACTTAATGAGTACTAAAATAATTGTCTATTAAGATCATGCAGCTCCTAGATTCTTATTGTCTAAGATGGAGGCAAAACCGAGGTTAATACGGTGGATAATCCTACTTGAAGAATTTGATTTGGAGATAAGAGACAAGAAAGGAGCTGAAAACTTAGTTTGTGAGGAAGTGTTCAATATCATCAAGTGAGCTATACTTTGAAATAGGATGAGTTGGGAATATGGAACCGGGATCATGAAGTGAAGAACCGGGTGGATAGATCGGGTTTTAGCGTGTAGAAGTGAGTCTGTGCAGAATAAACCGGGTTCAGGGTTGTTGGGGGATAACCGTCAGTTGTGACGAGTTTGTTACAGTTTGTGACGGAATAAACCGTCACATTTGTCCGGTAGCAGCAGTCGTCTTCAATCAGTTAGAACTTCTTGGTTAGTTACATTCGAGCTACAAGACCTATATCATTGAAAAGCTCTTTTCCTGAAGAACAACACCACGTCGAGCAATTTCTAGTTTTCATAGATTACAGAGAGAATTTAACGAGTGATTGTTTTCTGCCCTAATTTGTTCCAGAATTGGGCATCTTCATTTCTGAGTGTAATTTCTGTAATTAATTGGATATCTTAGTGGATTGAGGTGTGCCTTGCCTCCGTGGATGTAGTTCATCTTGAACGAACCACGTAAAATCGATCATGTGATTCATTTATTTTCAGTTCTGCGCGAAGCTCACTTCGGCCACAACTCTGGCCGAACAGTTGTGTATTTTTCAGAAGTTTCATTTTCGAACTCGTTCCAGTTTCTTAGTGTTGTGTGATTAGGAGTTGATTTGTCTAACAAGTGGCGCCGTCTGTGGGAATCAACTCGCACAGTTTGAATAAGAGGAGGAATGGCTGGTATGAAGATGGATTTTGAGAAGTTCACTGGAAGGAATGACTTCACATTGTGGAAGATCAAGATGAACGCAGTCCTGGTTCACAATGGCCTTGATCTTGCACTGATACCTCTGGAATCATGGGAAGAAACTGAGAAACCTAAGTTTGCATCAGTGGATAAGAAGGCCCTAAGTCTTATCTTCTTGTGTTTAGGTGATAAACCGTTGAGGGAGGTTTCAAGATGCAAGAGTTCCTTAGAAGCATGGAGGAGATTGGAAGAACTGTATCAATCAAAGTCAGTATCCAACAAACTGTTCCTGAAGCAGAAGATGTTGGCCTTCAAGATCACAGAAGACAAGGTAATTTCTGATCAACTTGATGAGTTCATTAAGATGATTGAAGAATTGGAAGATCTGAATGTGAAACTGGAGGAGGATGACAAGGCATTGATGGTGTTAAATATTCTTCCAAAATCCATGGAAAGCTTTAAGGATGCCTTGATGTATGGAAGAGATGAGCAGCTGTCCTATGATGGAATAGTGAAGGCTCTGAGGTCAAAATGCTTTCAGACTCAAGGAGACAAAGGCATGGTGCAATCAGGAGAAGGCTTGAATGTCAAATTCAAGAAACCGTGGCAAGGCAAGAAAGGTCAGAATGCTAAGGATCCAAAGTCAGGGGATTCAAATCCTAAGAAGAGGAATGACTGGGTTGAAAAGAGGAAATGCTTCAAGTGTAAACAGCCAGGTCACCTGAAGAAGGATTGTCCTAAGAAGAATAAGAAAGCTGGAAATCAAGGGGCAGAAGCTGCTGCCATTGATCATCAACAAGACCCTCCAGAAGTATTAAATGTTACTGATTCAAGAATGGTGAAGGAATGGGTCCTGGACACAGGGTGTTCTTTTCATATGTGTCCTCATCAGTCTTGGTTTAATGAACTAAAGAAAGAAGATGGTGGAAATGTTCTCCTGGGAAATGACCAATCATGCAAGGTCAAAGGGGTTGGATCAGTGAGCATAAGAATGTTTGATGGGGTGATCAGAATCATCTCAAATGTTAGGTATGTTCCTGGCCTTAAAAGGAATCTTCTATCTCTTGGCTCATTGGTAACCAGTGGATGTCAGTTTAGCTCAGTAGAGGGATTCTTGCATATCACAAAACATGGAAAAATGGTGATAAAAGGAAGACAGCATAATGGACTATTTATCCTGATTGGTTCACCTATTGTTGGAAGTGTAGATGTGGTCTTGAACAATTCTGAGATTGCTAAATGGCATAAGAGACTTGGACACATAGGAGAAAAAGGACTGAAGGAATTGGCAAGGAGTGGAGTAATTGGAAATCTGGGAAATCAAGAACTGGAGTTTTGTGATCAGTGTGCTCTGGGCAAATCCAAGAAGTTGCCCTATGGAAAGGGAGTTCATACAACTCAAGAACCATTAGATTATGTTCACTCTGACATATGGGGCCCTGCAAGAACAGAATCCAATGGTGGTGCCAGATATTTCATGTCCTTGATTGATGATTACAGCAGAAAAGTATGGATCATGTTGCTGAAGAACAAGAGTGATGCCTTTCATAAGTTCAAAACATGGTTGATCCAACTGGAAAATGTCAAAGGGAAGAAGCTGAAGCATCTGAGGACTGATAATGGACTGGAGTACCTCTCTACAGAGTTTACAAACTTCTGTGAAGAAAGAGGAATCAAGAGACACAGGACTGTGCCCATGAATCCTCAACAGAATGGAGTTGCAGAAAGGTTTAACAGGACTCTTCTTGAAAGAGTGAGGTGTATGTTGTTGGATGCTGGGTTGCCAAAGGTGTTTTGGGGAGAAACCATTGCTACAGCATGCTATCTTATTAACAGGTCACCCTCATCAGTAATTGGGTTCAAAACACCTGAAGAGGTGTGGAGTGGACAGAAACCAAGGTATGAAGGGTTAAGGGTGTTTGGGTGTCTTGCCTTTGCTCATATCAAGCAAGACAAACTAGATGCAAGGGCCCTCAGATGTGTATTTCTGGGATATCCGGATGGGATTAAGGGTTACAGATTGTGGTGTCTAGAACAAGGAAATCAGAAGATAATCACAAGTAGAGATGTGAAGTTTAATGAGAATGTGATGGCTTATACTTCTACAGGCTCTAAAGAAGAATTTGATGCTGCTAAAGAGACAGAGGAGATATCAATTCAGGTGGAGCAACCTGCAGAAGATAATCACACACCTCAACCACAAGTAGATGAACAAGACAGTGACTCATCATCTGAAGAAGAAGCACAAACTGGACCTGCACAAAATATCAGGGAATACAGCATTGGAAGAGATAGGCCTAGAAGAACAATCAACAGACCTGATTTCTATGGCCAAGCTGGGAGTGTATATTATGCCTTAAGTGTTGCTGAAGACCTGGAATCACAAGAGCCTAGTAGTTTTCAAGAAGCACTAGACTGTGAAGAAGGTGACCACTAGATACAGGCAATGACTGAAGAAATGGAGTCTCTGGAAAAGAATAAGACCTGGATATTGGTGGAGAAACCAAAAGGTCAGAAACTTGTAAGCTCCAAGTGGATATACAAGAAGAAACTAGAAACTGCAGGGTCCAAACAGGTGAGGTTTAAAGCAAGGTTGGTAGCTAGGGGCTTTACACAAAGAGAAGGAATTGATTATAATGAGGTCTTCTCTCCTGTAGTAAAGCACTGCTCAATCAGGTTGCTTCTATCAAAAGTCACACAGGAGGATATGGAACTACAGCAACTGGATGTAAAGACAGCTTTCTTACATGGAGAACTCAATGAGGAAATATATATGAAACAGCCAGAAGGCTTTGTTGTTCCTGGGAAAGAAGACAAAGTATGTCTACTGAAGAAGTCACTATATGGACTTAAACAAAGCCCTAGACAGTGGAACAAGAGGTTCAATGACTTCATGATCAGTGCTGGCTTTGTAAGAAGCCTTTATGACAGTTGTGTTTACTTCAACAAAGTTTCAAAGCAAGATAAAGTTTTTCTTCTATTGTATGTGGATGACATGCTAATTGCCAGCAGAAACAAGGAGAGAGTACAATGGTTGAAGGATAGACTTAATGCTGAGTTTGACATGAAGGACCTGGGAGAAGCTAAGAAGATATTGGGAATGAACATTCTAAGAGACAGAGAAGCTGGAGTACTTTGGTTATCTCAGAGACAATACCTACAGAAAGTATTGGAGAGGTTTCATATGCATGAAGCCAAACCTCTCTCCACTCCAGTTAATCTACAGAAGAAACTTTCCAAAGAACAATGCCCAAATACTGAAGAGGAGATCATACAGATGAGCAATATTCCCTATGCAAGTGGAGTTGGAAGTCTTATGTATGGAATGATCTGTAGCAGGCCTGATTTGGCATATGCTGTATCTTTAGTAAGCAGGTTCATGTCAAATCCAGGAGTTGAACACTGGGAAGCTTTGAAACATGTGATGAGGTATCTAAAAGGATCAGTGAACATGTCACTGAAATTTGAGAAGAAAGCAGATGGAAGTTCTGTTGCATTGGAGGGGTTTGCTGATTCTGATTTTGCAGCAAATGTGGACACAAGGAAGTCAATTTCTGGATTTTTGTTTACCTTATATGGGACAGCCATCAGCTGGAGGAGTGCACAACAATCTGTTGTGACACTATCAACTACAGAAGCAGAATATATCTCTTTAACTGAAGCTATCAAAGAATCAATCTGGTTGAAAGGGGTGTTGAGAGATTTGGATATCAAGCAAAAGTGTGTGGTAATCTACTGTGATAATCAAAGTGCGTTACACCTTGTGAAACACCAAGCATTTCATGAAAGGTCAAAACACATTGATGTGAGGTTACACTTTGCTAGAGATATCATAGATTCTGGGTCTGTGGAGGTGAAGAAGGTGCATACTTTGCATAATCCTACTGATTTTCTTACAAAGGGTGTACCTGGAAACAAAGTGGAGCATTGCTCGAGCTTGCTGCAGCTTGAGCAGTGTCATGAAGAGCATTAACAGATAAGCAGTGAAGAGGCAGGAAGAGGCATACTTGATTCATTGAGGTGGAGATTTGTGAGGAAGTGTTCAATATCATCAAGTGAGCTATACTTTGAAATAGGATGAGTTGGGAATATGGAACCGGGATCATGAAGTGAAGAACCGGGTGGATAGATCGGGTTTTAGTGTGTAGAAGTGAGTCTGTGCAGAATAAACCGGGTTCAGGGTTGTTGGGGGATAACCGTCAGTTGTGACGAGTTTGTTACAGTTTGTGACGGAATAAACCGTCACATTTGTCCGGTAGCAGCAGTCGTCTTCAATCAGTTAGAACTTCTTGGTTAGTTACATTCGAGCTACAAGACCTATATCATTGAAAAGCTCTCTTCCTCAAGAACAACACCACGTCGAGCAATTTCCAGTTTTCATAGATTACAGAGAGAATTTAACGAGTGATTGTTTTCTGCCCTAATTTGTTCCAGAATTGGGCATCTTCATTTCTGAGTGTAATTTCTGTAATTGATTGGATATCTTAGTGGATTGAGGTGTGCCTTGCCTCCGTGGATGTAGTTCATCTTGAACGAACCACGTAAAATCGATTGTGTGATTCATTTATTTTCAGTTCTGCGCGAAGCTCACTTCGGCCACAACTCTGGCCGAACAGTTGTGTATTTTTCAGAAGTTTCATTTTCGAACTCGTTCCAGTTTCTTAGTGTTGTGTAATTAGGAGTTGATTTGTCTAACATAGTTGCCGACCACTTCAGCCGGTTGGCCTAGGAGGAAAGCGACGCACCACTTTCGGAGGAGTTCCCTGACGAGCAACTGCTCGAGATTTCACAGAAACAGAAGTCAATGCCATCTCCCGATGTACCATAGTATGCTGATTTAGTTAATTTTCTTGTAGCCCACGTTTTCCCTTCCGGGATGTCTAATGTAAAAAGATATAAACTTAAAAGTGAATCTTAATACTACGTATCGGACGACCCCTATCTATGGAAACATTGTACATATCAGGTAATTCGAAGATGTATTTCAGAATCCGAATTTCATTCTATACTATCGTTCGGTCATTCATATCCATGTGGGGGCATTTTGGGTCAAAAAGAACTGCACATAAGGTTTTAGAGAGTGGATGTCATTGGGTCGAAAAGAACCAAATTTGTGATAATTGTCAAAGAGCCGATATTAATTCCCAATGTAATGAAATGCCTCAAAACCCAATAATAATTTGTGAAGTTTTTGGTACTTGGGGCATGGATTTCATGGGACACTTTCCTTCGTCTTTCGGAATTACCTACATTCTACTTGTTGTTGATTATGTTTCTAAATTGGTGGAGGCAAAGGCCACTCAGACTAACGATTCTAAAGTTGTTGCAGATTTTTTGAAATCTAACATTTTTTCTATGTTCGGAATTCCGAAGGCCATAATCAGTGATAGGGGGATGCACTTTTGCAACAGGACCATCGAAGCCCTGCTAAGGAAATATTGTGTCATACACAAGGTTTCTGCAATATGTCATCCCCAGACGAGTGGCCAACCTGAGACTTCCAACCGAGAAATTAAGTCCATTCTCGAGAAGACTATTCATCCTAACTGGAAAGACTAGAGTTTAAGGCTCAAAGATGCAGTGCGGGCATACCAAACTGCATACAAGACACCTATCGGCATGTCGCCGTATAGACTAGTTTAGGGAAACCATGTCATTTACTAGTCGAGCTTGAGTACCGTGCCTATTGGGCAATCAAATAGTGCAACATAAATTTTGATACAGCCGACACACACCAAAAATTACAACTTCAAGAACTTGAGGAAATCAGGAATGAAACATTCGAGAATGCACTGATCTATAAAGAAAAGTCGAAAGCCTTCCACGACTAGCGAATCATTCAAAAAAAAAATTGTGATTGGTAAAAAAGTGCTACTATACCATTCCCACCTCAAGTTATTCCCTGGTAAGTTTCATTCCCTTCTAGATAGGCCATTTATGTGTTAGATTTGCAAAATTGATGAGGATAGTCGTGAATTTGATTTGTTATGGGTTAGTTGATTTGAGCATGAACTGTGAGTTTAGGATTTTTGTTTCATTGAGGCAATATTTCGAACACCTTATATGCGTTAATCTAAATAGCCTAGACTAGCCTATTTTAATTTCTTAATCCAATTTTTTAGCACCGTAGGTAATATTAGTATTAATGCATCGTTTCATAGCAATATGGACATGCTTGTTAATGATTCTCCTATAAGTTGCTCCAATTGTGCATGTTTCTTTGGGTGAAAATTGCTTGTTATAGGAATTATACGATTATATTGGGTGTTCCTTGTTCTAAACTTTGCAAAGTGTGTGAAATTTCGTGTAGGTCATAGACAATGCCTCTACGAGTGAGCAAGTTAAAGGGCAAGGTCAAGCAACCCGTGATTGAGGAGGATCCCATTCAAATTGCTACTCAGGCTCCGACATTCGATCCCTCAGATAGCCGATATTTTGGTTTTGTCCTGGAAAAAGCTGCTCATCAGGACAGATTCCGGAAACTGTATAAGCGCACGATTATGCCCACTCGGTACGGCCAGGATCAAGTTTTGGGGGATATGGGTATATACGAAAATGTATATGCCCTACTGTATTAAGCAGGATTGAGGGGGCTGATGAAACCCCAACTGACATACCCGCAGTTGACTCTAGAGTTCCTCATCATTCTAGAACTTACAAGGGACCCGAACAAGTGAGGAAACCAACCAGAGAGCATCACTTTTCAGCTCTTGGGGAAGTCATTCACACTAACCATGCAGGAATTGGCCAGGATTTATGATATGTCTTATGTAGACATCCACCATTTCTATGAGGGGTTTGATGTACACTTTTTGTGGGGCCAACTTACAGTAGCTGTAGGACTCGTAGAGCCCCAGGTGTTTTCGGCCAAGAATTCCAAGAACTCCTGGATTCGGAATCCAGTGGTTAGATACATTCAGAAGCTCCTCATCCTTACCATCCATGCCCGAAAAGAAACCGGAGCAGCCCGGTATAATGAGTTGCAGTTATTGTGGCATGTCCTGGTTGGCAACAGGGAAAATGTGGCTGAAATGATGATTGAGTAGTTCGAGAGTGTGGTTCTCAGAATGAAGGACAACATATATATGGGAGGGCTCATCACCCCGATTGCTACTCACTGTGGGGTTCCTTTCGTAGATATAGAGCCGGTGACTTCTTAGTTCTTGTTAACTTGGGATGACTTAGAGAAGATGTGTGTAGTCACTTTGGGCTACACAGAAGGGATGCCTCGGTCACCGAACAACAAGAAGGTTCCATATGTGATATAGAATATATGACCATTCATTCGGTTGCCCAACCCATAGCTCACCAAGGTTACAAAGGTTGCATGATAGCCAAAACCTGGCCTTAGCCTCACCTGCTCATATGGCAGAATCTCGACAGCCGGATGCCAGCGAACTGCAAAAATATCAAATGGGCTGGATTCAGGTTGCCACTCAGCCGAATGAAGAAGCTGAGCCAGAAGATGAGGGTCGGTCTGAATGAAGCAGCCAACACTATGTGCCTAAGAAGAAGCGGTTCGTTGTTGTTGTCCAGTCATAATGGAAGTTTCAGGAGCACATGGAAGGACTTGTTACCTCTATACAGAACATCATCGACCTATATCGAGGAGAGGTACAGTCTAGCCGACAGCAGATTCTGCAGCCCTCACTGCCCGGCATGAGCGAGAGGATTCTTGGCATGAAAGAGTTGAGCAGCGGTAGGAGCTTAAGGATACCTGCTGAACCCAAGTTGAATCTTGGCAGCAGCAGCAGCTTGCATGGCAGAGACAATAGTAGAATGGCAGCAGCGACATGAAGAGTAGTGGAAGCAAATGCAGTCCTATTGGGGACACGGGGGTTACCCACCTGCACCACCACCTCAGTAGTAGTGTTGTAAGTAAGCATCAAGCCGTACCACTCTTTTTCCCACAAACTATAGTTTTCAACGAAGTTTAGGGGAGAGGGTGTAAGTGGGACGACTTAACCGCTTTTGATCTTTATCTTCTTGTATTTTTCATTTTAATTTTTTGCTTTATGCTAGCTGCTAGTTCTTGTTTAATTGTTTTTGTTGGCTTGTGAGTCGTTGAGTGTTGGCCTATGAGCCATTAGTTGTATGACTTGTGAGTCAATTACTTGGTTAATCGTATGGCCTGTGAGTCATGAATTGTGTGTTTGCAGTCATGTTAGTTTAATTCAGTTCTTATTTTGTGTTTTTGCATTTTGTTGAGTCTAGTATTCTTTTGTCTTTTTTTTTTTAGTCAATGATTGCGTCATGAAAGAAAAAATCGTAAGTGTTGATTTTTATTGAAAAAAAATAAGAAAATGATAAGTTGGCGATGAGTTAATGTCAAAATTGAGCTTGGGCTTAAAACTTTGATCTCAAACTACCCTGTGAGAAATTGAGCCTATTTGTGTACTCCTAACTTTTGAGTAATTTGTATATTCTTTCTGTGTGAATTTCGTTATTTATATGTAATTGACTCTAGAACTTGCTTTGAATCTTTGTTAAAAATATGCCAGTACATGTTGTGGCTTAGAAGATGATCTTAGGCATTTTTTTATCTATAGCCTATTTTTGAGCTTTTAAACTATTATCCTTTTTTAGCAGAATTTGAAAATTGTCCTTAGTTAGCCCACTTGAGATTTTAGCTTTTCGTTTGATAGCCCTATATGACAAGCTAGATACCCTTCAGTTTGACCTTTGGTCATATTTGGACTAATTAAGTAAGAGGGAAGAGGATTAGAAGGTAGTTCGGGTAACATCTTGGGAATGAAGTGGGTTAGTTAATGGGATTTGTGGAAGAAATATTCAATAAGCAAAGAAATTTGAAATGATTAGCCTCTCCTAAAATGTTCGTTGAATTCATAGTTGTGCTTTGAAAAAAAAAAACAGAAAAGAAAAAAAAAAAGAGTCGAATGTACATATGTGTTTATTCTTGTTGAGGAGAGGCTAGAAATAGAAGTGTCTAATTGATGAATTGTTTCAAAAAAAATCGAGTAGTCCTAAAAATGTGGTATTCAAGTAAAAGCATGAAAAGCACTAAGGTTGTAAGTACCTTTTTAGGGTGAAGAAGTCATTCTTTGGCATGTCTTACTGAAAATCAACGAGTGATGGATGAGTGATTTTATTGAGAGGTAATTGAGTTAGGAATAATTTGGTTAGTCCAATTTTCAGTCACTTTTACCAAATTTATCCCACCTTACCTAAAACTTACATTACGAACGAAAAAAAAAAAAATTATTCTTTGCCACACATGTCGAGTACGAGGTCTAATTTAGATCATTTGCAAGCATATGGTAGTCGTTGCGTATAAGTCAATGTGAGTTAAAATATAGCCTACTCTATACACTTGAGAGATGAGTGATACACTTGCCTGGTGAGGATCAATTGTTGAAAGTCGCAAGTCTCGAGAGTAGTTGATGTGCTATATATGCTCGGTTTGCTCGAGAGATGACGTGTCATGTTGTTTGCTTTGTTTTATTTTGATTTTTTTGGGACGAACAAAGGTTTACGGTTGGGAGATTTTGGTACACGTGTTTATGCATGCATATTACGTCGATTTAAGTGTCTATGTAATGACATTTGCATGCATAATTAACTGTGATTGACTTAGTTTCGTATTATTGGACTATTTTACGTTGTGAACTTGCTTTTGAGGTTATTTAGGTTATTTAAGGCCAAAATTGTTCATTTGGCTAAGGATGGACGAAGAAACGAGTCCAGAAAAGTCCAAAAGGGAGGAAAATCGAGCCAAATACGAAAAAGTCAGTCGCGGTCGTAACTTACTAGCGCGATCACCATAAACGTATGCTAGAAACAGTTAAACGGCACTGGAAACTCTCAGCGGCTGTGACCATTGTGTGCGGCTGCAACCAACCTACGCGGAGATGAGCGCGGCCGTGGTACTTTAAAAGCGGGATTAAAAGTCTTTTTCCACAAGGATTTCGATTTTGAGCTCAATTTAACCACAACTTGGTCCCGATTACAAATCGGAGTCCCTAGGTTCGAAATTAGGAACTTGAACTGAGCTTTGGGAGGATTCCGGAGAAGACGAGCAAGCGAAGATTGGTAGTTATTCGGGTTTTTCTTTTTAGTTTATGTTTTTATTTATTAATTCAATTATGTATTTTGTCACCGCCATGAGCGGCTAGTCGAATATTTCAGTCCTTGATCTATGTTGAACAATAGTTCAAATACCTCGTAATTATTACAGTAATTGTTTGAAAGTTTTAATATTGAAATGTTTTATGTTATTTGGGCGTATTTACATTCTTATGTGCATTGTTGCTTAGATTGATTACTTATGTAGTTAATCGCATATTTATTGCTAGGTAATTGTCATAATACGTAATCGTTACAAATGTACGTCATTAGTATCAAGTAGTGATTTAATAACTAGGATAACATAAGTCGCGATCTCTTGTACCGAGCTTGCGAGTCCAACACCGTATCTATTTCGTTACCTTAATACTTTATGCGTTCGGTTGATGAGGTTTAGTGAGCTTCTCCTAAGATCAATCAATCGAATAAACTAACTAAAGAGCTTGTTTTTTTTAGTTAAACATAAAGAGTAACAAGGTTAGCAGAGCTTGTTGCTAATCTTGGGATAGGAATTTCATAACTAAAATGGGATAACAATTGCATTAATTATAAGGGTAATTCGACTAGGGGAGACTAGATTAAGTTTTGGAAATTTTTATCATATTTGAGTTTTATTGCTACTTGGTTATTTCTTGTATTTAGTTTAATTAGTTAATTAAATCAAATAAAAAACCCCATTCCATATATATATATTTATATGTTACTAGTATTTTAGGTTATTATCTAAACACATTAAATATTCCTGCTTCTTGTCCTTGTGTGTTGGACCCTGACTTGCCACTTTCACAAATTAGAAGAGAAAAATTAGGAATAGTTAATTTTACTGCACATCGAGAGTGCGAATAATCATCAAGAAATAAATTCCATAACATAAAACTTTTTCATTCTGGTGACATATTCAGGTTTCTCACGTGATCATAGAATATCTTCAAAACTTTTCAGGATAAAAGAAAGAGAAGATAATCCCAGTCAGTAATAAAAAAGACCTACACAATCTAACCTCAAATCTATTGATTTTCCACTTGTACGTAATAAATAATTTGGAAAGTGCAGCACCTCAAGTTCAACCGAGTTACGGAAATTAGTAGGGTAATTGAGGCCGCAAATTGTATTAAAAAATTAGAGTCCCAAAACCATCCTTTGCTTGTGGGCTGTAGTAGGCAACTTGACGTCAGTGGCCAATCCAACAGCTTGAAGAAGGCTAACCACATACCATGTCATATCAATTTGCCACCACTCTAATCCATGTCTTGCTGAATATTCAAATGCATGGTGATTATTATGCCATCCTTCTCCAAATGCAAGCACTGCCACCCACCTACCATTACAATTAATCTCAATTTTCAATTTTAATCATTATCGTTGAATGTTTATGATGAAGGAAAATACAATAGCGTACCAATTGTTTCGTGATAAATCACCAGTGTTCCATGCCTGTTTACCCCAAACATGACAGGCAGAATTCACCAGCCAAGTGATATGGTATACCCACACAATCCTCACACCCTGCATTCAAACCAATGACATGTTTCTGTGTGCTCACACAAGTACAGCAATCACATTTGTATGAACAATAATTTGTTCTATTCTATCCAGTTAGTTTAGCATCCAGAAACTATAATACAAGATAAAATATTGACATATTTGAAATGGAGGAGTAAACTAGTATCACATACCATTCCCCATACGACGTAAGGAAACCCTCCCATTGCATAAAGTAGAGCTCCAAGTGCAATAGGATGTGCAATGTAACTACTCTCCAGAAACTTATAGAAGGGCTGCTGCTCTAAATCTCCAACATTGGTCGCCTCCCCGCACTACAAAATTACATTTTCTTACTGTATATTTGTGTGCACACTTGCATGCAATCCTTTTGTAAGAATGAAAATATTTGTAATTACCCTTTCAACAATGGTATTAGTATCAAAAAGCCAACTCATATGGCTATACCAAAACCCTTCAATTGGACTGTGTGGGTCTTTTTTTGAGTCACAAAACTGATGGTGGTATCTGTGTGTGCTCACCCAATCAATTGGATTCCCCTGCAAAATCCAATCCAAAAGTAAACATAAAAACACAATTTTTTTATCTACATCTAGTTGAAAGTAATGAAATACTCCTCCGTCCCGACTTAATTTGCACACCTGCTCCGGCGCGTATATTAAGAAAAAATAGTTTTTGTGGAATCTTTGACTTTTTTAAATGTGGATATTGAGGGTGGAGATTTTTAAGGGTGAAGATTGTAAGATTCCTTTCCATTTTAGAGGTGTGCAAAATAGGGTGGGACGACCGAAAAAGGAAAGCGTGCAAATTAGGGCGGGACGGAGGGAGTATAAGATAGAAGGAGAAACAGATTAAAATATGTAGGAAAATAGAACCTGAAGAGCCTGCACACCACAGTAGGCAAAGAAATACTCGAGCCATTTGGGAAGCTTAAAACTCCTGTGAGAGAGATTTCTATGAAAAGAAAGAGTGATCCCCAAAAGCCCAGTGATGACATACAACCCAACAGCGGCCCAAAAGGCGCCCCAATTGAATGTGAAAGGAGCAAAAACACACAGCAAATGCATGGCCACTACAACCCCAATTGTTGCCACATCTACAGAATTCCACTTTCTGCCCCAAAACACATTTCGTTTTCTCTTCACCACCACATCCGACAACAGAATGTTGGAAATTAGTAATAATTAAAGTGTAGATAAGACACTTTAATGATATAATTAAGTGGTCGGAAGTTTAATTTTGTAGGAATTAAACTTCACACGATTAATCTATGGAGAAAGTAGATGATCGTAGGGTTTTAATTTACTCAAAACCGATAAGTGGTGAGTGAGAAATTAATACGTAAAGTTTACCACTTGATTATGTATTAAGTGTAGGATTAATAACTAAGAGTAGTTATTATCCCACATTGGTATAAATGCTCTTTAAGTAAGTGTATATATATGAAAGCTCATTATTAAGGGGTATCAATTATACATGTGAGGGAATCCAATGGAAACCCACACGCGCGCTCGCTCGCTCGCTCGGCTCGGCACGGCACGGCCACGCCTCGGGCTCGGCCTTGGGCCTTGGGCTTTGGGGAATGCCTCGGCCGAGGCCCAAGTAACTTTTTAGAAGCCCAAAATCAATTGGGCTGACGGATGAGCTTCAAGAGCCCAAAAATGAGAATAGGTTTGAATTTAAATTCAAACCTGTAACAGCATAGCATAATGGGCTGTTAAGAGCATTAAACAATTGGGCCGTTACTAAGCCTGTAACTGCCAACAATTCAATGACAGAATTAATTATGTTCTCCCTATAAATACATGCTTCCTGCATGCAAACATACACTGATATTTTCACCTGAGTCTTCATCTTCCTCATTCTCTGCATTTCATCTTTTCTCCAGTTTCAGAACTCGAACATCTAAAGTTCGCCGGAGCCTTTTCTGTTAGTGGTGCTACTACAGAAAAGGACGTAAACCGTTATATCTTTGGGGTCTATTACTTCATTCCGTGAGCACTAGCCGGGAAGTAATTTGTCCTAAGGACAGTGGTCTTCCACGTCTCGGTTTATTCTTTTTGTTTTCTGTTTCTTACCCGATTTTCCAGAACATTGTAATAACAATCTTAGGACAAATTATATTTTCGATTTCTGGAAAATGTCAAACAATCAGAATATTCCTCCTGTTCCAGCAAGAGTTATCCCTACTCCACCGGCTAACTCAGTTGAAAAACCGGAAAAAATTTCCCGGTGACAATTTCAAGAGATGGCAGCAAAAGATGCTGTTTTACATCACTACCTTAGGCTTTGCTTCGTTTCTGAAGGAAGATCCTCCGGCTGCTCCTGCAGAAACAGACACCGATCAACAAAGGCGAGTTGCCTTTGATTCATGGTCAGATGGTGACTACCTTAGTAGAAACTATGTGATGAATGGGCTTGCTGATCCACTATACAACGTGTATCAAGATATCAAGTCTACAAAAGAGCTGTGGGATGCTTTGGAAAAGAAGTATAAGACAGATGATGCTGGCACAAAGAAGTTTGTGGTGGCTCGGTTTTTAGACTTCAAAATGGTTGACAACCGTTCGGTTGTGGAACAAGCCCAAGACTTTCAGCTCATAGTTCATGAAGCTTCGGCTGAAGATATGAAACTTCCAGTGCCATTTGTAGTGGCAAGTTTGATAGAAAAACTACCTCAGAGTTGGAGTGACTTCAAGAACTATCTGAAGCATAAACGAAAGGAAATGACGGTAGAAGATTTAATCCTTAAGCTGAGGATTGAAGAGGACAACCGGAAGAATGAGTCCAGATTTCGGGCTCATGTTGATGCAAGGGCAAATCTGATGGAGAGGGGTTCTTCGAGTGATAACAAGAGGAAACGCCCCAATGCCAACAACAATCAAGCAAACCGTGCGCCAAATAACAAAGGTAAACAACCTGCTAACATGACTAGATTTGCAAGTAATTGTTACAACTGTGGAAAGCCTAACCACATGGCGAAAAACTGCAATCTGCCAAAGCAGAAGAAGAAGAAAGTGACTGCTAACGTTGTTGAAGAGAATGAGTTGGATCTCACTGCGGTAATCTTTGAGGCCAACGTTGTGGACAATCCAAGAGAATGGTTTGTTGATACAGGAGCCTCTTGTCATGTATGTTCTGACAGAGAGGTCTTCTCGAGTTATAAAGCTTCTTCCGGGAGGAAGCTTCATATGGGAAACCAAGCCTCTTCAGAGGTGGCCGGAGTGCGCAACGTAGTTCTGAAGTTAACTTCTGGAAAATAGCTCACTCTAAAGGATGTGCTGCATGTCCCAGACATCCGGAAAAATTTGGTTTCTGGTTCTTTGCTGGTAAAGCATGGGTTTCGTCTAGTTTTTGAAGCTGACAAGTTCATACTAAGCAAGCAAGGGGTATTCATAGGGAAGGGCTTTGTAGTGAATGGATTGTTCAAAATGAATGTAATGGCCAAGCGCCAAATGAATAATGTAACTTCTGCTATGAATGAAAAAGCATCAACTTCTTCTTACTTGCTTGAGTGTTCCTCTTTATGGCATTCTAGATTAGGACATGTTAATCTTAATGCTATAAAACGCTTAGTAAATTTAAATTTGCTAAAACTGAATGAAATTAAATCACATGGAAAATGTGAGGTATGTGTTGAAGCTAAGATGGCTAAATTACCTTTTCATTCAGTAGAAAGGAGCACAATACCTCTAGAATTAATACATACTGATGTGTGTGACTTGAAATTTGTGCAGACTAGAGGGGATAAAAAGTTTTTCATAGATGATTGCACAAGATATTGCTATCTTTATCTTCTAAGAAGTAAAGATGAAGCAATAGATGCGTTTAAACACTACAAAGCCGAAGCTGAAAATCAACTAAGCACTCGGATAAAGATAATCCGAAGTGATAGAGGTGGTGAATATGTGGCTCCGTTTGAAGAATTATGTGCTCAAAATGGCATAATTCATCGAACTACAGCTCCGTATTCTCCACAATCCAACGATGTTGCAGAACGCAAAAATCGTACTCTTAAGGAGATGATGAACGCTTTGTTGATTAGCTCAGGATTACCCCAGAACATGTGGGGGGAAGCTGTTCTTACAGCTAATTATATATTGAATAAAATTCCACTAAAAAGAGTTGACAAAACTCCTTACGAAATGTGGAAAGGGCGTAAGCCATCTTACAAATATCTCAAAGTGTGGGGATGTTTGGCTAAGGTTGAGGTGCCGTTACCTAAACAAGTGAGAATTGGCCCTAAAATGGTTGATTGTATATTTGTTGGGTATGCACTCAATAGCAGTGCGTATAAATTTCAGATTCATAAATCTGAAATACCAGATATGACTGTTGGAACAGTCATGGAATCAAGGAACGCAATATTCTTTGAAAATATCTTTCCTTGTAGAGAAAGATTGATAGAAAATGAAAATCAAGGAATTACTTTGGAAAAAGGAAGTAGTTCAAATCTAAAAAGAACTGTTGAAGCTACAAGTAGTTCTCGGACCTTAGAAGAAGAGGAAACGAGACGTAGCAAAAGAGCAAAGACTGCAAAGTCATTCGGTCCTGATTTTATCATATATATGTTAGATGGTGAACCGAGATCAATAAAAGAAGCTCTGTCTAGTCCAGATGCACCATACTGGAAAGAAGCAATCAACAGTGAAATTGAATCCATCATGCAAAATCACACGTGGGAATTAACTGACCTTCCGTCAGGGTGTAAACCTTTAGGATGTAAATGGATCCTAAAGAAAAAGTACAAAGCAGATGGTTTAATAGATAAATACAAAGCTCGTTTGGTAGCTAAAGGCTTCAAACAGAAAGAAGGTGATGACTTCTTTGATACTTACTCCCCTGTGACAAGAATCACATCCATTCGAGTGCTTCTCTCGATTGCTGCAATACATAATCTTGAGATTCATCAAATGGATGTGAAGACTGCATTTTTAAATGGAGAGTTAGAAGAAGAGATCTATATGCACCAACCCGAAGGGTTTGTGGTACCGGGACAAGAAAATAAGATATGTAGACTAGTAAAGTCGTTATATGGTCTCAAACAAGCGCCAAAATAATGGCACTTGAAATTTGACACTACAATGTTGTCAAATGGTTTCAGGAACAACGAATGTGACAAATGTGTGTACATAAAAGGTACATCAGAATCATATGTCATAGTATGTCTATACGTAAACGATATGTTAATCATGGGTAGTAATCATGAGATAATCATGGATACTAAAAGAATGTTGAAAAGGAATTTCGACATGAAGGATATGGGATTGGCTGATGTGATTCTAGGAATCAAAATAGTTAGGACATCAGAGGGAATTGTTCTGACACAATCTCACTATGTAGAGAAAGTACTCAGAAAATTCAATGTCTTTGATGGACCACCTGCCAAGACACCATTAGAATTGAATGTTCATCTTAAGAAGAACATGGGTGAACCTGTAGCTCAAGTTGAATATGCAAAAGTGATAGGGAGTCTTATGTACATAACAAACTGTACTAGACCGGATCTTGCATGTTCGGTTAACAAAATGAGTAGGTTTACAAGCAATCCAAGCCAAGAGCATTGGAAAGCATTGACAAGGATTCTGAGATACTTAAAGTATACTCTTAATCATGGGCTTCATTACACGAGATATCCTCCAGTTATTGAAGGATACAGTGATGCGAATTAGATTTCGGACACAAAAGATTCTTTTTCCACTAGTGGATACGTATTCACTATTGGAGGTGGAGCAGTGTCATGGAAATCTACAAAACAAACGTGTATAGCCAGATCCACCATGGAATCAGAATTCATAGCTTTGGATAAAGCTGGTGAGGAAGCAGAATGGCTTCGAAACTTTTTAGAAGACATTCCATGTTGGAGCAAACCTGTACCGGCCATAATGGTTCATTGTGACTGTCAAGCCGCTATAGGAAGAGCATTGAACAATATGTATAACGGTAAGTCTAGGCATATACGCCGTAGACACAACACCGTAAGACAGTTGATCTCTAGTGGTGTTATCACAATAGACTATATAAAATCTAAAGATAACTTAGCGGATCCGTTGACCAAAGGTTTAAACCGAGATCAGTTGTTCAAATTGCGAGAGGGAATGGGAGTAAAATCCACCAACTAAAGAACAATCAAAATGGATACCCAACCATGATGAGTGGAGATCCCACAAACTTGGTTCAATGGGACAACTAAGTTTTGAAAGTTCAGAGGAGGCACTTGGAAGAATATGTCTTCAAAATCCATCCCTAGAACGCAAGATAAGTGCGTATAGCCTGTAAACGGTGGTAGAGGATAAGTCTTATGACTTTTAATGACTTCGAGAAACCTCTAGGAGGTAGAATAATACAGGATATTCGATAAAGAAGTCACCTATGTAAGTGTGAAGTAAAGGGCCGCTTCAATTGAAACACTTATGAATCCAAAGAGGGTCCATGGCCGAAACGGACAAAATGTGAGAACAAAGATGTTCTGATCAGTATTGTGTATTCATTGTTGACTAGGTACACACTAAGGAGGATTGGTTCAAAGATTAAGAAATCTACCAAACCACCGGTGTATCCGACAAATGAAATACTATGGAAGGTTCAAAGTCAAAAACTACTTTTCCTTAGGCAGTACTGATCACTAAGAGTTTAGACTGGAGATTGCATTCATACATGCATTAATTTTCACTCATGTGGGGGATTGTTGGAAATTAGTAATAATTAAAGTGTAGATAAGACACTTTAATGATATAATTAAGTGGTCGGAAGTTTAATTTTGTAGGAATTAAACTTCACACGATTAATCTATGGAGAAAGTAGATGATCGTAGGGTTTTAATTTACTCAAAACCGATAAGTGGTGAGTGAGAAATTAATACATAAAGTTTACCACTTGATTATGTATTAAGTGTAGGATTAATAACTAAGAGTAGTTATTATCCCACATTGGTTTAAATGCTCTTTAAGTAAGTGTATATATATGAAAGCTCATTATTAAGGTATATCAATTATACATGTGAGGGAATCCAATGGAAACCCACACGCGCGCTCGCTCGCTCGGCTCGGCACGGCCACGCCTCGGGCTCGGGCTCGGGCTCGGGCCTTGGGCTTTGGGGAATGCCTCGGCCGAGGCCCAAGTAACTTTTTGGAAGCCCAAAATCAATTGGGCTGACGGATGAGCTTCAGGAGCCCAAAAATGAGAATGGGTTTGAATTTAAATTCAAACCTGTAACAGCATAGCATAATGGGCTGTTAAGAGCATTAAACAATTGGGCCGTTACTAAGCCCGTAACAGCCAACAATTCAATGACAGAATTAATTCTGTTATCCCTATAAATACATGCTTCCTGCATGCAAACATACACTGATATTTTCACCTGAGTCTTCATCT
The DNA here is from genome assembly GCA_958295605.1 of Ajuga chamaepitys. Classification (NCBI taxonomy): domain Eukaryota; kingdom Viridiplantae; phylum Streptophyta; class Magnoliopsida; order Lamiales; family Lamiaceae; genus Ajuga; species Ajuga chamaepitys. The sequence goes on from OY282501.1 coordinate 20,641,617, forward strand.
TCCTCATTCTCTGCATTTCATCTTTTCTCCAGTTTCAGAACTCGAACATCTAAAGTTCGCCGGAGCCTTTTCTGTTAGTGGTGCTACTACAGAAAAGGACGTAAACCGTTATATCTTTGGGGTCTATTACTTCATTCCGTGAGCACTAGCCGGGAAGTAATTTGTCCTAAGGACAGTGGTCTTCCACGTCTCGGTTTATTCTTTTTGTTTTCTGTTTCTTACCCGATTTTCCAGAACATTGTAATAACACAGAATTCTACCAAAATGTCCTGATGCTACAGTAACAATTGGTACAGTCCTTTTAATATTTGCATAATTTGATTTGGAGAAGAAACTGTTTTTGAGGAAATTGTATGTATTTGATGATAAATGTATTGAATTTTTAGGGGTTTTTGTGATGTTTGAGGAGCGAAGGGATGCAAATTGGAGGGGTTTGGCCTTCGACGGTGGTGGCAATATCTGGGCCATTTTATGGGCTTGGGTTTCTGCTCGGGGGCTGTTTGGCTTATATAATATTGTGGGAGTAAAAAATGGATTGCATTTTTTTTAAGAATTCATGGACAGAGAGAAGGATACCGACGTGGCAAAGAGAGCTATAGTCCTTATTTGGGTGGAAGTGGTGCTGATAGTGAAGTCAAGATATTGTGGGCTTACTTCCAAGATAATCACAATTCATAAATTTTATCATTTTCTTTTACTTAATGAGATATTTTCTGGAACTCGAAGTTTGTGTGGTTGTCTTTATATTCGCTAGATTATGCTATCCTTTCTTTTATCTCAACACAACCCATGCCGTGAATTATCTTTCCAACAATGGCAGCTACAACAGCTACTAGTGCTTCACTTTTCGATTCTTCTAGCAAGATTGCTTCTAGTACAGTTGCTTCAAATTCGCACGGTATGCAACTTTTTCCATAGGATAGATGCAATTCTTGTTTATTATTTTGCATTGCTTGAGGATTCCTTGAATTTTGATTTCTTTATTCATCAATATTTTTGTCAATGAGTTATTTTCTAGCCTTCAACATTAAGCAAATTAATGCAGAAGTTATACTTTTCAAGTAAAATAGGTAGGCCTTTCTTTTCTACGAGAATGGCACAGGAAATATGAAATCAGATTGATATGTAGTCTACCTTTAAAAAGCTACTATTTAGTGTATAGTTTGTGTTAAAGTTATTTAATGATTGGAACATTGTGGTATTTGTTACTCTTTCCTTTGATGATTAGCTTTAATCATGCGGAATTTCCCTAATTGGATTCTATTTTCTTTGAAAAATGCTCTTAGCACTGTTATATGGGCCTGAAATCACACTAAATTTCATCTTGGACAACAGCTATTAGATTTTTTGGTATTCCCTTGAGGATAAATGATTCAATCAAGAGAAATTCGACAAAGATCAATGGAAAGGTCGTTGCTGCTGCTCCAGTTGCAGCAGCTCCTGTCGAAGAAACCAAAGAGTAAGTTCTTGTCTTTGTATTACAGTTTGCTGTTAGAAACGTTCTTCATCGGAATCATGGTATTCAGATTGGTTTCTTGCATATTGTGTTTCCAGATATGTACTTCCTTCATGGGCTGAATTCGACATTGGAAGAGCTCCTGTCTACTGGAAAACTATGAACGGACTTCCTCCTACTGCGGTATGTAATTCTCCCAATACTTAGGAAATTGGAAATATTTCGTACATAAGATTTAAATTGATCACACAGTACAACGTTTGACAGGGAGAAAAACTGAAGTTATTCTATAATCCTGCTGCAACCAAACTTGTTCCTAATGAAGAATTTGGAATAGCTTTCAATGGTAGGTTCTGCATATCGTCTCTAAACTTGGGTATAAACTTTATTTTATGATCCATAGAGGTGGAAAAATTAGCCTAACTCGGATAACATTTTAGGCGGGCTAGGTTGTAGGAATCTCAGCTTGAAATATTATCTAGCCAACAGGCCCGACTTGATGGTGCCCAACAAATATTAGTGTATTTTACGTCCCAGGCCAGATTGGGCGGCTTGAATTGCCATCTCCATTTTGAGTGCCCTTCAGGCAAATTATAAACCTGGTGTTTTATGGCCGACTTGATGGTGCCTAACAAATCTTAGTGTAAAGTTTTGTCCATTTGGACTATTTACACTATGGGTGTGTGCGCGGGCGAATAGTATATTTTTTGAATTTACAAATACCCTACTTTATATTTTCCTTACAACTACACCTCTCAACAACTGCAGTTTGAGGGAAGAAAATGTCAATAGTGGTATTGGTCTGGTTTTCTTTCATTTAATGTTTATTATTGTTAGGATAAACTTGAGGGTAAATTTTGAATATGGTACCATTTTAGGAGGTTTCAACCAGCCCATTATGTGTGGAGGTGAGCCAAGAGCAATGGTGAATAAAGTTAGAGGAAAAGCAGATCCTCCTATTTACACCATCCAAATATGTATCCCCAAACACGGTATCATCGTAAACCTAATTGATATAGTAATTCTTTTTTAAATGTAAATTTATTTCCATCCATCTAATTTGCAGCATTGAGTTTGATATTTTCATTTACAAACGGGACCGAGTGGGATGGTCCCTACAGATTACAGTTTCAAGTGCCAAAAGCTTGGAGGAACAAACCAACTGAATTTTTTAGTGAGGTAATTAATATTTTACAACTTAGCTGTGGTAAGTGTATATATTTTCTGCTTCAAATCTTCATTTACGATGTATTGATCTAGGGCCTTGCCATGGAGTTGAGTAAAGAAGGTGCATGTGAAAAAGCTATATTTCCAGATACAAATATAGTTGTCACAAGATGTGCTATGATTGGTAACTTATCATTGGAAGGAGTAAGTAAACCAAAACCCTTGTGAATGATTTTTTTGGCATTTGGTTGATATTGTTGATGGCAATGCAGGGTGACCGTTGTGAACTTGATCTTGTACCGGGATGTACGGATCCAAGCTCGCCTTTGTTTGATCCGATGGCCAACGTTGACGACGGCTCCTGCCCTCCTTACTCTGATTCTGAGGATTAATACTCAAAACCCTTTGCTACACATCACATTGCCAAAATGAAGGATACGATGGATATGTATTTTCATCCAGTCGCAGCGGTTTGCTCAACCCAACCCATGTATCAAATGTGCTCCAACTTTGAATCAATACTTAACACTGTAGTTACCATCGTCAAACTATTTAATGTGTAAATATAAAATATATTTTTACCTATAATTATTAATTTCAATGAGATTAATTTGTATAATCCAAATAAGATAATTAATAGTTTAATGTTCTTCAATTTATCTCCTACTGTAAAAAGTAACTAACAACCTAGCTAATGCTCAAAATATCTCAATCTCATGTATTGAATATTATCTGTAAATCAAGTTTACAAAATTTCAAGTACCTACTATTTGTAGAGAGGATTACAAATGACAATTGCTTTTAGAAACTTCTAGAGGACACTACATGTGTCGGAGCATGTGCAAGTGCATGCTTATTATGCATGTGTAGTGGTTGCTTAATTGTTTAGGTATTTCTTGAGCACGTCAGCTAGTCTTAGACACGTAAACTATCTCAACATTCCTTCGCCCCCGTCAAGTTGGAAGATGATAAGAAATCATAGCCTGCTTGGAGATAAGGAAACCAAACTGGGAACTAGGAAATTGTTTAGTAAGAACAATAGCAAGTTGTAGCTTAGGGGGTACATGGTGCGAAAGTAAGAACCCTTCCTTGAGCCTGTTTGGGACTAGATGGCAGTCTATCTCAATATGCTTGTTGCATTCATAAAAGATGGGATTTTCAGCAATGTGAAGCGTCGTGTTGTTTTCGTACCAGAGGGAGATTTGACGGCTGATGCAAACACCCAAATTAGTAGCAATATAATCAGTCCAAGAAAGCTTGCAAGTTGTACTAGCCAACGCTCTGCATTCTGCTTCTACCGAGCTTCGAGAGACGGTAAACTATTTCTTGGTCTTCCAAGAGACAAGGCATCGCTTAAGGAACACACAATAACCAGTCAAAATATTTCTAATGTCTACTTGCGAACCCCAGTCTACATCACTGTATCTTTCAATGGCTAGATTACTAACAATCGGATAAAACAGCCCCTTAGCCGGAGACCCTCATAAATAACGGGGAAGGTACATAGTAGCTTCCTAATGCCCGGTGCAGGGGGCAGTTTACTGACTAGGTTGTTAGACAATAGGCGTGAGATCGGGTTGAATCATGTTCAAATAAAAAAGCGCCCAACCAGGCGCCGATATCGATCTAGATCTGTAAGAGGAACACCAGTACAAGATAGAGCTTAAGATCAAGGGTTAAAGGGGAAGTTGTTGACTTGCAGTTATCCATACTAGTGTCATGAAGTATGTTAAGTACGTACTTCGACTGATGAAGATAAGTACCTGTTTCGGAATGCGCTATCGTAATCCCAAGGAAATACTTTGCAAAGCCCAAATCTTTGATAGTAAAGGCTTTTTCAAGAAACAATCAAGGCCATAAAGGAAGCCCCCTAGTCCAAGTAAAATAAATAGTGGTTGTTCTATGACTGTACAAAACCATAAGGAAGCAACTTGTCACAGAATTTTGTATTCCACTCTCTAGATGTTTGTTTGAGGCCATATAGACTCCAAGGGTGTGTTTGGTTGGTGGGTTTAGGCCTTATTACAAGCCTCAACCCACCTATAAATATGTTAGGTTGCTCATTTAGTAGCCCGGTTTTATTACCAAGCCCGTTCTCTATAATAATAAAGCCTGGCTAATTGCAACCCAGGGGGGTGGTGGGTTATGTAAGCCTAAGTTTTAACCTGAGGTAGCCTACGTAAACTTAGCTAAACCATCCAACCAAACAGATTATAAGTTAACCTAGGTAAAACCAACCCGGATAAACCAGTCAACCAAACAAATTAATAATTCAACCTAATTACTTGTAAACACCCCAAAAGCCTATTTAGTTATACCAACCCAATAGTTGTTACTAGCAACCAACAACCCCCAAGTAAGCTTACAAACCTGTCTAAGAGAAGCATTGGCATAGCCTGCAGGTGGTCCTCATTGAGGTAACCATGTAAGAAAGCGTTATTTATGTGAATCATGATCTTGAGAATACTTAATGAGCAAGGAGTCTAATAATCAAGATGTTTTGTAAACTTTGGATTTAAATATATATTTTTAAATATTCCAACTCATAGCCCGATATTAGCCCGACTAGTATGAAAATCGGTAGGTTTAGGTTCATAATATTGTCCACCGGTTAGAAATAGCCCGACTAAACCGAGGCCCAATTGGCTCTAAAATTGTTAGGTTTAGCCCGAAACATATAAGGCTGACCTGAAATATATATTTATTTCAAATGTATGATGCGTTATCTTGGGTGGAAATTTCATATCCATATGACATATATCACATTGTGGGAGTTATTTCTCTTTTTTTTTTTTATGATTTAATGTTTGTAATTTTTGCATTCGGTAGACAACAAAAACCTATGCGATATATTCTACTTTGTGTGATCGAAAACATAGATCATATCAGCATTATGATCAATGATACCTTGCTCTTGATTATATTGACCGTAATATTTCTTTTTAGTTTGCCACATTACCCTATATAGCATAACTTTCTATAACAAAATATTAATGTATACTACATCCGTTTTATTAATTATTCTTTGAGGTTTTATGAGATGTTTATTAATACATGTCTTTTTAGTTTTTTTCTCATATTTCTTCCAATATTACTCCTTAGTAATTGGAAAGAGATTTAATATGTAGGAAAGAATGATGTAAACTTAATTGAGGACTTGGTTGTCTATTACACTTACTCCTTCATTGTCTAATCCTAAACTAAAACAACAACTAAAAACAAAGATGGTATGTATCCATTTTTATTAAAGAAAACTATAAGAGCCTTTTTATCATTAAAACCCTAATTTTTTGCAGTTTATTAAATTTTAAATGTTATAATTTTTTCATCAAAATATAAAACTTTATATATTAAATTTAAGCAATAATTTAAGATTCAAACTTTAACTTTTTTAATGACAATAAACTAGCAATAGATACGTGCTTTGCATGGGTTTGCTATTCTCTCAATTTTATTTTGTATCTAATAAAAAACATGTTGGTTTTTTTCTTTTTGAGAAAAAAAGATGTTATATTCATTCGTGGTTGTTGTGAAGAGTTACATAATGTACAGTCACTTGCACTTTCAAATTATAGATTTTTGCATAATTCTAGAAATAATGAAGTCTAATGAAAAGAATAAAAATAACTAATTCTACTTAATATAAAAGTGGAACCGGCTATAAATAGCAGGTTCCAGTTTTTCCCACCCAAAACTATATACTAATTGTAGAAATCTTGTTTATATGGTGATAAAGCGCGATCCGTTATCAAGAAAGTACAAGCCAAAAGATAACAAATTAGAATGCAAAGAGACGACAGAACGCAAAATGTACGTGGTTCGATCCGGAGATCTACGTCCACGGGGAGAATAATGTCCCTGCCGGGCACTTTTCTTTCCCTTCTTTCGTTTAGTTTACAGGCTTATAATTTCAAAAATTAGAGTCCCAACCCCCCAAACCTCTTTAATTCTACTATTTATATCATACAAATCACAACCCTAACTATATTCCTAAAATTATGGCCACCAAATATGCCTTCGTGATTGAGAGAAGATCGTGGGAGGAATCTTCAATCCCCCGTGCGTTGCTACCGCGGCCTAATTACCAAATCTGCAATTGGGCCGATTATTGGGCTTGTAACCCTAGACAACTTGGGCCGAGTATTGGGCTTGTAACCCTAGGCAACTGGGCCACACCTACCATATGGTAAATATTATGCGAGTTTATTTACATGTTAAATATTGAGTGCAACTTTAAATACCATATTTATTACTGATAGATTTAGTCAAAATCTCTCACACATTTTTTGGCTTTTTCTATGGTAAACCTAATTACGCGATTGATTTTCTATTTTTATGCTGAATCATTTAGGAATTTTTTTACAGGATAAATTCCCCAATTTTACGCCATTAATTCCCAATTTTTTAGGTTGTTACATCACTACTTTCTATACTATTGGAATGACTTTTTTAAACACTATCCTATATGATTTGGTAAATGAGAAGAATTGGTAGGATACCAAACACTACAAGAAATTTGTCAAATAGCGACAATCAATTCTGTCGCTATTCTGTCGTTAAAAGGTGATAGCGATCAATTAGCAATAGAAAAAGTTAGTAGTAATATGGTTAGTCGCTATGAATACCGACGGACCTAACAGTCCGTCGGTAAAAATTACGACGAATTCTCGACAGAATGCCGACAGAAATTTCCTGAAAAAAGTTTACTCAATTACGACGATCTACCGACAGAAATATTGTCGATACACTAATCCGTCGGCATTTCACGACTACATTTTGTCACTAATCAGTCGGGAATTACCGACAATATTGTCTGTCGATAATTTATTCTGTCGATAATCTGTCGAAAATTACCGACAATATTGTCTTTCGCTAATTTATTCTGTCGCTAATCTGTCGGGAATTACCGACAATATTGTCTGTCGCTAATTTATTCCGTCGCTATCATGTCGCTAATTATTAAAAAATTTAGTCGTTATTCTGTCGCTAATTATTAAAAGCTTTAGTCGTTATTTTGTCGCTAATTATTGTTGTCGTTATTTGGTCGGCAATTACCAATATATTTTTGTGAGCTCTGTTATTATTTTCTTTTGTAGGTAATCTGTCGGTAAATATTCAATTTCAAATATTTTATATCATCGGTGCCCTGCTTTTTTTATTTATATATAAAATATTCGGCAAAATAATTAAAAATCACCCAACACAATCTAAAATAAGTAATTCAACGTCCGAATATGAATTAAAGTCTAAATATCACCACAAATCAACAACGCATGTTTAAAATTCAATCTCAACATAAAAAAAGATGTACCGAAAATAAGACAAACACTCCAAATTCAAAACTAAAAGAAACTCACATAATAAAGTGCAAACATAAGTCAACTCAACACTTCATCATCTCCATCATATGCCTAGGTCTCTATCACAACAGACACAACCTTCAAAATTGCATTATAAAGAATAGACAACGAACCTGAAAAATTGCACTCTTCTTAACCAAATTATGAAAAGCGTCTCAACTCCTGCTGACATAAAAGACAAACCCATTAGTATTATAAGAACATGTCATCTAAAATTGACCCTAGCAATATCCAGTATTCTTCTGGAGATTTTTATATTTGAGGAAGTAAACAAAGACATCACCTTTGTATCACTCTAATAGAATTGTAAATTAATCATTACAACTTGATAAATATTGGGATAATTACCCAAATGAGAATTATCCTAATCTGAATGCTCTTTGAAAGAAAATTCATGCCTATATCATCAACTCTTGCATTAGCATTAAACAGAAGTTACCAATTAAAGCAGATATCGTTTATCTGTTTGCCTTGTCCCCGTTACATAGAACTGAAGAATCACAATCAAGCACCTTTGTTGTCATCTGAGACACTCACCTCGACTGTCATCGCATCAGAATTTGAAATGCATAGATTTGAAAACAAATGTTTCACATTCACCTCACTGTCATTCATCTTGACTCCATTAATTTGAAATTCATAGATTTCCAATCCACCAAATCCAGGCCAATTCAAACAACCAAGCATGAATTTACTACAAAGGATTTTGAATTCATCGAGTCAAATAATGCAACATAAAAGAAATTCATGTCTATATGTATAATCATCTCTTCCATCAGCATTAAACAACACTAATATCCTGAGCTTCAAATCAAATTATCTGTCCAACCATCTACAAAGCTGATTGACCAACATTCAGAAGAAAATGCAACAAACCTCAGTTATCCCCGGGATCAAGCACTGGCAGCCTACAATGCAGGCTGAAGGATTGATTGTTGACAATCCATAAATGCGCACACACGCATACACACATGTATATGTGCAGATGGATGATAGATACTACTGTATCACAATAACGCATCACATATTCAATTTTTTTCCTGAATTTCTTATATTAGTTCTGATAAAAGTTTCAGTGCTAATATGCCAAGTGGATGTAATCTGTACTAAAAATGAAGCTAATAAGTACACCCACACCCACATGTATATGTGCAGATGGATGATAAATACGGCAGTGTAGCATCAACCAATTGAAATCCAAATATTCAAATTGTTTTTGTTGAAATGCATACATCAATGCTGAGAAAAAAATTAGGTTTCCTTTTTATAGTGGATGTTATACTTACAGGGAGACATGTACAAACTAGTTTAACAAAGAAAAATTAAGTTCATTTTCTGAAATGTGGTTGATGAACAAAACTACAAGTCCTACAAATGGAATAGCATTGCATCCATTTTCAACACATGCATCATCCAAAATCCACAATATAGACAAGATCATCTCACAGATTGCAGGGGAGGATATATGAATGAAGATGAACTAAACATCCAGAGTTTACAGCAAAATGAAGTGTCACATTGGCAAATTAAATAGATATCAACATATTTTGTCCAACATATTTGTTTTTTATGAAGGAAATAATTTACAGACAAACATTAAATGGAAGGCAGAGTTGAAAAATTCATAAATCAATTACCTAAGTTGCATTGCAATGCTTTTACTGAGCCTGATCAGATTTTAACCGAAATGAAAAACCAATACTTTAGTAGGAAAACAAAAGAAAAGAGCATTAAAAGAATGTGAAAGAAGTAGAGGCCGTGCATTCCAAGAGCAAAATTAAACATTTCATGTATTTTCAGCAGTGTCTTTGGATCTTGAGACAGCTGAGGAAGCTGCAATTCAGAAACACAGCCACACAAGCTATTTACACCTAATCCTAATCTGTGTATATGCAGTGTTGGGCATGTGCATGTGCATTTACACTTTGTGGAACTCCACACAAGCTAGCCTAACAAAGCTCACCCTGTATTCTGTATAATAAGCCTATATTCTTTTAATGTTTGATAGCCTAAGGTAGAATTACCTTTCTTTTAATTAATTAATTCATTTTGGATCAATAATTATGCTCTCAAGTGTCTGTAGAATCACAAGTCACCATCATAAATGTCTACATCCTTTTAAAGAAGTTTTACAGTTTAGGATTACAAGTCACCATCTTGACATATACAAGAAGTTATGAGCGTGTCCATGTTTGTAATGAGCCTGTCCAGGTAATATTCTCTAGGAGTGCAATTATAATATTCTCTTAAGTTTGAATCTATCATAATTCATATGACCCTCGATTAGTAATGTAGCTAGGTATTTAGTAAAGTTATCAATCTTATGTCACTCAAAAAGATTTTTGCAGAAAGAGTAAATATCATATTACATACCCCCCTCTTCTGGTCCTTTTCAGACTTGCTTTTCTAAAAACAAGAAATTATATATCTCTTAATATAATTTATTTAGTTAGAAAATAAATTATATGACTTTCTCTTTTAGTAATTTATTTAGTTAGAAAATATTAATAACAATAAGAACAAAAACATCATTTAGATAATCGATTTGAGAGCATCGGGGGTCTACTGAACATTATTATACATCATATGTATGTGGTCCTCACCATGTTTATATATAATTCAGTTGCAGAAAGCTTAAAATAGAAAATTATGTTGACAAACGATCATATTAAGATCACAAAAGAAATATTATTAATGATTTAAAAGGATTCTTCTTCCTTCCACTGGCAGCAAAGGATTCTTCTTCTAAAATGGTGGAAAGGCCGCCTGTAAATATATATATATATATATAGTTTGAATTTTGAGAGAGATATATAATCAGGTAATGTGACGTTAATGATGGAAGTTATAAATTACCTGATGTATAATTGTTTGTTTCATTTTCATCAGAAAACCATTTTTCTACTCAACTAGTCAAATTATATATTCCTCACTATCCCGAAAACCAGTTCCAAATTATACCTGCATCAATGACGAATTTTGGGGTTTTGCAGTGGCTAATATTCTGTTTCTTGAATCGCCGGCTGGTGTTGGTTTCTCGTATACAAATACAACTTCTGATCTCTACAATTTCGGAGACAAGAAAACAGGTAATCATTAACATCCCTTTTCATGTTATACATGTATGTTGACACAGCTCATGATTCATTGAGTTTCCTCTTAAGATGGATGCAAAGATTTCCACAGTACAAACACAGAGACTTCTATATCACTGGAGAGAGTTATAGCCTGTACATAATGACATCAAGAAATTCCTGAAATCTTACAGTAGCACAAGCAAGGAAGAATGATCGAAGCTGTCACACTCAGAAATGCTCCAACGAGCAACATCAGATATCCGAAAAATGGAATGTATAACGCCACAACGATGGTGCTTAATACTAGAATTGTCCGGATCAATATGAAACTATGATTTGGAAAACTTACTGACAATTCTCAACCTCTACTAATACACTCTCTTTCTGTCGCAAACTCCAATCAGCCTAAGAGTAGCAATTAGTTCGTATACAAATCAGTAGCATACTCTGGGCTGGAAATCTTACTGAAGCACAATACATAATCACACTGATTTCTTGACTAACCATTGCAATATATAAACAGGCAAGCTCCTTACAGAATCACACTGATTTCAAGATTCTGTTTAAAGAAAGGAATGCACAAACATGGTGTAGATAGATAGACCTTGAACTTATATGCCTTCCGCTCCAGGAGTATCACCTTCGCGTCATTTTCGGTAGTAACAATCTGCAAAATTTGAAAAACACACACACACACTTGACATGAATATCTAATAAGTCTGTCCTTTGACTTAGAGCTTGTCAAGATATGTACTGATTAATTGCATATATATATATATATATAAAGCCTAATGAAGAAAGAAGATAGATTGTAGGCATTAAGAATGTCTAATGGTCCAAGCAAATCAATGATTGGGGGAGGACAGACAACAAAGCGGAGTGCAGAGGAAGAAGTGATACTTACAGTGTAGCAGCAGCAACAAAGCTCACCCTGGCTTTTTCCAGTTCCTTGCATTATGTAGGCATTTTAGTTAACACACAGAAGAAGATACGAAAAAATCAATTGGAACGTATGTGCTTTAGAAAGTTGACTCTGTAAGTTATGATTTTCCATGAAATTTACAAGAGGAAGTCTAGCCCTGAGTTGGTAGTGTTGCACCTACTCAAGAAACTCATTAATTGAATAATATATAAAGTGAAACAACAATACTTTTGGACTGCAAATTTGGACAGAAATACCTGAAAATGGAAAAATAGAGTGATGGATATGTCATTTAATCAACATTATTAATAAATACTACTCAAGCAAGGCGTTTGATGCGTGATGTAATAAATATCAGCATAATTTGGGTAAGTTTAGACCATTTCGAGCAGTCGAACATGTAAACGAGAAGAAACTGATTTTGTATAAATGGCGTTTTATTAGTCCTATAGCCTAACAAACAGCATTTCCTCTGATCATTTAACTGACTGGAAAATCATGAAATAATCTTCCACAAATTCCTTATGTACTGTTTCCTCATCATCACAAGAGCATCATCCACTAATTTTCCTAGTTTTATTTCAGTTATTTCCTAAAATTGCAGATTTTGTGTTACTGTTTTATAAACCGAGTATAATAACGCACAAAATATGTGCGAATACTATGGGAGGTTCGGATTGGCTACACCCGGCTCAGATTTGGGACCAATCCGAACATCCAGAAAGTGTCATCCGACTGGGCCAGCCCAAACATCCAGAAAGTGTAATCCCTATATGAAATTACAACACTACCGGCAAAAATAGTGATGTAAATTAGTAAAATGAAGCAGCAGAATGTAATCAAATACGGATATATAGTTGCATTCCACTACAACAAACACTCCAACAATCACAAATTATTGCGAAAATTTGAACTGATCTATGTAATGAATTAATAGAGTTCAAAATCAAGAAAATCAGATAAGAATTTTTCTTTTATATCAGATAAGCCCTGATCAGGGAAGTCATAAGAATAGTAGGCAGAATCACAAGAAATTGAGGAGAGAGCTATTATTTAAAGTGGCAGTGCAATTATCCTAAACAACTAGAAATTACAAATGAAAATTGTAATCTAAAGTTCAACTATATATATTCTATATGAAAGAATACGGCTTAACAGTTTCTACTTGGAAGACCATTTGGCTATATTTACCTAATCAGCTTATATTATTCATCATTCATCCAACCAAATCCACCACATTCTAGACCTTCCAATATTCACTAGATTTTCAAACAGTTTGGAGATTATAGACAAGACAATTGCTCGATTTTTAGTCGCTTACCTGCATGAAGCACAGTCCAAGGAAAAGGAGATGTTTAATCATCCTCCAGTGAGACAACGTGTTTGGAACATCCCTTGCATATAATAGCGAAGCAACTCAGATAATAATTGGGGAAAATCAAATCAGATAAACACTTAACGAATTGGGGAAAATAATTGTGTTGGAACATCACCAGATGGAGTGTGTCTTCTTCAGATGGAGGCGACAGAGAGAGCTGCGGAGCTTCGGAACTTCGAGAAAGAGACTTGCGAGCTGCGAGCTGCAGGAGATCAGTGGGAATAGAGAGAGAGAGAGTTGGGGGAGAGTGGGAAGAGAGAGAGAGAGAGTTGGGAGTGTTAAGTACATTAATTACATTTGGAGTTAAATTATATTTTAGGGGAGTCTATTTCTTAAGTCATTTTTAGCTTATTTCTGATTTATATTACCGACCAAATTTCGCGACTACTATATCCGTCGATATTTTTCATAAAAAAAAATTACGACAGAATTATATTGGTCGGTATGATTTTGAAATTAATAATTTTAATTATATTTTAGGAGTGTCTAAAATTAATTTTCTTAAGGCATTTTCAGCTTATTTTTAATTTATATTACCGACCAAAATTTGGTCGGCATTTAGCGACTACTATATCCGTCGATATTTTTCACAAAAAAAAAAATTACGACAGAATTATATTGGTCGGTATGATTTTGAAATTAGTCGGCACTTTTAAAATATAAAAGTTACCGACTGAATTTTTTTCGTCGGTATATTTCTGTCACTAACTGGTCGACATGTTTCAAATAAAAAAAATTATCGACCGAATTATATCCGTCGGTAGAATTCCGTCACTAATTTAGTCGCTATTGTGTCGCATAAAAAAATAGTATATTGGCCCTTAAATAATGTCGCTAGTCTGTCGGTAATTCGTCGACGAATTTTAATTTTGAAATATTTTTTATTTCTATCGATATATAGTCGTAATTTTGTCGGTACTTAACGACAAAAAATTTCTGTCGCTAAAATCGGTCGCTATTTTAAGAATTTCTTGTTGTGAAAGTTCTTGCCACTATTCACGTGAAATATTTTGGAACAAAATATAATGCATAATTGATGTAACAATTGTGATCTGTATAAATGAGTAACATAATGCACGCCGAGTAATCCCTGATTCGTCCAGTAGCATCATCTCTCTTTTCTTGCGAGTTGCTCAATCAGAGAATATGCATTATCTTTACAAAAAATAAAAGGAGATCATTGAATATTGCATTTCAATACTAATTGGTCTACAATTTTTTGTTTTAATTAGTGAAGAATTCAATATTTGTTCTCTATCAAGGCCGTGTTTTGGGATTTGCTTGCAAGATGCGATTAAATGAAATGTTTGTATTTCGCATTTTTTGCTATTTATTTGATCAGTTGGTTTCCTGGTTTTTCCTCAATTCTTGCTATCATAAGATCTTTGTTTATTTTTTTCTACATGTGATTGCATAATATAATGTCATTTAAATATTATGCACTTGGAAAAACTCATGCAGCGTATAAGTTAATTGAATAAAGGGAAATTAGCTGTGGTCACCCACTATGTATAAATATTTGGCCAAATGGCCTTTGACCAGCAGACCACTTTTATTTTCAGTGAAAAGAAAAAAAAATTAATTATTTTTTTCTAAAATTTACACACTGACCCCTAAAAGTTTACATCTATTACAATATTAAACTCTTTCAGGCTTTTACCCGTTCCGTCTCCCTTTCCCAATTCCATCAGTTTTCCGGTAAAAATCCCACGAGCTTGTGAGTTGATCATATACCGTTTCTCTGTCTTCCATTCTCTCTAAATCAAGATTTTCATTCACAGAATCCTTACTAGGCGATCAAAGGCGTCGATTTCAAGTGGTAAGTTCTCGAATTCATTTCATCTCAAGAAGTAGAAGACTCTGAATTTGTTTGCTCTGTCGAAATGGGAAAAGAACCCTGTATTATTTCTTGATTTTTAGGCCTTTTCTTTCGGTTATGTTGCTCAAATTATGATTTTATGAATTTGGGCATATAACTGTAGATTCTGAAGAATATCAGGCCTACCTTAAAAGCCGCCTTGAGCTGGCCTGCGTTGCCGTTGCGTTGACTCGGATATCTTTATTTTCTAGAAACTTTATAATTTATCTTTTGACGGAAAATAATTCATCGTTAGGAGAAAAATATTTCTTATTTTTCCTGTAGAAGTAATTTGAGTTTGAGCTGATATTGATGATGATGATGCTCAGAGAGTCAGATATTGTAGCAGCAATTTGTATAAATTGTTCTACCGTTTGTACCTTTTGATTTATAGATGGAGATTGCTCTTTATTTGACTCAAATATACTTTTTCTTTTAATGCTATTGCTAAGAGATAAACTGCAATAATGAATTCAGGCAAGCACTGGCAAGGGTCAAGTGTCCCCGCCAGCGGCCCCTGACAATGGATCGCAGGCTTCTAATTCGTCGCAGCTGGGGTCTCAGCTTACTTACAAAGGTTAGCATTTACTGTTGTTATTTCTAAAGCAATTAGTTATTATTCCCTGGCTGAGGAGTATGAATGCCTTTGATTTTCTATTTGTTCAATGTTGGACTCATATATCGATTACAATTGATCTAGAATCAGGGATGGATCTAGGGGGGGAGCAGTCGCCCCCCTTGGACTTCCAAATTTTATTTTTTACACGTAATAACTAATAATTTTTATTAATACTCTTAACATATCAGAGTTCGTCCTTTTTAAATTCGTCTCAATACTCTGTAATAAAGTTGAAAAAATTCTGCCCCCCTTAAGAGGAATTTCTATATCCGCCCCTTTCCAGAATGTTAGTTTGTTTTCTGAATTGTGATGGATATAAGCCACAATGCTGCAGGTTCTTATACATTACCATTTAAGGTTCTTATAAATCACCAGTTAAGGTTCTTTCTATTTTATCACTCCTTTTGCATTGTCCGTGTCAACTTAAAGGCTATAGTTTCATAAGAGTTTTTTTCACTTTCTCCACTTCCTGACTTGGTAGGTTACACAATGAATGTGATGAATATTTTTGAATTGACAAAATGGAGGTATTGGAATATTTTCAATTTTTGTTCTATCTAAGCAGATTATTGCTTTTGATTTATGTTGTTATGTCCTAGTTCATTTTTCTCATTGCCTCAACCATATAAGTTAGCAATGTTTTGTTAATGCAACATATCTCCTGTTGTTATTTGTGAGCCCTTTTTAATGAATTCTAATACTTGAACTAGATTTATTTAATGTGCAAACAATTTCTTGTTAGAATGAGTAGTCTATGACCCAAAACTCTTAGTTTTTCAGTGAAATTACTATAGATAGCTGAGCATTTTGATAATATTTGGCCAAGCTACGTCAGAGACTATATAACTTACTGTAGAATATGTTCGTAATTTTTCACTTTTTGATTTAGAAAGTTTTAAGGTGCGCCACACAAATCAAAGGCAACTTAGGAGGATTGTTGGGTTAACAGTCACAAACTTTTGTGTCACTGTCTTTTCCAAACACTTTATGAGTTTCTTTCAACGTTGACAATCAGAAAGGTTCAGTAACTGGAACCATTCTTCTATCAGGTCATGCTACATTCCCTGGATTTTCTATTCTCCTTCAGTATCAATTTTGTTGTTGTTGTTGTTAAAATATATAGGGAGCTTCAAATTATAGATATTTATTCGTTGTCGATAATTTGTTAGAAAAGGAAGTTGGAAGGGGCTTGTAAAATGAAAATCCAAAGGTGTAAGAGGTCCCAAGGACTGAACAAAGCATTAGATTCATTGTACGTTTATTTACGTATGAATGGGAATTGGCCAAATGGCTTAACATATGCAATCAATGGACATTAAGTTCGTTGGCCTTGTACTGTATGTTATTGTTTACATTATTCTCTCTTTTACAGGAAGTGCATTGGATTCATCAAAGCTACAAGATAAGGATGCCAGTGGACTAGTTGGTGTTCCTCCCCTCCCTGCTATGTCTAAGAAACTTGCAGCTCAGGTGAAGTCAACGACAAGTGGATCATCAGGCGAACAGTCGGATGATGATGAAGAAAATGAATCAACCCAAAACATGGACCCTACAGATGCAAAACGCATGAGAAGGTAGTTAGCTGAATCTTTTAGTTGCCACTGGATTTTGTCTTTAGATAGAGGTTTCATCATGCATAAAATCGTTGAGGAAATCACTGTGAATGTATTATACTCTGGTCACTTTTAGTTTGACAATGAGAATTGCTCCACACTTCTATGATTCAGATACTGATGGCAGAAGTTAGAAATGTCAAAAGTTCATCTTTACATTATATAAACTTCTCTAGATTTTGTGTAAGTGTATCTTGGTGGCATTCTCTCTTTTAAGTTTAGAAGAAACTAGAAAAATAAAAAAGTTGTTAGTTGTGCTATTGTAAGCTAAATACTGAATCATAGTTTTACAATGTGAAACAGTCCACTACAATCCCTTGCTAAAAGTTCAAGGTTAATTTCTCTATTTATCTTGTTTTCCTTTTATCTCGACTACGTTTTAGCACATCTTCTAGTTTCTAAAACTAATATTCTCTTATTAATTTGTTCACTCTATTCCAGAATGCTTTCAAATAGAGAATCAGCTCGACGCTCTAGAAGAAGAAAGCAGGCTCATTTAACTGAGCTTGAGACTCAGGTATATACTCGCTTCAAGTTTATGTATTTCCAGTTATCTGGCTCTGGTCCTGTTATTTATTGATTATTATGCTTTGATCTAGGTTTCTCAATTAAGAGTCGAGAACTCTTCTTTACTCAAGCGCCTAACAGACATAAGCCAGAAGTACAATGAATCAGCTGTTGACAATAGAGTTCTGAAAGCTGATGTTGAGACATTGAGAGCAAAGGTAATACACTCAATAATGGCTGCAAGCAATAATATTGCATTTGCGGGTCCATGTTTTCTAAAGTAAAATCATGAGCTGCTCTCGAAATTTCCTGGAAACAAGGTTGTAAAGTTCAGAAATTTATGATGAACCAGTACTAAAATTAGTAAATTCCAAAAAAAGGTAAAAAATCTTCATTACAAGCCTGGAAGTATATAATGCAGTTGAAAATCTCCCTTGGCTTGTTGCTCCTAAAAGAACATAGGGATTCTTCCATATATGAATTTTCTGCAATCTGGAATTGATTGTTGTCCAATATATTATTGATTATTACAGATTTAAACTGCATCGACACTTCTGTCTGCATTAGGATGCATAATGAGTTCTTTTTTGTTAGTTTACAGGGTTATGTGATTTACTCCGACAGAAAGAACCTGAGTAAGCGGTAAATGCATTTGAAAGGATAACTGGAAACCGACGTACCAAAGAGGAAAACAAGGTTTGGACAAATGAAAAGCAAGATTAATGTTTGTTTGCAGGAATTCTGCTTGGTCGTTTCCTATGTACATTTCTCTGTAGCATTAATGCAATTTGTTGCAAGTTTGACTGGAAAATAGTTCTAGCAGCTTCTATTGAGTGCACAAATAGGCTTCAAGCCTTACTTTTGTAATGTGTGTAAAAATCAGTTTTTGAAGAAGTTCATTGTTATATTGATATCTTTGTTTTGGCTTAAGTTTCTATTTGCTTTTACTCACTATTCTTCCTACATATATTCAACAATAACAAATTGATAAAGTTAGGAAGTTGGAGTTGAGGAACTTTTATGATTCGTTGTTATTTAGAGTAGTTCATATTTTGAGACAGTAGGTGGTGGAGTACGTATAAGTCATTATATTTGAGATTGGTCGGTGCCGTGAACCGATCATTGGCCCGATCAGGTTAAGGTGCAAAATGCGTAAATGGAATCAAACCAGTTAAAATCGCCTAAAATTCGACCACTTGAACCTGAAAAAATCGTTTCATACTTTAAAAATAGTAATTTTATTTTGAAAATAATAATTATACAATATAAAATATTTTTTACCGGTAATTATAAAAAATTAAATATTTTGTACGTGTTGAACTGTGAACCATGATCAATTCACTCACCGATCCGGATTTACAAACATTGCTTTCAACCAATGTTGTCAGAACCGGATCGGCCGGTTCAACCGGTTGAACCGATAATCGGTGCTCGGACCAGTTCGGAGTGCCCTACAGAACTACTTTTATGGTTTAACCGTACAGATTGAACCGGAAAAAAAAAAAACCGGGAAACCGGAGAAAATCGATTATTCCCATTTTTTGTGGTTTTCTTTTAGTTTTTCTGTTATTCTTTGTTTTGTAATATCATATTTTAGATTAACATTAAAAAATATAAATAATTACATAGGATTTCATCTATTAAAATTCTAATCAAATTCAAATAAAACTAGTCATAACTCAATATACTACTTAAGAATATGGATGCTAAAATAAAATAAAATAATTTATATTTTGTAGTCCATCATTTTCTTTTATCTTCAGGGTTTCTTTACGAACATAACAAATATGACATATGACAAAATGAATATCTTTTTGAAATTTTATAAACTTATAAATAGAAAATAAAAAAGAAATCAAGTGGTAAAGGAAGACATTGCCTTTTATGGATAAACACTGAAAGTCACTTAGAATATTGTTATAAGCTTAAATAACTATAATTCATCTCATCCACTGAAGTACTTCAGAACATCAAAATTTCAGTTTCAGTTTAGGTTTAGGGTTTTAGGCTTTCAGTTTCAGTTTCGGTTTAGGATTTAGGTTCCAGCTCCAATTCAGTTTCAGTTTCTTTTTCTCCTATGTTATACATGAAAGATGATGAAAATGGGCATATAACTGAGTCAGTCATGATTTAACTAGTATAAGTGGTTATCAATACGTAGTTATATGACTTATTTTATTTTTATTATTTATTTGAATTACTAAATCATATTTGTATCAATATCTTTTAATAATTATATCATAGTGTGTGTGTGCATATATGAAATATTTAATTGTCATTATTTATTTAATTAAAGTCGAGCATGATAAATATATACTTCAGTGTTTTTATCTAAGTAATCAAAAAGTCAAATTTCATTGAAAGAAAAAATTAAACAAAATGGTAATAAGAAAGTACAATTTAACTCTTAACAACAAGATAATATACTTTAGTTATAGTTTTAAAGATAGTTATTATATAAAATATTTTATGAGTTTGCCTCCAAAATATTTTCTATTAGAACAAAAGAAATATAAGAAATAAATTTCTATTTTAGGATGAATTAGATCTCTATTGTTAATGTAATGAGCTCGCTAGTATAAATCAAGTTTGAGCAATTACTTATATTCAATACGTTTGTAGGGAATATTTTAGGTTCTCATAATTATAAAAATATTAATTTTTTTTTATAATTATATTTAAAAATATGACATAAATTTAAGCACTCATGTGTGAGGCATATGTATTGTACTGGTTATTATAAAAAAAAGTTCAATAGTTAGAGGATATCCCAATATAAAAGAGAGTTCCAACGTCGCTCATAGAATAACGACTAATATATCATTATAACGAAAATAAACCATTCTAAATACTCTTAGTTTCAAGAGTGACATACTAATTTGATTTGACTACCCATAATACTCATACTCAGAAGTAGATGTCCAGGATAATTCGGCATAAGAAATATGGCTAATGAATCACCATAACAAATTTTTTTATCATAAAGTTAATGAAACATAATACTAGAAAAAATCAAAACATCCGCAAAATGAAATATTAAAAACAAAATAAATCATAAATTACCTAAACATAAAAAAATACATATTGAAAAAAAATTAAATGAATAGACAAAGAAAAAAACTAAATGAACGTCTCATCCTAATGCCTTAGTACATGTAGCGCGGTAATGCCCTGTTCCTCCACACCTCCCACACTTGCGAGGTTTCGTAATTTTGCTCTTGCATGGTTTGTGTAGCTCCCTAATAGACTTTTTTCTTTGCTTCGGAGGTCTTCCACTTGGCCGTTTTGATCGCGGACACAAAATAATTCTTGATTTAACATCATCAGGAATTTTCCATTCATCTTCTGCTGGGAGTGGATAGACAAATTCAGAATACGATTCTCTCCAACATGATGTGGTATAAAAACGAGAGCATAACATATATCCATCACCTCCAGTGTGTTTAACAGCAGCGATTGCATGTGCACACAGAAATTTTTCCAAATCAAATTGTTTACAAGTGCATGTGAAAACTTCTAAATTGACAATTTGCTTGTCAATTTCTTTATACACCTCAAACTGTGTTGGAGAAATAGGAACAACCTTCATCCCATGAGACTCATTGTACGTCATGATCATTTTCTTCTCCATAGGTGGTGTCAAATAGCTACTACATTTTGCTGCATCATTATGCCTTTCATGAAACCATCTCTGCAACATCACTCTAATGTGCTCAATTAAACCAAGAATAGGAAAATCCCGAGCATTTTTCAGTGCAGAATTCAAGGATTCTGCATTATTAGTTGTCATGATATTATAGCGAATACCTTTGCAATGTGCTCTACTCCAAACATGGACACCTCCAACCTCATTTTCCAGGTAGTCTTTAATCCCTTCATGCAACCCACAAAGTGCTGTCATATTTTTATCAAAATCTGTCATATTAAAGGCCTCTGCTGTCGTCCAAAACAATGTTCCAAAATCTATTCTTGGAAATTTTTTCTTCATGTTGTTTTGCAAGTGCCATATACAGTGTACATGATGTGCAAAACTAAAAACTTTTTTAAAAGCAGGATGAATGCTGACACCACGATCAGATATAATCACTAGCTCCTCAATATCTCCGGTTATTTCCTTTAACTTATTGAAAAACCACATCCATGAAGCTTCATTTTCAGAATCAACTATGGCCCATGCAAGAGGAAAAATTTGAATATTTGCATCTTGACACGTAGCAATAAGGAGTGTACCTCTATATCTGTTTGTTAGAAATGTGCCATCAACAGAAATCACAGGCCTAATTGATGTTTGAAATCCACTTATGCTTGGCCCTAATGCCATGAAAAAATACTTGAAGTGGTCGTCATCCCCTGTCTCAATGAAGGTAAGCGTACCAGGATTTCTTTGCTCCAAAGCAGAACAATAAGAAGGTAAACTAGCATAACTATCATCGGGAGTTCCGCGTATTCGAGATACTGCAAATTCTTTAGCCATGTATGCTTTGGTGTAGCTTATAGTAATGCCAAACTCCTTATGAATGTCATTTATTATGTTCCGTGGTGTATGTATTCGATTAGGATCCTCAAAGATAGATGTAATATGACTTCCAATGATCGAATATGTTGCATGCTTGTGATCTTTACGCCGGACACTCATTGAGCATGTGTGAGAATCAACATATTTTCGGATTACAAACATATCTGATCCTTTCATCTTCATGGCCCGCAACCTCCAAGAGCACTTTTCATCAATACAAACAACGGTATAAAGGCTCTTATTAGATTTCTTCACCTTAAACTCAAAGTGACATTTCATAGAAAGCAAATGCAACTTTGATATCAAAGATTTTTTGCATGAGAAAACTTGTTTAATTTGAAAATCTTCACTTGCAGGGATCCTGGTTGATGATCCAGTTTGGGTAGGAACTAAATCGACTGTTAAATTACGAACATCCTTAGAGATAAGAGGTTCCTGCATCACAAAATCATCATTGACATGTATAGGAACAACTTGCACTCTTTCAACTTCCACTCTTTCCTGAATCACAACAGCATCTGGCTCAACAACATCCACTATTTCCTGGATCACAACATCATCAGCATCTATAGGAACATTAGATGGCTCAACAACTCCCATTCTTTCTGATTGTTCTCCAGCTTCACTTTGAGCACTTTCTGTAATTCCCATCCTTTCCTCATTTCCTATATCTGTAATTCCCATCCTTTCCTTATTTCCTATATCTTCCTCTTCCATTCTTTCATGGACTTCTGCAACTATATTCAAATCTTTATTTGTTTCTCTATGTTCAACAACTTCCACTCGTTCCAGTGGTACTACAACTTCCAATTCCTCGGGACTTTTTGCCACTCCTACTCTTTCATCCACAATGATATTTAAATCATCCCAATTTATATTGTTTTCCTCTCTTGAGTTTTCATTGAGACATTTTGCAACTCCCACTCTTTCATCATTTTCCACAAGTATATTTAAATCATCCCAATTTGGATTGTTATCTTCTCTTGAATTTTCATATTGCTTCAACATATCATTTGATAAAATAGTAACACAGAGCGGAACTTGTTTGCAAACAGATATGTACCACGACACATTGTTGTCAGAATCAATTTTCATAGGTGGAATTGGGACATTTGCCATTCCAGGAACAAGTGCTGCAAACTCCATTTTCTGATGGTTAGAGTCTATGTTCAATGCTCCTCCAATTTTCCCATATAGCTCTGTATAACTAATGCTTTTGGAAACGAAAAGTGGCATCAGACTTTCTCGATCATTATCTTTGTGCTTCCAAATCCAATTGCCATCAATTTTCTTCTCAAAAATGACATCATAGCATATTGTAATCCAGACACCATCAGTAGTATCCATAGCTACAATTTATTTTTTTAAAAAAAAATTTGTCACAACGAATATTTATGATTACAGCATCATAGTTATGAAAGAAAGGTACTTACTTGTACAAGAAATATTTTCTTCAATGGACGCTTATCAATGTGGACTCCTCTTTATGAATTTAGCGTAAAAAATAGTTGTAGAATTTGAGAATGGAGAAAATGAGTTTGAGGGGAACTAGTAGAGAAACAAGCAAATGAAATAAAAAATAAAAATAAAAAATCGTGAATTAAAATTTTCCAACTTTCACGGTTACAGTTGGTACTGTTTTGGCGCATTCTGTTTCAGTTTTCTGTTTCACGTGAATCATGAAAAGATTGTGATAAATCTTTAATATTTTATATTTAAGGAAAAAACTTATATTTTGTCTAATTTAATAAAAAGCCCTCAACTATCCTTATTTAAGAAATTCTCCACCTTTAATAAAAAGGGCTATTTAAACAAAAGTTTTTGAAGGAGGGTTTCTTAAATGATATATTATGTTGACTGGCTCATTTAAATAAATGACCCTTGAATAAATAAAAAAGTATTTTTACACATACATGCCAAGAAGTTCGCTTTTTATAACATAATTCAATATATAATTGGGGCCTGGCAATTGTTTTTTCAAATTGTTTCAACTTATGAAGTAGAATCTCAAAAAAAAAAAATAATAATAATAGAAAGAGAAAAAAATGAGTAACTCTTGTGTGTGGTAGCCACGTGGATCTTATTCCTTGTAGTAGAGATGAATTTTATTTTCTGGATAGGGTTGGAATTTGAAGATGGATTCTAGGTATAAGTTTGGCTATGAATTAGACCTGCCACATGGAATAGGATATGTGTAACAGTCACAAGTTTTTTGTCAAAACATATTATGACACATGCTAGCTACATTGAATTTCATTTAGATGGTTTAAAAATATGTTTTTTAAATAATTTAATGTTAAACTCCATAGTAGGTTCGTATGTAGATTGGTAATGGATTCCTTTTTAATAACAAATATAATTAACGAGATTGATTCAAAAATACAAACTACATTTACCATAAGATGGGATAGTAGTTTGAATTGAATCTTCCTTTATTGATATCATAGTAATTTTGTATGTATATCTTAAATGATCACTGCTCCATAAATCACATATTTATCTTGATATCGTGATTTATTTCACAGGGATTTCTCTTCTATAATATGTATTAACTTATAGCCTTCCATATCAAATATATTCTCTTTATCGAAAAGAGGGGCATTAACACTTTTGATTTAAAACTCATGGCACTAATGTGTCATTGATTAAGAACATTAGTCATTATGGAAACCCAGTGGCCATGAGGCTAGTGTGTGCTTATGATTGCCCGGCTTATTGGCAACAAACAAGATTACCATAATGTGTTGGTGTTCTAAATTTATAGTATTTGAAATCATAATGTTTGTGGACGTATGAGGATATATAATGCATTATTTTTATTATTTTTATTGGCAACAAACAAGATTACCATAATTGTATCCATATTCATAGTTACGTAAGTATCAAACACATTTAGCATCATATTTGTTGACAATTTTTAGGACCATATATAATAGTACACCCGTAAATTGTATGTATGTTATATTTGGGTGTCAGCGTGTGTGTGTAAGAATGCACTACATGCAAGTTAAAAAAGATAAAAATGATGTTTTTATTTATAACGAATAACCCATTACTACAGGAAATCAACTCTTTAAAGTGTTTGCTTCACATGTTCTTAGTACCAGACTTTTATGCACAATGTGTGCAACAACAATATATCAGGTCAGCACAAAGAAACCGCTTGAGAAGATAAATATTATGTTTTCATTTTTGAAGAAATTGATCATCACTAAGTTGTTTGGATTTCTTGACTTAGAGATATTATTATACCTTTGAAGTGATCCCTTTATGTGTTCTATGTACCCGTTTCTCTCATTTCTGCACATTATTTGCTATAAGTGTAGAATAGGAACTTACAAGAACTTTTGTTTTAATTTTATAGAAATACTTCCTCCGTCCCACAAAGATAGGCTTACTTTCCATTTCCGTCCATCCCATGAAGATAGGCTTGTTACTATATTTAGCACATCATTAATTTCTCATTTCCATCTTTGTCCATATTTAATGTATATTTTTACTAAATAATGTAAAACTTTAATGCCCTAACTATAATAACTTCTTATTTCTTGGCCCGTGTAAAAAAACCTATAATCCTATCTTTATGAGACGGAGCTAGTAATATAGAGCTCATGGAAGAGAGAAATGAGATAAGACATACTCAAATAATCCTAAATACATATCGACAAAAACACCATATTTAAGGAGTAGTACACTGCCCTCCATTTAGAAAATGATAACCAGGGATTGGCAAAGTGCAAGTATAGGACGTTTCTCCAAACTAAACGCTTGCTCTGTGTGTGTATTTTATTTTATTAAATGTTATCGGTTATATGCATATCTAACATAAATGTTATTGGGCTCTTTCATGCACCACAACAAATAAGGGAATTAGGGACGATTTATTTTGAGACGATTTTGAAATCGTCTCAAATAGGTTGCTTTTTGGGACATTTTGCATATATTGTCCCAAATAAATTATCGTGTGACATTTTTAAAAAAAGTCTCTAAATGGTATACTATATGTGACGTTTTCTTCGTAACGTCTCAAAATGAAGCATTATTTTGTGACATTTTTCTAACTACGTCTCAAAATGGTGTATATTAGTGACGTTTTTCTTAAACGTCTCAAAATGTCACATTATTTTGTAACATTTCTCAAGAACGTCTCAAAAGGATGTATATTAGTGACGTTTTCTTAGAAACGTCTCAAAATGAGACATTATTTTGTGACTTTTTTCTAAATACGTCTAAAAATCGTGTATATTAGTGACGTTCTACGAATGTCTAAAAAATGTTACAATATCATTTTCTTTTAATTTAGAATTACTCTAGCACATTTTGTGATGTTTTTCTATAAAAAGTCACAATATCATTTTCTTTTAATTTTGGAATTACCTATAACACATTTTGTGACGTTTTCCCCTATAACGTCACAATATTATTTTCATTTAATTTTAAAACTACTTTATTACATTTTGTGACGTTTTTCCTAGAACGTCACAATCTCATAATTTTTTAATTAAGAATTACTTGTAACACATTTTGTGACGTTTTTCGTAAAATGTCACAATATCATTTTCCTTTTATTTTAGAATTACTTTATTACATTTTGGTAAAAACGTTACAATATCAATTTCTTTTAATTTTAGAATTACTTTATTACATTTTATGACGTTTTCCCCTAAAACATCACAATATCAATTTCTTTTAATTTTAGAATTACTTTATTACATTTTGTGACGGTTTTCCCTAAAACGTCACAATATCAATTTCTTTTAATTTTAAAATTACTTTATTACATTTTGTGACGTTTTTTCATAAAACGTCACAATATCATTTTCTTTTACTTTTGGAGATACTTATAACACATTTTGTGACGTTTTCCCCTATAACGTCACAATATCATTTTCTTTTGGTTTTAAATTTTTTTTATTACATTATGTGACGTTTTTCTCTAAAACGTCACAATATCATTTTTTTCTTTTTAATTTAAGAATTACTTATAATACATATTGTAACGTTTTTTTCCTAAAACGTCACAATATCATTTTCTTTTTAATTTTAAAATTAATTTGTTACATTATGTGACGTTTTTCCCTAAAACGTCACAATTTCAATTTTTTTTTTTAATTTTAAAATTACTTTGTTACATTATGTGACGTTTTCCCTTAAACGTCACAATATCAATTTATTTAGATTTTAAAATCACTTTATTACATTTTGTGACGTTTTCCCTAAAACGTCACAATATCATTTTCTTTTAATTTTAGAATTACTTATAACACACTTTGTGACGTTTTCCTCTAGAACGTCACAATATCATTTTCTTTCAATTTTAGAATTACTTCTAATATATTTGTTATGTTTTTATATAATATAAAATTAATAAATAACAAATTGTATAAATTATAAGCAAATTTTTTGTTTTAATTTTTGTTTTAGAAATACGTTTTTTTTTTTTTTTATTACCCAAGTAACATTTTATCTCTTTTAGTTAATGCAACAAGTTTCTTTTGTACTAAAAAAGAAAAAAGAAAAAAAACAAAATAAGAAAAACATGTGGGTTTCATCTGTAACGTTTCCTAAAACGTCACCAAAACTATTTTAATTTACTTTTTAGAACTAAAAAACATAACAATTTTCTATGTTTTCTTATTCTTTCCTTTTATTCTTAAATAATTTCAGATTCTCCCAATTAACCTCCCGCACCACTGTCCTTCAGGCGGTCACCCAAATTAACCTCCCCCACGCTCCCTCAATTCAGCTCTCCCAGCTCGTTGACGATCGAGCGAGCTCTCATTCTCCCTCCTCGCCTATTCCGCGCAAGCTCTCGTTCTCCCTGCTCGCCGATCTTTGTTTTCTATGATGTAGATTTCAATTTCTATTGCATGTCCTGCCGGAATTAGGAAATAGGAACTAGGAACTAGGTCAGTTACTTTGAAGTAATTTGGAGAAGTTTAGTGAAGGAAGATGGGGTTTGTATCGAGAAATGTGCCTGGGATCGCGTTATGGCGGGTTGAAAGTACATGATGGCCACTGCAGCAGGAAACATGTTTCTAAGGTTTTTCAGTTTCTTATACTTCCTCACTAATTGTTTTTCATGGATATTTCTTTAGTCGAGTAACATTGTTCCTGATTGGTGATGCTAAATTTAAAATACCTATTTATGTTTTCGCCTCTTTGATTTGATTAGTCTTCCCCAACAGATTAAATTGCTTTGGATTTGCTAATGAAGCTTGAATAATTAGAGAACTAATTTGCGATAGGGGATTTCATCAGATTCTGTTTATTGATTCATTTGCTTTCTTCTAATAAGGCCAATCAAACACCAGTCTCCCCAAGCAATTTCTGTCTTAGCAGCTTGTATCATTGGAAAAGAATGTGTGAGCCTTTCTTCATGTAACATGTTTGATAAATTGGCCTTTCTTTATGTGATAATTTGTGCCATGGATAAATATCTGAATTAGGGACTACTGACTTTTCCAACAGATACACAGAAATTTTCTATGAATTTCAAAATGCAAAGCAAAATTAGGGATAATCGGGATGGGCTATCGTACATGAGACTGACTCTGTTAGAATGCATCTTTCCTCTTTATGTACTGTTTTCTTCAATTTTAGTTTCTTTCTTTAGGGGATTCAGTTTTAGGTTCTTATAGCTGCATTCTGGTTATTTTTTCTCCAGATAGAAGATGAGGTATCATTGCTAGCCATTTTGAAGGGAGAAAATGCTATCTATTCCGTTCTTCTTCCATCTGCTGAAGTTTTTAGTTCGTAAGTTCTTATGATTCTCATTTTTCATTATACCCGGAAATGGCACCTGCTTTTTGTGCAGAAGATAGTATTGATTAAAAAAAATTGTGCTTCTATTTTGTGATTTATTGATGAATTAATCTGGTTTTCCATGGAAAGTGAAACTTGTGAGCTTCAATAACCCATGGATGAACTTTTGAGTTACAAAATATGAAGGGGCATAGTATAGGTATCCCCTCAATTAGGCAGGTTCGATATTTGCTGGTTGCCATAGGGTTACATGAATCTAGGTGGAAGAACGGCGAATAGTTGGGGAGAAATCTTAGGCTGTGATGTCAGTCTAACACCTAGGTGGGCATATTCGGAGTTAAATGGAATTTCTTTTTTTTTTTTTTTTTTTTAATATCTGCTTGTTGTTCTTCATTCCTGTCATCTCCGTACTTCACTGTGAATTTCCGAATATTACTCGTAAGCTGCTCAACTTGTTATCTCACCCTCTTTAGTTGTTTACCTCTGCAGGATCGACGTCTAAAAATTGGCTGGAGTATTGCGATTTGGGGGCAGCGATTCTGCATCTTCCGAAAGACACTGTTCCAGGCCTTTTTGTTTCGTTTCGGGTTCAGCATGTATGGTTCTTTTCCCTTTAAGTATAGACTTCGCAATTTTATGGGCCAAAGTGATCCCTGAATACTTCCATTACTGCACAAGTCTTTTGCCAAATTCTCATTCTTTACATGAGTATCCCCAGAATACATCTGAACATATATTCCGTATTTGTGGCACACGTCTATCTTCATAAGATGTCCCCTGCATCATTTTACCCTCTTCTGTCCCGTGCATTTACATTACTTCTGCATCCTTCTCATTGATTATCGCCAGGTTTGCATGGTTATCTGTGTTGCAGCCTTGCAATTGTAGGTCAAATCTGATTCCAGCCTTACTGCCGATCTGCTTCGCTCACCGAGTTTGAGCCGAGAAGTTCCGTTCTTGCCCGGACATATCCGTAAATCCTCAGGTATTGATTCAACACTCTATAGTATTTTTCCGATTGGCTCAGTCTGTTTCGTACTTACTAGTGATTTTGGGTACGAGTGAGTCATCGAGACTGCAATTGTTTGGTGACCTCTGCAATGATATTGTTATGATCCAATACCCTCCTGGATTTCATGATCCGGACAATTGCAGCCTCAATCTGGGGCTTTCTGTCCTCCTCTACCTTCTGCCTCGTTTCTTGTTTTTCGGGCTCGGATTCCTTCTGCGCAACCACAGTTCCTATTTTCACCTTGCGAAGTTTGCTGGTAAAATTGTCATTAACAGAAAACACATCGTCCTCTCCAATATCTTTGCTCATAGGCTCTTTACGAAGCACATTTTTTCCTTTGACAAGAGCCAAGGACTGTAAGCACCTTTTCAGATCAGAAGAGGGAATCTCAGTGGCCTGCTCTATCTCCCTATAGCTAAGAGTATCGGTATTATTGAACAACATTAGGACACACATCTGATAAGTTGAAACATTCAGCTCATACTTCTGGCCGTTCCCGAAGGTCGCTCTCAGATCAGCTGTTCCATATTTGTTTGCCAGGATAATCTCCTACCCGTATGAGTCCCCAAGTAATATGATCGAAACTTCTCACAGAGGGCGGACAATTCAGCGGGCAAATTGCAAGTATTGGAAGATTGAGTAGGCCAACATCCAGTGGTCAAAACCTGGACTACTAATGTTGGACCACTTCCCAGCTCAGCACCATAGGCTGCATAGAACCCCTGCATCGTATCCTGAGAGGTCTTCATATCTGTGAACATTCCTTCAAGTTTTGATGTAAACTGATACCCACATTCAGTCTTCAGTTTAACAATCAGACTCCTCTCTGCATCATTAGAAACTGTTTTACCCGACAAGAGTCGCTTCGCCAGATGTTGTTTGTAGTATTTGTCGAAAACATCTTTCTCCTGGAGGTAACGGAACAATATCATTACCTTATCAAGAATAGCCTCAATATCCTCGTCTTTCACTCCCTTCAGTCCTTTCCGCAGCTTATCATCCACAAACAATGAAATGTACTTAGGAGAACGAGTGTTCAAATTGATAAAATACTCAAAGGAAGAACTCAAGGCATTCTGGAAGGTCTTGTCATTGATGAATGCAGAACTTATGATTTTATCATACTTGTCCCTTTTCTGAAGAAGGGTGTCGACAAACTCCACAGGATTCTTTGATTTTTCAGGATCAGTAACAAGCTGTTTTCCTATATCTCTGATGCGAGACGTCATTACATCCCTAATTGTGGAGAGGCCATTTGGAACCCGTTTGAATAGATTATACATTCTTCCTAAATCTTCAGACTTATCATCGATAAGCATCTTAACCAGTCCTGAGTTCTCCATATGAACTAATCTCTGCATGTGGTTAGCTATCATCTCCTTTTCCACAACATTGGTTATCTTTGGTTCAGTCTTTGCATCCAAGTAGTGAGATACCCTGTCTATTTCTTCATTGAGACGCTTTTCAGCTTTCTTCAAGTAATCCCCACAATCACTGCACTCAATGAATTCCTGAGATTCTGCTTTATAGGAATCAGCAGAAACTTCAAGAAATGGTTTCTCAAAATCTTCTTGGTAGACTGAAGGTCCCAAATCCATTAGCATTTTGATAATGTTTCTCATAAGCCCTCTGTTGATGACTTCACCAGTGCGTTCCCTCGGTATCAGTTCCCTCAGTATTTTTCCCTTTAGCATGTATAGAAATGGAACTTCTCTTTTAAGTACTTAGTATGATTTAGACATAGATGTTTTCATGTATATTAGAAGTATTTATTATATTTAGAAGCTTTACATCTTTGAGCAAATGATATTAATAAACCAACTCACTTGTTTGTCTTGTTTTGAATCTGATTCATAACTATATTCCCTACCGCAGAAGTCAAAAGCAAAAAAACTGGGGAGAATGAATTCTGAGTGTGACTTTTGAAGAGCTCCCTTTTCTGGTGCCTTCGAAGGTGAACATTGTACCTCCATTTTCTAATAAACTGCACAACGCAACTTATGTTACCGGTATTTATCGTCTCCTTTTATTACATCTGAAACTTACATTAGGCAGCCTGTAGCTATGAACCGGTTTTATGATGGAGTTTTTATTCAAAATGTATATATATATATATTTTTTTTTTTTGCGTAAATAGATTGGGCAATTGGGTGTATTAGCTGATTATATTTATTTTGTTTTTTCTTTTGTCCCATCAGCATGCAGTAGACAGTAGTGACTCATAACACAAACACACACACCCACACACACTATAATATGGCCTGCAGATCAAATCATCAAATATAATTACATTCAATCTTGGTTAAGTTTCCCACAAATCTGCTACTCTTTCTAGGTTTATTTGAAGTAACAAAAGGTGTTAGCTAGATTAAGCATTAATATTTGGTTAAGGGCAGCTTGATACTACTGTGTTTAAGCCTAAGAATAATGGTAATTATTCTATGGCAAGATGTATATTAATGGGATTTGATTTTGGGATATTTATTGATTTTTGTGTAGATCATTTATATCTGTTATCCTTTGAAATCTATTAGTTTCAAAGGATCAGATGTAAATCAATTTATTCATTGCCTTTAACACAAGCCCACGCATAAACACACTGTAAGAACTATATTGATCCCATTTTCAGCAGACCATGTGATAATGTAGTATATCTTTCAAGCATTTCAATTTGTTGATCCATTGCATATGATTAGATTGTAGCTGCATTGACTTTTCTTATGATCCTTGCTTACATTATTTGAATTCTGATTTGGTATTGCTCTTCGTTGGTTACAGGTCGGGACATGCCATATTTTCATTCTTGTGAGCTCGACATGAGGATATGAAATATTATACAACAATAATAATTGTCGTTTTACTAGCCTTTTATTGACGAGTTGCTAGCTTATGCTTTATTTGTTCCTACTGAATCACATATTCAAATAGGTGATTATATTGTACTTTGAATGAAATTGTTTTATCTTGGATTAATTATGTTCAGAACAATCGTCATCTACATACAAGTTGTTATTGAAGACTCACTTGTGTGTTGGTTATTGTTTACTCTGTTATCATGTTGTTCTATTAATAGAGGTACTAGCAGGTATTGTAATATATGACATTGAGGCAATATAATTTATACTTTACCACAAAAGATCTTTAGACAAATAAAGAAAACGTCACTAAAAGAGATCTTTTAAACTATTAAAAAAAAAAGAAATTGTCACAGAAGATATTTTTTTGAGACAATTACAAAAAAAAGTCACTAAAAGAACTCTTTTTGAAACAATTAAAAAAAAATCGTCACTATAAGAACTCCATTGAGACAATTGAAAAAACGTCACTAATTTTTTTTTTTTTTTGAGACAATAAAAAAAATGTCACTAAATGAACTATTTTGAGACAATTACAAAAGTGTCTCTAAAAAAAACTCTTTTGAGACAATTGAGAAACGTCACTAAATAAAATCTTTTGAGACATTTATAAAAACGTCACTAAAAATAATCTTTTGAGACAATTAAGAAACGTCACTAGAAAAATATTTTAGAGACATTTTGAAAAATTCGTCTCTAAATACTTTTAGCGACTAGGATATTGTGACGTTTGATGTGACGAAATAATTTCGTCCCACATAATTATTAGTGACATTTTTATGACTTTTAGTGACGTTTTTCATTCGTCCCTAATTCCCTTATTTGTTGTAGTGATGGGACACAAAAATATTTTGAAGCAAGGTTATTTTACAAATATTATTCAAATGTTTTATCTGAAAACACGAAAAGAATTAATGGTATAAACTTAACAATTAACATTGTGAACTTTTTTTCTTGAAAATAGGATATTGTGTTGAATTATTTAAACCATGTGGTGCAATTTTCTAAATCATATATCATTAAACATTCAAAAGCACATTTTTTTAATATGATATAATTTTTGAATGGTAATTGTATTCAAATTGTAGGTTTCATGAATATTTTTTTTATTTATTTTTGATACCATAAACTTTAATTTTTTTATTGTTGAGACATTTTGGATTCAGATCAACTTAAATGAAGACTCCTAAGATGAACAATTCAACCAAGGTACGAAATATTTGGCGAAGGCTCACAACATACTGTATCATTACTAATCAAATTACGTATTTATAGTGATTATTTTAGCATTAAATTTATGAAAATTTAATTTTTTCTTAGTTTTTTAACTATTTCGTTGAGTGCAGTATTTAGACATAGTTGTAACTCTGGTAAAGATTTTTCTAAAACATAAGTTGATTCATTAGTTATCTTGTGCAATGGCACCAAATTAATCATTCTGAAACTAGGACTTAATGCTCTCGAAGGAAATCTCTGAATGGGAAACAATTTTGGTAATTTGATGGTGATTCGAATAATGCTATTGATATTATCTAATCTGGCTAGCTTTATGACATAGTCTCGAGAGTTATGAATCGAAAATGACTAAAGTGTTTTTTTAAATAGTGAGTGTAACAAGATGATATACATGTTGGGCCCCTGATCTCCATACTGATATGATATTATCCGCTTTGAGCTAAGCCTGCACGATTTTGTTTATAGGCTAACTCCCAAAAAGCCTCATACCAATGGAGATACCGCATCTCTACATTACTATGATATTGCTCGATTTGGGCTGAGTACCCACGGATTTGTTTTTGGGCTAACTCCCAAAAGGCCTCATACTAATGGAGATACTTCTTTCATTATATGTCCACGATCTTTCCCTTATATTCACGTGTGGGATTATGTTGGACAATCTCAACAATACGTACATTGTTTACGAGGAAGTCATTTGTATTCTTTAGTTCTTACATCATATGTTTGCAATATGAATTTACTCGATCCCATTTCCTCGGGATTTATTTCATCTGATTTATGGTAGATTTCATATTCACGATATTTTAATACTTTAAATGTATTTCTAATTCATTGTTTTTTTGTTAATTACTCCACAGTCTCAAATATATAGACAAGTATTTATTTTCTAAATGTCCTAAATATACAGTCAAATTTATGTATATAATAGTATTTGTTTAACTCATTTACTAAATACCCTACTCATATGAGCATTAAGTAGTATATTGAATAATATCATACTCTCTTTTCAAGCAAAAAAAAAAAAAAAAAATTATTAAAACTTAGTTGGAAACAACCAACACTGAATGATAGAGAAAGGCGGGAGGCAAGTCCCAAGTAACAATATCTAATTTCAATTCTTAGCAAAGGTTGCAATTGCATGTGAAAATAATATTATGCTCTATTATTCCAGTAAAGCTCATGGGTAGCAAGAAGAGAAAGGATATAATACACATCGTGAAGGATTGGAGGCATTCCGCCGAGCAACCAATATCCCCAAATGATGCAAAAACCGCCACACTTGATTCACCCATAATATGAAAATTCTGCAGCTGAAGACGATGGACCAGGTTAAGAGCCTCCCAGAGCGCTAAGAACTCAACCAACTCTGAGGATAAGATTCCTAGGAATCTCCTTTTGTTTATTTGTGTTTTCCATTGACTTCCTCAATCTTTGTAGAAAATGCAATAAACCTATATATATGAGATGGAGGGAGTAATACACAAGTTTAAAAGAAACGCTCACATATGTATATATTCCTACAAAACTAAACAACTATTGTATACTTTATTTATAATACACTTTAGAATACTTTATAATCGTGCATCGCACGGGTGCTATACTAGTGTCTTTTATAAAGTTGTTCCATGCAAGATATAAATAGTGCTAAATAAAAAAAACTTAATCAACAATTGAAGAGTCACGGCATGAGGGTATAAATTATTTTTAGCTCCATTTAATTACTGGTGAAGAATTTAGAGCTTCTCTTACTTGATTTTCTTGGTGGTGTCCTATTATATGTTCTTGTTAAGGTAAATTATTGGGTAATTGTCACTTCATCATAAATTTTATATACAATACAATATTCGTAATATTCTTTTTTATTTCCCCTTTTCAACTTTGTTGTTCTCGCATCAATTCTTTTTTCTGTGGTAAATTATCTTTGACTTTTCTTTACTATCATTTTTTATCGGATTTCTTTGCGGTATTTTTTTGTTTGAAGTTTTTCTTATCTATTCGTCATGTTGCTTTGTATCTCTTATTGCTTATATGGTTTCTCTTATTATTTAATTTTTTTTACTTCTTTTATGGATCCTTCTTTTTCCTTGGTTCCTAGTTTTTGGTTTGATAAGCCGTTTGCTTTTAATTTCGTATGTTCTTGCTCTTATGTTCCATTCTTTCTATTTCCTTGAAAATTGCACAAAGTCGTCCTTGTGCTTTTTTTTCTTTTTTTTTCATACAGTGGTATGTGACAATGAATTTATGTGTATGCTTATGAGGTCGACCCTTTGTACATAGTAGTTAGACTCATTATCTCCCCAAAATAGATTTATCTCGTATTTCTTCTTTGAAAATACTGTCAACGATGCCTTGATATAGTTCCAATCGCTTGGTTCCAACGAGAAAAAGATCTAATCTTGTCACCAATTTTATATGCGTATCAACAACATATTCTCGGTTAGTCTTCATGCTAATAAAAGTATCGATTTTCTTGAACTTCTCATTTGCAACTTGTTAAAGTAATACAGTAATATTTTGAACAGGATATTTTCTTACAACTCCATTTCTCAACAACTTCCCATACAAAAATTTACAAATATAAGAATTTTATTAATAGAATGAAGTTGGATATTTTGGGAGAATTACGCTGATGGTATTTCCATAACATGTATAAACATAGATGTAAATTGAGTGGTGATCATGGTTGTAGAAGGCGAAAAGTGGAGGTGGAGCGGTATAGGGCTGCCTAGCGCTTGGGTCGTCCAGACGCCGACTGCCTAGCGCTTGGGCCGTCCAGACGCCGCCTAGGCAGCCTTGAGAATTCCCCCATTCTATTATTATTTGTTTTAAAATTTAATTGTTACATGTCAAAGTTATAGGTTTATACTTATAGTGGGTCAAACTTCATTACAAAGGTTCATATAGTTAATTAATTATGTAAGATGGATGAAAAGAGAAGGCAACGGAGGAACTTGAAGTATGGGGGGAGAGGGTTTTAATTTTCGTTCCATTTTTCTGTCGCTGGAATGAGGAGAGTGAGGGTTTTAACTTTTAATATTTATCTTTTTAATTTAATCAACTGCCTAAGTTTAAAAAACAACGACGTTTTCAACAAAAAATAAAAAATAATAAAAATAAAAAATGCCTAAGACTGTCTAGCGGTCACCTAGCCCCAAAAACACCTAAGGGAGCTGATTCGACATGATCTAAGGCGAGTTGGAGGTGCCTAGGCGGCCGCCTAGGCCGTATTTTGCATCAATGATGGTGATACAATCTAATCAAGATAAGAAAAGATAAAAAAGAGAGAGATAAAGTAGGAGATGTGGCAAAAAGAAATAGAGAAGTTGATAGATTTATGTACCTTTTCAAATCAAAATATATGCTTTTAATTACAGCATGAAGAGCCACACTAATTATAAAGCTCTTAAAACTCTAAGTGTTATCCATAATAATAATGTAAAAGCATCTTAAATTGTTGAATATACTAATAATCACTTACTAAACAAACCCAGAAAGGGGTATACTAGAAGGCAAAATTGTGGTATTCAAAATATAAGAGTCTTCTATCTATGATGTCTAAATCAAACAAACTCCCAAATATGTCTAACACATTCACAGCTTCACCCAATAATAATCATGAAATAGCATACACTACATTTTAGTATTATTGATTATGATCGACCGAATAGAGGCATCTTGATAGGAATAAATATAGATTATAATATAAACAGTCAATGCGTAGAATATCCACTATAATAATAATAATAATAATAATAATAATAATAATAATAATAATAATAGCCCAGGCCTTGGTAGCATGTTGACATTATGCCTCATTAGTGTACGGTGAAGGTCAGGGGTTCGATCCCCACCCCCACTCATCAATAATAATAATAATAATAATAATAATAATAATAATAATAATAATAATAATAATAATAATAATGGTATAAAAACAATGGCGTGAAGAAATTATTGGATCATTGTATTTACTGATTATTTAGTATACGCATTTTAAATTGAATGACTTTACAAGAGTTGTACTGAAAAGAAAGAAAAAGGAACATATCTGGACAATACTTACCTTGCATTATGTGCAGTTTTTCTTCTGCTCCCTTGTACTATGTGATGCTTTTCTTTTGCTTGTTGCGTTTATTTTATGTTTCTTCTTCTCGTTCCTGCCGTTTTTTCACTCTTAATGCTTGTGACTAAAAGAATGTCTAAGAAGAGTGTATGGTATTATATTTATATTGTAGAATTAGATTCATATAAATTATTTCCTAACCCATGTGTTTATAGTATTCTATTTTTATTAAAATTCTTTAATTCTCATAAATCGCGTGTACTTATTGTAATTAACTAATTAAGCTATAATGTTATGGATTAGGAATAATTATTAAAATAATTTAACTCTAGTAAACTGTGTGTATTTAGATTTAGGATGTTAGATTTAAGATCTCGATCATGGACACTACAAGAAATCTACTAAACAACAACGCTTTAAAGACAACGATTTTTATTCAAAATCGTTTTCTATCAAAACGTAATCATTGTTGTTTACAAAACCGTTGTTGATTTGCTAAACAATTCGTTGAACAAGAACGGTTTTTATGAGCCGTTGTTGTTAAGCTTTCACTAATTTTTATTTTTTTAGTTTATTTTTCCTCCTTGAAAATTTTGAGATTATCTTAATATATATATATATATATATATATATATATATATATATTTTTAGAAATGACTTAATTTCATAAGTTAAAAAATAATTTACAATTTCACACAGTAAGCCCTCCCCTAATTCCCATAAGCCCTATCCGCCGTCGCAACCCTCCCATCTCCGTGCAATCGCCCATCTTCGCCCCACCGCCGCACCCCTCCTGTCTCTGTGCCATCGCCTCGTCATCGTCTCTTCTGCCATCTGTCCACCGTCGCACATATTCCGTCTCTGTGCCATCTGTCATCTCGTCTCTGTGCCATTCTATTGCCACCGCGCTTCCGCCGGCTTGTTGCTCGCTCCAGGTACTCTATCTCTCTCTTTAGTAGGTAATTTCTGCAATTTCTAAAATGAGTGGGAGTAATTTGGCAACTTGACCACCCTTTGCTCAATCGCATTGCTGAAAGCTTCGTCACTATTGCGGGGTAAAACTCTTCGAATTTCTCTCTCATTACATCTCTCTCTCTAAAATTGTAGTACTTTTAATGGCAGATTGGGGCTAGGCTGTATCGCGGGAAGCGTATTTCACTGCAGTAGAAAGTGAGTTATTGTTACGAATTTCCTAATTCTATTTTCCCTAATTGTTCGTTTTAGCTATGAATTGTTGCTGATTCAATGATGATAGTAAGTTAAGAAAGACATCGCTATCATGCATGACATTGTATTAAGTGTTAATTTAATTATGCAGAATTTCCTCTCCTTTCTCTTTCTCAAAGTTTTCTCGTTTCTTGTTCTTCAAGCTTATCGTGTGTGTGTGAGAGAGTTATATGCACGATCAAGGTTATGGATCATAACAACTTATTTCGATGATAACAATCATCATCTGCTCTAATCCTATCTTGATGAATGTGCCTTTTCTTAACGGTTATATGCATCTTAATTGCAATAGATCTTGCCCCTGCTGCAACTAATCCGATAAATAGAGAAGAAGTAGATTCTCGATCAATCTATGTTGGCAATGTGAGGTTTCTACTTTATCAGTTGTGCTTGTGGAATTTTATTTTTTCTTTTAAGTAGCTCATAGCTTGGATAACTGCAACGCCTTCTAATTAAACTAGTTGTTATATCTGCACGATATATTCACTATCTTACATTATGAGTTTGTGACACTTGGGATTTATTATACCACCAGTGCTCTTCCTCTAGCAATATAGGATAGAGTTTCCCTCTCTCTCTCTCACGTGTGTGCGTGTGCATTTGTTGTTTCTGTTTACTGGCGATTAGAATTAAGTAAAAAAAGACGATTCATGATTTTGTGAAGCTTGTCTATGTTTACTGTCTCTTTTGTGAATTATGTGCCTTGTAAAATGCGAATTAAATATTTAGCCTCTTCGAGTTCTGGTCTTGATGTGGTCTCCCTTACACCAGTCTCTCTTTAACAGGTCCCATTTCAAGCCCCTCTAGAAGTCAATGTGGTCTTTATTGGCTTCAATGGTGATGGAGTATAGGTATATAGTAGAATCACATAAGCTGGAGGAATTTTTGAGAGTTTGCTTTCCCTCTCAATCGACATTCATGCTTAGAGACTGGCCAGCCACTTGATATTGAGCATCATGTGGTGTTTAACGTATTCTTGGTAAGGCTTTGCATTTTCTCTTTGCAGATTCATATTCACTTTAGGTTCATTTAAGTGTCATTTTAGTTATAATTGTGTGCATATTCACGTGTATTTTGGGCATTTATTTCTTAGTAAGCAAATTAACACGTTCAGTTCGTTTCTGTGTAAAAAATGGTACAATTAGACAAAAAATGAGCATCAAAGATCGCAAAGTTAACGGATCGAATGAAGTAAATAGAGGACAAGGCTGAATGAGCATCTCGGCCGAGACGAGCAATGAACTCGGCCGAGACATTCATCCACGGGAATTGGGAAAAATCAAAGCACAAGACCTCGGCCGAGACAAGCACTGATCTCGGCCGAGGTGATCTATAAACCCAAAACCCTTAAATTCCCCTTCTCACCACCTCGGCTGAGACGAGCACAT
This sequence comes from Ajuga chamaepitys, assembly GCA_958295605.1. Taxonomy (NCBI): domain Eukaryota; kingdom Viridiplantae; phylum Streptophyta; class Magnoliopsida; order Lamiales; family Lamiaceae; genus Ajuga; species Ajuga chamaepitys. Next base: position 20,682,639 of record OY282501.1, read on the forward strand.
ACCTCGCCCGAGGCCAGCCTTCGAGAAGAAACCCTATTTTCTTCATCTAGGCCGAGACCGAGACCAACTTGTGTCTCGGTCGAGATCCGAACCCCTGTTTTAAAATTACAAACGAGTTTTTGCTTAAAAAATCCACTAGCAACTTCTCGCCTATATATATAACCTCCCATTCGAATTATAACCTATCTTGGGCCATTTAATCATCTATTTCCAGCCTCCATTCCACCAAGAAGAAGGATTAGGCAAGAGGATTGAAGATCATCTTCTTCAATCACCATTTTTGGGTTCTTTTATCTTAGTATTATGTTTCTTTACATTTCAATCATTTTTCTGCTTGTAATAGTTAATATGGGTGAGTAGCACCCTAATATCCACCCTTGATCGAATGTGGAACTATGAGTCGACATTATTTATGTGATTATTACGGTTGATGTTACCTTTTAATTGTGTATTCAAGTGTTTTATACTATTTTTTGTTCTTGACTTACATTTATGAGTTGAATTTAAGATTGATCACCCTTTAGGAAGCCTATAAGTGTATTGCTAGAAATCGGGATCACTATCCGTAATTGTAAGGTCTTCGATTCATGTGTAGCGAACAATGATTAATTCATTGGTGATAGTATAAAGTTTGACCTCTAAAATCGAGCTTGTGAGTTTTATGTCTTATCTATCTCATTGTCTTGGTGCTTCTATCATTGGTTATCGAGCCGAAGAGAGATTGTTCGAAGGTTGGATTAAATCAAGTATGGTTAGTCGCAGAGCTTGTTTTGGCTAGCTAGGATTAAGAGACAACAAGGCTATTAGAGCTTGTAATAGTCTTGAGATAGGGACTTGAATTGCAATTGATTGGGCATCAACAATAGTCGCGTAAATCAATTAGACCGAAGGAAAACGAGATCAAGGGTGGATCCTTTTATATATTTGAAAAACCGAAAAATTAATTTATCTATCCTTTGATCGCTTGTTACTTGAATTTTAATATTAATTGCTTTCTAGTTTATTTGCTGGGTTTTGGTAATTGTTAGTAGCCGATTAGTTGGTAATCAAAAAAAATCCCCCCAACCCTTATTGCTTTTGCTTGTTTGTTTCTAATTCTATTTCAAATTCCTAGTTGTTTGATTACTCGAAATAATACTATTCCTCCGTTCCCTGTGGATTCGACCCGACTTGCCACTCTACTTAGTAGAGTTAAGAGTTCGGATATTAATTTGGTAATGTATAACGACGCACGTTCTTCCTACCACATATCGTCTTGCTTCATGTTTTTATAGGTTCTCTGCCTCTGTCATTGACTCGCTATGTTATTGTTTTCTGTCAGTTTATCCCACCAAAGTGGAAATATTAGAATTTTGACCATTTTATACTGGATGTCAGCCTCTCTCTCCTGCTATGTTGACACGTCGGTTTCTAACCTAGTGTTCCGCAAGTGTACGGATGTAGGTGTAGTACTATTGTCAAGGTCGATCCCACAAGGAATGGTTTTAGGTAGTTTGATACCCTAATACTCTAGGAATGTCCTAACTAGATACTAAGTTTTAAAGGTTGATTTTACTAATTAAAATACTCAATTAAATATAACTTCAAACTTAGGAAACACAAAAACTAACAATCAAAGAGAAAAGGTATCCTAGGGCTTCGATTTCAGGATATTATCCCAATATTGAATATGATTAACCTATTAATTTACCAATTCTAGTGTTTATTAGGCGGCACGACAATAATCTAATCCTTCTCTCGAAGCGATTAAACCGTTGATTAATTAAGCTAATTACCCTCTCGAGTCAATTAAACCTAATAACTCCCAAACGATCTTAAGCCACGGCCTACACAGTCATAGACAACTGCGCTCTATGTTCTAAGTCTGATAACAATTCCCTCCTCTCGAAGCGGAATTGTTAAACTAAATTACTAAATCTAGGTGATCAAGCTAAATTCAGTTTAAGCATAAACATAGAGATAAAACACATAAAGAATGGAATTAATAGATTAAAACATAAATCAAAACATTGTTATAAAAATCCCTACTTTCTAACCCTAGGACACGAATAGCTTAGCTATCCATGCCTAGCAATAATCCAATACAAAATCTTAATAAAAACATTGTAAAGAATTTAAACTAGAAAAGAATAAATAAACCCGGATGACTCCGTCTCGATGATCTTCGTCTTCTTTGTCTTCCAAGATGATGTAATTTATGTTCTTGATGATTGATCTCTCCTTTTTCCTAGAGCTTGGGGTCCTTTTTATGGAGTTGGGGACGAATCTTGGGAAAGATAGGCTCAAAATCCTATTAAAAATAGGAAATCTTCGCATAAAAACCCTTCTGACACGGCCGTGTTGCTTAAGTGACACGGCCGTGTTGCATTGCACAATCCACTTTTCCAGCAACAATTTGACACGGCCGTGTTCATAGTGTGACACGGCCGTGTTCTATTCCAGAACTCACAAAGCGTTGCAGGCCACTTTTGACACGGCCGTGTTGCTTTGTGACGCGGCCGTGTCGGTTCTTGCCCGGTTTTGCTCCTGGACCGGTTCAGGCCGGTTCGGACCGGTTTGGACCGGTTCTTCGACGGTTTTCACTCTTTTGGCCCGGTTTTCACTCTTTTCCAACTTGTTTCCTCGTCCGGTAGCCTGAAAATGCTCAAAATACCTTAAAACAAGTCAAAACACGTCAAATGACCCAAATATTATTAATATAAATACATGCCGGTCAAATATGCACGTAAATGATATAAAATATGATCCTAAATCGACTTAAATACATGCATAAATAATGTGTTATCATATGTGTATTTTTACTTTTATAGTTCTATCATGTACATATGAATATATGTGCATAAAATTGTGCTTAACTCGGTTTAAGGAATCAAATTTGCATATTTAGTTAAGTGTAAACAAGCCAATTTCTTGGGTATTACTGATTTTGTTACCTGAAAATGGTGGTTCGTAATATGGAAGTGCTTGCATGGTAGGCAATGTGGCACATGATGGTGTAGTAGTCATGACTATGAAATATGTCTGGTTCATTAGTATTTAGTCTTGCCTTGACTTTATTGAGTATAACTACTCTTAAAATAACCAATTACACTTGGAGACAACTTAAACCAACACCACCAAAAACTGTAAATGTGACTAATATGTGGTTATAGTAAGTGCAAAAATGAGCGAACAACATCTTCCTAAATTGGTAACTCTAGTTGTGATCTTCTTTTTTATTCTCTTTGTAGGCTGGACAGATAGCATTGGAAAAGGCAGTGAAAGCTTCCATGGTTCCAGCTGGCAGCGCAAGAGAGGTTACACCATATACATGCTTTTGACTCATCCTAAGAGTTGTTGTTTCTGGACTTCATGTGAAAGCTTGATTAACTTCGTAGCTAACAGGGAGATTTTGGAAAGGAAGTGCCTTTGTTTGAGGTGGAAGCAACGGCTGTTAAACCAGAGTTTGAGAAGCTTTATTTTTTTCCTCTTTGACATAGAAAATGGAGGATAACCTGTAGAAGAAATGGATAGACCTAGGCCCACTTCCATTCTTAGACCATCTTTATCAACAACCTCCCACAACCTCCCACAACCCAACCTATCATAAAATATTCACTTCTCTCTCTTCCACATACACAACCTACTCTACAACCTAAAAAATACATTTTCACACTTTATCAACAACCCAATCCAACCCAACCCAACCCAACCCAACATTTTAATATATATTAATTTCTTTTATCCAAATACAGATCTTATTTCCCAATAAAATCAATATTTTTGATACGGTTTAATAATTGCATATTATTTTTCGCGCTTTTTCTAATATAGTTTCAAGAATAAAAAAATATTTTAGTTCCGTAATTACAATAAGTCGATTTTATCTTTCCGGTACATTTAAAATAACATGCTATAATAATAACCAAATTAAAATTGCAAAAGTTGAATTACGAAATCGAAAAAAATAAATTAAGCTACAAATACATGTCTAAAATACTAAATTACAAATATAAAAGATACAACTTATATATTTAATTTGGATGAGAGTAGGAAAAATAATTTGGATGGTTTGGATCCATGATATGAAATGATAGAAATTATGTGAGGAAATAGAATACATTAGGCTCTATTTATAGAGGTGGCAAAATTTGGTCGGCCCAACCCGGTCAGGTCGGGTATATCGGGCTAACGTCATATTTTGGATAGGTCCAGGTCGGGCCAAAATTTAGTTAGTGCTAGATATATTCGGTTCGGTCCGTGGTATTTCCCTATAATATACTAAGATTATCGGATCGGCCCGGGATTCGCCGGGGATTTGGCTCATCGGACCGGTCCAGACGAGCCAACTATTTATAAAAAGAATAAAATAAAGAGCTTCAAATTTTTATTCAAAATATGTCAACATTAGATTCTACTTGTAGAAAAAAAAAATAACAATTTTGATAATTTTTTTAATTTTTATAAAATAAAAATTATATTATTTATTTATTATTAAAACTATATCCAATAAAAAAATCGATACAACAAATGAGGTACCGACATGTGGCAGGTTGTGGAAGGGGGTTGGGTTGTGGAATAGGTTGGTTGACCAACCCATCCACAACCCAAGGACATCAATGATTACACAATTTTACTTTTATTTTTAATTGAAACACTACAAGAAAAGTTACTTTTAGTGACAGGAAAAACTGTGGGCAAAAGTAAAAAAACCGTCACAAAAGACTTTTAGTGACGGGAGATCTCCCGTCACGGCCCTTGGCTATCGCTTCCGTAGCTAATTGTATATATGTCCCGTCACTAAAAAACAAATAGTGAGAGAAACTCTACTGTCACTAATTATATTTTTAATGACGAAAAATATTGTCACTAATACAATTATTTCCTCTCATTATAAGGTAGCTATTAACCAATTATTACTCTCACTATATATATATTTCCTCCCGTCACTAAATGTCTTAATATTATGAGAAATTCCCGTTATTATATACTACAACAAATTTGTTAAACATGTATTTTCTACTTTTTTCCTGATATGTGTAATGTTCTTGGTCAAACCTATAAATTACATATCGAATATTCAAGTATAGTAAATAAAAGTTGAAACCAATATAAAAGAGCTCCATATTAATTATAATCACATCAACACAAAACATGATTATATCCATGTTTCACCGTATAAAAGAAAATATTCCATTTATATCTAAATTACAAAGTCGTCATGAGATACAAGTCTAAAATTCAGCAGCATCCCATCATTTATCTCTATCCACTTCTGAACTAGATATCCTGCAAACACAATTGGATAATTAGAACTAATAAACAAGCTTTTGAATTTTAATCAAAACTTGAAAAAGATGGTTTAGACATAAGTACGATCATATCAAATAATCAAAATCAACATTCGACACAATGTTAACAGCAATAATATTGCTTTAGAGAAAGCTACTAACTTCAAAAAAGACTCAAAGAAGATAGATAAACAAGGACACTGGATATGAAGTGAAAATAACAAATAACTAGAGAATCTGCATTCAAAGTCAAATTTAGGAAAATTCCTAAGCCTATTCATGCTTTCTACTCTAGTCTCGCCCCTGTTTATAAAGGTTTTGTTGCACATTTGCTCCAAAGCAATATAACCCACAATAACAAAATCCAATTACAGTTGAACAACAAAGTTGATTTTGTTATTTCTAATTTGACAGTATTAATTGCAATATTGTTTTATGTCGGCATATAATTGCGATCCTACTGAATCCAAATTCCAGGCCACAAGCAAATTAATACAACAAAAACAGACGTGGCTGCTAAGAGCTGAGTATTTAATTCTGTATGCTCACGCATACTAACCTTTATTGACTTTTTCAAGAATATCTTTTGTAAGATTATTATTAATATTTTATCTCAGATACCACAAAATTAAAATTTTCTTGTATATAAAATAGTCTACAAGCAGAAATTGACAATGTCCAGTAGTTCATGACTTCATATCCAACAATCTGAAGTAAGCAAACATCATTTGAAACCACAAATCAATGGTTAACTACATCATATTGAACTTGTACCAATCTGTGTAAAATATTAAGCATTTAAAATTTGTAAATTTAGTATGAGTACCTTCGATTGTTCTTATGGAAAATACGAGCTCGTGCTTTGTCCTACTCCTCCTTCCTTTCTTCCATTATTCTTATTGGGTTGTGTTTCCCAATTCATTGAGGTCAGTAGAGCAAGCTTTAGACCTTGGTCTGATGACAATCATGATTTGATCAAGTTTTTTCGTTTTCATACTTTTAGCAAGAACATCTGATAAGCAAACAACAGGGTATTTTACTCTCTGGCTTCTTAATAACCAAAATTCTGATTCCTTGACCATCCACAACATTATCCTGGACCATGGTCTGCAACCCAGTGTTGAGCAAAACAGTGGGCTGCACGAAAAGGTATAAAATTGGGAAAATATGGGAATTTTTAGTGTGTAATATAAAATATGGTTAAGTCATATTCTGGAGAATAACAAAGCAAAAGATTTGCTAGAATTCAACTCTGTCATCAGACTAAACACAATTAGTCTTAGCACACACTCATACACACATAACCGAGGTGCAATATCATGAAAGAGTCCAGCACATAACTCTTGAAACATTCAAAAAGATATAAATTTATGAGAAAGACCAACGACGCTGAATCTTTCTAACTGTAATTCAGTTATGCATCATGCTTGGAGTTTCACATAAACACTTACACATTTACCTACTAATATGCATATAATCATAAAGCTTCAAGGAGTTACCTAGAACAAAGCTGATTGACAATCATTCCATGTGGCATATTTATGGATAGTCACTCCCTAGTCGTAGAGAAGACCAAATGTACTCTGATTCCTGAACCTCGGCAATAGAAATCAATAACAAAAAGAAAAAATGTTCTGTTAGAAAATCCTAGAATCATATACATCAAAGTAAGTCCTGTTTTCAAGTATACTTACAACACTTGAAGGTATGCAGCCCTAAAATTAATGCCTTCCTTAAAGGTTATTGCTAAAACAAAGATAAACCACATACTACTACGAAGAGATTTCGAAATGAGTACTTAATACATAGTTATATACCAATTGAAAGATGCATCAGCCATTGATGCCAAAACTCACTCCACCAACAATTGTTAAAGTGGCGAAAAGACTCGTAGTATAGGAAATTGGCGCAAGAAGGGTTAATAGGACAAAGAGTGCATAATTCAGAAAAAAGAACAACATTCGTGCAAAAGTAGGTAGAAAAATTGAATGTCATTATCTTCACAAGAAAATAGATTCAAAACTTTACTATTATAGGATAAAATTAAGATAATTACCTTCTTACTCAAATTTTAGTTGAATTTTTCAACATATATAACAATATCAGTATAATATTCAAAGGTCAATAGCTCTAATAAATGAAGGAACCAATTGCTTGCAACAGCTTGAACGGAACCTATAGACATGCCACAAAGGTATAAAAGAATTCCTGCAAAAGAGATATTATTTGAAATTTCATAAAGCTATTCAATGTTACAAGAAATTATTTGCTAGAAAAAAAAATGAAAAGAAAAAGGACATGATAGTACACAGAACTCAACAATAACTTGTTAGAGAGATACTACACAAAAGCTCTAGCATATAATCCTTAAGGTCTTGAAACCTTAATTAGGAAGCAGAATCATATCGCCATCTCAATTATGGAAAAACTAAAGGTCAACTGAAATCTAATAGATGACATTACATATTAGTGATCAGTAATATTTTACCTCTTATTCTTCTTCCCAGAAGATTGGGTTTCAAGAAAAGCTAGAATGGAAGTGATAAAGGCTGATCGGTGACATCATTATCGCATGTCCCTTCCTATATGATACACAAAACATAAAGACAATTCTATGTAATATGGCATATTACTACAAAATTCTTGAAAATTAATTAATATTACGTGATGCAGAAATGTTCAGAATGGAAATGAGGAAACAATTTTATCTATTTAGCTATATCGAAAAAAGAAAAGGAAAAAGAAGCAAGAAACTTCACCGTCTGTGCAGTAAGTGGAAAAAAGCACTTCTATCTACTATTGCTTCATTACCTGCATTAAATAATAAAGCATAACTCATTAGGACTTAACATCATGGCATTGTTAGTAGAACTACATAAGAGATGTACAATTAATAAACCATGTCTCATCTTGCAAAAGAATGAGAGATGAGGATAACGCCTTATCCATAAATAAACTAAAATTGAGGGCAACTATGACCAAAAGATTACATCGTATATTCACTTACAGTACCTTCCAATCGCATTACTTGATAAATATTAGTATTTTTTTTTTATTAGAGATCAAGCATCACAATAAAGAAATAAGTCATCTAGAAGAAATTTGTTGAAACTTATCTTAGTAAAACGCCACTTTTCACCATAACTTTTACTGAAAATTGAGACAAATCTACACACACTCACATACATATAATGATGTCCATAAAAACATAAAAAATAACTAGAGCAAGCATCTCTAGTGTGGCGTACACAAGCATATCAGGTTAGACATAATAGTATTAAATTGAAGTTGCAACAATATTATGAGGCATTACTTGATTAATTCAACATGTAAGTGAATAGAATCATCAAACATAAATAAGTTGGGGTCAAAAACATTTTCAGAGGCCATTGGAGAAAAAGATCATCGGCTTTCGAAAATGAGCTGCTGTGAAAAACTATATTGCCCAACCACGCAAATTACACATCAACAAAGACATGACTATGCTATACCATTGTAAAAAATGATTTGGTTTTTCTGTTTGCAAACGGAATTGGTAGAGAATCTAATAATTCTTACCCACTGTTATTAAATAGAATTTAGCGCTCTTCTATTTTACGCACCACTCTTAGAAATATATATTATATTGTGATTGCATATTTATTTATCACCATAAAATAGGTAATCAAAAGAGATTAATATGTAATATGCAATCTTAAGAACCTCAAACCATAGCAGCATTGGAATGTCTATAATCACAACAATAATCACTAATAGAATAATGAGATAATCAACTGCGACATATTATAGCTATGTACTTTATAAACAGAGAGAGATAGATAACCTTCTTTGAAACCGCCCCTAAAGAAACCACCTCCTCTTCGAAGATTCTCCTTGTTATCACTAGGAGTATAAAAACGGATAATTTGAGCGAATTCACAGGGGTAATACATCCTGCAAATGGATTCCCACAAAAAGAAATGTAAATACACTAAATACTTTAGTTTCTTACCTCACTACGAATTATTGTTTCAATGGGTTAAAGAAGCAAAAAATTTAGAATAGATGGTCTACATACATCCGAATTGAAGACGAAATCTCATCTAATTAAAAAACAGAGCCTAGTGTTTCATTGAAAAAGTAAGAGGGTGAAATAAATTCGAAGTCATGCTTACCTATTACTGGCACGATCCACAATGGAGAAGCAGTCGTACGACAAATAATACAGAGGAAGAGCATTGGTGGATTTCCAGAGAGGGGGGTTGGGGAAGATGAGATGAAGACAGAGATACAAATGAAGATTTTTGAGATAATGAAATTATTATTTCTTATTTGGTTTAATCTTTTCAATTTCACAAAATTTTGGTGGCATTTGGTGGGAAATGTTCCGCCTTTTTTTTTCCCAGAAGTATTAGTGACGGTAAAATCTTTTTAAGTGAATAAATTTATCATTTCCTTATCAATTATTGGATTTTTAGTGAGAGTACTATTTTACTCTCATAAAAGCCATGTATACCTCACATTTAGTGAGGGTATTTTCCTACCCTCACTAAATTTTTGTCACTGAAAGTAGGTTTTCTTGTAGTGAAAGTTTTGTCTTTTTCTCATCCAAGAACATGGATAAAGATGTCTTATGGTTAACTTTGATAAGGTCAGTTGTCTGAATATTGGAATTACTTGTTGTGCCTTAAGGCAGAAGTTAGTTATGTGAGTTCTTGTATGGTTCCTGGTTATTAAATTAATCTGACAGTAAGCAACTGCTCTTAGTAGGTAATTCTTCACGGAATTCGGGCACTGAACTTAGTAATTATTTTACTTCTTTACAAGTAAGAATAGATCCTAGAAACAAAGAGCTTTATCTTGATAGTTTAATGTATGGCAGAAGCCCACATCTTAATGAAGAGGATATGAAGAAACAAGAGAGGGATTATCTATATCGGTACCGATACAATGGATAAGGTGCTCTCAAGTTTGGCTTGGATCTGGCAGGTATAATAGGTTTTAGAATTGTATACCTAATGCAACCTAGTATCTTGCCTATTTTAATAAAATAAATTCAGGGTTATTCGTCAAAACTTCACTCGTAACTGATCTTTTATTTTAAGGAGTAATATTCTTGCTTTTCTTTTCCCTTCTTTTCTCCCAGATTTTTTGGGATTGATTGAAACTGAAGAAGGAAGTGTGAATCCTAGAACACTACCTCGATTGCAAAATGTGTTATATTCTAGCTCGGGTGCAGTTTATGAGCGGTCCACACATGATATATTTGTTGGACGACTAGCTGCTGTACCCGGATGTTATGTATTCTCTTATGCCCTCTATAAGAGTGTTGGATCATAGTTATGCACTAATCAAGTTCTCGTCAGATAGTTTAAATTTTTAAATTTTACACCAAGACCAAAAATATATGAGTGATTACATGAGCACTTCATTTTAATTGGCTTGTTTGAAACAAATAAGGTGTACGTTTAACATGCGCAGATTGTCCTTAATAAAATATGTGGTATTTCCAACCCTTATGTAAATGATGGTGTTTGGGAAAAAGGTCCTACTATTAACACGCATCTGATATCTATTATTCTCTCCTTGTCAGATCAATTTTCTTGCTGACTGTAAAATTATTTTAATATGGCCCTAAGAGTAGTCCGTATCATCTTCTTCATGTTGTTCTATTCTTGCCATTATCTCGCGGATATTTCTGCAAATAGTTAGTTCATCTACTAAATCATAAAAGTTTGTCTCTGGTTTGGTTTTTTTGATTTGTGTATCTTGCCTATATTCTCCACTGACAATTCTCGTCTTTTTTGGACCAAGTATGAAACTATTAGGTTACTTATACCTATTATTGTCCTTCAAAATCATGGCAAAAGTATATATGTTGAAGTAGTTGAATCTGAGGTAAGAGCTTCTTGATGTCCATTCATCCTATTATAGTTATCTACAGCGTAACCTTATGATGGAAGATGAAAGCCTTGTATGGACGAGTAATGAAGTTGTTATCGTGCTTCAGCATCAAACTAACAAGATGCCTCTAAGGTAATTGGAGCTTTTTACACGCGTTTGTTCTTCTTATCATATTAGTTCAGTATACATTGTGCAATTATTTAAAAGTATGCAGTATGAAGGAGGGGGAGGGGGGTGGACAAGAAAAAAATATTATGTATCTGGCAGTATGATTATTCATTGCCCCTTAATATAACCGTGCATTATCTATATCTACTGCGTAATGAACCTCTTTGTCTCTCAATCTTTTAATTTCTTACCAAATTGCCGAATCTCTAGATTCGGTTTTGAACAAGGGTTGTGTTTATCAATCTTGAATGAAGGAAAACTATTTGATAGAGCTTTGAAAATCTGTGAGTTAAATGTTTTTATTAACTATTCATTTGTGACTCCATAACTTAAATGTTTTTATTAACACGTATTTGTTTCCCATTAAAGAAGATAAACAAATTCTTGATCAGGGGCAATGAGAGCAAAATGATACATAACAAAATAATCACAAGTCTTGATGTACAATCTAGAGAATTCGTAGACATTGAAACTTAGTTTTCTAATAAGACAAAAAAGCATCATATAGACATGTATAAATTATTGCAACGGTGACTTTTATCAAGTTAATCTCAATATATAATGTTTTTAAAACCCTCTATCAACAATATTATTAATACATAATAATCTTAATTTAGTAGAAGGAGATATTATTTTTCTCACAAATAAATCAAGTTGTCATCTTCTATAATATAACAACAAAACCGTCCAAAAATAGATAGTTCTGAATGTTCCCACCCAAATTCACATTCTATAAGTAGTAAACACGCTTTCAATTATCTTATGGGGCATAATAGTGGCGACTTTGCTGCGTAACTTAAGGTATACTAGTAAATGCTCCCGTGCGATGCACGAGCTGTTTTCTTTTTCTTTTCTGTTAAAAGAATAAATCAATATTACCTTGAACAATATTTTTTTATTAAAAACGCATTTCTTTGAATGAAGGTGTAATCCTCGTACTTGTATTTGCAGATATTGTTTTGATTGGCAAAAAAGAGAATGTAGGTTTGCCTCTCTAACACAATAAAAACAACCACTTGTAATTCATCTATTTAGGTTAGGCATATTCGGTTTATTTGCAGATATTGTTTTGATTGGCAAAAAAGAGAATCTATATCTGCCCCTCTAACACAATAAAAACAACCACTTGTAATTCATCTATTTAGATTAGGCATATTCGATTTATATAGGCAGAAAAAATGCATCATGAATTATATCTGAAAGATTCAGTATGATTTGACAGTCTATATATCAGATATTTTAAATAGAATATGTTGATTATAATTTAGGAAAACTGTAAAGACGTTATATTTTTCGAAAATAATTTGCATCACAATATTCATATCGAATATTTGATCAATTAATCTTATAATTCATTGATTAATATAGGAGTTTAGAATTCATCATGAATTATATCTGAAAGATTCAATATGATTTGACTATTTTATTATCAGATATCTTAAATAGAAGATTTCTTATTTGGTTTACCGGATTTTTTACAATCATTATATATTTCATAATATTCATTTGGTGCGAATTTTTTTTCGAAATATACTGAATATTAATAATGAACTTCAATCTCAAATAATTGCATTGATCATAAAATTATTAAATTTCAATAATGAACTTCAATCTTTACATTGATCAATTTGCACGGTAATTGTTAATCAATTAATATTAATGCAATTATTAAGTACGAATCTCAAATTGTTATTAATGTAATTTGAACTTCAATCTCAAATATCCAAATATACTTGAAGATTGCAAAACACGTAATGTTATCAATATTAAATTTCGATCTTAATTTGTAATAGCAACACAAAATTCACTTCTAATAACAATTCGAATTTAAAATAAATTCATTAATTGATAATATCCAAAAATATTTGAAATTACAATTTGTTGACATTAGCCTTCAAAATCAACTGAATCATCTTTTGCCAATATTTTATCTGAATTGACTGTTTAAAGATTTTGTAACCAATTTGGATATTAGCACAATGTGGTGGAACTAAAATAAAATAATCACATAAAATAAATTGAATAAATTATTCAATGTAAAGATTAACAATTACCATGCAAAATGTTGATGGTAGATAAATTTGAATTATGCTACCATCATTATTGATTGTTCTGGAATTAACCTTCTTTAACGCTGATTTATTCTTGTCGTCATTTTCAGGTATTCCTTTTGGAGCATTCATTGTAACGCGCCTATTAAACCTGAAACGGAAGAATAATGAAATGAAGAAATGAGATAAATAGGTAGTTCTGATCGTTAATCACAGAAACTAAAGATAAATAAATGTGTGTATCATATAGATTAAAATTATATAATCAGATAAACATTATTCCAAAATTATATAATCAGATAAACATTATTCCTTTTGGAGCATCCATTGTAACCCGTCTATCAAACCTGAAACGGAACAACAATGAAATGAAGAAATGAGAGAATTAGGCAGCTGAATCACAGAAACTGAAGATAAATAAATATGTGTATTTATAGATTAAATTATGTAATCAGATAAGATCATTTAAAAATTCGAAATTCAAAATTCAAAATTCAAACATATCTGAACGTATTTTGTTGGTGAATGTTATATTCAATATTTGGTTTTCCACGTTTTACGGAAATAATTAGTTTTGAATTCATGAACGTCTATCAAACCTGAAATGGAACAATAATGAAATTAAGAAATGAGAGAATTAGGCAGCTGAATCACAGAAACTGAAGATAAATAAATATGTGTATTTATAGATTAAATTATGTAATCAGATAAGATTATTTAAAAATTCGAAATTCAAAATTCAAAATTCAAACATATCTGAACGTACTTTGTTGGTGAATATTATATTCAATATTTGATTTTCCACGTTTTACGGAAATAATTAGTTTTGAATTCATGAATGTGCATCAATGATCTCGGAAAAGTTTTAATAATCAATTTAACATATATTTTAAACATATATTGTAAACATATATTATTGTATATTAAAAGATTGATAAAACAGATCTATTTTTTGATATAGATATGTTGATACACGGTGAAATTAAACATTGCTATTTATTTCTGCAATATATTTAATAATCAATTTAACCTTATCAATTGCTATTTATTTCTGCAATCTATTTAGTTATCAATTTAGCATATATTGTAAACATATATTGTAATGTTGTTGCCTGAACTTTGTCAACGTCATTTTATCATTTTATCGTAAACATATATTGTAATAACAGAAAAAAAAAAAGGGAAACAAAATTAATTTCTTTCAATTGAAGCTATACATACAGTGATTTGTATAGAAAATAAAAAAATTGTATTCTACTACAATAAAATAGGAATTATTCTTCGATCTCAGCTGAACCTCGAATGAGTTGATTATCTATAATCTTTTCCCAATATTGTAAACGGATTGTCTGTATTCATGTTATAAACAAAATGAAAAGTTTAACACAATATATGGACAATAATATAGATAATCCACATAATAGAAAATTAACAAAATCAAATTTGTTTTGATGATTAAATATTACCGTAGATGATGGTAGATAGATTTGAATTCTACAATCATCAAAGTTCTTTATAGGAGAACGATGATTTTCATTTGCTGAACACTCTGTGACTTTATAGGAGAAATTATGTAATTGGATAAGTTTTATTTCAAAATTTTAAAAAATGTCTAACAAATTATGTTATAAGTATATCTACAAATTTATTATTAGTGAATTTCACATCTAAAAATTAATTCGAAATTGTTATCACACTAATAAAATCGGAACATTCAAAATTCAAATTAGATGGTCTATTTATAGTAACTAAAAAATGAGCGAAAAAAAATTATACTTACTATTTCTGGATGACTTGGCTTATTATATATATATAGATATAGATTGCCGGTGATTGATTGTCTTCCTTTATTATCTGATTATATAATGGAGTTAGTCTCAATCACACAATTCCTTAATTAAATCAATTTGGAGTCAATCATAACAAATATGTTTTGACCCATATATACACCCCCGTATGTTTAGCTGATTGTGCAATCAATACCCAAATTACACTATATCACAGTGAATTGAGACGGTTAAAAATGTTGAAGTAAGATCACAATTTTATTCACCAAATCCATCTTGCCGCGTGATATCCTCCTCAATTCATGTTATATTGTATGCATATATTACCCAAAATAACATCTTCTCGACCTATTTAAACCAAAACCACAAAATTAGAAAGCGGCGACCCCGCACGATCTTGCAAAATTAGAAAGCGGACGTTTGTCGGCGAACACCATGTGGTGTTAGATCTGGTCCATCGTCGGTGAATCGAATCTGAGGTAGCTCGTGAAGGCTACTGGATCAAATTGTGAATTGAATTTGGACACATACGAGGACCCTAGATCAACCACAGCTTCGATTTGGTAGGACGACTAGGCTTCTATGGTATTTTCGAAGATCGACGCCGAGAGAGAAGGGAATTGAGGGAGAGATAATGGGTTTGCTTGCAGAAATGTCAAACTGAAGATTTGATAAGAATTTCCTGGAATTGAATGAATAATGATGTAATTCAATAGGAATCGGTGGTGATGAACAATATTTAAAGCCGAAAGAATTTTGTTTGTAGGTGTTTGTGATTTTTTTTTCAACTATTTCTTAACTTATAGCTTGAGAAAAATTGTTTGAGTGTTTGATTAAATAGTTTCAGTTTTAATTATGTATTTTACGTCGAAAGCTAAACGTAGAAAATAGTGAAATTTTTCAATTTTTTTATAGTTTGGTAAATAAATAACAGTTTTTTCTGTCACCTATAAGTTAAAAGTTGCTTAAATATCAAATATCCCAACTTTTATATTCGACCAAAGTCACTTTGACTGTGTTCGCTTAAGGTTTGGGTGCTTTTGATTTTAAGTAATTTTACCATAATTTCTATTTACCCTTAGGGGGAGCATTCGGTCGGTTCGATTGAAAACCAAACCAAAATTCAATTTCTTTTTTTTAAAACCGAACAGAACACATATTCCCAACTGAATTGAATCGAAGATTTTTGGTTTGGTTTGGTTCGGTGGTCGGTTTAGTTTTTAAATTTTTAACATCTATATTTTTTAATGTTTTATAGCAAGAAGTCTCAATTTTCATGATATTTCTTTTCTCTAAAATAGACAATTTAAAGAAGAGACCGAAATATAGGCTTAAGTTTTATTTTTCATGCATGGAACGACGTGAAATTACTTATACTTATCAGTCAATCAAGAAAAAGAATATACAAGAAATAAATAATTAAAAATATATAATTAAATATGAGTATTTCGATTCTATTCGATCAACCGAATTATTTTGGTTAAAAACCAACTGAATCGATTTATAATTCGATTCTAAATTTGGAACCGAGTTGAATCGATTTCATATAAAAAACCGAACTAATCCGAACCAAATTTAGTCGATTCGGGTGGATTTTTTTATTTCGGGTCGGTTTTGCTCACCCTTCTTACGTTTTTTTATGCTTATGCTTTTTATTTTTTTATTTGTTTTTTTCCAGAAATTGTTTTTTTTTTTTTTTTTTTTAGTCATAGATTTTAATTATAATAGGTACTGTTTTAAGGGTGAATTATGTTACGTATTTTAACAAAGAAAAAGTATATTAGATATTTGCAACTTAACTGTTCCACGTAACCATTGAATGAAGATAAATATTACATCGACAATATATTTGTTATGTTCGGTTAATATACATTGCAATGATGATATATATTTATTTATTATCTCCAGATAAGTGTATCTTAATTAGTCTAATCTACAAGTAAGAAAAATGATTTCAAAGGTTTCCAATTTCAAACACACGGATATGTACATTTTCATATAAATGTTATGAAAATCTTTATAGAATTCCTAGAGATGTGTAGTTTGACCACGCCCGATTTATGGCGGATCTATAATTTTTAAAATGGGAGTACAACACGTACAACTGAATATATATACAAATATATATATAATATTATTCAAAACCTAAAAATGAAACGATTAATAGTGTTAAACTTTTTCGCTTCTTTGATTATTTTGTAAATAAATTTTTACAATAAAATTTTATTCAGTTATCTTGAAAGAATTTGGTAAATGAATTCACCTTAATTTTAAGGATATGAAGCCGAAAAGATAATCCGCCACAATAAATTATAGAATTAATTAAACAACATAATAAAGATTACTAGCTTAAAACTAAAAATTTGAAGCCGAAAAGATAACCCCATCACATCTTGGATTGCAATATCCCCTCTTATTTCCTAACTTTTACATTTTAATCATTTAAAAACTCTCTAATTGTTATTTTTCTACTTGGATCCATTAACATTTGGTTAATGTTGTATATCAACATATATTTACTTTTTAAATTATACCGTTTTGTACGCTTTATGTTAGAAATTAGTACATTTATTTATTTTATGATACATATAATTTTTACAATTAGAATATTGTTTTATTATCATATTTGTAAAATATATTATAACCGTGCATCGCACGGATGATTTACTAGTATTATAAATAAATAAATCAGATTTATAGCAAAATAGAGAGTTGAAGCTACAAAAAATAAAATATAAATGATTGAAAGTGATAACAATAATATACTGATATTATTCATATACATTATAGGGAAAATGTTAAAAATGCCCTCTAAATTTGTCATAAGTAAAACATTATCCTTCAAGTATGACACTTTATAAAATTATCCCGTAATTTAAAAAAAAAATGATAAAAAGGCTCCGTAACCGGCTGTAAGCTATTAAGCAACGGGTCACTTGTGGCCTGTCCCTCATTTGCTGACGTGGCATAAAAAAATTTCGACTTTTACATTACTAGCTGGGGTATATATCACTGTCGGGGAGAGATCCAAGGTGAACAACAACTCTTTTCTAGAAAAATGATTATTTTCATTTGAAGTTGTTGGAGGTAATATTAATACACACTATAACATGTATTAGTGCAATAGTTTGATTATTGTTGGTCGATTACTCTAAGAAGTACTTCTTGGGTCTGGATGCACTATTCCAGAGTTTCAGATCTCTTTTCATACGCGACAGAAAAATATTCATCCCATGGAATTGCATTTACATTTAGATTCCCTATTTGTTGAAATTTTCTTTTTAATTATTATTGTACATATGTTCAACAATTTAGTTAATCTTTAAGGTTCATTTGGACGGAAACATTTGGGGTTGGATTTAAAATTAAAGAGGAACATTTACTGAACCATGGAATAACTTTTTTCTTTTGCATACTTTCTCAAGAGTCGATTAATGCCTTTGCATGTTTATTTACATTACATTATGAAATTGAATCAACTCAATAGGTTCGTTTGTATAAGATTATTTATAATAATAGAATTAGCTTGATCATTTTGACTTGGTGCTCATCAATATTGCACGAAATGTTAGATGATCACAAAGACAAAATTTATATTACTCATGCCATACAATTTTTGTGTCTTATTAATTCTGGAGCATCTGTATTTATGTACATTAATGATTCTGTAATTTATCTACGTTCGAATGCATTTGAATTTAGATTATGGACCACATTTTAATTAGGTTCATTTTTAATTTATAATCCTCATTTTTCTTTGTCTCTTTTTATTTATTCTTCGTTGATATATATTTGCATTTTGCAACGTACTTATGACCTTCATGAGCTGATGGAAATGGACGAGTGAAATTTTTGCATACCGTGAAGTGCGTTGAAGCTCAAGAAGATCTGGTTGCGTAATTAATTTTTTATATTAGTTTAAAAGCATATTGGTGGATGTTTTATGCTAAAACAATGTACTAGATATATTAAATTTGATGATTTGACTATCAAAATAATTGTTGGTTTATTTAAATTTTTCTCCTTTTATGTGATGTATTTTACTGAATTATTTATTATTTAAAAAATTAAAACATGAAAACAATAGCTAATAACAGGTACCACAAACCCAGTGTTATAAAGGTTAATGACAACAGTCATAAAGCGTTGTCTTTACTGTTGTTGTAAAGATTAAAACGACAACGGTTCAAACCCTTGTTATCACGGTTGTTGTAAAGGCACAAAAAACAACGGTTAATAACTGTTGTTAACAATATTTGTTGTGATCCAAAAGACAACTGTTCCGCTGTGTTATAATGGGTGTTGTGGTAAACATAAACCACAAAGGTTTATATACGTTTTAAAACCGTTGTGGTATACATGTTTGACAACGGTGAAAAAGGATTGTGGTAGGTTGGGTCTACCACAACGCCAGGTACGATAACGCTCATTTATCACAAACAATAATTGTTTTCCACCATTGTTGTTTAGCAGAATTGTTGTAGTGGGACATTGGCACTCGAACTCCCCCCTCCTCCATTAACATAGTCACTCATCTTGAATGTTTTCTTCTTGAAAGGTTCAGGAGTTCATTTTTATTTATTTTCTTTTCTTTAACGAATGAAGTTTTATGTGATTTGGATTATTGCTCGTTGGTATTGATTGATAGAATATTAGTGAGTAATTTTAGTTTCTGTGAGAGAGAGAGAGATAGAGTTCATGCACTAAGATCGATGGTCGCAAATTCTTAAAAGGGCTAAGGTTGGCACTTTGAGATATTTGGTACAGATATAGGACAAAAAAAGATTCCGAGGACTGTAAAAAATAAGCAGCTGAAATAAAAATGACTTCAAAATTATGTGTTCATTTTTAGGTGTAAGCATAAATTTGTGTTTATTTAGGTTATAGAAGAGGTGTTTAGGTAATGAATAGATATAAAAGAATTAGATTAAACATTAGTAAGTTACTTCGCCAACCCTAAAATAATCAATTTTTAAAGACTTAAAATATTATAAATAAATATTGATCAAAATTTAGATATTTTTATGATAGTATATAGATAAATAATTACGGGTTTCAACAATCATAATCATTGCATTCTTTCGAGGGATAAGGAATGGATATAACCATCACTTATATCCTTGGTTGCAAATAAACACCTCAATTATGTTTTGGTTCAATGAAACACTTAGAGTGTGCTTATTTATGATTCCCCTTAGTGTGATTGAGGGGACCAAATCTTAATAAAGCACAATCATTAACTCCCTTATCAAATTTGACTCAGCACTATCCAACCTTAAATAAACACATCTTTATACTTTTAAAATTAAAATTAACCGAGCTGAACTAAATAGTGGGAGGATATAAATAGTTTGATGAAACGGAGTCAATTTTCGTTAAAATGGAAAGTTGGCCCCACCATTTTACGGGTATTAAGAAAGCTTAGTAGAAAAAAGAGGATGAAGAAGAAGCCAAAAGAAAGGGGGCAATGGAGGCGTTCCTCGGCCCTTGAGCATCAACATCATAAAATCGAAAATGCAAGCAGAGATTGAGGGTAAGGAAATTCAAATCTCTTTTCTCCCCTTCTCAGCAACCATCGTCGGAAATCGTTTACAAAAGGGATGGGGCAATGGAAAACAAAATTAACACCGTTTATGTTTCACTTCACATAATTATTTAGTTCAACTGTATTTGTCCAATTTTAAAAGTTTAAGTATTTCACTCAACATAAATTAGTTGAGGAGCTTATTCGTACCTCCTCATATATTTAAAGTGTTTATTTGTACCTTATCCCTTCTTTCTAGTATATCACTCTTGTGTTTATCTACATTTTCTATACAAAAAAATTTTCACTTCGAAATATGCATACAAGTTAAGAAATAGAATAAAACACAAGCAATAGTCTGAATTATTACTCCCTCGTCCCATGCAAAAATCCATATATCAAAATTAATTTGTCTCACAAAAGAGGAAAAACTCAAAATAGTTACCAATCGAAATTACTTTAATAAATAAATAAAAGCTAGAATCAACAATCACCCACTTATAAAGGATTGTGCCTTGATTAAGTTCATGAAAAATAAAAATTTTATATTCATTAAATATGATTGTTTTTATAGGACGGATGGAGTATAATTTTAAAGAATACTAGTTTTCCACCCGTGCTTTGCACGGGCTAGGATTTTTATTGAATTATTGTTAAAAAATAAAGATAATGTGTATAGTAATGAAAAGTGAAATAAGTAATTGATAGGATATTATAAAGGACTTATGAAATATTGTACTACACTAGATAAAAGTTTGATCTGATAAAGACACACATCTAATTAGCCTAAAGTATGCAAGGTACAAACTAAAAAATTAAACACTAAGGGCATGATTTGTATGAAGGAATGATGTGGGAATGTAATCCTCATTCACTTGTTTATTCTCATTCCTTTGATTGGTATGAATTTGTGATGTGAATAATCATTCCTCCTACCCCACATGGTATTAGCTATTCCTTACAACAAGTAATGAAATTATTATTATTATTATTATTATTATTATTATTATTATTATTATTATTATTATTATTATTATTATTATTATTATTATTATTATTATTATTATTATTATTATTATTATTATTATTATTATTATTATTATTATTATTATTATTATTATTATTAGTTGATTAATTAGTTTTATTATTTCTATGATTATTTATTATCAATATTTTTAATAATTTTTAATATTCTCAATTAATCATTATTAATTAATTTATTGATTGACAACAATGATGTTCTTGTTCTTGTGGTTGTTGTTGTTGATATTATTAATTAATTGATTACTATATTCACTATTATTTTTAATTTATTTATTAATAATATATTTTCATAATTTATAATTACTTTTAATTAATTGTTATCAATTAATTATTTAGTTAATAATAATAGTAATTATTATTATTACTATTACTACCATTATTATTATTTAAATTATTACGATTATTATGACTATTATCACCATTATCAATAATTGATAATTAATTAAATTATTAAATTAGCTACAATTAATAATAATAAAAACAACAACAACAACAACAACAACAGCAATAACAACAACAACAACAACAACAACAACAACAACAACAACAACAACAACAACAATAATAACAATAATAATAATTATTATTATTATTATTATAATACAACAACAACAATAATAATAATAATATTACTGCTGTTTTGGTATTTTATTAAGATAATTGATATTTCATTCCTTATCATTTATTGAGCATACCAATCATTGAAATGATTATAATTATATCATTCATTTCCCACGTTCATTTCATTCCTAAATTGATTTCATTCAGGCATTATTCCATTCACTCATACCAATCATGCCGTAAAGGTTATGAAACAACTCTTTGTACACAATATTGACTATTGAAATATCTTTTGCTTCTCTCCATTACATATAAAGATCTTTAAGCTATTGAAATGTCTTTTGCTTCTCTCCATTACATATAAAGGTCTTCAAAGTCTTCGACTTCAGCAAATTCTCCTCCTGTACTTCCGAGTAATAGAGGCTCAACCCCGCCTCCTCCAACTCCTTCTCCGTGCACACTTGCTTAAAAGACAGTGCGGAAATCTTCCACTGACTCCGGCTCCGCCATCGGGGCACTGTCTACTATCTCATCCCGTCTCCACCTTAGGATGGTCTCGTTTACCTTCACATACATAAATTTTTCCTTTCAGCTGTCCACTTTACTAAGGTTTTTTACCCTAAAACTACCCCGGGGCCTCGGACTAACGAATACCACCCCTTTGCTTTCCCAAAAGCCTTCAACTGGAAGAAAAACCTAAATGTACCTACGTCGGGCTCTACCCTGACAGTCTTACAGACAACCAAGAAGCCCATAACCTGACTAATGGCATTGGGCGCTAACTGACATAGGGCAATTTCGTAATACATCAACAGCTGTACTACGAAATCCCAGAGGGGAAACCTCAAACCCACCTTTAGCTGGTCTATATACACCCCAATAAAACCCTTCGGAGGGCAACACACCCGGTCGCCGGGCTCCGGTACTATATACTCTAAGTTATAGAGCAAATAAAACGACGGAATCAGCGCTTCTAGCTGCACCCGAGTCATTCGGGGTGCCTCCGAGGCCACCTCAAAATGCTCCTCAAGGCAGTCGCTGAAATCTACGGCTCGAGTTGTGATTTCCCTAAAGTCCGCCCGGAATACGGTCCTAATCTCCCTTCTCTTAGGGAATACAGTTCGTATCGGTGACGCCTCAATAGGTCGTTCCGTTGTTCCCACTACCCTGATAGATGACGAGGACGAAGAAGAATGCATACTTACTTGATTCAAATATCAGTTGCTTTGAAATTGCAAGGCTTTTCTCCTTTTCTCCCGCTCTCTGATTGTCGCGATTTGCAAATGAAATGGTAAAGTGAATCTTTCTATTCACACCTTTTATATATATATAAAATCCAACGGCCAAGATTGCGACCTTTCGCATTCAACGCATGTGATACATGCGTGCTTTTCACACGCTTTTTTTAGATGGCCATGCGCGTGGGGAATCATGTGCCTTACAATTTTCGTCAACATAGGTTGACTACCTCACCCCGGAGGTACATTACTTCAACTCCGGTTGACTACCTCACCCTGGGGGTACATTACTTCAACTTCGGTTGACTACCTCACCCCGGGGATACATTATTTCAACTTCGATTGACTACCTCACCCCGGGGGTACACTGTTTTCAACTCCTGATGCCTATCTCACCCCGGGGATTCATCAACTCACTTCGGCAGCAACAAAACCCATATCATCCTCGACTACACACTTCAAACCGAAGCTCATCCCTTGCTCCGGCTGGTAGGGGGGCATCTGATAGGTATGGCCCAACCTTCCCAGGTCGGCCCAGTCCACCACCCGGGTCATTTGGGCCTGGGAACCCACGCGAAGAAGCCTATGCGCGGGCGCGCACAGGCCCATGCGGCCCAAAAAAGGGAAGAACAAGTCAAATGAATATTCTACATGATCTCCTCAACCGCCATGCAGACGTGGCCAATAACCTTGTCAACCTCCCCTGCGCGATTGTAGGCACTAGGGTAGTGGGTAGTTCACAACGAACCTCCGGGGGGTACAAAAAGAAGGTGGGTATAGATTTAGAGAGGAGGGGGTGGTTTTTGTATCTGAACTCGAATAGTAAAAAAAAAAAAAAAAAAGAGTGATTACTCTCCACGGTGGACGTAGATCTTCGTGATCGAACCACGTAATTCTTCGTGTTATTTACATTTCTGCTATTTTTTCATTCAGGTTGATTATCATAATTGCGATTCGATTAACACTGACGCGGATCACCACTTTATCACTTATGTTTTGCATGAAACAAAACTTTGAAAACAGTACTTAATTCAATTCATTTCGTTAGAATTATTACTTTTTAAATTACATTAAAATCTACAATTTGGAACTAAAATTGCCAGTACAAACATTGTTTATTACAACAAACAACTTTAAAACATATCACTATAATATCATTCTATAAACAACCGATCTACAAATAACTTTATTACGTAATACTACCTCCGCCCGCTTAGATTTGCACGTAGGGACGGGCATGGAAGTTAAGAAAAAGCTAATTTTTGCTTTTTGGTTGACTTTTTCAAAGGTGGAGATTGAAGATGGAGATTTTGAGGGTGGAGATTATTTGGGAAATTTTCTTTTTAAGGGTGTGCAAATCTGAGTGGGACGAACCGAAAAGAAAAGTGTGCAAATCTGAGCGGGACAGAGGGAGTATATTTTTTCTATAAAGCAAGAAGTGTCACAAAAAAAATAAAAAAATAAAACACCAATGAAACAACAATTTTAAAATTGATACAAATAAGCACTCCAACTACCAATTTTCCTTTTGTACTTATCATTTATTTTCACCACTTAATCTTATCATCTCTTACATTTTTCTTTTTTCTTTTTCTAGTCCTTTTTGAAAAAAATTAAACTTACGTAGTCATCAACTTTATTCACATATTATCTTACGACATTTAACAAACAAATAAAATTTCAATCTTAAGTCTGAATTCTAATTGTCGTAGTGCAGAAATAACAAAAATAATGAATCAAAAATAATAATATGCATGTTTTATAAAATTTATTATTATGCTCACAAATTAAGGGACTAAAAGAGAAAGTGAAAAGGAGTGAGATGTTGAGAGTGATTTTATGTTTAAATTAATTTTAATATTTTAAAATATTATTATTTATAAAAAAAAATGATCCCACGTACTCATTGCTAGTTAATATATAATTGTATATAAGTATACGGATAAGACATTGTCAAAAAATTTAATAGTAATTATTGTCCGAAGTCACATATTTTAAATTTACTAATATTAGAATGAGAAATCACAATCGCATTACTTTTTAAGCATAGGGGTGAGTGGTAACTTGTATTCTCGTGTGTATCTACATAAAGTATAATTGGCTTATTATTATTTTATTTTTGTTTCACGAAAAAAAAAAAAATAAACTAACTAATTCAATCAACAAATCAACTTTAACCAATATAACTAAGTTTTTCAAATGTAAAATATAAACCTATAGTAAAAGAAAAAAAATAAGTTTTTTAAAAATTATTCTGAAATTTTCTGTCATTTTATTTTATATGAAAAAATTAAAAACTGAAATATAGCCTAATAATCCAAAAAAAAAAAAAAAATTAGCTTTCACTTAAAATTAATATTTTAATAATGTATATGCAAAATGGATGTCAAATCAAAGATTATGAAAAAAAAAAGGTTTAATTGAATGTCTTTTTCGTAAAAAATAGAATTCTGACGAAAAAATTATAAGACTTTTAAATGTTAAGAAAAAAATAAAAAATAAAAGAAAAAAAAAATATTATAGGTTGTTTTTAACAAACTCCCCTCATTTATAGGAAGCTTCGTCCATCCAACCGTTTATTGATCAATTCGGATTCCCTGTTACAGTAGGTGTTTGATCATTATACGCAATTCACTAGGTGACACATGTTAATTTCTGACATCATATCATACACGTGTCGGTTAGTGAATGAGTGAAACACAAGATGTAACACCAAAGTGTAACAGGTGATTTCATGGGTTTATTAATCCCATTTCTCTTCGGAGAAAAGTGAAAGAAATTATAATTTTATAATAATTCAAAAGAATTGCAAAAACAAAATAATGAGAAAAGACTTTTCGACGATCCTATTTATGTTTAAGGTTGATTACTAGTAAAGTGTGACTTGTTTAAGATGGAGTGGCAGTGTGGCACGGATACAGATGAGAAATCTGGTGGCTCAACTCCTATTCCTTGTCACGGTCATTAACAAGTTGCCCAAAGATATTTATTTGCCAGGTCTTACTAATCTTTTCTCGTAAACTTGTCACTAATTACTGCAGGACAGAATTGTTGTTTCTCTTCAAACTTGATTCCTTCTTTAACTGAAAGAGATCAGACCACTACAAAAATGATATTTTGACAATAATATATTTGTGATGACAAAAGTGACCTTAAATGTGTCTTAAATATTTTTTGCAATAAGTAGCTGTCTCTAAAAGTAGTCTTAAAATGGTTTCAAATAATTTGTAAGGAGATTTGTGACAACAAGTGATTAAAAATAACTTATTATTAGTGATCACTGACCATAATTGTGTTCTCAAATATTGTTGTACGAAAGGTCACTTTTGTTGCAGCAAACTTTATCTTTATATGTCATCTACCTATACATAATGTACAAAAAATGCATTCATACCCATTGAACACATATGTAATGTATTTACCACTTATATGTGTATAATTAATCCCTAAATTTTAGATACATTAGTTTACTTCTTTCATAAAGACTAGTTATACTCCCGCGCGATGCGCGGTATATTATCTTATAAATTTAAATAATAATATATAATTATACCACTTTAAAATAATAATTATTTTATATTATTAATGACAATTGATAATGTAGACTTGTTAAACTTAAAAGTTTAAACCATGATTATGACTTCCGTATATTTTAAGTTTATTAAAGTTACTAAGCTTGTAAAAGATATTAATCCTATATATGTATGTGTGTGTGAATTAATTAGGGACGTCCATAATTTACATATTATTAACTTTCAACCATGGTCTTCTCATACATGAGATCGTTAAACAAAATCAATATTTCCTAAATTATTATTCAAGATATTATTACCTTAAATAATCAACTTTTTTTTTTTTTTTTTCAGAAATCAACTTAATATGGATTATATATTAGAAATAATAATATGTCAAAAAATAATTATAATAAACTATATGGATAGTTTGAATAGATACGCATGACAAAGAAGCTCAAATAAAGAATTGAAGCATAAAAAACCCTCTCGTTCAACCTTAAAAGTTATATGCATTATAATAAAATATAAATGATTCATTAGAATTCCTAACATTGAATATTTTATAATCAATTTCTTTATTTAATAAAGTTATAACTTATTCGGTGTTGCTCAAGCGCATACTATGATGGAATAACAATAGCAATTATCAATAACAAAGAAACAACATCCATAAATTAAGAACACCATCATAATCCTTTTAAACTGTTTAAAAAAATAGTTATTCAAAATCAAATAATTTTTACAGAAAAATACATGCCTGCATTGAAGAAAAAAATTTAGATATCATACTATAGTGAAAAAGCATACCAATTTTTTATCTCTTCATAATTCATAATTTCCATATATATATAAAGTACTACCTCCATCTTCCTTAGATGCAATTTTAGGTTTTGTAAAATGTTTATAAAAGATCTCTTTTAAGTTTTTTCTACCCCATTTATTCCAAAACTACACCTATCACTAACCATAAAAAATTTCTAATTTTCCAAACTACCATAATTAATGGAGATAGATATAATATAGAGGATAAAGGGATAAAATTATAAAATATAGTTGAGGGTTTATTGTTATTTCCCCTATCTCTTAATCTCCTCTTATTCATAGAGAGAAGTGCATATAAAAAAATAGAAGTAGTATTAAATTGAATATTGGAACCATGAAATATTAATACGCTAAGTAAGATGGTTGTAGTAGAAAGAAAGAAAGAAAAAATAATAATAATGCAAGCGTGAATTTTCAATTTCACATACTTGGGTGTTTATAGGCCCATAAATTTAATTCATATTCTAAATATATAAAATAATTTTCCAGAACACGATATGTAATGCCAAATCAATACTATATAGTTACAATTGTTAAGTATAAAGATGTAATGATATAGACCCAAGGCTAAATTCTGCAAGTTTGAACACGTAGTTAATGAATTATCCAAATAAATTAATAAGAAAAATAAATCAAGAAAAATAAAACTTAAAATTGCATTCTAAATTAGTTTAATTAAGGAAAGTAAGATGTAACATTATTTGAAGGAAAAATAATATTTAATTAATGTTTATGGTAGAAATGAAGAATGCATTTAAGATAACTTTTAGGCGGGAAAAGGAGAATTACATAAATACCCCTCATTTAGCTTTTATATATATATAGATGATGACATATTAACTAATGGATAGATTAATATGTGATCAAAGTAAGTAGGAAAGTGAGGCGAATATAATGTACTTTATATCAAATTAATCAATATATATATAGTTGAGGTTATAGGTTCAAACTTCACTCTCCCATCCTTCGCTCAAAAAAATCCCGCTCTCCAGTAATGTGTCAAGATCTAGTCAATTAGCATATCATACACATAATATACACATTATTTACCATATAGAGATCCAATGAAACTTTTACAATATATAAATTAAACAGTTCCATTGTAAGAAGAAAATGTGAGTTGTTACTCTAAATCACCCCATAAGATAGATTCGTTTCATTTATTTGTTTCATCTTGTATTTTATCTTGGTTGTGTTTTATCCACGACACGTGTATTAAATTTGAATGAGGTCATAATTAATATATCGAGTAATAAAGATTATGTAACAGATCATGAAACAATAGAGGATCCGAATTGATGAACCAGAAATGTAACAGACATGTTTGGTTGGGAGTTGGCCCAACCTCTCATCAGTTATGCCAACCCAACCTCATGTTTCTTTGGGCTGGTTTGGCCAAGCCGGGGTATTAGGGTTTGGTCGTGCGACATCAATCACAAATCCAAATACTACTTTAATCATTCTCCCAATTATTAATAACTACCGCTTACACATATCACATCACATTTTACAATTAATAATTAAATATCACACTCCAACCATAACCCCAGCCACCCAACCAAACATCTCCGGCTACTTCCCCAGCCACTAACTCCAGCTACTTCCCCCAACCCAATCACCCCAACCCCAACTAAACATTTTCTTACATTATAATGTTACCTAATGATTTTATGCGATGGGGCTCTCTCTCCGTTTACTTTTTTCAGTTGTCTAACTTTTCATTTAATTTTGAGTTTTTCACTTTCTTATTTATTCAATTCTTTATAATTTTTTAGTTTTCGTTTTATTTTAGAGAACTTAATATGAAGTGACACAATATCGGCAAGCATTCTGTCACGATATCTTTTTTCATGTGTTCCGACCAACCAGTTTGAAGGAAATCGATTTCCCATTAGATCACATTTGTAGTGTAGTCTTAGTCTTGTTTTGTAGGTATAACTTTTAAGGCAACACTTTTCGTCTCTAATTGTTACATCATCATTGCATCGCGTCCACCGTCCACGACTCCACCTGTATACCGATGCAGAAAACAAAATTCCAACACTTCTACCTCTACCATTGACTAAAACTTCTAATTTGGAGGGATGATATGATAGTAGAATTAATGAATTCTTGATTAATTTCATCTTTTCTGGTGGTCAAGATCTTAAATTATTTAATTGACTTATGGAATTTTATATTCTTAAAGAGGCAATTTGAATGATATAACTTCTTGATATTTTATATCTATACCTTTATAAGAGTCTAAAATATTCTAAGTGCACAAATTCTTATGTACACACAAAATTCGTATAATTCGGGATACACGGTGGATTCATAAAGAGATTTAACTATTTATAATGAAAAATATTACTTGTTCTGATCAAATGTATTACTTTTCATCATAATATCTTTCTTTAAAACAAGTAATACATTCAATATACACACTAATACATTTTCCGATAATACATTTCTTCATAACAAGTATTACCTTTCAACATAGCACTAATTTTTTTCCATGAGAAACAATCGACGACCTGAATTGTATCAATCTAACTGGTGTACAAGAGAACTATTCTTCAAAATGAGTCACCTACGTTTCCAGTCTATAACATTCAATACAAAGTCTTAGAAATGTTGTAGTTGAAATTGTCTACTGTATATATAGAATGCGGTGTCCTCTCGAATTCCAAAGAGTAAAGTCTAAGCGTTGTCTTTGAATCTTAAATCTTCTGTTCGTGTCCAACCAAGGTTGACTTTAAGTACCTCTTTGTGTCGGCCTGACTCAGAGTAAAGGGTAGGCAAGACCTGAAGGCCGTTATCACAAACTCTTAGGCCAAGAGATGAGTAAAAGGGTGCTTTCATATGTTGCACTGAAAAAATTGACCAGCGATAGCCAGACTTGACCGACCATGCTTGCATTATAGCTAGTTACTCGACCTTCAGTCACCTCCGTTCTCCCTTTACTCTTCCCTCCTCAGGGAGGAAGATCCAATTTAAGCACTTCTACTCGTACGAGAGGTTGAATTGATGACCGATAACGATCAAGTTGGTATGCCTGTTATTTTCGTAGTATAAAAGTGCTCACACCCTAGCCTGTATTCTCTTCTAGACGTAGGTCCGCTCCTCGTTCACCACAAACATGTCGAAATTCCACAATCGGGGGAATGAATCAGCGCTTCCGGATACGGTAGTGAAAGATCATAAGTATGCCAGAATGTCAGACTAAGATCGGAAGCCTTGGCTCTGTTGAAGAGCTAACACCCCTTCCAGTGTCTCTGGCTATAAAGAGGAACACCCTCAATTAAAGAAAGCAGCCAATTGAGTGAATCAATAAATGCAATGTTCCAAGAGTCTTAGGTGCCAATAATTCCCGACGCCAGTACTTGACTTTTCATAAATAATATCAACGACTCTTGTTTTGATAGTTAGCGAGAAACTATCTACAAGAGCGATCTTGCTATAATAGTCTTTCTTTGGAAGACTTTCTATGGGATTTGCCCCCCTTTGGGCCTTTAAAGCTATTATAGATAGTAAGCACGTTTCGAAGGGATGGCCGTTTGTTGACATGGAAGATCATTATCTGAGGCTCATTTATCGATTAGTTCCAAGATTGTGAGCACAGAAGCTGAATTAGAAATGGTGCCTTGGGCAAGCAACAATTTGGACATCATTGTTTGAATCAAGTTCCTTCATCTTAAGTGATGGAAGAAACTCTTGAGGTTTGGCGAAGCCCTCTGAGTTCAAAGATACCTAAAGCGTAGTCAATTCAGCATTTTCCAAGTCTTGTATGGCTATAACAAAAAAGGAAAATGCCCCTCACTACACAAAAAAAAGGAAAGGGCAGGCTAGCTTCTATGTCTGAAATAGCTTGATTTGCCGTCAGTAAGGCTTCCGAGGTTGTATCACCCGCAGGTAGCTATTACAGTGGTGGCTTTGGTGGAGAATGCGGAGGTTTACCTGGGCCTTTACCACCCTCAACAAGGGCCCCGAAGTGGCTTTTGTCTAAATACATCAGCCAACTAAAGGAATGCTCTCACTAGCTGCCCTATCTTACTTATATAGGTGTAACCAAGACTATCCTAGATTTGGTCAAACTTTCATTTTCTTCGTTCCAACATAGCCTACTCATGACGACGCCTCCCGTTCTTTCCTCTCTCTCTGAACGAAGAATTGGTTGTTTAACAAGCATTCAAGAAAGCATTTTCTCTATCCTTCAAATCAATCCACCACTAAAACCAGTGGAAAGTCAGAGAATATGATGCAAATACTAGCTAGCACAGCTAGATCGACTGCCCAGTTAGCCCTAGTATGGTGGTATAAGCCAGAATAGAATAAAGCAATGCGTACCACACCACGGGAAAAAGAGGGGTTGGACTAGCTGAAATAACTATAGCTTAAGAAAAGAAGTTTGAATGCTCCCTCCCTCCTCTAGCGAAGGAAAGCCTAAGGATCAGGTACTGCAGACATTGAATTGAATCGCTCTATTGTAAACCAATAGCCTTGGAATCTATAAGAATGTGCAGCTTAATTAGCCCGATAGGGTGCCAAATGTGGATAAATCCTTTAATTTAATCAGGACGGGCGCTGAAGAAAGCAATTCCAGAAGAGAACCTTGGAAGGGTGGCATAGTAACTTGCGAGTTAATTTATGCAATGATATCTTGAAATTTTGTAGACTAAATAAATTATTCGTACAATAAATTTATCATACTTGTATATATAATTGGATTGTAAGAATCTTATATATCAAGTGTTTAAGTTCACTAAACACCAAGCAATAATTCAAATCAATGTATATTATCTGTAGTCAGTGAATAAATATGAACAATTTATTTTGACAAGATAGTATCAAATTTGTTGAAATTTATCTTTGACTTTGTGACGAAATTGAAAATGCATATTATGTGTATTAGTTCACACCGGCTAATTTCATCTTACCCAAGTGGGTAGTGCCCAAGTAAGAGATCGTAACACTTGAAAGTGTAGTGATCTACCGGCTAATTTTTTATTTCTTTTTAAATCTCTATACAATGTTCAAGTAGCTTTTTATTTTCTTTTTAAATCTCTATACAATTTTCAAGTCTACTCGGCAATATCCGGTTGGTAGGATAGAATAAGTGGCTTACACCCCTATTTTGCGCTCACACGTGGCCTCATAAATGTGTCAAAATGATGGTGGATGACACATTTGCTAAAAATAAAGCATAAATCGAATAAAATAAAAAGTTAAGAAATGTTTTAAAATAGCCGTTAATCTAGGACACATAAGGTGGATAGAAGTTAACAATTATAAATTGAAAATTTTCACAGAAAAAAATAAAAATACTAAGACAACCACCAAAATAACATTTTACATGGTTTTTATACATGCACCTACCTCTTAACTCCTGACGTATCGTCATATCTAAACATAATCATCGAAAAACAAACAATATTGAAAACTTAATCTGACACAAGATTCAGCTTTGAGACTTATAGTAGGCAGCGTTTGTGTCGCCATTACCCAATTTAGCTGCCGTTCTGACGTTTTCTTCGTATTTGCCGGCCAGGGAATCGAACAGAATTCCGGCTCCAACTCCAACTGCCAAATCAATGGTGTAGTGGCCTCTTGTAGTTAGCAACCGAATGATTTGCAACACATTCAGGGTGTCGAATAAGTACGCTAATCCCCATCTTTCCATTCGTTTCATGTCTAGTGATGCAATCACTGAGGCAGCAACATGTCCTGAGTAGAACAGGAAAAACGAGACGTTGCCAACCGGAAAATCTGCACCCGACCCCAGGAATCCCTGTATTCAGACTATTGGGTCAGACTCATGCTCGAGAAATATCAAAAGTTAGCATCGGACCGATTTCGAATTTCCGTTGAATTTCGAAACAAGATAAGTACATTCTACGATAAACAGGATTGTGCTTCTCCAAATAACTTCCAAGTATGGGAATTATCAAATATACACATCTAAACCTAAAGACATTCGTTTTCAATTACTCTAATTTGTTCTTGACTTGTAGTAGCCTACGTTGGCATTAGTTAGGGTGGACCTGTTTCTGTTCGATTTACAGGAAATTATGTGTAGTCGTGCTGAAAATAATAAAATGTCGATTTCACCCTTGCACTTTTATTTTCCGGATTTTGATTCCTGCTATGCTACCATTATGCAATTTTTCCAACTATTTTTCTTTTAAATATATTTTTCCAATAAAATGTGGCTGTAGTTTAATTTATATATTATAACAACATTGATCGATATAGTGAATCAATATATTAGAAAAATCATGTGCACAAACTGACATAGCTAGGGAGAATAAATTGTACGAACCACTTATCCAACTTGGATTCTCTCAACCAAGTGGCCAAAATTGTGTAATTACATGGAATTCCAAATAGTACAATGTTTCTATCTCATATTATAATATTTATTGAATACATGTGATAAGAAAGATTATACGAAATAGAGGGTATTAAATGCAATAGATATTTGGATATTTTTAAAAAGAGGAAACGGATTAAAAGAAAATTAAAGTTGTGGTGGGTGTAGAGATGGAGTAATTTGGTTATTTAGGCTGAGCAGGGTCATGAGTGATGATTACACATTTCCTTTGTGGGTTGTTAGTGCAAATTAACAAGTGGTACCTGAGGTAATGGGAGCTGTGTTGCATATCCAAGAATACCCCTACATGTGAACATGAAGAGTGCGGAGATGGTGGCTCTCGCCCGCCCCTCAATCACCCACGTCCATACTATATATGCCGTCTGCATCCCCACAAATACCTGCACACTCCACATCTTCTTCAATTAAGGAGGGACTCAGCTCGTCCTTTCGTTCATGGAAAATGTATCCAACTAATTAATTGCGAAAAGACAACTCATAAAGTAGTCAAAATTCAAATTAGATGTCGACATCACAATATTAGACCCACAAAAGGAGGCGCTTTCTTCTCATCCACAAAAACAACTTTGCATGTGCATCCATGGATGTATGTGTGTAAGCATTAAAGTCCAAATCAAAATCACATGTATATTATGGCAACCATGCATACCGTGTTAAGTCCAGCTAGGACCGTATTAAGGGTGGGCCTGGCGGCCAGAAGCCGGTGGAGGGTGGTGGTTGCGACGAAACCTAGATCGAACGGCGGCGACGTCGGTGAGATCATGTTCAGAGTATATTCGACGCCCATGAAAAACAAGAGGGACACGGCGAAGACGCAGGGTAGGGGATGGTTGCGGGGGAGGCCGAAAATGTCTGCCGCCGTCCATTTCAAGAAATGGGCGTTGCGGTAAATGCTGTTTGGGGTTTTCTTGGTCATGTCTGGAGTGGTGGGTGGTGGGTTGGATTTATTACTGCGGAGGCGAGCGGTGGTTCCGTTCATTGGTAGTGGTGGAGATCAGCATTTAAAAGAAGCGTGGTTGGGTTGGGTGAATATATACTCCAGGATTAATGACGGATTGCTCGAGGCAGGGGAGGAGAGAGAGGATTGGTTGGGACTTGGTAGTGGAGTGGAGTGGGGTTCTGTTCATATTTGGAATGGAATGCAAACAGGGGAGGCGTGGCACTATTTCTCATACTATAAATTAATGGTAAATTATACTCCACTACCAAATTTAATTGCTGTCATAATTTGGGCTATGACTGTCCACAACATGGGTGCTGCTCTTCATATTTCAACCCTATTTATATCCCCGTCCAGCTAACATTTTTAATTGGCAACAATTATAGTACAATATAAATATATATATTAATTTTTAAAATCAAAGCACAAAATAATACTTTTTAAAGTAAAAACCAAATATATATGTTACTAAATTCATGTTTGGTAGCATGTATTTACCCGTTGACACCTAAATAGAAATCGACGTCTATCTTTTAATAGTAGCGAAAGAAGATGTTCAATTCATTAATACCGGATCTCGAGCAACCTGCCTACAAGTTCTCCATAACACTATGATCTACACCATTCTTGTCACTCGATTCGATCAATACCACCATACCATCCATCGATTTCACATACCTTGAACTCTCTGAAGAGTTTAGTATATTCTGTATATTACCGAGAGAGATAACTTATAAGAATAAGGAATCTCAATTATTGCCATAAGTCACATGCTATCATATTAGCTACAATCTTTTATGCATACTAATCAATCAAGAATATTTGATTGGTCAAATATCAAATATTCTACATTTATAAGATATGTATGATATTTTGCATTATCTCCCACTCATACATATCTGATCCAATCTACTCGAATCATGTACATGCAATTCTCATCCCCCTATCCCTTCTTTCATACAGAGAACAAGGTGGGGACCAAGTGAGAACAAAATGGAACAAAGTGACAAGCGTTATACTAAGTTATCACCCAACTAATATAATTCATCAACTAAGGAAACTCACTAAGTCCCCAAACTATGTTACCGTACCAGATCAAACATCTTTGACCCCTCTATATACATAGAGCATGTTTGACCCTCAATATTTGCGTTTATGTTCATAACTATGTCAAAACCTATTTCGACTTAGTCAGCCGGCCTATGAGCCACAGTATGCAGGTGCATTACCAACTTAGTTTTTTCTTGGCCTCTAATGCCAATGTGCTTGGACTTGACAGATTTCATAGTCATGTTCCCACAGACCATATCAATCATGACCACTGGACACATGCTAAAGAAGCGTCATCAATCTTACACTTCATGATAAGTCCAAAGTCCCAAAGGGCACAAATAAATACTATAACAGTTCACACAGTTCTAAAGCAGGGATATATTCAGTTACTATTATTACAAAGGCCGTTGTTAAGCACATGTAGTATAAATACATGTTATGATGGAGCTCCCACTTAATTTCGGGCATGTCACGCTCTAAAACATCATATAAGTCATAGTCTACTATGTTGGTCCCAAGTGATAGAGGTTTAAGAGGATTGAATAAACTCTAACTATCGATTTTTCTTTATAAATACTTTCAGCAAGGATATGTTGCTTGCTGTAACAAACCGGTTATTACATATTACGTCAAAGTTGAAGCAGTAAGTAATCTTGAAGAAGTAAGCTTATAGAAGAATGTACTTAGGTTATTTATAGTAGGCAATGCTCAATTAGAGTTTTGTGCAGCGGCATACGCAAATATGTTTTCTTAAAAGCAATGCAGTAAGTAATATAATATGCCAACAAAAGTTATAAAAACAGTAAGAATGTTGACACAAGTTTATAGTGGTTCGAAGTTGGGGGTTATCCTTCTATGTCCACTCTTCCCTCTCACAAGGAGAATTCACTAAGTTGTTCACACGGTATAATCTTAGCTATGTTGGTGTCTAAGTGCAACTTAGCACCTTACAGTAATCTTTGTCTATCCTCGGAAAGTTACCCCTCTACGTTACACACGTTCCTCATAATACCTAGTCTACTTTGAATCCCGATTCATATGAAGACTCCTCGTTATAATCGCTCGTTCGAGTAGGTTTATGAAGGTTTTTCTTCAACTTCCGGTAGCTACCTCTGAACCTGAATATCAATTGAGATGTGGCAAGCTTCCTTGAATGAGAAGGATTAAGACTGAGACAACACTTTTCTTAAGCCTAGCTAGATAGACTTAAGACGTTGCTACAACTTTGAATCTTCACTCAGAATGAATGCTTGTTGTGTGCTTGTTATCTTGTTTTTTTTGTCACTGAGCACTTATACTTAGAAAGATCTTTTGTGATGAGTGCTTAGAAGCTTTGATTTTGAAAGCTCAAAGTAGTTGATTTTTAGTAGTATTCTCAGTTTCAGTAAATTCAGTAGGTTTTGCTCGTTATCCATCTCCTTTTATTTATAGCATTTGGGGTCCCTCCTCGTTGAAGAGTGAGATGTACTCCAATTGAAACTTAGTTCACTTCATACGGATTTCTAGTCGTTGTTGTTCTTTTGCAGAAAGTGGTTCAGAGTAGATGCGGCTTCATGCCAATGATGCAGTATTGCTTTTCCTTTTGTCGGTCCACCTGCTTTCAAGCAATTGAATAGTCAGTACAAGATTAGTTTCTTGTCTCAACTAGATATATTTTTTAATCTTTGAATATCTGATATTGACTTGACTTTATCACTGCTGAAATGGTTGTTACATGCTTGTTGTAGGATCTTGATTTAGCAGTATGATGGATCTTCCTTACAACCGACATTGCTTTATGTTGCGAAAGCATAAGCTTCCTTGTTGCATGCTCTTTGTAGCCTCTATTCCTTACTTCTTGATGCAGACTCCTTGGTGCATATGTCCTCGATAGTCTTGTTGTATGCTTGATGTGGCATTTGCCTAAGTAGAGCTAGCTCTATCTATTACAAAAATTATAGAGTATGTGGGGGCACTAGGTCCTACTTTACATCATGATTTTCATCATCAAAACTACATATATACATTAGTTTCATAATAATTTCCTCTTTTTTTATGATGTCAAAACTCTAAGAAAACAAAACTTAAAGTCATGAGGCAGCAAACTATTAGTCCAAAATAGTTAATCATCAATAGGAAGTCATAGCCACATATAATGCAAGATCACGAGACGTAATCATTTGATAGTAAATGATAATTGTTTCATTAGATATTCTATCATCTATTATAGTTACAATATGCTCATGCCAAACAAAAAATATCTTACATCAAATAATACAAAAGATAAGAGGGATGTAAAATTTACGTAGCAGGAATTCATTTTCTTTGTTTTTCCTGCATTGACGATGTTTGAATTGATGTTTGGTGTCCCTTTTGCTTCTTTGTCTTACTATTTCTTCATCTTTAAGATCCCTACTCCTTCTGGGTCTATCAGGGTCATTCCCAGTGCACCTCCACCATTCTAACAAAGTGGCTATACTCGTACTGCACATTTGGAGTTAGATCTTCCAACAACAACCTCCTCTAAGTTCAATCTGAAATGGAAGTCTTCAAACACGTAATTGGTCTGAGTAAGCTCACATTCAATGTTTATTCACCTTAAACTTTATTTTATACTCCTTCATCCAGTAGCTACTCAAATTGTCTGAGAATTTCTGCCATCCTCTAGTTATCAATCTCCATCCTTGATGGATTTCTTCTATATGGAATCTGAGAGGCTCATTGATTACTCTAGTCTTTTAGGAAATTCTCATACTTCATTAGGATCGAGAGATTTGGAGGGGTTTCATCAATTCTTGGGGGGGGAGGCTGTGTATGTTGAGGAACATCAGGAGGAACTATTCTAGTAGCTAGGTAGATCTCATGCTGATTGCATTGAATTTTTCAAGTACACTCTTAATTCGTGCCTAAGAATCTGTCATGGATCTATGAAACTCTTGTTGTTCATGAGTTTCTATTCTTGTAGCCTTTGTTTGGTCTCCTACTCCTATCTCATTTGCTCAGCAATAAAAGCCTCCTGCTTTCCTTTCTGCTGGCACTTAGCATGCCTTCTGTAATCTTTTCTTCCCCTTTTTTGGCATCATGAATATTGATCTCAGTGTATACTTTACACATTGTTTTAATATCGGTTAATATCGATCTGTCCACTTCTCTTTCTCTATTCAATTGGGAGATTTATTCCGGTAAGGACAAAAGTCCTTTTGTTTGCTCTTTCAGCTTGTCTTCCACACCAGATACAATACCGTCGACTTGTCCATTCATAAAATCAAAATATTTGGTGACAAGGTCTTGCATATAGGTTCTATCAACTTGTGTTGCATTCACAATCTGATTATTCAAGTTGTTCATGCTCGTCAGAATTAAAGTTACAACTTAACAAAGCGATCCAAGAGCAATAAGGATCCTGGAAGCATTGTTGCTCATTGTAGTAATAACTGATGTACTGATACCTGGGTACCTGATATAGCATGTTAAAATCTTTCAAAGACTTCTTGCATTGCAACATTCATTTGCAGATTTAGCTCCATCTAGGATTGTCTAATTTCCATGATGGTTTCAATGTCTCTCTCAAGAGACTTCTCTTCTCGTCTATTCGGTCTTTTGACTGCAACCTGAGCTTCGACAGAAAGAGTCCTTAGCTTCTGTGACTGAAGTCTTCAGGGGAACTAGCTTGATTTCTCTAGCTGACTTCAATTTCTTCTTCTAGATTCTCTTCAATTGGAGTTGCTAGAGATGGAACTTGGTGCTCTTCAACTCCTGCAACTTCCTGTTCTTCAGCACCAATATTTTCTTGTTCTTCACGACGTTGTTCAGTTGCCACACCTTTAGCAGTGACCTCCTCATGTTGCTGCATCTCTTTAACTATTTGCTTTTCCCTTCAACTGGTCCATAAGTTGTTCAATAGACTGATATGGTTGCTCAGTGTCTACTACAAAACTGTATTTGTCTTGAGCTATCGTTTCATGTTGTACCTGCTTCAGTACAAATAACATCAGCTTGCTTCATCGACAAACTTGCTTGTTTTTCTATGGCTTGGGCTGCTGCTTCACTTGCTGAGCCTGCTCCAATACTGTTAGCATCAGCCTGCTCCTTAGCCATCCTTTCTTGTTCTTTAATGAACGTTAAAATATTCGCTTATCTCATACATTTAATGTCCATATTTTTGTTTTAATTGCAAACATTTATCATGTTTACATATAATTTCATGTTTTATTACATTATCAGGTTAATTTCCTTTTTGATATGATTTAATGCACTTTCAGGTGTTTTTGAGTTGTATTTTAAAGGTTAGGAAAATCTGGGAGTTCAAGAAGGTTAGGAAAATCTAAGGCCCAAACAGGCCACTATCGGGCCCGAGTTAAGCCTGACTTGAATTTCGTTAAGTCCCAAAAAAAATGGGTTGAAACGCCTCAAAACGGTGAAGAACAAAAGAGGAGATCAAATGCACGCACTTCCCCATTCCGGAATGTAAAATAAGGCCCAAATAGGCCCACAACGGACTCCATCAAAGCCTAACTCAAAGATCCTTGAGTCGAGAACAAAAGTCGTGAGGAGTGGTACCGAGCATATGAGAGAAAATAGTCTAAAATGGTGACTGAAGAAAACAACGTGAGATGGGAACACGTTGCACACCCAACGAGTGTGCAACGAGTGACAAACAGCACCGCCGAAGCCAATCCCAGCGTCAGCCGGTCCGGCAGTCAATCCAGTCAATTCCAGCGTCCTCCGGTACCAGCCCATACTGGCCGATAGCCGGTCTGGCACTAGGGCGGTTTGGCCCATTCAAGTGTGTTTCCTTCGTATTTTAGAAATTTCCTTGTCCGAACTCCAATTCAAGCGATTTAAGATTCCGAAAAATGGCTAGACGAAGATCTACAATTTTTATGTTCGAACCAAGAGCTGATTCTATACAGAGTTTTCAGAGATTTCACTAGAAGGCCTAGTCGAGCACATATAAGGGGCTCGCCTCAACAAACTTATGACCCCTTGCATTCTTATTAGTAATTTTACTTTATGACCTTACTAAAAGAGTTCCTAGGCAGTTTCTAGTCTTTTGGCACTTGGTGAGGGTTGGGAGTCTATAAATACCACCTCCCTCACCCATTTCATAACTTTTACTTCATTTTTCACTTTCTAAACTTCTCTTAGAAGATTTTTAACATTTCGTGGAAAATTATAAGAAAACTCTAAGGGGGTGACAACCTTGACGATTCACCGAAGATTTTTTGATTATTATCATCACTAAGCATTTCTTATCCATTTCTCTCTCCATTTTTATTTATTTGTGATTATAGCTCAATGATGTTAGTTGTTGGGATTTTTATGATAAATTGTGAGTAGTTCTTATTTTTTCCTAAAGCAAAGAAGTATCCCGAGCTTTAGGGTCGATGTTTAATTGTTGATTGTTGATTTGATATGGGTTTGGTAACCTAGGGTTAGAGTTTGGTTAATTTGTAGTGATTTTTCAATCAAAATCAAGACTAAGTTCACAGGCTTGCATTAGTTGCTAAGCTTTGGGTGGCTCAGAATTATTTTGATTGGTTGTGCAATTAGTAGATTATAGTCAGCTTCCTAGGCTAGGGATTGCTACCCTTCGAGGATTGCCAACTAGATCTTAATTGAGTTAGGCATTAATTAGTAATCGTTAGAATGGTCGGATGGGGAATCACTTTTGGAAAATTAGATTAATTGAGACCCAATTGGTAGAAGGGAGACCAATGAAGGAGAAGCTCTACCGAGAGGGGAAGTAGAGTCTAGGGGTGTCGGTTGGGACACACAAAATTAAGTTTAGACGCGTGTATAAGTACACTCCTACGCTGGTCTTTAGCGTAGGAGAAGTCGGACTATCTCCTTCTAGTCTCACGTAACCCGAATCCTGGTGCCTGAGGTTGAATTAGGATTGTTTATCCATGTAGGTAGTCTATATAGAACCCTGTTTACTCACCAATCCTAGGGGAATACGACACATCAACCATATTCTAGAAATATTGCCTAATTGGGACGCTAGGATAGCATTTCAACCGAGTTAAACTTTTCTTCATCTTGACAATTGTTATTCA
Organism: Ajuga chamaepitys; assembly: GCA_958295605.1. Lineage (NCBI taxonomy): Eukaryota > Viridiplantae > Streptophyta > Magnoliopsida > Lamiales > Lamiaceae > Ajuga > Ajuga chamaepitys. The sequence continues at coordinate 20,724,906 of OY282501.1, forward strand.
AAGATTGGCCTTAAACACTCGGGTGACATTTTCCATCATTTACCTACTTTATAATTTATTGTGGTTTTTACTCTTAATCAATCTTCAAATTCCAATCAGCTAAACTTATAGAACCATGACTCGTATAATTCACACGGAAGTACTCTCTGTGGATCGATTTATTACTACCTATGTCTTTTCCCATGCGCTTGCGCGATAGGAAAACCCTTTTCTTAATTTAATCATTTTGATGGGGGTTTTTAAGACAAGTTCATGGTGCCGTTGCCGGGAAGGATTATTTCCCCGTGTAACTAGCCAGATCATATATTTCGTGTGATTTAGCATTTTATTTTGATGATATTTATTTTCTATGTTTTTTTGATGAAGTATTCTACCATTAACTCAACATGTACATGTCCTATTTATGTCCCCATGGATAGAATATTAGAGGAATTTGCTTATCAATGAAAGATTGAGAGAGCCCGGAGGTTTTTTCCAGCCACTTACATAAGAAATGAGGGAGAAGATGTGGGTACGTGTGATAGACTACCCAAGGTCTTTGACGGATACCATCAAAATGAATTATCTTTGCCTACTTGTCATGTTCAAGATGAAGAGGTGTCAGTTGTATGGAGGAGGCCACGATCTCTCCAATTTTCCAAGGGAAGAGCTTTTCAAGAGAATGTTTTATGCCTTGACATCATCACGTCATCCCGATGAATGTCACGAATACGGTGCTACCGATGAAGATTGGGATAGAGCAACTGATATATTCATTAAAGAGCTCCAATATTCCTTTGCAATTTCCGAAGGAGCAAACGCCCTCCCTCCCACACCTCACCAAGAGAAATGTTTTATGGATAGTATGTGTGAAGAGGAGGTGGAAGAAGCGACCACGAAAGTTAATCTCATCCCAAATATGATAGCTTTAGCTCAAATGAATAAGTTTAGTGGAGAAGAGGGTGAAGACGCTTATGAGCACCTTCTTGAGCATTAAATATCATGGGGTGCATCAATGTTGAGAAGGAGCAGTTGGACGGTCTTGTAATTCAATTGTTTCCTTTCTCCTTGGATGGTTAAGCAAGGCGATGGTTCAAAGATGAGCTTCCTCATATTTACACTACTTGGAATGAATTTGCAAGTTAGTTCCTCCATAAGTATCCTCCGTTATGCAAAGATGGATCATTCTTAGCCAAGGAAGAATTGGAAGAGGAAACAGTAGAAGCTCTATAAAAGGGCAAGTTGGATGAAATCTTCGACTACATGGAATACGATGAGCCTATGAGTGAAGAAATGAGGGAAGACATAAAGTTCACCTTCATTCTCGGTTGGGATTAAAACCTAAATGTGGAACTTAGAGAGATGTGGAAGGAACCCTACGAAGAAGAATATGAGCTCGTCGAGAAAGATCTCCAATCTCCCACTGAAATATCCGATGAAGCCGAGGACTATACATCTATCTCCCACCAAGAACAATTATCTCACCAACATGAGTATGACTCAAGTAGAAGCGGAATTGAGGGTGCACCCATCAATTCGGTTGCGGTATCAAAAAACATCGAAAGATCCACTATGTGCCGTACTTTGAATCCCCTCACCTCTGATGCTCATATCGAGCATATTGGGATTACTTGTGTTGATAAGAGTGCTGAGAATCCTTTAGGGAATGGAAATTCGATTGAGGAGTTGTCTCATTTTTCAAGCCATTCAAAGCCTATTTTTAAACTATTTCATCCGACAACAAACCAAGAATTATTTTTTTATGAAAACCCTCTTTTCGAGAATATAAATGTCATTTGTTGGAATGAAATACTTGGAGATGAGATGAGATTGAGGATGGAGGTGAGATAGGATTTAAGCTTGAATCGAAATGTGCATCTGAGGTTACATTTGAGGACAAGTTTGAAATAAGTAAACACATGGATGTGGTTAGTTTAGGGTTGAATCATGTAGAATATAATCCAAGCCCCCTTGTTTGTGTATTGAACCTTAGGGATTAAAACGGATGAGATGGATATATTTGAAGATTCTAGAACCCCTTGCTTGGATGACCACCCTCTTGGGAAATGATTAAGGTTGAAACTTCCTTGTCTCTTGTCACTTGGAATGAGTCCCATTTCACCCACTTAAAGATTCAAGTTTGTGGGAGACCACCCCCATTTGAGAGGGACAATTTTTTTTGAAAATGTGTAATCCCTAAACTTAACAACCTAGCTTTGGGTCATTTGAATCACATTCCCACTTCTTCATATTTACCTCAAGATGTCAAGAGAGAATCTTTAAACAATGCCAAGCATGATTTTGTTAGGACATAAATTTTTTTCTCGCCAACTAAGTTGGCTTTCTCTCGAAGGGAATTGGTATAAGAAAATTTATTATGTTGAGTCGAATGAAGTGTTTGCTTTTTTTTTTTTTTATAGTAAAATTCTTATATTTTAGGACCAAAATTCATTGGAATGAGTTATGGGAGAAAGAACAAGGTTATTAGGGGTAAAAACGAGCAAGAAAAGAGGTGAAACGGTGAAAAGAGTGGAATGCAACATCAAATCCTAGCCTGAGACATCTTCCATGTGTTGCTCATATCTTGAGATATACAAGTCCAAATTAGGTGAAATAGGTGGTGTTGGAAAGATAATTTAAAGGGCTACAAATTTTCCAGAAATAGTTAAATCCCAGTTCGGACCATAAGACCTCTAAATATGGCTTTTAAGTTGGACAACTAGTGTAGTTTCGGCCCATTACTTGACCCACAAGTCAATTACTTGGTCCCTAAGTCCATAAACTTTTTTTGAGCTAGATTTTACTATCCCACATTAGATTATTTATCCTAGTTATGTACTCCTATAAATACCCTAAGACTCTAAGCATCAATTCATCATCTCATATCATAAGAATCGTCTTCGAGGCTTGGATCGAAGAGCATGAAATGCAAAGCAAAGAAGATCGAGGTTGAAGACTCTGGGTTTAGTCATTTTTATTCGTTTTTAACTTCTTCTTATGTTTGCCTATGAACATATGTTTCATTTTATGGATATGAGTAGCTAAACACGTTTGTGTCTAAGGATAGAAAGTAGGTTGCGATTGACTATGTTTTGATTTATTTTATTCTAGACTCCGTTCTTAATGTATATCTTATGTACTGGTTCTTATTTTATGAGTTATGAAATTTGATCACTTGTTTAATTCTACTTGCTTAATAACTTGACGCCCTAGAGGGGAGGCTTGTCAATAGGCACACAAGACATAACATAGGTATCAATAGTCATCCGAGAGGAGTGATATACTTGTGTAGACATTGGTTTTTGGAGCCCTTTAGAGTTATGTATGTGATAGTTAGCCCGAGAGGGTAATTATTCGTATATAATCAACACGTTAGCATTTTCCCAGAGGAGGTTTAACTAGAGTAGTGTCGTCTAATAAACAATAGAAATTGGTTTACCAGTCTAGAATAATAAGATAATAAAAAATAGGAGATTGTAATTAAAATCGAAACCGTAGAATACATTCTTCTATTTGATTTATTCATTCGTGACTTCTTGTTGCTTCTTTCAGAGTTGTACATATTATATTTACTTCCTTTATTGTTTTAGGCACTTTAGTTTATTAAACAACCACTTTAATTTAAGAGTCTAGATTGGATTGGCCTATTATAACCTGATTATTTAAATTGAACATAGGACACGATGTTTGTGGGATTGAGCTTGTTCACTGCTAGCTACAGTAGCATTGTACACTTGCTGTATACTAGGTTATAAATTAGTGTTGTCAAGTTTTTTGGCATCATTGTCGGGGACTGGTAACTTTGTTTAATTTCTATCTTGATAAATAGTTTAGCGTTAGCCTAGACTTTTATTTTTCTTTTTATATATTTATATTTATCTATAAAATAATTTATGTTTTGTTTTCCTTTTATCATTAATTCACATTTTTGGAGCTAAAAATTATTTTATTTTGCGAGATCATTGGAATAATCTATTGCTTCCCCATATTATCAATGGTCTTCAAAAATACTAATGGAAGACATGAATTATACATGGGGTAGATATGTCTACAAATCTTGGGATAATCAGAAATTAAGGCCTGAATAGCATTCTCATGGTAGCATAAGAGATTTTATTCAACCACCTTTGACTGATTACGGTAATAAAGTTGAGGTTGAGGCCGAATGGTAGGTTACTCATAGTCAAAATATGATGGAACTGCGACCTCAAACAGAAGATTTGAAAGATTTCAAGGATATGATGATGCAAATGGCTCAAATACTAATTAAGATGCTTGCAGACCTACAGAAAGGGAAACTTCGAACTGGAGTTGACATAGAGGAGCACAAACTGATTATTGACAAGCTAGAAATGTAGAGTTCTTTGAGGAGAAGGTGTGTGAGGAAGTTGAGGAGGAAATACAAGAAGAAATTCACATGAAATATCTTCAAGAACAAGTGTCCATTGCTCCACATGAGTTGACAGACGATATTGGCGAAGGCCTATGTGAGGAGATTCCACTAGAAGACAACAACGATGGTAGAACTAATTATAAGCAAGTACACTTCATTATATTGATTTAGGGAGTTTAATTTCTTTAATCCTTTTACTGAGTCAAATTATGATTATTTATCTAACTGGTATGCAAGTTTTGAATCTTCTTTTCTTTTTAATTTTAGAAGACTTATATCGCAATTAGGCAGGGAACTCATATTCTTTATTAAACATAATGCCCATAAAATTGCCAATGATCTTTCTTGCCATGTTTTCATAAAAGATCCGCATGTGCTCTTAGAGCAAACAAAAGCATGGCAAGAAAAAACTTTCTTTTTAGATCATGGATACCAATAAAGACGTCTGGATGAAGACATAAAACTTAGCGCTTATTGGGATGAACCCCGACATTTTATTTTTCTTATGTTTTTAGGATACTAACATGATGTGAAGGAAATGCACTTAAGCGAGTCACAAGGCGTGTTAATAAGAAATTTTAGGACAAGAGGGTGAGGTTTAACCAGGATTATGCACAAAACCTGGTCGAGTGATGAAAAGAGAAGATTAAAAAACACACCAAAATTTTCAGGTTTATGTTCCAATTTCATATTTCGGTGAGTGCCACCAAGGCGTACCACTTATTTCCCACAAACCTTGGTCTTCGACCAAGTTTGAGAGAAGGGGTGGAGTGGGACATCTTGGCAGCTATGTTTTTTTTTCAAGAACTCGGATGATTGTAGTTAACTTGCATCATGTTGGTTTATTGCATTTAGTGTTTATTTGAGTTTTATTGAGTCAGTTGAGTCTAAAACTAAGATTTATTTTGTCTTGATGAACAAATAGCTAAAAATGGTTGATTGGCGATAATGTATCAATGAGGAGGTGAATTTAAAAGATTGTTATGACATGTAGATGAGCATGATCGACATATTTTATATGAAACTGAGCATGTGTAGAATGATGATCACATTAGCCGTGAGGTTTTGAGCTTTTGATTGAACTCCCATTTTTGGAGTTATATGTATTATTTTTCTTTCGGTGTGATTTGTTGGTCATCATGTAAGTGTGTCTATAGAACTTGCCTTGTGTCTGCTTATATATCGTCAAGTTTACATTGTGGACCTAGAAAGTGATTTTAGGTATTTCTTCTTTTAGCCTATTTTTTAACAAAAGTATGATCTTTTTACGAAGTTTTATAAAAATAATCCCTAGTCAGCCACTTTGAGCCTTTAAGATTTGCTTTTTATAGCCATAAATTACAAGCTTTCATCCGTTCCATTTTTATCCTTTTCCCTGTAACTTGGATTAGTTGAGTGTGAGAGAGGTGGAATGGAAGATAGAGTTGAGAGAAAAGCATAATGTTTTGACTGGAATGGACAGTTGAGATGGTTTGGTGGAAAGAATGAATTGTGATGGGCAAAAGATTAAAAAATTGACCCTAATGTTATTTTCGTTTTTATTGAAAGAAAAAAAAATAAAATAAAATCGAAAAAAATCAGAAACAAGAAAGTTTTGTTTATTATGTTATTTTCAATTTATGTTGTTTAGGAAGGGGTTAAATAGAAAAGTTCTTAATATGCCTAAGTGTTTGAAAAAAGATGAGTAGTCCCTAAGCGGAATTAAATTATTAGTGGCATTAAGAGTAATTGGTTGATGTGAAACTTTGATTGTTTATATGGGGTGTAGAAGCCATATTTGTTGTTTGCTTAGATTTGAAAAGTACGAGAAAAAGTGAACATCAATTGAGGGGTAGTTGAGAGTAGCTACCTCGATTAATAAAAAAATAGTCACTTTTATCCATATTTATCTCACCTTACCTTAAGCTTACATTACAAAAAAAAAAAAAAAAATACTAAGACATTCCTGATTCTTTGTTCACATGTGTCAAGTATGAAGCATATTGGTCACGTATCGTGGGACGTGCCAAATTAAATTTGTATATATAGATGAATATATACACTTAACCTTATCCTACAACTCTAACTAGTAGAGTGACAAGTAAGGGTCGATCCCACGAGGAACGGTCGAACAATTTTGCTTTATGTATTAAACTGTTATGATCAAGCAATATAATGTAAGTAAGCTAGAAAAACAATAAAGAAGTGGGGGGATTTTAATGAAATCACAACTAACACCTAAATTTCTATTAAGCAACTTAAATAAGAATTACTCTAAAAATGCTTAGCAATTTAACAATTCAAATAAACAAAGATAAATATAATGATTTTTTTGATTTTTGGTTTTCAAGTAATAAAACGATTCACCTTTGATCTTGTTTCCCCTTGATCCTAGAAGATTTATGCAACTATTGTTAATACCTAATTAGCTAGCCTTAGAACTCCTACTCCAAGATTAATAACAAGCTCTATCAATCTTGTTGTCTCTTAAATATAATTAATCAAAACAAGCTCTTCCATAAATCCTACGCAACTTATCAATTCCTAAAACAAGCTCTCTAAGAATCAATAGTCGAGTGCATTAAGAATTAAGACAACGGAGTAGATTTGACATAAAACTCGTAAGCTCGATTTTAGTGGTCGAACTCTATGTTATCCCCAATAAAATAAATCTATTGTTTGCTACACGGGAATCGGAAATCCTACAATTACGGATAGTAATTTTCAATTCTAGCAACACACTAAAAATATCCAAATGGGTGATCAAACCACAATTCAATTTATAAGGGTGAATCAACAATCCCAAATAACATAGAACATTGCAAAAACATAATCCAATCGGTAATATTAACTGCTATAATCACATAAGTGTCTTAGACTCAATGTTCCACATTGATCAAGAGTGAATTCTAGGGTGTTAGCCACCCATTACACCTAATACAATCAACAAATAAAAATAAATACAATAAGACATGGTAAAATTGTAGAATAAACCAATATCTTGGGTTGAGGAATGAAAGGGCTCAATCTTCTTCCCAATGTAGTGCTTGAGGATGATGGAGGCTGGAAAAATGTGTTATTGGATGTCCAAAAGATAGGTTGATTCTGAAAGGGAGGATATATATATAGGAGAAGAGTTGTTAATTCAGTTTAAGGTAAAATCGCATTCAGAATTTTAAAACAGGGTAAAGGATCTCGGCCGAGATGCAAGTGTGTCTCGGCCGAGACATGAAAAAGGGGTTTTTCAGCTTGTGAATCGAGGACTGAATTCGGCCGAGATGTAAATGTGTCTCGACCAAGACGTGAGAAAGAGGATTTTAGGGCTTTTTAGGGTTTAGATTATCTCAGTCGAGAAGCAATGCCTGTCTCGGCTGAGATCTTCAACTTCTCAAAACTTTAGGTTTCCTTGGGAAGTCATCTCGGCCGAGATTTGCATCATGTCTCAGCCGAGATCATCATTTAGCTCTGTCCTTTGTTACCTCGATCGATCCACCAACTCCGTTATCGTTTGATGCTCTTTTTTAGATCCATTTGCACCTTTTTTAACACAAAAATGAACCCAACGCATTATTATGTCCAATGAGAATAATATGCACGAAGTACACGTGAAATTGCACAAAAACAACACTAAAATGACACTTAAAGCGTCCTAAAGTGTGTGCACGAACACGTGTACCAAATGTTATGATCAGCTCAACCTCATACACAAACAACACACAACTGAATTGAATGAAACACAACCAAGAAATCGGCCACTAACAACCGAACCAAGAACAGGAAAGAAAAATGATGAACACAGGGCTTTTACGTGGTTCGATCAATGTGATCTACATCCACAGAGGTTCTATACACCTCAATTCACTCCACTAATCAACCAATTACAAGAATTATCCAGAAAACTAGAGAACCCCAAATCACAGCTTGATTTGAGCAGAAAACCCTAGCGTTCTAATTCTCTTGATTGAGTAATGTTTACAGAGGGAAAATTATGTCTATGAGCTCGCAACTACAAGTGTTTACAATGTATATAAATGCTGGAGCTCGAATCAGGGAGTTGAGGAAGTTGTAACCAATTTTGACTTAAGATATTCAAAACTGCTGCAGCGGGCTTTCACAACGGTTTCTCATGCAACAGACTAAAACCGTTGCGAATGGCAGTTATAACTAACCCAGGCCCGGTTCTCCTTTTAACCTCTTTTCTGAATCTGGTTAAAACCTGGTTCTCCGACCCAGTTCCTTGCATTCCAAACCCAGTTATGGAATCCTCAAAACCTCTATTTCATACCACAAACACTTGATGATATTGAACTAATATCTACACCAAATCCCCCCAAACTTGAACTTTTGTTTGTCCCAAACAAATAAAGAAAAAGAAGAAAGAACACGTGTTTAGGATAGATTTAAGTGGCAATCGATTTTAGATTTTTTCCTTAAAAACAAGGCAAACATGAAAGTAATGAGCATGTGTGATAGGCAAAATCCACTACTTTCTACACTTTGACATTCTCGACTTGAGATCCTCATCGAGTAAGTGTATCTCTCAACTCTCGAGTGTATTAAATGGGACGTGTATACGCTCGCATCCAAGTGCATGAAATGCCTACCATAGGCTTGCCAATCATCTAAACTCAAAAATATACTTGACATGTGTGGCAAAGAATCAAATAGGTCTTTAATGGGTTGTAATGTTGGCTTGGGGTAAGGTGGGATGATTTTAGGTAAGAGTGACTATAAAAATGGACTAAACGAGTGGGCCCTACCCGTCTATCCTTCAAACAACAATCGCTCTACCTCACTCATTCACTTCCAATTCAAATCGGCTCTAAGACTCGACTTCTTCACCTTATTTCATCCTACATCTCCCATGTTTATCAATTCTCACATGAGATGTGTTCCTTAAAAACTTTTTCAACCTTGAGAATGATAATCACAAGATGTTGTGCTTTTCACCGACCTCTTCAATTTTAACACTAAAAAGTATATACAATGAACTCTTTCTTTTATTTTCTAATTTTTCGATTTTTTTTTGAATCAAAATAACAGTGGAGAGGCTCGTGTTCTTAATTCTTACCTATTTTATGTGTTTCCCTTTGACTCTTCGATAATTTCCACTAGTCCACCTAATTTGATCCCAATCTCCCAACCCAACTACCTTCCAACCGCCTCCCTCATACTCTTATAGTCCATTTGGTTTCAAAGGCTAAATGAAAGGGGATTGACTTGTAAAGTTGGCTATCAAACAAAAAAGTGTTAAGCTCAAGGGGCTTAACTAGATTCAATGTCAAATTTGGTCAAAAGGGAATATTTTCAAGCTTTTGAAATAGGTTTTGATAAAGAATTGTCTAATATCATTTTCAAAGCCACAACATGTATCGACTTATTCAAAAGTAGAGAATTAGGGCAAGTTCTAGAGGAAAATGCATGCATTCAATAAATTTCACACCGAAAGAAGAATTTGAAGTACTCCAAAGATAGGAGTATCCATTTAGGCTCAAAAACTCACTTTGGCAAAATTTTTATCACAAATCTTGAATGCAAGCTCGATTTTGTTTCAAAAGACTACCATGCTCTATCATGTGCTATTTTCACAAATTTTTTGTTCAAAAATTTTCATCATTAACCAATTCCACAATTCTCATTCCTACACGGTTCAATCATTTTTTTCTCGAGCGGCCAACTTGTACGCCTACCACCCCCTCCCCAAAATTGGTTTGAAACCAAGTTTGTGGAAAAGAGGAGTACGAGTTGGTGCTCGTCGAATTTAACCAATTATTAAGCGTTTTATCCCAAGCCAATAACTAACTAACTATTTTAACAAAAATCTACTCCTAAAATGTGCAAGGTATAAAAATGTAATAAAAACAATATCAACATAACCAAAACAAACAAAAGATAGCAATTGGCTCACAGGCCAAGTAACGTCATCAACAAAATCAAAACAAAGGAATCCACCAAATCACAGTAATCAACAGAATTTGGCACACAGGCCATCAGAATAATCTATCTAAATGTAAGTTCAGAATATCAAATGGCTCACAGGCCAATAATACAATCCAAAATAGCCAATAAGCATGAGGAATAAAAAAAGAGGCATGAGGGGGGTTCAAGAATTCGAGCGGCCAAGAGTGTCTTACCCCTTATTCTCTTCCAACCTTAGTTTTCAACTAAGTTTGTGAAGAAACGGGCAAGGCATTCTCGGTGCTCTATTTACAGCGACTTGGAAGGCCTGGCGTCTCGAGGGCTCGAGCCAGTAAAACATCCTTAGATGCTTTTGAACAAGGCTAGTAACTTGTTCTGACACTCTTGGATTTCCTTTATTTCCTCCCCCATTTTATGGACATCTCCCCTAATTGCACTAATATCAGCCTTGATGTCCTGCATACCCGACTCTAAATTGCTCAGACGGTCATTATGCTCTTCCCCAATCTCCGCCTGAGACTGGACGGCTCTAGCTGGCCTCTTCTTAGACGGTCTCTCTGACTGACTGCTTCCTACACTCCTTGAGATCTGTCTTCGTGCCCGGGGTGTTTTGGTGTTGGCTTTGTTCTTCTGATATGTTGTGAGCTCTGGACAGTCTGATTCCTTTGACTCTCTAAGGTGCTCCTCTGAGCTCAATGCCAAATTGCTCGCGCTCTCTAAGTTCTGAACATGAGTCAGAAGGGGGTTGGGCAGCTGGAAAATTGGGCCCTACATTCTGCATAACATATGGCACTGTATCTCCAGACACCCTCTCTCGGAAGCCCAGCCGAGCTATCCTCATATTCTCCATTTTGTCCCAATCCAGATAGTAATCATTTGTGATGGGCTCAAAGTCTGGTAAAGGGACATTGAAATGGTCGAGGATAGGCATGTTAAGGGCGCCACAGTAGATAGGATCCGGAAGCTTCGCCTCTTTCCTCTTTTCCGCCTTCAATTCTTTCACAACCTTCCCGAAGATTTCAATCAGAATCTTTTCATACCTTCTATCTTTGGCACTGATGACTGCCTACAAAGTCTGTACTTCTGGGAATCGAACTTGACTCATCTCCTTCCTTCCATACAGAGTCATGCTCAGAAGCCTCTGTAGGTATTTGACAATCGGATTTCGATTGAATGTGGTTCTTGACCCTCCTGAATCGTGTACCTGAGCTTACAGTGATTTGCCCCCAGAAAGACTGGACATCGAATCTTTCATCCTCTGCATGGTCATCGGAAGTTGGCTCGAACCCATAAATATTGATTAGATTATTTCTGTGAAGAACTCTCTGCTCATTCATCAGCCGGAAGTTTATAGTGTATGTCGTTCTCTTGCATTTGGTTGAGTCAGCTCTGATTTCCAGAGTGCTGAAGAACTCCAAAACGAAACATAGATAGGTGTGCCGAGGGGCAAGGAGCTTCACTAAATATGCTCTCTTCAAGAGCTCATCCACATTTTCCTTTATTCCCATAGCTTCTAGGATCTTCGGGTCACTATATAGGGTGGCTACCACCCCCCGCCTAATCAGCTTTGCGAACCGCTGCTGATGATCCTGGTTCTCCAGCTCTATTTCATGGTGTCTACTATCAGTGGATAGATCAGTGGGCAATGGAATTTCTGGTGCGGGAATCTCCGGTGTGGGCGCAGTTGCCTTTTCCTTGCCTTTGGCTGGACTCTTCCGAATTTTCTGAGTTACAGCCCGAGTTGAGGTACCCTCTTAGTTGGTGCTCTTCTTTATGTTTTTCAGTGGTGCCATTGCTTACCTGTAACCAATCAAAAACACACACATGAAAATTCCCAAATTTGACAATCCTAATCAATCATTGTGCATCAATGTCAAAATTCATCACCAATTAACAAATCAAGTTCAGTCGACAGTTAATCCAATAAGTTCATTATATCAATTACTCGCAGTTAACCAACAAGTAAATCATAAACGAGCTTACAAAATGGATAATTCAATTGACTTGTCACAGTTTGCACTTATGTCAAACATTTCCAATTATTACCCTATTGCAACTAAAATAGGTCAAACTCTTTTTATTACAAAACAAGAGTCTAAAATTGTCTAGTCTTCACCACAATTTCAACTAATAGACCTAATAATCGAGTATGGCAATCATAGCAAACTACAAAAGGATAACAATTAGGAATGCATGCCATGTGTTCGGTGATATGCCACAATCAATTTCAACTTCAAATTTAAAGCTTCTCAACCTAATCATCATCCCACATTAACCAATCATGTAAATATAAGAGCTATCACAAAAAAATGAGTCTTAGAATGCATAAAACAAATCAACATCGGCAAAAAAAAAAAAAAAAAAAATCACAACAACAAGACCGTACTTACCGGTCCGATTTAATCGAAGAAAATTGAAGTTAACTTTTCCACTCCCTTTTCGACCCGACTCCAAATTCGCTCCAAATCCAAAATTTCTCGGATAGAAGTGTGTGTGGTTATGTGGTTGAGATGTGGTATGAATTTAAGAAGAAAAAATTGAGTGGAAGTAGTGAATTTGGGTGTGTGGTTCGCGATTCGCTACTTGGAGAGGGGGGGGTGGGGGGGGGGGGGTGGGGGGGGGGAGGGAGTGGGGCAACTGACCTTGCTGTTGTGCGCAGGGGTTTTTATACCTGGGTTGCATCTCGGCCGAGATGCATTTTTGCGCTACATCTCGGCCGAGATGGTGTCTTCAGCTTTGGGTTTACCTGCAGATCTCGGCCGAGATGCAATTGTATCTCGGCCAAGATGAGTCTCCAGTGGAATTCACCTATTTTCTACTGAATTGGTCTCGGCCGAGAAGCGTGTGTGTCTCGGCCGAGATAACTGGTACACGTGTCCCGTGCACGCACTTTAAGGCACTTTTAGTATCATTTTAGTGTCAATAATGTGCACAATCACGTGTATTTAGTGCTTTTGTATTCTCACGGGTAAAATAATGTGTTTGTGGTGTTTATGTGTTAAAATAGGTTCAAAAGGATCGAAAAAGAACATCAAACGACGGCTGAGTCGATGGATCATTCGGGGCAACAAGGAACAGGGCTGAAGGATAGATCTCGGCCGAGACAAAACACAAATCTCGGCCGAGATGCCTTTCCAGGGAAATCCTGAAATTTTGAGAGAATTGAAGATCTCGGCCGAGACGGATAATGCATCTCGGCCGAGATACCTCTCAAGGGAAAATCAGAGATCCAAAGAGATGAAGATCTTGGCCGAGATGAATCCCAATCTCGGCCGAGATAATCAAAACCCTAAAAATTTCCTTTTCATGTCTCGGCTGAGATGCAACCCAATCTCGGCCGAGATTATCCCTCGGTTTACAAATTGAAAAGGCCCTTTTTCAAGTCTCGGTCGAGACACACTTACATCTCGGCCGAGATTCCTTGCCCTGTTTTAAATTTCTGAACGCGATTTTTCCTTAAACTGAAGTAACAACTCTTCCCTTATATATATATCCTCTCTTTCGAAATTAACCTATCTTGGGACATTGAATAACATATTTTCTAGCCTCCATCATCTTCAAGAGCTACATTGGGAAAGAGATTGAAGGCTTTTCATTCCTTCTACAGTTCTTGGTTTCTTCTACAATTTTATCATGTCTCATTGCATTTCCTTTAATTTACTGATTGTATTAGGTGTAATGGGTGGCTAGCACACTTATTTAAGCCCTTGATCATTAGTTTAACCTTGGATTGAGAATGTTTATGTAATTTCTATTGTTGTTGATCGATTGGATTATGTCTTTGGAATTTTCTATGTTAAATTGGATTATTGATTCACACTTATGAATTAGATTGTGGTTTGATCATCCATTTGAATATTTGTTAGTGTGTTGCTAAATTGAGTTTATAATCCGTAATTGTTATGAATTCGATTCTCGGGTAGTAAACAATAGATTCATTTTATTGGGGATAACATAGATTTCGACCACTAGATCCGAGGTTATGAGTTCTATGTCGAATCTACTCCATTGTCTTAAGTTGTAAAGCACTCGACTCTTGATTCTTAAAGAGCTTGTTTTCGGATTTTATAAGTTGTGTAGGATTAATTAAAGTGCTTATTTTGATTAATCATACTTAAGAGACAACTGGATTGATAGAGCTTGTTATCAATCTTGGAGTAGGAGTTCCATGGCTAACTAATTGATTAATGACATTAACTACATAGATTATTTGAAACAAGGGGATACTTGATCAAGGGTTGAATACTTTAATCATACTTTAAAAGTCCAAAAATCAATCTATCTATCTTGCTATCTGTTGTTAATTGAATCTTAAGCTTAGTTGATCATAGTTAAATAGTTCTTCCTAATATTTATTGATAGTTTATATTTTGACAAACAAAAACCCCCATCTTTATTGCTTTTGTTGTTTGCTTTTGTTCTTATTTGAATTTTACAATTGCTTGACATAATAAAACAATATTAGACTGTCGTTCCTCGTGGGATCAACCCGTACTTATCGCTCTACTGGTTAGAGTTTTAGGTTAAGGATTAGTATATATATATATATATTCATCTATATATATACTATTTAATTAGGTGCGACATTCGACACGCTACCAAATTTTGGAGCCGTTGCCAAGGAATGGTGATAAGAATAGTGTTGTTTTATTTGTTCAAGCATTATGTTTAGTTTATTAGTCGTTTATCTATTTCCTGTTTATCTAGGAATATGATATTATCAAGTTTTCTTATTTTTGGATAGGTAGTTAATGTTCTTATGTTTCCAAGGGGAAAAAGGACTTCTATACGAGCCAGAGATAGTTGAACGGGAAAGGTTACTGAGGAGAAGAGCAAGGTTACATGAAGAGGTCCAAGGATCATTTGAGACCTTGAGTATAGAGAGTGATGATATTAAATTGGAAGAGATGGCTGGTGAGCAGGATCAGGAAAGAACCATGAAGGAACTTGCCAACACAAGGGTTTCACACGAACCCTTGTGTATTACATTCCCGGAGATAGGGAATGATACCACTTTTGAGCTCAAATCGGGGCTCATTCACCTCCTGCCGTCATTCCATGGGCTATCCGGGGAAGACCCGTACAAGCACTTGAAGGAATTTCATGTGGTATGCTCGAGCATGAAGCCGACCAGGGTGAATGAAGAACAAATTAAGCTCAGAGAATTTCCCTTCTCATTGAAAGATCTTGCAAGAGACTGGTTGTACTACTTGCCACCAGGTTCCATTACTACTTGGGATCAGATGGAAACACAGTTTCTAGAAAAGTATTTTCCTGCATCTCGAGCCACCACCATCCGAAAAGAAATTAGTGGAGTGAGGCAAATACAGGGGGGAAACATTGTATGAGTATTGGGAAAGATTCAAGAAGCTTGTAGGGAGCTTCCCACCATATCAAATCACTCCACAGTTGTTAATCCAATATTGATACGAGGGACTGTGTATAACTGAACGGAACATGATTGATTCAGCTAGTGGAGGGGCTCTGGCCGACAAGACCCCAACAGAGGCCCGAGCATTGATCTCCAAGATGGCCGCCAACACCCAACAGTTCGGTTGTAGAGAGCCTTTGAGGCGAGTCAAAGATGTTATCGATTCAAGTGTTGAAGAAAGAATGGACCAGCTCACCGACCTGGTGAAGAAAGTGATTTCGGGGAGCACTCCTACCCCAAACCTTGCAGAATCTGTCAGATAACCGAGCACTCCACTAATACCTGTCCTATTCTTGGAGAAGAAATGGAGGCTCATGCCAACGCAGTTCACAATTTTAATCCTAACCAGGCTGGCCGGAAGTATGATCCCTATTCGCAGTCGTACAATCCGGGGTGGAGAGATCACCCCAATTTTAAATATGGGAATCAAGGTCCAAATATGCATCAACAAGGTGATCAAGGTGGACACAATCGACCCCCCTACCCTAAGGGGATGTTCCAGCAAAGTAAACCTACTGAACCAGTACCCTTTGATCCATCCCTTTCCGACATAGTCAAGAGCCTAGCAACCAGTACGCTTTAACTACAGAAGGAATCAAGTTTGTGGTTCCAGAGTATTGAAAATCAAGTCAGTCAAATAGCATCAACGGTATCCCATCTGGAGAGTGCTCAAAGTGGAAAGCTACCGGCACAACCCGAGATAAACCCCCGGAATATCAGTGCAATCACCCTAAGGAGTGGGGTGATGCTTGGAGAGCCTAAAAATCCCGAGCATCATTCCAATAGGGAGAGGCGAATCGAAAGTGAAAAGGAAAATGCTGAGAAAGAAATCTTGGCCAAGATACACCAAGATCTCGGCTGAGATGGCTCACTTCGCCCAGAGAAAGAAATTCCCTGTCCAACAGTCTCGGCCGAGAATGAAGTGCATCTCGGCCGAGATCAAGCAATCCTACATGAAGGGGAAAAACGCTGCAGACTTGTCTCGACCGAGACACAACCAAATCTCGGCCGAGATGTATAGGAGGCACATGTCAATTCTTCAACTCTACCACTGCCATTCCCTAGCCAAATCCAGAAGGTCCCGGATAAAAATAGGGATAAAGAAATGCTAGAAATGTTCAGAAAAGTGGAGATAAATATCCTGTTGATAGATTCAGTGAAGCAAATTTCCAGATATGCGAAATTTTTGAAAGACCTCTGCACCAACAAGAGGAAGCTTAAAGCGAATGAAAAAGCGATCATGGGAGAGAATGTATCCGCCATCTTTCAAAAGAAACTCCCACCATAGTGTAAAGACCCTGGAATGTTCGTGATTTCGTGCAAAATAGGTAACTGTCGAATTGAACGTGCAATGCTCGACTTAGGAGCTTCGATTAATGTCATGCCACGTTCAATTTTTCATTCTTTAAATTTAGGTCCATTTAAGGAAACAAGGGTCGTCATTCAACTAGCCGTCCGAAGCACATCGTATCCGGATGGGGTGATCGAGGATGTGCTAATTGAAGTTGATGAACTCGTGTTTCTCGCCGATTTCTATGTGATGGGCATGCAAGGTGATCCATCAACGTTCACACCGATCTTGTTGGGAAGATCATTTTTAAATACTTCCCAAACCAAGATCGATGTCCATGAGGGCACCCTCACGATGGAATTTGATGGTCAAATTGTCAATTTCAATATTTTTTATGCAATGCATTTTTCGGAGGATGTTCATTATGTATTTTCCATTGATGTTATTGACCCTCTCGTGGAAGAGCTGTTTGAGTTGTCATGTAGGGACCCAATGGAAGTTGCACTTACCACTCAGTTGGAGAAGGGAAAAGAGGAGGTTTGGGAGACCAATGTGGCATTGGTGGAAACAGTGGCACAAATGGGTGCACCAAAGTCATTCCTACCAAAATATGCACAGAAGTTCATTTCCCTCCCGGAATCACAAGAAAAAGCTCTACCTTCTACAATCAAGGCACCTGTTCTTGAGCTTAAGGCCTTTCCTTCTCACCTCAAGTATGCATACCTTGGGGAGGACAAGACATTACCCGTGATCATTTCTTCGAAGTTAACTCATAGTCAAGAGCAGGCATTGATTGAGGTTCTCAAGCAGAACAAAGAGGCAATAGGATGGACTATTGCCGACATCAAGGGAATAAATCCATCCTTATGCATGCACTACATACTTCTCGAAGATGATGCGAAGCCATGTAGAGAACCACAGCGAAGGCTCAATCCTCCCATGATGGAGGTAGTCAAGAAAGAAGTCATCAAACTATTGGATGTGGGAATCATCTACCCCATATCTGATAGCAGATTTGTGAGCCCGACTCAGGTGGTCCCAAAGAAATCTGGTATAATAGTCAGAGAGGGAAAAGATGGGGAGATGATGCCTACACGACTACAAACCGGCTGGCGAGTCTGTATCGACTACATAAAGCTGAATACTATGACAAGGAAAGACCATTTCCCACTACCCTTTATTGAACAAATGCTAGAGAGATTGGCCAGCCACCCCTTTTATTGCTTCTTGGATGGTTTTTCCGGCTACTTCCAAGTCCCGATTGCTCCAGAGGGTCAGGAGAAGACGACCTTCACATGCCCCTTTGGCACATTCGCTTGGAGGCGCATGCCATTCGGGCTTTGCAACGCACATGCCACCTTCCAAAGGTGTATGGTAAGTATCTTCTCCGAATTTATTGGCCATTTCATTGAAGTTTTCATGGATGACTTTAGTGTTTATGGTAAATCATTCGAAAATTGCCTTGAGAATCTTGTGAAAATCCTTAAAAGATGCATTGATAAAAATCTCTTGTTGAACTAGGAAAAATGTCATTTCATGGTATAACAAGGAATTGTACTAGGACATTTGATTTCCGAGAAGGGCATTGAAGTGGATAAAGCTAAGGTTGAAATAATTGCCTCTTTGCCTTACCCCGCAAATGTGCTGGAAGTTCGTTCGTTTCTTGGCCATGCAGGTTTTTATCGCAGGTTCATAAAGGATTTTTCCAAGATTGCTTCTCTCTTGTGTCGTCTATTGCAGAAAGACGTTGATTTTGAAATGAATGAAGAATGCAAGATTACGTTTGATGTGCTTAAGGAAAGGCTTGTCATTCCTCCCATCATCCAACCACCCAACTGGAAGCTTTCTTTCGAACTAATGTGTGATGCCAGTGATCAAGCAGTGGGTGCAGGCCTAGGGCAAAGAATAGGAAAGGTGGCACATGTAATTTACTATGCTTCACGGACACTGAATCCAACCCAGGCCAACTATACCACTACTGAGAAGGAACTCCTCGCTGTTGTCTTTGCACTCGAGAAATTCAGATCCTACCTAGTTGGAGCAAATATCATCGTGTTCACTGATCATGCTACTCTCAGGTTCCTTATGGCACAAAAGGAAGCCAAACCCAGACTGATACGTTGGATCTTGTTGTTACAGGAGTTTGATATGGAAATAAGGGATAAAAAGGGTGCGGATAATTCTATAGCAGATCACTTGAGCAGACTAATCCAAGAGGGGACATAATTGCCTCTTCAAGAGAGTTTTCCAGACGAGCAGTTATTCATGGCATCAGATTCGGGTGTACCATGGTATGCCAACTTGGCAAATTATTTGGTGAGAGGAGTATACCCCGATAGCGTGAACAAGGCCCAAAGAGATAGATTAAAAAGTGAGGCGAAACATTACTTTTGGGATGATCCATATTTATGGAAACATGGTTCGGACCAAATCATACGAAGGTGCATTCCCGAAATAGAAGTCCATTCAATACTCACTTTTTGTCACTCCTATGCATGTGGGGGACACTTTGGTCCCAAGAGGACAACGCATATAGTTCTCGAGAGCGGGTTCTTTTGGCCAACTTTGTTTAAGGATGCTTACACTTTTTGTAAGTTATGTGACAACTGCCAAAGGACGAGGAACATCTCACAGAGGAATCAAATGCCCCAACAACCAATAATGGTGTGTGAAATTTTTTACGTTTGGGGAATGGATTTCATGGGCCCGTTTCCATTTTCTCATGGGAATCTATATATCTTGTTGGCTGTGGACTATGTGTCCAAATGGGTGGAAGCAAAGGCTACTTGTACGAACGATTCAAAGGTTGTTGTAAACTTCGTCAAGTCGAACATAGTTGCAAGGTTTGGGATCCCGAGAGCCATCATAAGTGATAGGGGTATGCATTTTTGCAACCGGACCATTGAAGCACTATTCAAGAAATATTCAGTTTTGCATAAAGTGTCTACTCCCTATCATCCACAAACAAATGGGCTAGCCAAGACTTCAAATCAAGAGATCAAATCGGTGCTAGAGAAGACCTTCCAACCTAACCAGAAAGATTGGAGTTTGAGGCTTGATGATGCCTTATGGGCATATAGGACCGCCTACAAAACACCTATAGGCATGTCCAAATATCGCCTTGTTTATGGCAAATCGTGCCACCTTCCGGTTAAACTCGAACGCAGAGCCTATTGGGCCATCTGGAGATGTAACATGAGTTTTGATGAGGCGGGTGTGCACCGGAAACTTCAACTCCAAGAACTAGAAGAGATTTGGAATGAATCCTTTGAGAACGCGTTGACATATAAGGAGAAGACCAAAGCCTTCCATGATGCAAGGATATCCCGAAAAACTTTGTGGTTGGAGAGAAGGAACTTATGTACCACTCGCGGTTGAAATTATTTCCCGGAAAGCTTCGATCAAGGTGGATTAGACCATTCATTGTCAAGAAGATATATCCACATGGGGCCATTGAGATAGAAAGCGGTAAAACGGGTAGTATTTTCAAAGTGAAAGGACAATTGCTCAAGCCATATTTTGAAGGCTGTCAAGATAGCCCACTTGAAGAGGAACAAGTAGAAGACCCACCATCGAGCTGAGTGAACATCCATCGAGCCAACGACGTTAAACAAAGGCGCTTGTCGGGAGGCACCCCAGCGGTATCTTTAGATTTTTGCATTTTCAATCCATAGTTAGATGCTTAATAAATGCCTTGTGGCATATTTGATGTTTTTGTTTAGAATCGTGCAGGTATCAATCAGAATAATCAAAAGATAGCATGGAATGGGGGTGAAGGAGACCAAAATGAAGGAAAAATTTGCTTGAGACAAATCTCGGCCAAGACACACAAGGAATCTCGGCTGAGACGTCACAAAGGTAAACACCGGTAAAATTGCTGTAAAAGTATCTCGGCTGAGAAATACATTCATCTCGGCCGAGGTTGAATAGAGCTCAAATTGGCCCAAAATCGCTGGAAGCCAATCTCGGCCGAGACACATATGCATCTCGGCCGAGATCAACTTTTCCAGAAAATTGGCCAAAATTACTGGAAACTTATCTTGGCCGAGACACCAAGTCGTCTCGGCCGAGATTATTTTATCCAGAATGGGGGTAAAATTGCTGGAAAGCAATCTCAGCCGAGACACATAAGCATCTCGGCCGAGATCCTCTGCTGAGCCCACCAAGCCTGAGACCAAAGAACAGATCTCGGCTGAGACACAAAATTCAAAAATGCATCTCGGCCGAGATTCCGCGCGGGTATAAATACCCCTGCGCGGAACAGCGGGTCACTCTTCTTCCCCCATACGCGATTTTGCGCACACACGCACACACACC
Source organism: Ajuga chamaepitys (assembly GCA_958295605.1). Lineage (NCBI taxonomy): Eukaryota > Viridiplantae > Streptophyta > Magnoliopsida > Lamiales > Lamiaceae > Ajuga > Ajuga chamaepitys. The sequence goes on from OY282501.1 coordinate 20,746,215, forward strand.
CTAAAAATCGCCATTTTTACTCAATTTCTTCCTCTCAAATTCACACCACACCTCACCCACATCACCACACACATTTCAATCCAAAAAATTTTGGATTTGGAGAAAAGTTGGGGTCGGGCCTAAAAGGGCACAAAAAAGTTCATTTCAAAATCTTTCGATTAAATTCGACTCGTAAGTACGGCTATCCCTTTCCCTTAGTCTTTATTTGATTATTATGAACTTTATTGTTAAGATTAGGGGCAAATTTTGTATTAGAATAGTTACTATATGATATTGGTTATGCACAAGTTTGTTTTTGTGAATTTTTGCCAATGTTGACTTATTTTAGGTATTCTAATACTAAATTTGTTGTGGTAGCCTTTGTATTTGCATGATTTGTTGATGAGGGATGAGGATTAGTTTGAGAATCATTGAATTTGAAGTTTAAATTGATTTTGCCATATCACCGACCACTTGACATGCATTCCTTCTTGTTATCCTTTTGTAGTTTGATTCGATTACTATGCTCGATTATTAGGTTGATTAGTGAATTTGTGTGAAGAGTAGGCACTTTTAGACTCTTGTTGATAATGAAATGAAATTGACCTATTTTTGTTGAGCATTGGTAGAATTTTGTTGCAATAGGATAATGATTGGGAGTGTTTGCCATATATGCACATTGAATCATGTCAATTGAATCATCTAGATTGTGAGTTCGTTTGTGATATTCCATGTTAATTGAACATGAGTGATTGATCTTCTATTTGATTACAGTTGATGTTTAAATTGGTGATAAGTGTTCAATGTGGGAGATTTTGATGTGTGTAATGTGTGATTGTTTGAAGGCATACAATGGCACCACCCAAAAATACGGAGAACACAACTCAAGAAGGCACTTCCGGTAGAAGGCTCACACAGAAAATCCGAAAAAGCCAAGTCAAAGGCAAGGAGAAAGCCATTGAGCCCACTCCAGAGGCTCCCACGCAGGAAATTCCATCAACTACCACCGACAAATCCACAAAGCCGATTGATTTCGACATAGTTCTGAGCACGGAGGACCAGAGGAAAAGATTTGACAAGTTGATTAAGAGGGGGGTGTTAGCCACCCATTGTGGTGATCGCAAGATCTGGACGCCATGGGAATACGGCAAAATGTTCTTGAACTGTTAGACAAAGCAGGTCTAGCCCAATGCCTAACACCCCCCTACTTTCCTCAAATTCGTGCTAGAGTTTTTCAGCACCCTCGAAATCGAGGAGGAGTCTCTTTTCTGCTCGACCAAGGTCCACCACATCAAATTCTAACTTCTGAATGAAGAAAATATATCGAGCCACGACAACCTGACAAGTATTTACGGCTTCAAAAGGCCAACCATCGGCGATGAAAATGAGTTGAAAGAGTTTGAGTGCAACAATTCTGGGGGCAAATCACTGCCCCCCTGGAATAGTTGCACCCCAGGCCCCTCCAGGTTGACGTCCATCAGAAGACCGGTCGTGAAGTATCTGCAGAAGTTGTTGAGCTCCATCATATGTGGTAGGAAGGAGATCGGTTCTCCCCGACTGTACGAGATGGAGATCTTATGGGCTATTGTGGACAGGAAGTTGAGGAATTTTCAGTATGACCTGATATCGAGCTTTCAAAAAATAGTCAAGGAATAGAGGACAGAACAGAAGAAAGAGACAAAAGTGCCGGATCCGATCTACTGTGGGGCATTGATTACCCCTATACTTGAGCATTACAATGTAGCACTTCCAAAGTGCACACCCATCACCACTGACTATTATTTAGATTGGGAGGAGATGGAGAATATGAGAATTGCTATGCTCGGGTACCAAGAGGGAACATCGGGTCCGGCTGTCCCCTATGTCCTCTAGAGTGTGGGACCATAGCTCCGTCTACCCAACCCCAGTCTTACCTACATCCAGCGCCTAGGGACAATCATGCTAAACTTGGCACTGAGCTCGGAAGCACATTTAAGAGAATCAGAGGAGCTGACCAGCGCTGAGCTAACACGCTACCAAAGGGGGAAGAAGTTACGAACCGTGGCAGGGAGATAAGTACGTGTGAGGTGATGTTCAATTTCATCAAGTGAGCCTATACTTTGTAATATGGTGTGTTGGGAATGTGGAACCGGAGTTAGGGAGTGGAGAACTGGAGGTTTAAATCGGGTTTTATCATCAAGAAGACAAACTGGTCAGAGCAAACCGGGTTCGAGTTAGGTGATGTAACTGTCGTTTGTGACGAAGCAGTTTCAGTTAGTGACGAAGAAAACCATCACATTTGTCCTGTAGCTAAAACGAACACAGCGTGAACTTCATGCAGTTATAACTTCCTATCCAGTTGCATTCGAGCTTCAATCCATATATCATTGTAAAGCTCTCATTGAGGAGAACATAACCTTGTAGCATTATCTCCTGTACTTTAGATTAGAGAGAGTATTTAGAGATAGAGTGTTCGTGCCCTAATTTGCATTCAGAATTGGGCATTTCGTTTCTTGAGCTAATTCTCTGTAATTGATTGAAGTTCTTAGTGGATTGAGGTGTGCCTTGCCTCCGTGGATGTAGTTCATCTTGAACGAACCACGTTAAAACTGTGTTTGATCCATTTCTATTTCCTGTTCTGCGTAAGTTCAATTTGGCCACAACTCTGGCCGAACTGCATGTGTGAATTCGAAGTGTTTTCTTTGTACAATTTCAGATTCTTTGGTGTTGTGTGTTTAAGAGTTGTTTTCACTAACAAGTGCCGCCGTCTGTGGGAAACAACTCTCACAGCTTGAAGAAGGGAAGGAATGGCTGGTATGAAGATGGACTTTGAGAAGTTTACAGGGAGAAATGACTTCACACTATGGAAGATCAAGATGAATGCAGTTTTAGTTCACAATGGCCTTGATCTTGCTCTGATACCTCTTGATTCGTGGGAAGCCAGTGAGAAACCCAAGTTTGCATCCGTGGATAAGAAAGCCCTCAGTCTTATCTTTCTGTGTTTGGGTGATAAACCGCTAAGAGAGGTCTCAAGATGCAAGAGTTCCTTAGAAGCATGGAAGAGGTTGGAGGAGTTGTATCAATCTAAGTCAGTTTCCAACAAGCTGTTCTTAAAGCAGAAGATGTTGGCCTTCTAGATCACTGAAGATAAGGTAATTTCTGACCAACTTGATGAGTTTATTAAGATGGTTGAGGAATTGGAAGACCTGGATGTGAAAATGGAGGAGGATGATAAAGCATTGATGGTGTTAAACATTCTTCCAAAATCCATGGAAAGTTTTAAGGATGCCTTGATGTATGGGAGAGATGAGCAGCTATCTTATGATGGGATAGTGAAGGCTCTGAGGTCTAAATGCTTTTAGACTCAAGATGATAAAGGCATGGTCCAATCTGGAGAAGGTTTGAATGTTAAATTCAAGAAACCTTGGCAAGGGAAGAAGGGACAGAATTCTAAGGACTTCAAAGCAGGAGATTCTAATCCAATGAAGGGAAATGAATGGGTTGAGAAGAGGAACTGCTTCAAGTGCAAGCAGCCTGGTCACTTGAAGAAGGATTGTCCTAAAAGAAACAAGAAAGGAGGAAACCAAGGGGCAGAAGCTGCTGCCATTGACCTTCAAGAAGATCCTCCACAGGTATTGAATGTTACTGAATCAAGAATGGTGAAAGAATGGGTCCTGGACACAGGCTGCTCCTTTCATATGTGTCCACACCAGTCATGGTTTGATGAATTAAAGAGAGAAGATGGTGGAAATGTTCTCCTGGGCAATGACCAATCATGCAAGGTCAAAGGAAATGGATCAGTGAGCAAAAGAATGTTTGATGGTGTGGCCAGAATCATATCTAATGTAAGATATGTTCCTGGCCTTAAAAGAAATCTCCTATCTCTTGGTTCTTTGGTAACTAGTGGTTGTCAGTTTAGCTCAGTGGATGGCTTCTTACATATCACTAAACATGGTAAAGTGGTGATTAAAGGTAGACAACATAATGGGTTGTTTATCTTGATTGGTTCACCTGTTGTTGGGAGTGTTGATATGGTCTTGAGCAGTTCTGAGCTTGTTAAATGGCACAAGAGGCTTGGACACATAGGAGAGAAAGGGTTGAAGGAGTTGTCAAGAAGTGGTGTAATTGGAAACATGGGAAACCAAAACCTGGAGTTCTGTGATCAGTGTGCTTTGGGCAAGTCCAAGAAGCTGCCCTATGGAAAGGGTGTTCACACAACTCAAGAGCCATTAGATTATGTCCACTCTGACATATGGGGTCCTGCAAGGACAGAGACTCATGGTGGAGCAAGGTATTTTATGTCTTTGATTGATGATTACAGTAGAAAGGTGTGGATCATGTTGATGAAGAATAAGAGTGATGCTTTTCATAAGTTTAAAACATGGTTGATTCAACTGGAAAATGTCAAAGGGAAGAAGCTGAAGCACCTTAGGACTGATAATGGATTGGAATACCTCTCTACTGAGTTCACAAACTTCTGTGAAGAAAGAGGAATCAAGAGACATAGGACTGTCCCAATGAATCCTCAACAGAATGGGGTTGCTGAGAGGCTTAATAGGACTCTTCTTGAAAGAATAAGGTGTATGCTGTTGGACGCTGGGTTGCCAAAGGTATTTTGGGGAGAAACCTTTGCTACAGCATGTTATCTCATTAACAGGTCACCCTCATCAGTGATTGGGCTCAAAACACCTGAAGAGGTGTGGAGTGGACAGAAACCAAGTTATGAAGGTTTAAGGGTGTTTGGTTGTCTTGCTTTTGTCCATGTCAAGCAAGACAAGTTAGATGCAAGAGCTCTAAGATGTGTATTTCTTGGATATCCAGATGGAATAAAGGGTTACAGATTGTGGTGTCTAGAGAAGGGAAATCAGAAGATAATCACAAGTAGAGATGTAAAGTTTAATGAGAATGTGATGGCTTATACTTCAACAGGCTCTAAGGAAGAACTTGATGGTGCTAAAGAGACTGAAGAGATACCAATTCAGGTGGAGCATCCTGCTGAAGATGATCACACATCTCAACAACCACAAGAGAATCTACAAGATAGTGATTCATCATCTGAAGAAGAAGAACAAGCTGGACCTTCACAAAATGTGAGAGAATATAGCATTGGAAGGGACAGACCTAGAAGAGCAATCAATAGACCTGACTTCTATGGGCAAGCAGGGAGTGTTTATTATGCCTTGAGTGTTGCTGAAGACCTGGAATCACAAGAGCCTAGTAATTTTAAAGAAGCACTAGATTGTGAAGAAGGAGAACACTGGATTCAGGCAATGATTGAAGAGATGGAATCCCTGGAAAAGAATGAGACCTGGACATTGGTGGATAAACCAAAAGGTCAGAAACTAGTGAGTTCTAAATGGATATACAAAAAGAAGTTAGAGACTGCAGGATCCAAACAAGTGAGGTTTAAAGCAAGACTGGTGGCTAGGGGCTTTACACAAAGGGAAGGGATTGATTTTAATGAAGTTTTCTCTCCAGTAGTAAAGCACTGCTCAATCAGGTTGCTTTTATCAAAGGTTACTCAAGAGGACATGGAACTACAACAACTAGATGTAAAAACAACATTCTTACATGGAGAACTCATTGAGAAAATATATATGAAACAGCCAGAAGGTTTTGTTGTTCCTGAACAAGAAGACAAAGTTTGTTTGCTGAAGAAGTCACTGTATGGACTCAAACAAAGTCCAAGACAGTGGAATAAGAGGTTCAATGACTTCATGATAAGTGTTGGATTTGTAAGAAGTCTTTATGATAGTTGTGTTTACTTCAACAAGTGTTCAAAGCAAGATAAAGTCTTCCTTCTTTTGTATGTGGATGATATGCTGATTGCCAGCAAGAACAAGAAGAGTGTACAATGGTTGAAGGACAGACTTAACACTGAATTTGACATGAAAGATCTTGGAGATGCCAAGAAGATTTTGGGCATGGACATTCTGAGGAAAAGAGAAGCTGGAGCTCTTTGGTTATCTCAGAGGCAATATCTACAGAAGGTTTTGGAGAGGTTCCACATGCATGAATCCAAACCTCTCTCCACTCCAGTTAATCTGCAGAAGAAACTCACCAAAGAACAATGCCCAAAGACTGAAGAGGAGGTCATACATATGAGCAATATTCCTTATGCAAGTGGAGTTGGAAGTCTCATGTATGGAATGATTTGTAGTAGGCCTGACTTGGCCTATGCTGTTTCTTTAGTGAGCAGGTTCATGTCAAACCCAGGTGTTGAACATTGGGAAGTTTTGAAGCATGTGAAGAGGTATCTAAAGGGTTCAGTAAACTTGTCACTGAAGTTTGAGAAGAAAGTGAATGGAAGCACTGTTGCATTGGAGGGGTTTGCTGATTCTGATTTTGCAGCAAACGGACACTAGGAAATCTATTTCTGGATTTGTGTTCACCTTATTTGGAACAGCCATCAGCAGGAGAAGTGTACAACAATCAGTTGTAGCACTTTCAACCACAGAAGCAGAATATATCTCTCTCACTGAAGCCATCAAAGAAGCAATCTGGCTTAAAGGGATTTTGAGAGATTTAGACATCAAGCAAAAGTGTGTGGCGATTTATTGTGATAATCAAAGTGCTCTACACCTTGTGAAACACCAAGCATTTCATGAAAGGTCAAAGCATATTGATGTTAGGTTGCATTTTCCTAGGGATATCATTGATTCTGGTTCTGTGGAAGTGAAGAAGGTACACACATTGCATAACCCTGCTGATTTTCTTACTAAGGGTGTACCTGGGAACAAAGTGGAGCATTGCTCGAGCCTGCTGCAGCTTGAGCAATTTCATGAAGAGCATTGACAGACAAGGCAGTGATGAGGCAGGAAGAGGCACACATGATTCATTGAGGTGTAGATTTGTGAGGTGATGTTCAATTTCACAAGTGAGCCTATACTTTGTGTGTTGGGAATGTGGAACCGGAGTTAGGGAGTGGAGAACCGGAGGTTTAAACCGGGTTTTATCATCAAGAAGACAAATTGGTCAGAGCAAACCGGGTTCGAGTTAGGTGATGTAACTGTCGTTTGTGACGAAGCAGTTTCAGTTACTGACGAAGAAAACCGTCACATTTGTCCTGTAGCTAAAACGAACACAGCGTGAACTTCATGCAGTTATAACTTCCTATCCAGTTGCATTCGAGCTTCAATCCATATATCATTGTAAAGCTCTCATTGAGGAGAACATAACCTGGTAGCATTATCTCCTGTACTTTAGATTAGAGAGAGTATTTAGAGATAGAGTGTTCGTGCCCTAATTTGCATTCAGAATTGGGCATTTCGTTTCTTGAGCTAATTCTCTGTAATTGATTGAAGTTCTTAGTGGATTGAGGTGTGCCTTGCCTCCGTGGATGTAGTTCATCTTGAACGAACCACGTTAAAACTGTGTTTGATCCATTTCTATTTCCTGTTCTGCGTAAGTTCAATTCGGCCACAACTCTGGCCGAACTGCATGTGTGAATTCGAAGTGTTTTCTTTGTACAATTTCAGATTCTTTGGTGTTGTGTGTTTAAGAGTTGTTTTCACTAACAGTACGGGGACTGCAGAAGGGAGTAGTCAGCCCAGTAGGAAGAGACCGGCGTCTGCAGTGCGGTCTCAGGCCGAGATTCGGGAGGAGCATAGTGATTGGCTGAGCAGTTTAGAGTCGGGCGTGCAGGACATCAAAGCGTACATCAGTGCACTTCGAGGAGATGTCCATCAACTGGGAGCGGAAATGAAATAAATTAAAGAGAGTCAGAACAAGTTGCTAGCCTTGTTCAAAAGCATCCAAGGATGCTTTACTGGCTCGAGCTCCTGAGACGTCCGGCCTTCCAAGTCACTGTGAGTAGAGCACCGAGAATGCCTTGCCCGCTTCTTCACAAACTTAGTTGAAAAACTAGGGGGTGAGACATTCTCGCCCGCTCGAATTCCCAAACCCCCCTTCTGCATCTTTTCTGATTCCTATGACTATTGACAGTTTGGATTGTATTATTGGCCCGTGTGCCTCTTTTCTGTACTTGCTCAGTTTGGTTTGACGGCATGTGTGCCAATTATATTTGACTTATTGCCTTTGGTAACCTTCTTGGATGTGTTTTGTTTAGTTGTAATTGAATTGGTGGGCCTGTGAGCCTTTGTTTATCTTTTGATTGATTGATTGATTTATGAGCATTACTGTTAGTATTTTGATTTGGTATTTTGCACATTTAGGAATAGTGATTTTGTTTAATTTTTTTTAGTAGAATGGGGTTGGTTAATATTGAATAATATGGTTAATTTCGACGAGCACCAACTTGTACTCCTCTTTTTCCACCAACTTAGTTTGCAACTAAGTTTGGGGAGGGGGTGGGACTCGTACAAGTTGGAAGCTCGAGAAAGCGATTGGATTAGTTTAGGAAGGAAAATTGTGGCGTTGATTAATGATGAAAATAAATTTCGGACAAATATTTTTGAAAGAAGCACATGGTAGAGCATGATAGGATTTTTGAAATGAAACTGAACATACACTCAAAACTTTTGATCAAATTTGCAACCAAGTGAGTCTTTGAGCCTAATGCATACTCCCATTTTTGGAGTTAAAAAAAAATCAAATTTTCTTTCGGTGCGAAAATTCTTTAAATGCATGCAATTTTCTCTAGAACTTGCCTAATTCTTTACCATTGAATAAGTCGGTATGTGCAGTGACAATGAAAATGATTTTATGCATTTCTTGATTTAAGCCTTTTTCAAAAGCTGAAAACAATTCCTTTTGACAAAAAATGTACAAATTTCCCTAGTTAGCCCTCTGAGCTTAAGCCTTTTTGTTTGATACCCAACACTACAAGAAAATTTACCTTTCATTTAGCCTTTGAAACCCAAACGGACTGTTGAGTATGAGGGAGGCGGTTGGAAGGTAGTTAGTTTGGAAATTGGGATTGAATTTGGGTAAACTAGTGGAAAACGAAGAAGGGTGAAAGGAAAAACGCGAAATAGGCCATAATCGAGAAAATTAACCTCTCCATAATTTGTAAAAAAAAAAAAAAACCACCTAGCAAAGTCGGAAAAAACCAGAAAAACAAAAGAAAGAGGAAGTGTATATACCATTTTTTGGAGAGGTTAGTGAAAATCACATCATTTTGTGATTATAATCCCTTGTTTAGAAAAGTCTTAAGAAACATATTTATTGAGAGGATTGATAAATATGGGAGATGTAGGCAGGAATAAGGTGAAGAAGTCGAATCTTAAGTTCGACTCGATTGGGAATTAAAAGAGTGAGGTTGAGTGATCATTATTTGAGGGGTAGATGGGTGGTGCACGACTCATTTAGTCCGTTTTATAATCACTTTTGCCTAAATTTTGTCCCACCTTACCCCTAGCCAACATTACAACCCATATAAAGACCTAATGATTATTGTCACACATGTCAAGTACTATTTTAGGTTTAGATGATTGGCAAGCCTATTGTAGGCATTTCGTGCATTTCAATGTGATTGTAAACACTACCCTTTTTATTACACTCGAGAGAGAGAGATACACTCACCTGGTGAGGATCTTAAGTTGAGAGTGTTATGTCTTGAGAGTAGTGGATCTAGTCTATCACATATGCTCACTTTTATCATGATCGCTTTATCTTTTTCATGGAAACTGTTCGAAATCAAATGCCACTAAACTCCACCCTAAACACGTGTCCTTTTGTCTTTTTCTTTATTGTTCGGGACGAACAAGTTCTAAGTTTGGAGAGATTTGGTACACGTGTCCCGTGCAAGCATTTTAGGGCACTTTTAGTGTCATTTTAGTGTCAATAATGTGCATAATCACGTGTATTTAGTGCTTTTGTATTCTCATGGGAAAAATAATGTGTTTGTGTTGTTTATGTGTTAAAACAGGTTCAAAAGGATCGAAAAAGAACATCAAACGATCGCTGAGTCGATGGATCATTCGGAGCAACAAGGAACAGGGCTGAAGGATTCATCTCGGCCGAGACAAGACACAAATCTTGGCCGAGATGCCTCTGCAGAGAAATCCTGGAATTTTGAGAGAACTGAAGATCTCGGCCGAGACGGATAATGCATCTCGACCGAGATACCTCTCCAGGGAAATCAGAGATTCAAAGAGATGAAGATCTCGACCGATATGAAATCCAATATCGGCCGAGACAACCAAAACCCTAAAAATTCCCTTTTCACGTCTCGGCCGGGATGCAACCCAATCCCGGCCGAGATCATCCCTCGGTTTACAAAGTGAAAAAACCCTTTTTCACTCTCGGCCGAGATTCCTTGCCCTGTTTTAAATTTCTGAATGCGATTTTGCCTTAAACTGAAGTAACAACTCTTCCCCTATATATATATCCTCCCTTTCGAAATTAACCTATCTTGGGACATTGAATAACATATTTTCCAGCTCCATCATCTTCAAGAGGTACATTGGGAAGGAGATTGAAGGCTTTTCATTCCTTCTACCCAAGTTCTTGGTTTCTTCTACAATTTTATCATGTCTTATTGTATTTCCTTTGATTTACTGATTGTAATAGGTGTAATGGGTGGCTAGCACCCTTATTTCAACCCTTGATCATTAGTTGAACCTTGGATTGAGAATGTTTATGTAATTTCTACTGTTGTTGATCGATTGTATTATGTCTTTGGAATTTTCTATGTTATTTGGGATTATTGATTCACACTTATGAATTAAATTGTGGTTTGATCATCCATTTGAATATTTGTTAGTATGTTGCTAGAATTGAGTTTATAATTCGTAATTGTTATGAATTCGATTCCCGGGTAGTAAATAATAGATTCATTTTATTGGGGATAACATAGATTTCGACCACTAGATCCGAGCTTATGAGTTGTATGTCGAATCTACTCCATTGTCTTAAGTCGTAAAGCACTCGACTATTGATTCTTAAAGAGCTTGTTTTAGGATTTGATAAGTTGAGTAGAATTAATTGAACAGTTTATTTTGATTAATCATACTTAAAAGACAATTGGATTGATAGAGCTTGTTATCAAATCTTGGAGTAGGAGTTCCATGGCTAACTAATTAATTAATGACATTAACTACATAGATTATTTGAAACAAGGGTATACTTGATCAAGGGTTGAATACTTTAATCATACTTTAAAAATCAAAATATCAATCTATCTATCTTGCTATCTTTTGTTAATTGAATCTTAAGTTTAGTTGATCATAGTTAAATAGTTGTTCCTAATAGTTATTGATAGTTTATATTTTGACAAACAAATCCCCCCATCTTTATTGCTTTCGTTGTTTGCTTTTGTTCTTATTTGAATTTTACAAATGCTTGACATATTAAAATAATATTAGACTGCCGTTCCTCGTGGGATCGACCCTTACTTATCACTCTACTGGTTAGAGTTTTAGGTTAAGGTTTAGTGTGTGTGTGTATATATATATATATTCATCTATATATATACTATTTAATTTAGTGCGACATTCGACATGCTACCAATAACCTCCTAGGGAATTTGCCCCCATTCTGGACAAATTCATCTCGGCCGAGATGACTTGGTGTCTCGGCCGAGATGATCATCCATAAATTTATTGCCAGTTTGGGCTCTCCTGAATCTCGGCCGAGATGCGTTGTGTTTCTCGGCCGAGATACCCTTCTAAGGAATTGCCCATTTTTTTACCTTCATTACGTCTGGGCCGAGATGCATTGTGTGTCTCGGCCGAGATTACTTTCCCTGCACTTTTCCTACATTATGGTCCTCTTCACCCCCATTCCATGCTATCTCTTGATTATTCTGATCTATTCCTGCATATTTCTTCAACAAAAACATCAAATATGCCACAAGGCATTTATTAAGCTACTAAATTATGAATTTGAAATTGCAAAAAAAGATACCGTCGGGTTGCCTCCCGACAAGCGCTTCTTTAAGGGCATTAGCTTGACCCTATCATCCTCTTGCTTGTCAAGGGGGCTCGAAGTAAAAGTCCTTATCTGAGCCTTTACAGCTTTTCCCTTTAGCGAATCTCCAACGAGTCGCTTTTCTTGATCCTTGGAATTTCCATTCCATAATTTCTTGTATGCTCTCCACTTTCCGTCTTTCCTTTGGCTTCCTTCCCTCCTTACAAAAAGGATTCTCAACAAGAACAAAGTGTTTAAGCGTAAACAATGAATATATCACAATTCTAGCCAATATCATTAAGCTCTCATGACACCCTTTCACAAATGAGGGTATTCCAATTTTTACCACAAGATTTTCTTCCCAATTTGAAAGAAATTCTACAACAATGCAAATTTTGAAGAAAGTCAAGTTAGTTGGTGAGGAGAAAATTTCTGTCCCAACAAAATCATGTTTGATAATTTCTAAAAACCCTTCCGTGACGTCTTGTGATAAATATGAAGAAGCGGGGATGCAATTCAAATGCCTCGAAAACATGTTGTCAGGTCTAGGGGTTCCACATTTTCTTGAAAAACATTTATCGCTCTCAAATAGGAGTGTTTCCCCACAAACCTGAAAATCAACATGGGTGGAAGGTCTTTCATCAAAGACTTTTTGGGAATGAGGAGAGCTAAAGATATGAAATTTTTCCCAAAATAAGACGTCATCCTCTTCTAAAGTACAAGTGAAGGTTCACCTAAATCAATGAATGCATCAAGGGAAAAAATTTCATTTTGAAGATGTTTGCAAGGAAAGTCACTCATCAAGAAGTCATCAAAGCAAACATATTCCACATCGTAAGTTATGTCAAAACATTCACTAAGACCACTTTCAACGTCGTTAACTTCACTCTCAAATTCATCAATCACTTCAAACGTTTGTTTAGATTTGAGTTCTACCTCTTGAAGGTTTGGGTCTTCTTTAGTGAATGTTTTGCACATTTCTTGGAGTTCATCTTTGGGGAAAGATTCATCATCCCTACCCAGGTGTTCTTGTCATTCTAACCTGCTTACCACGGTAACCAAATGACTAATTTGAGTCTCAAGAGTCATGATTCTCGACCGTGTATCTTCTTGAAATTGCAGAGTGTTAGAAGCCAAGATTTTTATCAAAATTTCCAACGACATATTGTGCTTAACACTAAAAGCAAAACCGTCCAAACACCGTTCCCTGGCAACGGCGCCAAAATTTGGTAGCGTCGTTTCTTACCACCAAATTAATGTATAGAAATTTGGTCACGTATCGTCGGACGTGCCAAATTAAATTTGTATATATAGATGAATATATACACTTAACCTTATCCTACAACTCTAACTAGTAGGGTGGCAAATAAGGATCGGTCCCACGAGGAACGGTCGAACAATTTTGCTTTATGTATTAAACTGTTATGATCAAGCAAATATAATGTAAATAAGCTAGAAAAACAATAAAGAAGTGGGGGGATTTTAATGAAATCACAACTAACACCTAAATTTCTATTAAGCAACTCAAATAACAATTACTCTAAAAATGCTTAGCAATTTAACAATTCAAATAAACAAAGACAAATAGAATGATTTTTTCGGTTTTTGGTTCTCAAGTAATAAAAAGATTCACCCTTGATCTAGGTTCCCCTTGGTCCTAGACGATTTATGCAACTATTGTTAATACCCAATTAGTTAGCCTTAGAACTCCTACTCTAAGATTAATAACAAGCTTTATCAATCTTGTTCTCTCTTAAGTATAATTAATCAAAACAAGCTCTTCAGTCAATCCAACCCAACTTATCAATTCCTAAAACAAGCTCTCTAAGAATCAATAGTCGAGTGCATTAAGAATTAAGACAACGAAGTAGATTCGACATAAAACTCGCAAGCTCGGTTTTAGTGGTCGAACTCTATGTTATCTCCAATAAAATAAATATATTGTTTGCTACACGGGAATCGGAAATCCTACAATTTAAGGATAGTAATTTTCAATTCTAGCAACACACTAACATATATCCAAATGGGTGATCAAACCACAATTCAATTCATAAGTGTGAATCAACAATCCCAAATAACATAGAACATTGCAAAAATATAATCCAATCGGTAATATTAACCGCAATAATCACATAAATGTCTTAGACTCAAGGTTCCACATTGATCAAGAGTGAATTCTAGGGTGCTAGCCACCCATTACACCTAATACAATCAGCAAATAGAAAGAAATACAATAAGACATGGTAAAATTATAGAATAAACCAAGAACTTGGATTGAGGAATGAAAGGGCTTCAATCTTCTTCCCAATGTAGTCCTTGAGGATGATGGAGGCTGGAAAAATGTGTTATTGGATGTCCTAAAGATAGGTTAATATCGAAAGGGAGGATATATATATAGGGGAAGAGTTGTTACTTCAGTTTAAGGCAAGATCGCATTCAGAAATTTAAAACAACGTAAAGGATCTCGGCCGAGATGCAAGTGTGTCTCGGCCGAGACGTGATAAAAGGGTTTTTTAGCTTGTGAATCTAGAGCTGATCTCAGCCGAGATGCAAATGTGTCTCGGCCGAGACGTGAGAAAGAGTATTTTAGGGCTTTTTAGGGTTTGGATTATCTTAGCCGAGATTGGGTTTCATCTCAGCCGAGATCTTGATCTCTTGTATTTCTGGACTTTCCTTGGAGGGTCATCTCGGCCGAGATGCAATGCCTGTCTCGGCCGAGATCTTCAGCTTCTCAAAACTTCAGGATTTCCCTGGAAAGTCATCTCAGCTGAGATTTGCATCCAGTCTCGATCGAGAGCATCCTTTAGCCCTGTCCTTTGTTGCCTCGATTGATCCACCGACTCCGTGATCGTTTGATGCTCTTTTTTTTATCCCTTTGCACCTGTTTTCACACAAAAATGAACCCAACACATTATTTTGCCCAATGAGGATAATATGCATGAAGTACACGTGAAATTGCACAAAAGCAACAATAAATGACACTTAAAGCGTCCTAAAGTGTGTGCACGAACACGTGTACCACATATGTTAGACCATAAGCAAACGTGCATGTGATTCGAGTTGAGCGTAAACACGTCCCATTTTATACAATTGAGAGATGAGCGATACACTTATGCGGTAAGGATCATTTATTTAAAGTGTCATGTTTTGAAAGTTATTAATATGTTCCATGTCGAATATGCTCAATAATCTATTTTGACTATCTTCGAAAAATCATGTTTGAGTCTAGATTCTCCATCTAATCGTCCTAAAAACTTGAGTTCTTGTTCACATCTACTTTTGTTGTTCAGGGACAAACAACAGTCTATGTTTGGAGGATTTTGATACACATAGTGTATGCATGTATTTAGGCCAATGTATAGAGTCATTTTGGTAGTGTTTGCATACAAATTCGGTAGTTTTTTGTTACATTGATTATGTTAAGCTGAATGACGTGTTTGCTGTTTTGTAGTGAAATTCTTAAAGGTTAGTACCAAAATTCATTGGAATAAGGTCCGAGAGAAAGAACAAGATTATTAAGGGTAAAAAAAAGCAAGAAAAGAGGTGAAACAATGAAAAGAGTAGAATGCAGCGTCAAATCCTAGCCTAGCTCGTCTTCCCTATTTTGCCCATATCTTGAGATAACAAGTCCAAATGAGGTGCAATTGATGTCCTTGGAAAGGAAATTCAAATGGCTGCATCTTTGCCATAAATAACCAAATCACATATCGCACTAGAAGACCTCCAAAATAACTTTTAAGTTAGACAAACAGCGCAGTTTCGACCCATTACTTGGCTCACACGTCACTTAGTTGCTCCCTAAGTCCATAGACGCATTTTGAGCGAGATTTTCCTATCCCACATTAGATTTTTTCCATCTTTATCTTAGTTATGTACTCCTATAAATACCCAAGTCTCTAAACATCAATTCCTCATCTCATAGCATAAGAATAGTCTTGGAGGCTTGAATTGAAGAGCAAGAAGCACGAATTGAAGAAGATCGAGATTTAAGACTCTGGGTTTAGTCATTTTTATTCATTTTTAATGTCTTCTTATGTTTGTCTATGAACATATGTTTGATTTTGTTATGGATATGAGTAGCTAAACACGTTTGTGTTCTAAGGCTAGAAAGTAGGTTGCAATTGACAATGTTTTGATTTATTTTATTCTATATTCTATTCTTTATTTTTATCATTTGTGTTGGCTCTTATTTTATGAGTTATGAAACCTGATCACTTGTTTAATTCTATTTGGTTAATAACTCGACGCCCGAGAGGGGAGTTTTGTTAATAGGCACACAACACATAGCATATGTATCAATAGTTGTCCGAAATGAGTGATATTCTTGTGCAGACAATGATTTTAGGAGCCCTTTGGAGTTACATATGTGATAGTTAGCCCGAAAGAGTAATTATTCATACGTAATAAATATGTTAGCATCATCTGAGTGGAGGGTTTAACTAGAGTAGTGTTACCTAATAAACAATAGAAATTAGTCTAGAAGTCTAGAATAATAAGATAATCAAACATATGAGATAGTAATTGAAATTACAACCATGGAATACGTTTTTCTATCTGATTTATCCCTTCGTGATTTCTTGTTTCTTCTTTGAGAATTTTACACATTTTATTTACTTTCTCTATTGTTTTAGGCACTTTAGTTTATTAAACAATGACTCTTACGGTTGGCCTAGTATAATCGGGGTATTTAAATTGAACATAGGACATGGTTTCTGTGGGATCGAGCTTGCTCACTGCTAGCTACAGTAACACTATACACTTGCGGTATACTGAGGGTAGAAGCGAGTGTTGTCACTCCCAACATAGCATCATGCCCAGGTAGTATACCTGAGTTTTGTCTCATTTCCTAATAGCACCTAACTCATCAACAATGTCCACAACATATCTTTTAATTCACATACACCCTTCCATCCCTTTATCAGATTAATATGGATAGAACCCTAGAGCAAGGTGGTGTCTGAAACCAGCAAAGAATGCGCAGAAAGTTAGAAACCCTACCTCAGTGTCGGCGATTTTGTGAACTCATACGATGGCTTCCTCTAAAGACGTCTGTAGAAACCCGAGTATCTGAAAGCACAACTGAAAGCGGACGTTAAAGTGCAAGAAACAAACAAAAGAGGAAAAAGTTAACGTGCTACGAAAACCTAAAAGGAAACTTGCGCATAAAGAAATCAATGTAAATATAACAGAAGACATAGAAACTGAAACAATGTAGGTACACCAAGAATTGATAACGAAGATCTGAAGGAAAATCTCCGGTAGATTGACATCAAGCCTAGCGATTTAATGAAACCCTAGACCTAGGAAATTAACTTCCCCTTCAGAGAATGACCGTAAGTTTAAAAATTTATTTTTAGAGAGTTGTACCTTCATCAAATTGATAAAAAAAAATAAAAAATTGTATGATTCCTTTTGTGGGAAAGAGGTACTAGTATTTGTGCTGAGTATTACTTTTTTAGGATAGAGCTTTTATATTGAAAAGTTATTAGTATTTATACTGAAAGATATTACTAGGTTTGAAAATATATAATTTGCTAAAAGGCAATACATTTCTTCAAAATAAATAATACTTTTCAGTATAAACAATGATACATTTTAATAGAAAATCCACACAACCCATAGATCCGAATGCAACTCGAATTACACGAACCTAAGTCGTGAACATAGTATACATGAGAATTAGTGTATATTTTGAGTGTTCTAATAATGAAATGTAAATCTATCACTAAACCTGCAGAAGTGAATCATAGCATTTTATTTCTTTATGGGAAGTCATGGCATTGTTATCTACATGAATGTTGTGTATCTGAATGAACTGTGATGATTTATGAAATTTGGGAATTATTTATTTTTTTATTATTTGCTGAACAGATTAAGCTCATCTATGCTGAGTATGTTAGAAATTAAATAAAGTCTCAGATCCTAAAAGCCTATGAAAGCTCATATATACAAATATAAAGAATCCATTAATGGGGTTAATGGATAATTAATAACAGTTTTACAGTTTTTTAGAGAGGAACGTATGTTTTCCTTAGGGAAGTTACTTTATTGATACAAAAGAAAAATCAAGATCATTTTTATTATAATTTTATCTGATATTTAAAAAGTGATTGAACATCATTTTGGTGTTAAAATGGGAGTGATTTCATGCATGCAAAAGTTCAAGATGCGAATAAGATCAAGAGCAACATTTGTTGTAGAAAGAGAGAATATGCATTTGGGAGTTCATGATGTTGCAGACATATCAGATTGCAGATCCATGTACCAAAGGATCATCAAGCTCATCATGAAGTGTAAGAAGGTGAAACTTCTGCAGGGCATGATCCACCCGTAACATAACAACCTCCAGAAGCAGGGATCTACAAATCCATGGGGTTCTTGTTCTACATGCTCGATAGGAAGGAGCACAACAAGTATTTCAAATAACTTTAGAAGCCCTGGGACAAATGATAGAAGATGCCTCTGTCCATGCAACAGTCCAAGCTATGACCCAATGCGTATTGCTCCTACAGCAGCCGAAGTCTCCACTGCAAAAAGATGAAAGTCGAGGGGTTGCATCAAAGAAGAAAACCCTAGAGTAGGGATGCAAGGGAGACTAGATTAAATAGATGAAAGACAATTCAAGTCTAATGAAGTCCAGGTGAAGTGGGGTGAAATCGTCATGAAGCCCGCTTGGAGCAGTCAAACATGAGGCATGATTGTTATGTAACAAGTGTTTGTCATTAAGAGAGTAATCAACAAAAAAGCCCTACTTGAGTTCGTCCATAGAGATCAGGGGTGACGTTATGAGTCAAACACAAATCGTCGACTATGAAGTCTGAGGAGATGGGAGAATAGTAGAGTACAATCCTTTAGTTGTATTACCTCTGAGATGAAGTCCATTATGTACAGCGATCCTTGTCAAAACATTGAGAATATGATGGAACTAGAGATATTGAGGACACTTAGACAAGTTTACAGTAAGCCTGATTTGTATAGTTTGAGTGACGCAGCGTTTTGTAAGATATTTTAAACAACTCTAACGAAAAGAGCATTTTTGTGGTTCAATTAGCTACTGCCCGGAACCATAATCACTGCAAGAAATCCAAGCTTTCGCGACGATAAAATTCGTCATATAAAAGTCATATTTCATTACTATAAGTATTAGGTGACGAAAATTTAACGTTGCAACGATTGTCATGGTATGTCCGTGGTATTAGGTATATGTAAAAATATTTGAATTCGTCACAAAAAATATGACTTTTGATGACATTAAAAGTCATCGTCACCATATGTTATAATATATAGTGACGCATAATTTGTCAGCTATTGCATCCAATTTTTTTCATCTAATACTGTATTTCGTCAGTGAAAGTGAACATGTAATATAACGATTGCATTTTTTGTCATTAAAATATCGAATTTTGGTGACGAAAATCATTAAAATACTCAAATCATCAAACTTTGGTGACGCTTTCATTGTCACAACTATATTTATTATTTTTCATGTTTATAATAATTTGTCAGGATAGAGTTAGTTTGTAGTTACAAAATTTCTTTCGTCGTTTTATAAATATATTTAATGACAAGTAATTTCGTCAGGAACGGTTACCATTTAGTGAGAAACTTTTACCATTATTAATACGTACAATTGGTGACGAGATGTCTTGTCACGATAAACTTACATTTAGTAACGAAAATTATTTTTGTCACTGAAGACTTGGATAAACGGACGTATTTGTCATTGTAAAGTGACATTTTGTGATAAAAAAGGTTGATGTCACTACATGAGCACATGTAGTGACAACCGAAGTGTGTCATCATTTAGTTGTATTAGTAACGATAATATAAACCGTCACAAATGACTTACATACGGTGATGATATATTTTGTTATTATTAAGCGATTTCTGGGGACAAGCTACATTTCGTGCCAATATAAATATCTACGATGATGCACTAGTTGTCAAGTTTGATTAATATTTAGTGATAATTTTTTCAAAGCATCTTCTAAAACTCCATTTATGACGTAAAATAGATTTATATTTAGCTATTCAATTCATCATAAAATATAATTTTAGCGACAAAAATTTTGAATCTCACTAAATGGTTCTTATAGTGACATATAGTTTCATAGTTAACGTTTATTGACATAATATTGTATCACTTTATAAAATTTTAAATGTATTAAATTAAACAATGCTGAAAGGGGAAAAAATTAAATCAGTAGACAACAATACTAGGTAGAATGACAATATTTAATAGGCTAAAGAAGTTCAAAATATCCACTTAATAAAAGAAACATGATTGTCTAAAAGAAATACAACTAAATCTTCAAACATCACTCATTCCAAACTCTAAATTGATAAAGATCAAAATTGTCTCGTCCTTCAGCTTCCTCAGCAATGCATCAAATCTAAAAGGACAAAAAAAATTCAAAACACAATATATAAAATTGATTTTTCAACATCAGTAGTATTTGGGGAAAAAAATATCATTATTTCAATTGGAGAGTAAGCTAACCTTTTACAAGGTTTAGAGCTTTGCTCCAATACTTTCCAAATAAGCCATAAGTTTGTCCACAGTTGCACTTTGCTAAGCCATTTTGTCTTTCAAACCAGTCACCTCATTCTGGAATTCATTCACTTCTGTCTTGAGCTCATGACTTGTAATTCAAAATCTTGTAGCTTTTCCCGTGTCTCTTGAAGTTCCTGCTGCAAATGCTGGCCGGTTGAATCCCATGTTGTTTACGTTTGCTTGGTGGCATCGGGCCATACCTAAGGCCTTTTATGTAGCCTGATCCATGGCCTAAGACCTCAAGAACAATTTCATCGTAGGTCTTTAGAATTCCTTCTTGTATGTATTGGTCACGCTTCTTGATCATCAGTTCCATTTGCCTAATGTCGATGTGTAAAAATTTTATATAACTTAATTTCTCAATAAAGAAATGAATTTAAGTAACTTACCCAACTTTATTTTGCCTCTCAGATTTCCACGTGCCATTCTCTGAATAATGTGTGCGTCTTTATAGCTCAATTCTATCACATAATTCTCCATTGAGCTCGTTCTTAGACTATACCAAGTAAATGCAAAAGATTTATAACACAATTACAATTGCAAGCTAATTATAGACCGACTAAAACAAGTAAAAGAAAACAAAATCAATTACACAAAAGATGTTTGAAATAATAATAACACAAGTTCTTGCAGACTACACATAATTTTCTACCCCTTTAAACTATTCTCAATATCTTTTTAAAAAAAAAAAAAAAAGAAAAAAGAAAAAGGAGTACTATGGAAGGAAATGGATAAAAAAAATCAATTACATTATACCTATCTATTATCCACATATATTCATACCTTGCAAAAAGAAAAAAAATAGATATAAAGAAAAAAATACAAAAAATAAAAAAAAATAATAACAAACAAGAAACTCTCATTCTAAAGAAACGAATAAACTAGAATTCCATAACACCACAACATGAAGAGTGAGAATAAATCCCAAAAAAATCACAATTTCCATGTAAATTACATATTTTACTCACAATTTCATGGTGACGAACAGTGAAAGCCTTTCTGCCAGAAATATTCTTACGACGTAACTTTGCTCGATTCTTTTTATTCACATCACTTATATGCTACAACAACAATAAATTTATAAGTAAATTTTAGCTATAAATCAAAATATATTAATTAATATTTTTACCTTATATTTAGGTGATGCAAAAAACTCGCATAGTACTTCCCATGTATCTTTGTTGGGACAAAAGCTCGGTTTGTTCAACTTAGCCTCTTCCAAAGTTGCATACTCTAGGAAATGCTTATGAAGATTATGACGCTTTTGCCTGCTACTAGACTTAAACCGCTCAATCAAGCGTTGTTTAACTTCTGGTGCATCCACATTAACATCCATGTGAATCTACATATCAAATAACCAAACTTTATATTATAAGAATATTCATCAACGAATAATTAATACAATTTGTTTTCTTGCACACTAACCTTTTGATGATCAAAGCCTGGCTCCAGATCATTTTTTTCATCTACATCTTTCCATCATTTGGGCACTCGAACAACATCTTTAGTAATTACACCAATTTAACTTGCAAGTTTTATAGATTTGTCTGCATTAATTAATAGGTCGTCCTATTGATGTGTCCACATTGATCTTCATTTCTTTCCCATATGTAACAAATATTTTCATGATTCCCTTACCCATTGTCAGACCAAGTCCTCTTTTATTAGATCCCGAAGCTACATATTTTGAAAAAAAATAGTTAAAATATGTTACATAATCACAATTTGTAAATCATTACTTTGCAGCAAACATTTTCAATATATTCCAAATAGATTCGTCTGCATTAATAGGTCGTCCTATTGATGTGTCCACATTGATTTTCATGATTCCCTTACCCATTTTCTGACCACGTTCTCTTTTATTAGATCCTGAAGCTACATATTTGGAAAAAAATATTTAAAATATATTACACAATCACAATTAGTAAAATATCACTATGTTCTGTCCCACTAGTATTAGATACTGGATTCTGATGACTCTCGGTAGACTGGATATCAGAGCTTCCAGTGACTGCATCTTCAGTAGATTAAGTTGGAGGAGCTACAATGGCATGGTTGCACTATCAGTAATCTGATCTCGAGTAGTATTATGTTTCCCTTTGTCATTATAATCTCGTGTTCCAGATGAAAGAAATTCCTCAATCTCATCCTCGATGGACATATCTTCTTCTTTACGAAGTCCCCTTATTTTCCTTAGTATACCGGAATTAGCGGATGCACTCTTCCCGGAATCACTACAAGAAAAAACCCATAATAGGACACTTGTAAGCGTCCTATTATGTAATATAATAGGACACTTTTTACATTAGGGCACTTTTGAATTGCGTCCCTTTTCTGGGCAACACAATAGAGGTAATAGGACGCTTCATTCAATGGGACGCTTGTAAGTATCCTATTATGTGTCAAGGTAATGGGGCGCTTGTAAGTGTCCTATTATGTGTGAAGGTAATGGGACGCTTATAAGTGTCCTATTATGTGTCAAGTTAGGACACTTGAAAGCATCCTAATAGGGATTCTTAATATTAAAAAAAATCTAAAATAAACAAATTAGCGATCTAATTATTTTCCAAAAACCTAGAAGATAATTCCAAAACAAACACAAATATCTAAAATCTCATGAGTATCACTACACATAAAATTTGTGTCATCCAACTAAATAATGTCCAAGTATATGTGTGTGCTTATTAATTGTGTCAAAAATCGATGTTTGACAAATATATGATTGTTAGAAGTGATTTCGTCTTTCTTCATTGTCTTCACAGTCTTGAGAGAGTAGGACAAAATTGACCTGCAAATCAGTCCACAATGTTTTGGCATAAACCAATTAAAAACTAGATTCAGTTTTAAAGTAAATATATAAAACCTACAAGAATCATTAACTTCCTAGATGACATACAATCAATGGAGAATATATATAATTAAAAAAAGAGGAGAAATATGCAAAAATATAGAACCGTTTGGTCCCAGTAAGTATAGCACCCCATGAGTGCCATATAAATGGAAAAAACAGGCTTTGAACATAAGAAAGTGGGTAACCGAATGATATTACATGATTGCAGTAATTTGGAGCAGAGAATACAGTAATAAGTTTACCATCATGCTCAATCTCATAACCTTCATCCTTAACTTCACGTGACCTCACTACTAAATCTGTAGAATATCCGGAATAAATTATTAATTTTTAGATAGATTATATGTATTGTAATGGAAATCAATGCAAGTCTGAAATATTAAAGAATATAATTTCTTCTCATGCTGCTCTTTTCCAAATAATTGTGCAACACATCTCCTGAAACATTAAATAAAAAATATACACAATAAATTCTTGAGCTATTTCAGTTAACCAATACTATCTTACTAAGATCAAACTCATTATTTTGAATAATCAAATGAACATTAAACTTACTTAGGAACTTGAATATTGAAGTAACAATTAACAAACTTAGTGAACACAAGAAAATCAAGAATATGAACGCAATAAATAGTGAGGTCCAAAACCTATCTAAATTAACCAAGACATCTCACTAAACCAATATCAACCCCATTATTTTGAATAAGCAAAAGAGCACACAAATTATTTAGGAACTCAAATCAACAAAAGAGAAAATCGAATATTAAAAAAGCACGAGAATGTTGAACTAACAAACCTTGTGACAGAACGATGAGCCGGAGCAACATGAATCTTGTTACCATTAGTATTTTGTCCTGATCAAGATCAGCATAAAGAATGTTACAAAACTAAAATCTTGATCTTAAAAGATTAATATTTTTTAAATAATTTGTTTTATGATCTGTCAAGACCCCTCTTGTGTAGGCAAAAGGAGGAGCCAAATGATGTTTCAGTTGATTGTGCTCAAAGCCCTTCTATTATTTCCAACCCCTAAAGTAAATGTTCCACCCCTGGAGTAAATTTTCCTCCACCAACCTCTGATTCACCTGTCAGTAAAACTTAATTACTGCATCATACTTTTTTTTACTTCTTTCAAATTTCTCCTACCTTGATTTTAATTTTCAAATTACCTTGACCATTTCCAGGCCGAGTCACTGTAGAAAAATTCTCATCTGATCTCATCTTGATCATTTTTTTTACCACAACTACTGCTGAGAAACAAATTTAATCATAAACCCACTATGATAATTGAATGATACAAGTTTTGCAACAAGTAGTGTTGAATACTTGAATGACACAAAAACGACATAACATATTCAGGTCTTCAGATTAGGCATTTGTATGCATCACACTATGATAATTTTTCTAATGACGATATCAGTCAGTATAATAGAAAAGAAGTACCTAATTCTTTACTATCTAATGGTGATTTGTTTTTTCAGTCGAAAAGAAGTACCAAAATTGAGACAGCAAAATATAACTCCTAAGATGAGCATTCAATCTCATATTTTCTAGACTACTCATTTTGGATGTCCATTCAACTACTATTTCTCCTGGTATCGTGTTCACTAAAAATAAGTTCAAATTGTGATAAAAGAAAATGATAATCTGCCCAGTTATATTGCCCAGAAGAGGCATATATTGCTTCATACTTTAATAAATCTGTTATGGGTAAGACATGAAAGATAAAAATATATACCCCATGTTGTAGCTTGTTGAAACTTCTCTCTCATGGTTCCTAGTGGAGAGACTTGCATAATTGGTGGTGATTCAACTACTAAAATCATGAATTAGTCATTATTAAAACGTACCTGCCATTCTGCATATCTCTCATTACAGTAGCCACAACAGCAGTTGTAGCTTTTGCCCCCTCTATCATATTGATCTGCAATAACAACAAGATAATCAACATTTATCACAAAAGAAGAAACAAAAGAAGCATAATTTAATGTTATA
The DNA here is from genome assembly GCA_958295605.1 of Ajuga chamaepitys. Taxonomy (NCBI): domain Eukaryota; kingdom Viridiplantae; phylum Streptophyta; class Magnoliopsida; order Lamiales; family Lamiaceae; genus Ajuga; species Ajuga chamaepitys. Next base: position 20,771,384 of record OY282501.1, read on the forward strand.
AAGAGGAGCACTTGATAAAATATGTGCATCTGGAAATGAACTTCAGCAATCATCTAATTTCAACACTCTTAACATAAGCTGAGATATATCCCTACTACTAGATCAGTTATTCAAACCAGCCATGGCATTAACAGTTTGAAATGCATTTTAATCTCTTAAAGGACCTTAGTGAAGAAAGAGGAACTTCATGTTGACAACTATCGAAAGACTAATCATTCTATTCAAAGAAAAAAATGCATAATTTGCAGTGATCGGAGACAGTGTGTTGGTGTTTATTTTTCAACACGTGGAAACACAAGCGCAATTCCAACTCGAGATGAACTTTCAGATATAAATAATTTACAAATTGGGGGAATTGAGCTGCATTTCGGAATTCGATTCTCAAAGGGAAACAAAATTGGACAAGAGATTGATCAAACAATAAGAGACAGACGAATATTGAAAACTAGAAAACCTAGAAACTGAAAATCGATCACCTTCCACATTTAGCAACCGAATATTGTTTGAGATCATTGATTTAAAGTGAGCTAACTTAGAAACTTGATATTCCTGAATTGAAAAAAAATAAGAGATATATGTGAGTGCCACCAATTGTAGATGAAATCCAAGATTCTCATATAATTAATTCTTAACCAATCCTAATTTTCTCACTACCTTGACACGAGAATTACTTCATGGCTGCTTGACAATCGAGATGGCCAAGTTTTGCAGAGTCGTTCGAAGGTGAAGACGCAGTCAATTGAAGCTTGTAGAAGGCGAAGATGAAGCGATTGATTTTCCGTAGTACGGTTAAGAATGGAGAAGAGGTCATCATTGATTTGCCCACCATGAATTAAGACGAATCATGGAAGCATTTTGATCAGCTCCGATGCCTCTGTGAGAGCGAGAGAGGGGGAGGAGAGAGAGGAGAGAGAGAAACCTGAAATAATGGGAAATAAAATTATTTAGATACTTCTAATAATAATCATAATAATAATAATAATAATAATAATGATGATGATGATGATGATGATGATGATGATGCTTTTTTTTTTTATTTCATAATCCTGATAGATGCTAAAATTTAGGTACTAAGTAAATTAAGTTTTGAAGAATCCACTTATTAATAATATAATACTCCACTATAATGGGTCATTTTAATATAAGTGTCCTATTTCATGTCTAATGGGACACTTTACTCACAAGTGTCCTAATAAACGTGTCCTAACAAGCAGTTTTTCTAGTAGTGAATGATCTCCCAATAGTGGTTGCCGCCCTTTCGGATAGGTTCTCTTTGTTAACCTACGAAGAGCCCCAAGTGTCATTTCTAGTAACATAGATAAAGAAAAAAATTAAATTTGTTGGTGAATCAAAGTCACACCATTAAATAACCCCTCGTTGAATAATTTATTTGCATGATATAAAATTTAATATTTCATAATGTTGCAAATATATTTTTTAACATCATAAGATATTATCATAAAATATTGTTAATCGGAAAACATAAAACTCATGTGGTTTTTCAAAATTTCAAATCAATGGAAGTCTCTAGGGAGAACATAATGCTGCTGAAGCAATTATTTATTAGTCCCGAATTTTAATAATTCAAGAAAAGATAATATAATCATGAGAATTCATATGAACTAAAATAGCAGAATTAGACATATCTCATAAAAGTTTGAGATCAATTTGAATTGATTTGATAGAGAATTTTCTTTTATGCAACACACAAGTTACAAATATTCTTGTACACATGAAATCTCGAGTGATATTAAAGATCATAAAAAAAAAATACAATGTAAAAGCAGAATCAGTAAATATAAGGAAAAACATTAAAGATGAGACATCATATATTAATTCTATCAGCTTGTCCATTTTGTTTGCAATTTTTTTTGATAGCTATGGTTTAAGGGATCACTGTTATTAATTTTTCTTTTTAGGTTTTAAGAAATTTTCTAGGTCACTAATAGATAAAAAAAAAATATATTAATAAAGTTGAAAGCAACATCTACTATATGATGGAGCCAACAAAATCATTTCAATTGTTACTATATTAAATTAAAGAAAATCATATTGAGAACTTATTATATTTGATTTTTATTAAATATCTTAATTTCTAAGTGATTTTTAGGTTTACTCAAATAAGATCTAGATCAAGCAACTTTAAATAAATAGTGAAAATAAGCGGGAAAGTTATTAAGGATATGGTTGTAAACTATTATTTGTACCTTAAATTACTTTTGAATCCAAAATTAGTTTTTGATGCGTCTGCAATATTTCACTGGAAATAAAAACATGTTATTCTCAAAAACACTTAAAATCTTATTATAAGAAGCTATTGCCACCTAACTTTTACAAAAAATTTGCTTCGAATTTATTTTATTCTAAACACTTTCATATGCTTATTTTCCTGCAATAATCAATCCATATTAAATGCCACCAAAAAAGTCAACCAGATTACGTGTTCAGAAGAAGAACTACATATGTCGAACTAAAATACCAAATTCAAATATGTTTAAAAGAATTCCAAAACGGCATAACTTATTTCAAACCATATGTATCCTATCAAAACAACATAAATTACTTAAACTCATACTTAACCAAATTCACAATAATATGTAACATACTTTTTTATTAAAACTCAAATCTTTTTATAAAAGAATTCCAAAAAAATTCAAACCTGTTTAAAAGAATTCAAAAAAAATCAAATCTGTTTAAAAATATTCCAAAACGTAACCTATCAAATAAAAAAAAATCTCCATACATGTTTAAACATAACCAATTAATCGATTAAGATTCAAATGCTCACAAAAAATATATCAACGACAATCATCTGTTTTAAACAAAAGCAGTAACTCAATAACAATTGCTATTGAACTCCTGTTATTTCTATTTTGAATTGTAACATAGATATTACATTCTAATGTCAACTGATCTTATCCAACATAAAACAATCCAAAACAACACCAAACGTAAATATTTCATTATAATAACAAATTTAAACGAAACAAATATAAACTAAGACTGCACCTGGGTTAATTTTTACAAACAACAATAAGTACATCAACCTTACAGAATAAGTACATACCGATTACAATCAAGAACAACTACTAAAAAATTAAAATCAAATAATCATCTACAATTTAATTTCTTCAATTGGAAGGGAACAATATCGGGTTTAAGCCTTACTAGCCATGAGTTTTCTTCTCGCTTGTCTTGTGGATCTGCAATATAGGGTTTGGAGCAATTAGATAAATATAATATAACATAACATTAGAAGATTGAGAAATATATAAGCTATTACCCTTTCAAGCCCGCCATCTCTACTAATAAACTATTGAAGAATCCTAAAATCCCGCTTAACCAAATTTTCGCCGCTAAAGGGACAACGAAAACCCTTTTCAGTTTTTTAAAAAATAAATTAAGGTTTAATTTAAAAAGTACAGCCTATGAAAATATATATTTTCGGTTATTCTGAGATTTTCTTTTCGTCCAAGTCCACAAAATAAAAATCAATTAAGATTTATATTTCAATGAAAACAGAAGATAATGAAGAAATATATGGAAATTTAATTCGAATAAAGGGACTTATCTAAACATCAGGACCAAATCTGAATAGAAATCGAATCTTCCAGATATGTTCAAATCTGAACAAAAAAGAGGAAGTATATCTTTGTACAAATCGTGCATGTGCAGAGATTGGAGTTGGGGAAGGATTGGGGTTGGGGTGAACGGAGGCCCGCAAGGATTTAGCTGTGGCTGGGCTAAGGAAAAATAGAGTCTGGGTGTGGGTCGTGGGCTGGGCGGCGAACAGAAAGAGGTTGGTGTGGGTAAAGGTTGACGGAAATTAGGCTAGACGGGTTTGGGGTTCGGCGACTTATCGAGATAGAAATGAAAGAAGATGGGGGGAGGGGGGGAGAGGTTGGTGTGTTCAGTAGGTGAGGTAGTTTTAGAGGGGTTGGGGGCTGGGTTGAGTGCATAGGCGTTTCTAGTGTGCTAGTTTAGGGGTTAGATTGTTGGCAGGGTTATAGGATGGTTGTGGGATTGGTTGTGTGGTGGCTTATTGGCTGGATTGTGGGCAGGGTTGTGGGCTATTTTAAATGTGTTATTTTCTTTTCTTTTTTGGAATTTATTATTTATATTTTTTTTAATACAATTCAATTAATCACACCCTATATTATGGTCTAATTTATTATACATATGATTTAATAAACCTAAATTTTCCAACAAAATTAATGAAAAAATACAAACCATTGATTGAATAATGATAATATTTTACGAAATATAAAAAAATACCTACAATTAAAAAAAATAATTAATGTGTATCTATAAAAGAAAATTAAGTTCGGTTGAACTCATAATATCTGATTACATGCACCTCATCTGAAGGAGTAAAGTTTTTGTTAGTTATAGGTCAGTTCTAAAAACTTAATATATTGCAATATGATAAGTCCCTTAGGACTAATGGTTTCACTGGTTCGAGTTTAGCCCAAAAAAACTTATATTTTTTTTAGAAAGATAATCTATTTTTTTTAGAATTATATTTATCATATTAATTCTTTTTTCACAATATAAATAATGGTTTCCCTATTTACTGAATTAAATTTAATTTTGACCTAAATTGACCGATCCATTTCAATCTAGCCTTGAATGATGTCATAAATCATTATTCGACCCATCTAGGCTGGATTGGTCTAATTGACCAAAACAGGCTAAATTGGTCAACCCGTTTCGATCTAACCTTGAATTATGTTACGAATCACTAGTTGACCCGTCTAATCCAGATGGGTCAAATTGACCAAAAAGGGCTAAATTGACTGACCGTTTCTCGAACCTTGAATTACATCACGGGTTACTATTCGACCTGCCTAAATTATTCGATCCGTTTTGATATATCCTTGAATGACGTCACGAGTCACTATTCGATCCGTCTAGTATAGACAGATCAAACAAACCAAAACGAGCTAAAATGACCGACCCCTTACGAATTTCTCTTGAATGACATCACGGGACACGATTCGACCCGTCTACTGACCAAAAAGGGCTAAATTCATTGATCTGTTTCGAAATAACCTTGATTTACGTCATGGATCACTATTCGACCCATCTAGGCTAGATGGGTCAAATTGTCCAAAACAAGCTAAATTGCCCTTGAATGATTGATTTTAGTGATGAGGAATACCAACTTATCACCATGCTATTAACATTATTAATGACCTGAATATTTTATTTTAGATATAATGGTTCAATCATAATATTCTCATGTTTGTTGCAATTTAATTAAAATATTATTTCATTTTTTTTTATTTTTGTATAATATATGACCTAAATTAAATAGTTTATGGTCCAAAATCTTATTGAATTAATAAAATTTATGAAAATATAATTGGTAGATTCTATTTGTGATAATGAAAGGCATTAAAACAAAAAATATAGAAAATGGAATAGTCATAATTTATGAAAATCTAACTGGTAATTTCAATTTGTGATAATAGAAGATATTAAGAGTGTGTTTAGTTGAGCTTGTAAGTCTCTAAAACCTATTATAAGATGTTTAAGAGCTTATGAGTTCATTCAGATGTTTGACAATATTTTTTAAATAAAATCTTATTTTATTTCAAGTAAGTTGTTAAACAACTTATAAGTTGTTTTGGAAAAAGTAAGGAGGGTTCAACTTATATCTTAAATAAGATCTTATTTGTATTACAACTTTAAATTTTATTATTTTAATTACAAAAATTTCATTACTAACATCTTATAAGCTCTATCTTCTTATTATAACCAAACACTTCAACAACATATTTTGTAAATAAGATTTAACATCTTATAAGCTCAAAAAACATCTTATAAGATGTTTTGAATAAGCTTAGCTAAACACCCTCTAAATGTAAAAAAACACGTAAGGAGGAAGAAAGATAATTGAATAAACAAATATCACTCCCGATTTCATATTCTCAAGTAAAATATAGGCAGATAATTTTATTATATATTATTATTATAATTGAAAAGTACTCATCCCGTGCATCGCACAGGTGTACATCTAGTGTTTACAATTTGGCAATATAAAATATAAGGTCTATTAGAGGGACAAACTAACAGGCTCTATTTCTAATCCTAAAATGCTGCAAGTATATGGGTGTAGATGTATATAGCAGAAGTCAAGGTCGATCCACAAAGAATAGATTAACGTAGTTTGATACCCTAAGTATCTAGGATTACCGTAACTAGACACTAAAATTGGTGAATGATTTTATCAAACCAGATAGCATGGACTAATAAACTAAATTAATTGACAAGCGTGAATTTCCAATCAACGAGAATGTATCCTAAGGTTTCGATTTCAGGAGTTGCTCTAATAATGATTAATCTATAATGTATAGAATTTTAAATCAATTTTACTATCTATTAGACGCAACTTAAATAACTTAGCCCTTCTCTCGAAGCGACTAAGTCGTGGATTGATTAGAATAATCACTCTCTCAAGTCAATTGATCCTAATAAGTCCTAAAAGAACCTTAACCTTTGAATACACAGTCATAGACAACTACTCTATATGTTGTATGTCTATTGACAACTTCCTTCTCTCGAAGTGAAATTTTTAAACGGGTAAACTAAGCCTAGGTGATCAAATTATGCTTAGTTATAAGATGAAAACAAACACATAGATAGATAGCCAAAATTGGAGTCTATAAATCAAAAGCTTAAATCAATATTGTCATAAAACCCTACTCTCTAACCCTAGGACATGAGTAGTTTAGCTATTCATGCCTAGTATCAATTCAATACATTAATTCAATGAATACATTGTAAAGAAAATAAGACTAAACAAGAAATAAATAAACCTGATTGTTCGACTCGTCGATCTTCGCCTTCTCGCTAACATAACTTCTACTCCAATGTAAAAGTATGAGAATTATGATCCTATGACTGATGATCATTGGAAATTCGAGCTTGACCTTTATTTATAAGTTGGGGTCAAAATCCTTAAGAGATTAGAATAAGAATCCCATAAAAACCTGAATTTACTTTAGGGAAGCCTTACGGCGCGACCACGCCCAACCTACTGCTGTAAACTTCTTGAGGCAGTCCACTTTTGGCCCGATCGCATCGAACATTCTGGATTTATTCTTTGACGGCCTTTCTAACGCGGCCGCGTCCAATCCTGGCGCGGTCGCGTTACCTCTTCAACGTTTTGGGCCTTGCTTTTGGTCCAATATAGCCCATCTTATCCTTTCTTCGACTCATTTTTTCGTGTAACCTCACAAAATCTTCATTTTAGCCTGAAACCATGAAAACACTACAAAACAAGCTAATACATGTTAAATGATTCAATATATCAAATTTGAATGATTCTCGACCAATTATACATGCAAATGTTACAAAATACATACTACCTCCTTTTTTTTTAGATGTTCCTTTAGGTTTGGATAAGGAAATTAAGAAATATAGAAAATAGACAATTAAGCCCTTAGTTAGATTATACAGATATGCTAGGTTAGATAATTAGAGTTTTTTTAGGAGTAATTATAGAGGTACTATTGGAAAAAATGTAGAAAAAAGTTAAAAGAACAACTATTTATAAACAACGTATAAAAGCTAAAAGAACATCTAAAAAAAACGGAGGTAGTACATAAATAGACCTAAATTCATACACAATATGTATCAAAACTTCCCAAATTTAAACTGTTGGTCGTCCCGAACAACATACAGAATAAATAAAACTAGACCACATGTATTTAGGGCGATTAGACGATGAATCAAGTTTCGGATTGATTTTCTCAAAAAGCTAAGCAACACAGTGTAATTGAGCATATGTGATAACACAAAAATCAACTACTTTCGTGACTTTGAACTTTCGAATTATTTAATCCTCGATGGGCAAGTGTTTCGCTCATCTCTCAAGTGTATAGGTTAAAATATATTTCTACTCAAATTGAACTATATGCAAAGTCTACCATATGCTTGCCAATTATCTAAACTAGACCTCGTACTTGATATGTGTGACAAAGGATAAAAAAGGTCTTTTGTTTTGGTTGTAATGTAGTCTTAAGGTAAGGTGGGGTACATTTGGACAAAAGTGACTATGTTTGTACTAATCAAGTTACTCCTAACCCGATTTCCCCTAAATACAATCACTCAATCTCACTCTTCATATTTCAGAAATCACCCCGCAAAGTGACTTATTCACCTTCTCAAGTTCCTATAACTTAAGTGCTTTTCCTTTATATGGGTACCACATCTTGGGAATACCCTCTATTCAATTCAGCAACTAAGCACTTTATTTCCTAGCCTCTCCTCAAAATTATGAACATTATAAACACAATTTTTTCTTTTCCTTTTCCAATTTTTCTTTTTCTTTTTCTTTTTCTTTTTCTTTTCTTCTTTTCGATCCAGGAGAGGCTATTCTTCTCATATTTTCATCTATCATTTTATTCTTCCCTTCATTATTTTTTTTCGAATATCACTAGTTTTCCCTGTTTTTTTCTCCCAAGAAATTTTCACCCAATTACCTTCCAATCCTCCTCCCTCTTACTTGATTAATCCAGTTAAGGCCAAAGGTTTAAATCAAAATGTTTCCATTTTGTATTGTCGTGCTGTGAAATAACACGCTATTAAGCTCAAATTGGTTAACTAGGGATAAATTCAAGGCTAAAAAATAGGCTAAAAACAAGAATTGCCTAAGATCATTTCCTAAGTCACAACACATACTCGACACATTCATAGTAAAGACTCAAGACAAGTTCTAGAGACTGATAATGCGGAGACCCGGATATCAAGTGGTTCGCAATTAAGACGGTTCCCAGGAATAACCAAACAAGCAAGAATATAAACGACACAAGGATTTATGTGGTTCGATCCGGAAATCTACGTCCATGGTTGAAGGAAATAACCTCCAGAGATGCTTCACTATCTTTGTTCTTGAATACCGGAGTACAACCTTACAAGCTGTAGTTTTAGAATTCAGAATTGGAACCCTAATCTCCACAATATTTCTCCTATTTATACTATACAATAACAACCCTAACAGAATCCCTAAAAAACTGGCAACCATATTTGCATGGCCGTTGGAAAGGATCATGGGGATCTTTCCATAAATTCCCACAAACGCCGCGCATACACCGCGCATGGGTTTCGTCAAGTTGGGCCCGCGCTCTTGGGTCCAATTAACCTGGTAAGCAGGCTGGATCGACCCAGGGAGATTGGGCCATACCTATCAGATGTCCCCCACCAGCTGAAGCGAGGTAGGAGCTTCGATTTGTAGGATGTAGTTGCTGGCCGAGGAGTAACTAGTAAGGCCGAAGTTGTACCCAAATAATATTGGAGTTTCGTATGGTTGAAAGTTGGCACCATACTTGAGTGAGAAGGCATATCCGCTATTGTGAGAGAGTCGCATGGGAATACCCCGGGGTGAGAAAATCACACGGAGCCAAACTGAATACCCCCGAGGTGAGGTAATCAACTCGAGCTGAAACAATGTTCCCCCGAGGTGAGGTAGTCAACCGGGGGTTGAGAGAATGTTGTCCCGAGGTGAGGTAGTCAACCGGAGTTGAAATCATGTTCTCCCGAGGTGAGGTAGTCAACCGGAGTTGAAATAATGATCTCCCGATGTGAGGTAGTCAATTGGAGTTGAAATAATGATCTCCCGAGGTGAGGTAGTCAACCGGAGTTGAAATAATGTTGACCCAAATCCCAAGGGCGTATCCCACGCGCCTAGGTAACTGTAAAGTGCGTGACAGACACGGACGCATCATATGCGTTGAATGCGAAAGGTCGCAATCTGGGCCATTACTTTTTGAATATATATATAAAGCTTGTATAGGAAGCTTCACTTTACTTTCATTTGCAATTTGCGAAAGACAAAGAGCGGGAGAAAAAGAGAATCACCTTGCAAATTTCTGATCCACGTTTTATTCGAAACAAGTAGGTATGTCTTCTTCTTCGTCTTCGTCTTCCATTAGGGAAATGGGAACGTTGGAATGGCCGCTTGACGCAGAGCCATTACGTAGTATATTCCCGGAGAAAAGGGAAATTAGGACGGTGTACCAGGCGGATGGTAGGGAAATTACAACCCGAGTAGTAGAGTTTAGTGACTGCCGCGAGGGGGACTTCGAGGTGGCTTTGGAGGCGCCTCGAATGACTCGGGTGCAAGTAGAAGCACTGATACCGTCGTTTTATTTTCCATTTTATTTAGAATATATATTACCGGAGCCCAGCGACCGAGCCTGTTGTCCACCGAAGGGGTTTGTAGGGGTGTATATGGATCAGTTGAAGGTGGGCCTCAAGTTTCCTCTGTGGGAGTTCGTGGTGCAGCTGCTAAGGTATTATGGAATTGCATTGTGCCAGTTAGCGCCCAATGTTGTGAGGTAAGTAGTAGGGTTTTTGGTAGTGTGTAAGAGGGTCGGGGTAGAGCCTGATGTAGGTATGTTTAGGTTTTTCTTCCAGCTTAAAGCCTTTGGGAAAGCTATGGGGTGGTACTCGTTTAGTCCGAGGCCCCGGGGTGGCTTTAAAGTAAAGAACCCTAGTAAGGTGGAGGGTTGGAAGGAAAAAAATTTGTTCATAAAGGTGAGTGTGACCCTCCCGAGGTGGAGACGAGAGGAGATTGTGAATAGTGCCCCGGTGGCGGAGCCGGAGTCGGTAGAGGACTTCCACACAGTGGGTGTTTTTAAACAACTTTGCTCGGAGGAGGAGCTGGAGGAGGCGGGGTTGACCCTCTACTACTCGGGAGGACCGGAGGATGACCCGATCCGGGGATAGGGCTCGCCTGCGGGGGCGTCTGAGGAGCGTAGGGCCATTTATTGCGTTATGTGAGGTTTTATATATGGTAAGAGTGCTAACTGTTTATTATGTTTGCAGTGGGACGCTTCGGGAAAGATGTTGCTGGGAGCCCTTCAATTCCACCGGCATTAAAAAAGAAGGGGACTGCAGGCAAGGTGGCACCGAGAGGAGGGGTGTCTCAGGTTCAAGGTCGGTCTCAAGGGACCGAAGATGATGTGGTGGTGATCGGCCTGACACCGAGGTCGAGGAAGAGGCCAGAGCCATCATCGACGCCTCTTGCGGAGGCAAAGAGGATGCGCATGGACGCTGCCCCCGTGGTACATGTAATAAGTTGTTTCTGTAATAAGCTGTAATATGCTAACAAAGTGTTTGATCACAGGGGCAAACAAGTATTTTGGGTCTGCAAGGACCCGAGGCCGAGGAGCTGCTGCATTTAGCCCGAGGAATAATGGAGCTCGGGCGGAGGAGCGAAAAACAGGCCAAGGAAGAATTGGCTGAGGTGCTAAGGGAGCTCCGAGCCCGCAATGACAGGCTTTCTCACGACCTGTCCGAGGCCCGAAAAAGAGCCTCCGAAGTGGAGAAGGAGGTGGCTCGGCTCCGGGGAGTGGAGGCAGAGGCGGGGCTGCTCCGTGGTGAAGTGGCGGAGCTCCGCACCGAGCTCAAGGGGAAGGATGCAGCAGCTATCGAGGGCCAAGGGGCCCTGCTGAATACATTCGCTGGGAAGCTTCTCCAGACGAGCACGTTCCTCGACTATCAAACGAGGTTCGTGGCCGTCGGCGACACTGCAACCCGCTCGGCGCTGCTGGAGAAGGTGAAAGACTACAACTCAGACGGGTATGACTACAACTCAGTCGGCGCCGTGGAGGAGGCGTACTATGAGGCGTTGGCTCAGGTTCCGGAATGGCCCCTAGTGGAGGCGTTGGCGGAGAAAGGCAAAGTACTGACTGCCGAAGAGGTCGCCAGCTGCAACGCCGATCAGGACCAAGAGTTCCTGGCTTACAGAAAGGGGGAGTTCGCTCCGGAGCCACGAACACGGGCCCCACCCCCAAGGATGGAGCCTCCAGCAGAGGCGTCAGAGGAGAGCGCCAGGGACAGCCAGGCTGTGCCTGAGGAGGGGGAGTAACCAGCTGCAGCCGAGGGGACCGAACCAGGGGAGGTCAGTTCCCCCCAATTTTGAATAAATTGTAGATGTTATAGATAGTAGACTGGATGTATGGACTTTGTTGTTGATGTATTTGAACTCCAAGGATTGTACTTGATGATTTTGGTTGTAAAGTTGTGAATGATTGTTGACCAATGTTGTTGAGTTTGATTTGATTTAGCATGATCCGTGTTGTGTATAGTACTGAATTTGTTGCTGCGTACAGGAGAGCACTGAGGAGCTGCATAATGAAATAAAGCAGCTAATGCGTTCTCTCGACTGGTTCCGGGGCGAAAGAGACAACCTACAGAAGCACGTTGTACCCCAACTGGAGAGGAAACTAGCCGCTGCCGAGAAGAGCCTGGCCGAGGCAGAGAAGGCGTGCTCCGAAGCCAAAGAGAGTGATATGCACTTCAATCTCAGTGCATTATCAAAAGACGCCGAGGTGGAGCGGATGTATGTGCACCACCGAGAATACGAGCGAATGTTGACAGAATTTGGTCTGTTAACATTCGAGGACCTCGAGGCCCGGACTGTTGAAGTACAAGCTGAAATAAAAGAATTGATGGACCTCGGGAATCCGAACTCGGTGGAGTTGTACAGAAAGCGGCTTGTGCTGGAGCTCCTCCTCGGCATGTATCAAAATCTGGAAGGCCGGAAGAAATGGCAGCGCACTCCTGAAGAGAACATCGCAAGCTGCAGTCAGGCCAAGACCTCCAAAACACGTAGAAGAAGGCCAACACACACAGCACGGGCTCGGGGAGTCACAATTGAAGAACCGAGCACCGCTGTGGCGAGTAGGGCCAGCAAAGAGGGGTTAAGGCCTGAAAGAAGACCAGCAGGGCGGCAAGGGGTGGAGCCGGAGCGAAGCCTAGAGTCCACCGAAGAAGTTCGGGAATTTGCTCAAGAAGTCGAAGAGATGGCCCCGGTTGAGTGGGACCCAGTTGAATGGGCACATAAGTCGGGGCCAACGAAGAGGCGAACCAACCGCACCGCGAAGGGCAACGCAGCCAAAGGGGCCCGAGGAGTAGAGGAGTGTCCCGGAGTGCTTCCAGATCCCGGAGGAGTCCAGGCACAGGGCAAGGCTTGCCAAAGCGCCGCAGTGCCGAATTTTGGTTAGGAGGCAAGAAAAAATAGCATGTTGTAATAAACAAATAAGATGTAAAAGACAATATTGTTTGTATGAAATATATATATTTAAAGGAAAAGTTTTGATATTTTGTTTGAATGAAAATATGCGCGTATGTAAAAATGTTGCTTTAAACGATGTAAGGCAAAGTAGGTGTTCCAGTCCTCGGGAGGACGCAGTATATTGGAATGCGTCTGAAGACAAGTTAAAACACCTCCCCGAACGGATCGGGCGGGAGGTTACTATAGTCCGAAGACAAGGTTTGAGACCTCTACGGACGCATCGGGCGAGAGGTCGCTTTAGTCCGCAGACAAGGTTTGAGACCTCCCCGGACGGATCGGGCGAGAGGTCACTTTAGTCCGGAGACAAGTGATAAAGTAATACCACTAAATGTATAGTTGTGTGGGCCGGGGAGTCCACGCGGCACATAAAGAAAATAACATATGTGTTAAAAATCATCGCATTAAAATCCAATGTTAGGACTTATAGGAATACAATGTAATTTAAAACTGAAAGACAACAAAATTAATATGCTAGACTAAGTAAGAGACTACTGCAGAAAGTAAAGAAATAGAAAAACATCCGTCTAACCAAGCAGGTAAGAGGAAAAAGCGTCGCAAGTTGCTGACGTGCCAAGTGCGTGGCACCGGGGTACCATTAGGGTGTGCTAGCTGATAGCTCCCGGAGGCGTAAGCAGCAGTGACGCGATAAGGCCCTTCCCAAGTAGCATGTAGTTTGCCCTCGGGGGCGGTTTTACTAGCAGAGTTTAGCCGAAGCACCAAATCTCTAACCTGGAACTGTGTTCCTCAGACCCGGTTGTTGTGATATCTAGCCGCTTTGTGAGGTAGTGTTCAATCTCATCAAGTGAGCTATACTTGGTAATATGGTGTGTTGGGAGTGTGGAACCGGGTTCAAGAGGTGAAGAACCGGAGGTTTGGACCGGGTTTGAGCATCAAGAAGCAAAGCTGGTCAGGATGAGCCGGGTTCGTGGCAGTTGTGAATAACCGCTGATTGTGACGAGTTAGTTCAGGATTTGTGACGAAGAAAACCGTCACTTTTGTCCGGTAGCTGAGCTCAACTTGATTCAGTTAGAACTTTTTGTACGGTTACATTCGAGCTTCAATTCATATATCATTGTAAAGCTCTCATCAAGGAGAACAACACTACGTCGAGCAATTTTCCAGTTTCTTAGATTAGAGAGAGTATTTTGAGAGGGAAAGATTTCTGCCCTAATTTGTTCCAGAATTGGGCATTTTGATTTCTGAGTGTATTCTCTGTAATTGATTGGATTTCTTAGTGGATTGAGGTGTGCCTTGCCTCCGTGGATGTAGTTCATCTTGAACGAACCACGTAAAACTTGTGTGTGATTCATTTATATTTCCTGTTCTGCGCAAGTAGTGTTCGGTCACAACTTTGGCCGAATTAAGTGTGTGTTTTCAGATTGATCTTTGTGCTATTTCCAGATTCAGTTTTGCTGTGTGTTTAGGAGTTGAAATCACTAACAAGTGGCGCCGTCTGTGGGAAATCAACTCTCACAGCTTGAAGAAGGGAAGGAATGGCTGGTATGAAGATGGATTTTGAGAAGTTCACAGGATGGAATGACTTCACATTGTGGAAGATCAAGATGAATGCAATATTGGTTCACAATAGCCTTGATCTTGCATTGATACCTCTGGATTCATGGGAAGAAACTGAGAAATCCAAGTTTGCACCAGTGGATAAGAAGGCCCTAAGTCTTATCTTCCTATGTTTGGGTGATAAACCGTTGAGGGAGGTCTCAAGATGCAAGAGTTCCTCAGAAGCATGGAGGAGATTGGAAGAACTGTATCAATCCAAGTCAGTTTCCAACAAGCTGTTCCTGAAGCAGAAGATGTTGGCCTTCAAGATCACTGAAGACAAGGTAATTTCTGATCAACTTGATGAGTTCATTAAGATGATTGAAGAATTAGAAGATCTGGATGTGAAATTGGAGGAGGATGACAAGGCATTGATGTATGGGAGAAATGAGCAGCTATCCTATGATGGAATAGTGAAGGCTCTGAGGTCTAAATGCTTCCAGACTCAAGGGGATAAAGGCATGGTGCAATCTGGAGAAGGCTTGAATGTCAAATTCAAGAAACCTTGGCAAGGCAAGAAGGGACAGAATGCTAAGGATCCAAAGTCTGGGGATTCTAATCCTAAGAAGGGGAATGACTGGGTTGAGAAGAGGAAATGCTTCAAGTGCAAGCAGCCAGGTCACTTGAAGAAGGACTGTCCTAAGAGAAATAAGAATGGTGGAAATCAAGGGGCAGAAGCTGCTGTTATTGATCATCAAGAAGACCCTCCAGAAGTATTAAATGTTACTGAATCAAGAATGGTAAAGGAATGGGTCTTGGACACAGGCTGTTCTTTCCATATGTGTCCACACCAGTCATGGTTTGATGAACTGAAGAGAGAAGATGGTGGAAATGTTCTCCTGGGAAATGACCAATCATGCAAGGTCAAAGGAGTTGGATCAGTGAGCATAAGGATGTTTGATGGTGTGGTCAGAGTCATCTCAAATGTAAGATATGTTCCTGGCCTTAAAAGAAATCTCTTATCTCTCGGTTCTTTAGTAACCAGTGGATGTCAGTTTAGCTCAATAGATGGATTCTTGCATATCACAAAACATGGGAAATTGGTGATAAAAGGTAGACAGCATAATGGATTGTTTATCTTGATTGGTTCACCTGTTGTTGGAAGTGTGGATATGGTCTTGAGCAGTTCAGAGCTTGCTAAATGGCACAAGAGACTTGGACACATAGGAGAGAAAGGGTTGAAGGAACTGTCAAGAAGTGGAGTAATTGGAAATATGGGAAATCAAGAATTGGAGTTCTGTGATCAGTGTGCTTTGGGCAAATCCAAGAAGCTGCCCTATGGAAAGGGTGTTCACACAACTCAAGAGCCATTAGATTATGTTCACTCTGACATATGGGGTCCTGCAAGAACAGAATCTCATGGTGGTGCAAGGTATTTCATGTCCTTGATTGATGATTACAGCAGAAAGATGTGGATCATGTTGATGAAGAACAAGAGTGATGCTTTCCATAAGTTCAAAACATGGTTGATTCAACTGGAAAATGTCAAAGGGAAGAAGCTGAAGCACCTTAGGACTGATAATGGACTGGAATATCTCTCTACTGAGTTTACAAATTTCTGTGAAGAAAGAGGAATCAAGAGACACAGGACTGTTCCAATGAATCCTCAACAGAATGGAGTTGCTGAGAGACTCAACAGGACTCTTCTTGAAAGAGTGAGGTGTATGCTGTTGGATGCTGGGTTACCAAAGGTATTCTGGGGAGAAACCATTGCTACAGCATGTTATCTTATTAACAGGTCACCCTCATCAGTGATTGGGTTCAAAACACCTGAAGAGGTGTGGAGTGGACAGAAACCAAGTTATGAAGGGTTAAGGGTGTTTGGGTGTCTTGCTTTTGTCCATGTCAAGCAAGACAAGCTAGATGCAAGGGCTCTCAGATGTGTATTTCTTGGATATCCGGATGGAGTAAAGCGCTACAGATTGTGGTGCTTAGAGAAGGGAAATCAGAAGATAATCACAAGTAGAGATGTAAAGTTTAATGAGAATGTGATGGCTTACTCTTCTACAGGCTCTAAGGAAGAATTTGATGGTGCTACAGAGACAGAGGAGATATCAATTCAGGTGGAGCATCCTGCTGAAGATAACCACACACCTCAACCACAAGAAAATTTACAAGATAGTGATTCATCATCTGAAGAAGAAGAACAAACTGGACCTTCACAAAATGTCAGAGAATACAGCATTGGAAGGGACAGGCCTAGAAGAACAATCAACAAACCTGATTTCTATGGTCAAGCAGGGAGTGTTTATTATGCCTTGAGTGTTGCTGAAGACCTGGAATCACAAGAGCCTAGTAGTTTTAAAGAAGCACTAGACTGTGGAGAAGGTGAACACTGGATACAGGCAATGACTGAAGAGATGGAGTCCCTGGAAAAAAGAATAAGACCTGGATATTGGTGGAGAAACCAAAAGGTCAGAAACTTGTAAGCTCTAAATGGATATACAAGAAGAAACTAGAGACAGCAGGATCCAAACAGGTGAGGTTTAAAGCAAGATTGGTGGCTAGGGGCTTTACACAAAGAGAAGGGATTGATTTCAATGAGGTTTTCTCTCCAGTAGTAAAGCATTGCTCAATCAGGTTGCTTTTATCAAAAGTCACACAGGAGGACATGGAATTACAACAACTGGATGTAAAGACAGCATTCTTACATGGAGAACTCAATGAGGAGATATATATGAAACAGCCAGAAGGCTTTGTTGTTCCTGGAAAAGAAGACAAAGTATGTTTACTGAAGAAGTCACTATGTGGACTTAAACAAAGTCCTAGACAGTGGAATAAGAGGTTCAATGACTTCATGACCAGTGTTGGCTTTGTAAGAAGTCTTTATGACAGTTGTGTTTACTTCAACAAAGGTTCAAAGCAAGATAAAGTTTTCCTTCTATTGTATGTGGATGACATGCTAATAGCCAGCAGGAACAAGAAGAGGGTACAATGGTTGAAGGATAGACTTAATGCTGAATTTGACATGAAAGATCTGGGAGAAGCCAAGAAGATATTGGGCATGAACATTCTAAGAAACAGAGAAGCTGGAGTGCTTTGGTTATCTCAGAGGCAATATCTACAGAAAGTATTGGAGAGGTTTCATATGCATGAAGCCAAACCTCTCTCCACTCCAGTTAATCTACAGAAGAAACTTTCCAAAGAACAATGCCCAAAGACTGAAGAGGAAATCATACATATGAACAATATTCCATATGCAAGTGGAGTTGGAAGTCTTATGTATGGAATGATTTGTAGCAGGCCTGACTTAGCATATGCTGTGTCTTTAGTAAGCAGGTTCATGTCAAATCCAGGAGTTGAGCATTGGGAAGCTTTGAAACATGTGATGAGGTATTTGAAAGGATCAGTGAATTTGTCACTGAAGTTTGAAAAAAGAGTGGATGGAAGTACTGTTGCATTGGAGGGGTTTGCTGATTCTGATTTTGCAGCAAACATAGACACAAGGAAATCCATTTCTGATTTTGTGTTTACCTTATTTGGAACAGCCATCAGCTGGAGAAGTGTACAACAATCTGTTGTGGCACTATCAACAACAGAAGCAGAATATATCTCTCTAACTGAAGCTATCAAAGAGGCAATCTGGTTGAAAGGGGTTCTGAGAGATTTGGATATCAAGCAGAAGTGTGTGGCAATCTACTGTGATAATCAAAGTGCTTTACACCTTGTGAAACATCAAGCATTTCATGAAAGGTCAAAACACATTGATGTTAGGTTACATTTTGCTAGAGATATCATTGATTCTGGTTCTGTGGATGTGAAGAAGGTACACACACTGCATAATCCTGCTGATTTTCTTACAAAGGGTGTACCTGGAAACAAAGTGGAGCATTGCTCGAGCTTGCTGCAGCTTGAGCAATGTCATGAAGAACAATAACAGACAGGCAGTGGTGAGGCATTAAGAGGAACACTTGATTCATTGAGGTGGAGATTTGTGAGGTAGTGTTCAATCTCATCAAGTGAGCTATACTTGGTAATATGGTGTGTTGGGAGTGTGGAACCGGGTTCAAGAGGTGAAGAACCGGAGGTTTGGACCGGGTTTGAGCATCAAGAAGCAAAGCTGGTCAGGATGAGCCGGGTTCGTGGCAGTTGTGAATAACCGCTGATTGTTACGAGTTAGTTAAGGATTTGTGACGAAGAAAACCGTCACTTTTGTCCGGTAGCTGAGCTCAACTTGATTCAGTTAGAACTTTTTGTACGGTTACATTCGAGCTTCAATTCATATATCATTGTAAAGCTCTCATCAAGGAGAACAACACTACGTTGAGCAATTTTCCAGTTTCTTAGATTAGAGAGAGTATTTTGAGAGGGAACGATTTCTGCCCTAATTTGTTCCAGAATTGGGCATTTTGATTTCTGAGTGTATTCTCTGTAATTGATTGGATTTCTTAGTGGATTGAGGTGTGCCTTGCCTCCGTGGATGTAGTTCATCTTGAACGAACCACGTAAAACTTGTGTGTGATTCATTTATATTTCCTGTTCTGCGCAAGTAGTGTTCGGTCACAACTTTGGCCGAATTAAGTGTGTGTTTTCAAATTGATCTTTGTGCTATTTCCAGATTCAGTTTTGCTGTGTGTTTAGGAGTTGAAATCACTAACACGCTTGCTGTTTACACTTACCTTGACGGATGAAAGATTGTTCGCGGCGATGTTCAAGCTTGTCAAGGTTGGTCCAGAGTGCTTCTTCATTGGCTTCAGGATCGAGGTGTAAAAGTCTAGGGCTAGGTACCCCAATCTCGGCAGGAATGACAGCCTCGGAACCGTAGGTGAAGCTATAAGGTGTCTCCCCGGTTGAAGAATGAGGCATTGTGCGGTAAGCCCAGAGAACCTGTGGAAGATTCTCTGCCTAGAGGCCCTTAGCCTGATCTAATCTTTTCTTTAGTCTATATACGAGAGTGAGGTTCGTCACTTCGACGTGGCCATTGGCTTGGAGGTGAGCTACCGAGGTGAAAGCCTATTTGATGTGCAATTCTTCGCACCAGGATTGGAAATGATCCTTGGCAAATTGTTTGCCATTGTCAGATATAATCACACTTGGGATGCCGAAACGACAAACAATGTTACGCTAGACAAATTTTAGAATGTTCTGGCCAGTAAGGGCAGTGAGTGGCTCGGCTTCGACCCACTTAGTGAAATTGTCAACAGCAACCACAAGGAACTTAAATCCTCCCGGGCAACTGGGAAGGGGCCCACGATATCGATGCCCCACTGGACGAACGGCCAGGCGCTCTGTATTCCGATAAGTTCGGTTTGTGGTAGGTGCTTTACTCGGGAATACCGTTGACATTTGTCGTATTGTGGCACCAAATTGTGGGCATCATTAAACAAGGTGGGCCAGTAGTATCCCCGCCGAAGTGCTTTCTTGGCTAAATTACGTGACCCGATGTGACTTGCGCATGAGCCCTCATGAAGTTCCCGGAGGACATAGTCGGCTTGGACCTGATCAAGACAACGGAGGCTCGGCTGCAAGTATGACTGGTGGTATAAGACCCCGTCGTGAAGTGTGTACTTCTGTGCTTTCAGAATTATCTGCCGAGCAAGCACTTTATCTTGTGGTAGGCTGCCATCCCGGAGATACTGAATGATCGGAGTCATCCAATTGGGATTGACATCAGTCAACACAGAGACCACCTGTTCATTGATTGAAGGATGGGTAGCTTCTTCGACAATTATGTCCGGCGACACATTCGACGGGACCGCGGAGGCCATTTTACTGAGAGTATCAGCCTTAGCATTTTCTTCGCGGGGGATCTGCTGAACATCAGTGGAGGTAAAAGTTAGCAAAAGTTTATGAGTTAAAGCCAGATACCTTTTTAACGTATCATCTTTCGCCGCATATGTGCCCTTGATTTGGCTGGAGACTACTTTAGAATCGGTGTATAACCGGATATGCGAAGCCCTGAAGGTTTGAGCGAGCCGGACCCCCGCAATGACTGCCTCATATTCGGCCTCGTTGTTCGTCACTTTAAACTTGAATCGCAAGACATATTTGATTTCGATACCATTGGGACCAGTGAGAAGGACCCCAGCAGCACTGCCTCGGGTAGCAGAGGCACCGTCCACGTAGACATGCCACTTGTTGGCTTATGCTTCGGGGTCGAGTTGGGGTACAGTCTCGGTACCTGTAATTTCCTCGGGGTCGTTGAACGGGACCTCGACGAGGAAATCCGTGAGAGCTTGATCCTTGATAGGTAGAAACTATATATCATGTTCCCCGAGCTCAATTGCCCACTTAGCCAAATGCCCCGATACATCGGGCTTGATAAGAACCTGGCGAATAGGTTGATTTATGAGGACCCGGATAACATGCCCCTGAAAATAAGGATGCAGGCGGTGGGCCGCCATGACTAGGGCCAAAACTATTTTTTCCGCCACGGAGTAACTGGTTTCTGCCCCCTGGAGGGCTCGGCTAACAAAGTACACGGGTTGTTGGATGCCTTGATCTTCGCGGACGAGGGCCGCACTGATCGCTTCGTCAACAGAGGCTAAGTATATGTAGAGGGGCTCTCCGGGGAGAGGCGCTGACATAGTAGGTAACTTGCTGATATGTTGTTTCAGTGTATCAAAGGCTTCGTCGCACTGCGAAGTCCACTCAAACTTCATTGTCTGGCGCAAAATTTTGAAAAAGGGAAGCTGGTGCTCCGGTGCCTTTGATAAAAAGCGATTTAGAGCGGCGAGGCCACCAGTCAAACGTTGAACATCTTTCACAGTCTTTGGTATCTGAAGATCCAATACATCCCTGATTTTCGTCGGGTTAGCCTGGAGGCCAAGCTGAGATACCATGTACCCAAGGAATTTTCCCGATCCGACACCAAAAGTACATTTAGACGGATTGAGTCGAAGATTATGGCGCCACAGTGTGCTTAATGTCTCGGCAATATCCTGCACACATGATTCCGAAGAATAACTCTTAATAACGAGGTTGTCAACATATACCTCAACATTGCGGCCTATTTGATCTCGGAAGACGTGGTCCATAAGACGCTGATATGTCGCCCCGACGTTTTTTAGTCCAAAGGGCATCTTCTTGAAAGCGAAGACACCAAAATCAGTGATAAAGGTTGTTTTGACAGCGTCTCGTCGATCCATGTGGACTTGGTGATATCCCTTGTACAAATCCAAAAAGCAAAGTACCTTATACCCTGTAATGGCTTCAGCTTTCTGGTCAATAGGTGGTAAAGGATAGCAGTCCTTCGGGCAGTGCTTGTTGAGATTAGAAAAATCGACACACATCCTCCAAGCCCCATTGGACTTCGTCACCGTTACTGGGTTAGAGAGCCAGGATGGATAGTGGACTTCGAATAGGATGTCGGCGTCCACAAGCTGTTGAACCTCAGTTCGGATAGCTGCATTTCTCTCCGGGGCAAATTGCCGCCGCTTCTGTTGTATTGGCTTCACAGTAGGGTCAACGTTTAGTTTGTGAGTGATGAGGTCAGGAGAGACTCCCGGCATATGTAGGGGAGACCAAGCAAAGACTTCGGGGTACTCCCTTAATGCCTGGATGATGGCATTGTGAAACACAGGCACGCTCATTGCGCCTATCTTAACAGTTTGCTCCGGTTTAGCAAGATCCAGTGGCACTTCGGCGATGTCACTTCCAAGTGGCTCGGAGACACCCAGAACGGGTTCCGGAGTGGCTATTTGAAATTGAGGCTTAGGAGGAGCCTTGGTTGTTTTCTTGAGTGCAACATGCATGCACTCTTTGGAAATTCTCTGGTTGCCACGAATGGCGACCTCTCCGTGGGGTGTAGGGAACTTTAACGTCAGGTGGTATGTGGAACAAATGGCTGTGGCTGGGGTGAGCCAGTCCCGACCAAGGATCATGTTGTATGGCGACGAAGAGGATACCACGTAGAAATCCACAAAAACAGTTTTTATCGCTGGATATGTACCAAGCGACGCGGGGAGGTTGATAATTCCCTCAGGTTGGACCTCTCCTTAGGTGAAGGTCTGTAGAGGCCCGGGAGCAGGCCGGAGCTGCTCACGAGGTATACCCATCTTTTGGAAACAATCAGAGAATATGACACTTACTGCGGCACCGTTGTCGACAAAAACTCGCTTAATAGTGACGTTGGCCACGGCCATGTCAATAACGATGGCATCTGTGTGAGGGGTGAGCTCGGGAACAGGATCGTCCTCAGTAAATCTCACTGTTTCAGACTTATGAAGGCGTTTATGTTTGGCTCCTCGGGAGGAGGCCTGCGCGCTTCGGCTTTGAGGGCACTTCGGGAAGTCCCTGCTGGTATGGCGCCGTATATCACATTTATTATCCCATGGACAACATGATTCGGTGGATTGTCCCCGGCTCCTCCATGAGGTGGCGGAGGTGGCAACAATTGAGGTTGCAGAGGTTGATTTTGTTGGCGATTGTCCTGGTCTTGTCGTGGGTAATTGTTATACCCCGACCTGTTGTTTTGCCATTGGGGTCTGCTCTGTCTTGGGCCTCTGTTATTGTAACCTCCCCGACCTTGTTGTTGGCTCCCATTTTGGTTCGGCTGAGACCTGTCCTCGGCCCGAGCAATGTATTATCGGAGAAAACCTCGTTTCAAACAGTCTTCGATTTCTTTACAAAGTTCTCGACACTCCTCGGTGTCGTGTCCATGGTCGTGGTGATACGCACACCACTTTTCACGACTGTGCTTCTCTGCCAGAGCAGTCATCCGTGGGCATGGTCGCAGGTCATTTTAGAAAATATTTTTGTTCTTGATCGCGTAAGGGGCGTGAATTGAGGAGGATCACTGCGAGGCTCCTACCTGTCTTTGCCCAATCGACTAAAAGCACTGGTCCGGGTGTTAGTCTCGGCTTGGGTTCTGTCTGATTGTTTCATAATAGTATACTTCTCTCGCTTCCGTCGGGTCTGCTCTTCAGCCTTGGCAAACCTACTTACAATTCCGAAGAGAGCCCGGGTTGTGGTCGGAGGGTGCCGAGCGAGCTCGGTGTAAAGTGGTCCGGCTCGGAGTCCGTTCATAAAAGCAGTGATGATAACGTCATCGGATCGGCTGCCTACTTTTAGGCTCTCCGTAGTGAAGCGTTCGAAAAACTGAGAAACAGTCTCCCCATCTCGTTGCTCAAGATTCATCAGATCGGCCAGCAAGATCCCGAAAAGAAGTAACGCTGCCACGAGGCAAGGAATCAAACCAAATTCTAGCCTCGTCTTGAATGTATTCAGGGAACACCTTGCACAAGTGATGTGGAGTGCAGTCCTGATTGAACATGGCATACTTGAACGCGCTCAGGAAGTTACCTGGATCCCCGATACCATTATAGATGGGCACTGGTGGAACTTTAAACCCCTCGGGGAGTGGTGTGGCGAGAATCTCCGCGAAGAATGGGGTGATTATTTCCCCATCAGCGTCAAGGCCTAACACCTTGTCGAGCTCGGCATCAAATTGAGCCTGCTCCTGTTCTATGGGATCCAGTAAACGAGGTTTCTCCAAGCAAACCCGTTTTGCCACATCGACAGGTCGACGTCGGTCCGCGTCGGCGTGGTCAGCATAACATGGCCTTGAGCCATTAGAACTTCGGTTTTCCCCGGGTGACGCTATCCTGTGACGGCGACGATCCTGTCTGGCTCTGTGGGGGGGGGGGGGGGTTCTTCGTTGAGTGTGCGAGATTGATCTTGGCGGGGATGTCGTGCCACCTGATTAGCACCATTGTCAGCACGCACACCGGAGTCGACGCGTCGATGATTCCATTCTTGGAATAGAGCAGCGTGCTCTTGAAGGAATGCTTGCTGTGCCTGCAGTAGTTCCGGGGTTGGTTGGGGGTCGACCCGTGCCGGTGCATGGGCGGGCGCGGGGTGTTCTGCATCTGTTTGCCCCGCGGGCGGATCCTGAACTTGCTGACGCGGCAATGGAGGATTTTGATCGACTGGAGGGTTCCGACGAGATCGAGTCGGATTGCCTGACTGGTGTGTATGCACCATGTTTGACGTAATACGACTATGGATGATGCTAGGGTTTTCTTGTCGTTCCTACAGACGGCGCCAATTGATAATGCGGAGACCCGGATATCAAGTGGTTCGCAATTAAGATGGTTCCCAGGAATAACCAAACAAGCAAGAATATAAAGGACATAAGGATTTACGTGGTTCGATCCGGAAATCTACGTCCACGGTTGAAGGCAATAACCTCTAGAGATGCTTCACTATCTTTGTTCTTGAATACCAGAGTACAACCTTACAAGCTGTAGTTTTAGAATTCAGAATTGGAACCCTAATCTCCACAATATTTCTCCTATTTATACTATACAATAACAACCCTAACAGAATCCCTTAAAACTGGCAACCATATCTGCATGGCCATTGGAGAGGATCATGGGGATCTTTTCCTAACTTCCCACAAACGCCGCGCATACGCCGCGCATGGGCTTTGTCAAGTTGGGCCCGCGCTCTTGGGTCCAATTAACCTGGTAAGCAGGCTGGATCGACCCAGGGAGATTGGATCGACCCAGGGAGATTGGGCCATACCTATCAGAGACTATTACACTTATCGAATCAAAATCACACTGAAAGAAGTCATATTACTCCAAAAAGAGGAGTATCAATTGGCTCAAATTCTCACAAGGTTAATTTTGATCAAATATTCTAAGTTCCACCTTAATTTCGTCTCAAATTACCTCTCATTCTCTATTGTGTGCTAATTTATCAATATTTTACTCATACTCACTTCATCATTAACACATCATCGTCCATCGTTTCCCTAAATTACTCTTTTTTTCATGATTCAACCAAATACTACTCAGGTTCATTATTTCTAGACTCCAACAAACTAAATAACAACTTTAAACATAAAAACAACACTATGAACAACATGACTAGTAATGGAAAGAATACACAAATGGGCTCACAGACCCAATGATTTCATCACAAAAATGCCAACTTGCAACGAGCACACAAGCTCCTCAAAGCACAAAACAAATAACTAAATAAGCAAAAGAGACAAAATAGATAATGAACAAAAATGTAAATAGCTGCCAAGTCGTCCCACTATTCACCCCCTCCCCAAATTTGGTCAAAGGCCATGTTTGTGAGAAAAGAGTGGTACGTCTTGGTGCTTGACTAACAGATCATTGCAGTGGTGGTGGTTGGAATCTTTGTTGGCTCCAAAATTGAGCCATAGCATCCTCACGACGATCTTGTTGTTGTCTCCAAGCTCGGGCCTCATCTCCTTGTGCTATGATCGTGCCCAACATGGGATTAATTTCTTGAAGAGCTCTTTGATTCTCTGTCCAATGCCTCTCAAACCAGGTACTAAGGGCAGCCACTTCAGCTTGAAGGGGAGTGATCATCCCCTCAAGGTCTTCATTTCTCTCCGAAGATGATGCAACGACAGTGGCTGCTTTCATTTTCCTCGATGGACAAGGACCATGACTGCTTCCTTTCGCTATTTGGCCTGGCTGAAATACCAGGGCATCTGGCCTTTAGGAATTGGCCAAATGCTCTTCAAAAGACATGGCAAGGTTGTCGGTACCCTCAAGGCTAGTAACGGTAGTGGCCATGGGATAAGGAAGTCGGAAATAGGGCCCCACATTTTGGAATACATATAGAACCTTTCTACTCTCTCCCATGACAACCATCTGCATACTCTCTAGGAGCTCCCATGTAAAACGAATGTACCCCTTTACCGGTACCAAACCATCACGGGAATGCCACAATAGGCAGCGATCGAGGTAATAATACCTCCAATTGTGATGTTGTCCTTCTGCTTTTTGATAACATTAACGAATTACTCTGCCAAAAGGACCGGATTATCAAGTCTGCGGTTATGGAGTACATTCCACATCAAGTGGAGTTCCTTTTGTCTGATTGTGCCTGTCTCCTTTCTGGCGAAGAGTGTATGTGCCAACATCTTCTGGAAGTATCAAATCGTTGGGTTCTGAATCCATGAGGCTTTTGCATTTCTCGGGACATAAGCCTGCAGAGGCAGTAGAAAACTCGAAGATCTCATCAATATCCGCAAATGTCACTTCCTGCGGCTCTCCCATCAACTGAAAAGTAATTTTATCAGGCTGCTTCTGCTCGGGCTAGCTGGCTACTATGATCTCAAAAGTACTGAGAAATTCGATTGTTAGCTTCTCGTAGTTTGCTCATGTTTCATGAACTCTGTCAATCCTGCAACCATGAGGAATGCTCTTACATTCTCATGTATCTCTATGGCTCTTGTCAACTCGAAAATTGAGAATTGGGTAGGCACAATTATGCGTTGACGAAGCATGTCAAATCTTTGTCGGTGCTCGTCTTTCTCTAGTGCAAACCTAAAAAGGATTTAGCTATCACTTGGTAGGATCACTACCCTCTCTGGACCCGGAATAGGAGCTTCTTCACCCACCTTTTTCTTTCCCTTGCTCTTACTTGTGCTAGCTTTTCGTGGAGCCATCTTAGTGAACTTGACACACATCAAACACAACCCAACTTCAAAAACTAATGATGATTGATAAATGATGACTAACTTAAACAACCAATTTTTCGTTCTTTAAACATAATTTGCAATTAGTGCTCAGCTTAAGGTTTTGAAAGTTAAGTCAATCATCTTTATATAACATGCATATCACTTAGAAACGTCCAACAACTTTTAACTCAACGTTCACCCCGACTCATATGAATGTCTAAAAAAATTATATATATAAGCAATTCATCATGTTATTACACCCATTAAGCCTAAGAGGATCATAAAATCAAGTTAAAGCTAGTTTCAACCTATGCACATGACATGTTCGATGAAATTCCACAATGAAGAAAACATGTTAATCATAATAATGTTACTAATTATCCATTCTCAACATCACAAATTACCTATATTTATGCTCAATTCACACCAATTTCATCCAACTCAAACAACCCAAGCAATAAATCCTAGAATATAGCACTACAAGTGCGCCAAACTAAGGAATCCTAAGTAGAACAATCCACAATCTCAATTAAAACAAAACTCAACAGTAATCAAGCATAACTAAAAGATATTAAGCATAAAAGTTCGGGTTCGCAAGTCTTACTGGAGAGTTTTAGTCGGAATTAGAGGTTTCTCGGATGAGCCCTAACTTTACCCAAATTGTGTACCAAAATTGAATTGATGGGTTTGAAGATATCGGTGTACGGATGTGTTGGTGAGTAGGAGTGTGTGATTTGGTGGTAATGTGCATAAAAAATGTACTTGTGTGTGTTTTGTGTGTGTTTCGCGTATAGAAAATGAGGAGAAGAAGAGGGAAAGAATGACTTGACGCGGCCGTTTAAATCCTGCATCGCAAACTGACGCGACCGCGTCCACATTTCTGACCTGCAATTTCTGGAGGAATTTTGACACGACCGCATCGAGCTCGCTGTGTGACCGCATTGAACCTCCTGCCTTGTTATTTTATGGATCGATTTGGATGCGACCGCGTTCGTTGGCGGCGCGACCACGTAGCTTTCCTTCGTGAGCCAGGCCATTTTTCTGTCTTTCTGCCCCCTACTTCTTGCTATCCCCTTCTTTCGCTTTTGGTTCGTCAATGTTAGTTCCTAATATAGAAAAGAAACACTAAAAAAATATATTAGTAAAATATAAAAATAAATAAACTTGACAAAATAACTAAAATGAAAGAAAACAGTAAACATCGGGTTGCCTCCCGACAAGCGCTTCATTGTATGTCTCAAGCTAGACGACCTGTTTGGTTCAGTTGAGCTCTTTTAACCGCACTTCATGCACGGTTCGAATTTGGTCTGACTTGTAGTATTTCTTGATTCTTTGTCTATTGACAAGAAAAGTGCTCCCGCCCATGTTCGTCAATTCTACTACACCGGATGCTCGAACGGTCTTGGTAGTGAATGGGTCCGACCATCTTGACTTCAGTTTTCCAAGAAATAATCACAGTTGAGAGTTGAACAATAGAACTTGTTCACCGGCTTCAATCTTCGATTCTTTTCATACAGTCATGAAATCGTTTGACGCGCTCTTTGTACAAACTGTAATTCTCGAATGCTTGATTTCTGAACTCATCCAATTTGTTGAGCTTAAGAATTCACTCTTTCCTAGTGGCCTCAAAGTCAAAATTCAACTTCTTGATTGCCCAGTAACGATGCTCCAATTCTATTGGCAGATGACATGATTTTCCAAAAACTAGCTGATACGATGAAAGTCCCAATGGGGTCTTATATGTTGTCCTATATGCCTATAGTGCGTCCTCTACTCCATTGACCAGTCCTTCTAATTCTCATTTACTGATTTCTCAAGGATTTGCTTGATTTCTCGATTGACCAGCTCCACTTGATCATTGGCTTGAGAATGATATGGAGTTGTGACTCGGTACTTTACCCCATATTTTGCTAATAATGCAGATAGCCACTTGTTGCAAAAGTGTGACCCCCCATCGCTTATTAAGGCTCTCGGAGTCTCATACATAGTAAGAATGTTCTTTTGAAGGAATTTCCGCACTACTTTGGCATCATTTGTTTGGGTCGGAACAACCTCCACCCATCTTGACACATATTCTACAACTACCAAGATATATTGGAACCCACTCGAAGATGGAAAAGGTCCCATGAAATCTATACCCCACACATCAAATAGTTCAACTTCACTAATAGTGGTTAGGGGCATCTCGTGCTTTCGTGATATTCTTCCCGTTCTTTGGCATCGGTCACACTGCAGGATGAATGCATGACAACATTTGTGGATTGTTGGCCAATAAAAACCGCTTTGGAGTACCTTTTCGGCTGTTCTTGCTGATGCAAAATGTCCCCCACTTGGGGAAGAGCGACACTTTGTGATTATGTCCCTTACTTCAGTATAAGGAACACACCTTCGGATTATAGTGTCTGCATATCCACTATATAAGTAGGGATAGTCCCATATGTAAAACTTGGCATCATGATATAACTTGTTCTTGTTATGAGGCGGTAGATCTGGCGGAATGCCACTCACTATGTAATTCATAATCTCATTGTACCAAGGATAATCTTCTACAACCAATACATGCTCATCCGGAAATGTGTCATTAATTGCCTTCTGCTGTCCCTTTGCATCTGCTTCATTCTCAATTCTGGACAAATGATCATCAACTACATTTTCACATCCCCTTCTATCTCAGATCTCCAAATCGAATTCTTGCAGCAACAATATCCATCTTATCAGTCTTAGCTTTGAATCCTGATTGGCAAATAAATATCGAAGGGCGGCATGGTTAGTGTATACTATTGTCATTGCCTGTATCAGATATGATCTAAACTTGTCACATGCATAAACAACAGCTACAAACTCCTTCTCAGTGGTAGTGTAATTTGTTTAAGCTGAATCAAGTGTTTTGCTGGCATAATAGATGACTCGAAAGATCTTTTCTCTCTTTTGGCCCAATACAGCCCCTACAGCCATGTCGCTCACATCACACATTATCTCAAATGGTTGAGACCAATCCAGCGTGATCAAAAGTGGGGTAGTTATCAATGCTTTCTTCAAAGTCTCAAATGCTTGCACACAAGAATTATCGAAAATAAAAGCAATATCTTTTTCTAGTAAACGAGATAAAGGTTTCTAAATTTTAGAAAAATCTTTTATGAACCTTCTATAGAATCCCGCATGTCCTAGAAAACTTCTAACCCCTTTTTCATTCTTTGGAGGTGGCAATTTCTCTATGGCAACTACCTTAGCTCTATCGACTTCTAGCCCTGCAGCTGAAATTTTATGACAAAGGACTATACCATCCCTAACCATGAAATGAAATTTTTCCCAATTTAAGACTAGATTGGTGTCTTCACACCTTTGCAAAACTTGAGCTAAGTTGTCTAAGCAATGACCAAAAGAGGACCCAAAGACAGAAAAGTCATCCATAAAGACCTCCATTATATTCTCTATCAAACCCCCAAATATCGCCATCATGCAACGCTGAAAAGTAGCAGGTGCATTACAAAGCCCAAACGACATTCTACAGAATGCAAAGACGCCATAAGGACACACAAAAGCTATCTTCTCTTGGTCCTCCGGGACAATCATAATCTGATTATAGCCCGAATAACAATCAAGGAAACAGTATTACTCATACCCTGCTAACCTATCAAGCATTTGATCTAAGAAGGGGAGGGGAGAGTGGTCTTTCCGGGTAGTTGCATTCAGCTTTCTATAATCTATACACACTCTCCAACTCGTAATTAACCTAGTGGCAATGACCTCATCTACACCCTTTACTATTGGCATCCCCCTTTCTTAGGGACCAGTTGAATCGGACTTACCCACTTACTATCCGAAATTGGAAAGATTATTCTGACATCTAACCATTTAAGGACTTATTTCCTAACAACTTCCTACATAAGACAATTAAGCCTACGTTGATTCTGGACTGAAGGTTTATACTCATCCTCCATTAAGATTTTATGCATGCATATCGTGGGACTAATTCCCTTCAAGTTAGCAACCGACCAACCTATCATAGATTTATACTTTCTCAGAACTCGCAACAATTTCTCAATTTCAGACCCGGTTAAAGAGGAAGAGATTATTACCAGATATCTTGTTTCATTATCAAGAAACGCATACCGTAAATGATCTGGTAATAGCTTAGGGTCTGGGCATCCTCCACCCCCATTTGGTACTTCCTCCACAACTTTCTTACTTATGTCCACTTGGGTTGAGCTTTCTTTTGAAGGTTCCTACGAAGCATTCAAAGCACTAACACTTTCTATAAGATCAAGGTTAGCAGAGTCATGGAGATCAATATTAAAAACGAAATCATAAGACAACCTTCAAGGGAATCACAATCACTAGGTGAGGTTAGTTTCTTATATAATGTGGCATCTAAAGACTGTATAGAGATACATGTTTCAGTTTGATGTACTTCTTCACTATCGTATTGTTGGAGAGTTTTATATACGGAAAAAGTAACCTTCTCCTCAACTACCCTTAAAGTAAGTTGCCCTTTTTGAACATCTATTAGTGTCTTACCCGTTGCTAGAAACAGGGGACCTAAGATCAAGGGGACTTCCTTGTCTTCTATCATATCTAGGACTACAAAATCAGCAGGGATTATGAATTTACCAAAACTTCCTCTATAATACCCCGTGGCCAACTCATAGAGCGATCAACCATTTGTAGGGAAATTGTAGTGGGTTTCATTATGCCTATTCCTAATTTTTCAAATATGGATCATGGTATTAAGTTGATACTAGCTCCTAGATCACATAGTGCTTTATAAAAAGTTAAATTGCCTATTTTGCATTCAAGAGTGAAACTACCTGGATCTTTGTACTTTAATGGTAGCTTCCTTTAGATCACTGCACTGCATTCTTCTGTCAGATTCATTGTTTCATACTCTTCCCACTTTCTCTTCTTTGCAATTACCTCCTTCAAGAACTTCGCATAATTAGGCATCTGATGTAGTACCTTAACAAAAGGAATCTTGATTTGGATCTTCTTCAGCACATCCAAAAATTTTGCGAACCGCTCATCTATCTTCTTCTTTCATAAAACCTGTGGAAAAGGAATGGGAGGGACATATTCTGGTATATCAACTTTCATTTCTCTCCCGTCGCTTAGTTTCAAGGCTTCTTTTTGTTTCTTTGCCTTTCCTTGCATCCTTCTTTCTTTTTCTATGAGGTAATGTTCAATTTCATCAAGTGAGCTATACTTTGTAAAATGGAGTGTTGGGAATGTGGAACCGGAATCAGGAAGTGAAGAACCGGAAGGATGAACCGGGTTTTAGCATTAAGAAGACAGGCTGTTCAGAATAAACCGGGTTCGAGGCAGTTGAAGATAACCGTCGTTTGTGACGGAGCAGTTGCAGAATTGTGACGAAGAAAACCGTCACATTTGTCCGGTAGCTGAGCTCAACTTCTTTCAGTTAGAACTTTCTGTACAATTGCATTCGAGCTTCAATCCTTATATCATTGTAAAGCTCTCATTGAGGAGAAGATCACTACGTCGAGCGATTTCCCTGTTTCTTAGATTAGAGAGAGTATTTTTGGATTGAGCGTTCGTGCCCTAATTTCAAAACAGAATTGGGCATTTCATTTCTTGAGTGTATTCTCTGTAATTGGTTCAATTTCTTAGTGGATTGGGGTGTGTCTTGCCTCCGTGGATGTAGTTCATCTTGAACGAACCACGTTAAATTGGTGTTTGATCCATTTCTATTTCCTGTTCTGCGCAAGTCTAGTTCGGTCACAACTCTGGCCGAATTGTGTGTTTGAATTCAGATTGTTATTCTTCATACATTTCCAGATTCAAAGGAGTTGTGTGTTTCTGAGTTGTTCTTCACTAACAAGTGGCGCCGTCTGTGGGAAACAACTCTCACAGCTTGAAGAAGAGAAGCAATGGCTGGTATGAAGATGGACTTTGAGAAGTTTACAGGAAGAAATGATTTCACACTGTGGAAGATCAAGATGAATGCAGTATTAGTTCACAATGGCCTTGATCTTGCTTTGATACCTCTGGATTCATGGGAAGAAAGTGAGAAACCCAAGTTTGCATCAGTGGATAAGAAGGCCCTCAGTCTTATCTTTCTGTGTTTGGGTGATAAACCGTTGAGAGAGGTCTCAAGATGCAAGAGTTCCTCAGAAGCATGGAAGAAATTGGAAGATCTGTATCAATCTAAGTCAGTTTCCAACAAGCTGTTCTTGAAGCAGAAGATGTTGGCCTTCAAGATCACTGAAGATAAGGTAACTTCTGATCAACTTGATGAGTTCATTAAGATGGTTGAAGAATTGGAAGACCTGGATGTGAAATTGGAGGAGGATGACAAAGCATTGATGGTGTTAAACATTCTTCCAAAATCCATGGAAAGCTTTAAGGATGCCTTGATGTATGGGAGAGATGAGCAGCTGTCTTATGATGGAATAGTGAAGGCTCTGAGGTCTAAATGTTTCCAGACTCAAGGTGATAAAGGCATGGTGCAATCTGGAGAAGGTTTGAATGTTAAATTCAAGAAACCTTGGCAAGGCAAGAAGGGACAGAATGCTAAGGATCCCAAGGCAGGAGACTATAATCCAAAGAAGGGAAATGAATGGGTTGAGAAGAGAAAATGCTTCAAGTGCAAGCAGCCTGGTCACTTGAAGAAGGATTGTCCTAAGAGAAACAAGAAAGGTGGAAACCAAGGGGCAGAAGCTGCTGCCATTGACCATCAAGAAGATCCTCCAGAGGTCTTAAATGTTACTGAATCAAGAATGGTAAAGGAATGGGTCTTGGACACAGGCTGCTCCTTTCATATGTGTCCACACCAGTCATGGTTTGATGAACTGAAGAGAGAAGATGGTGGAAATGTTCTCCTGGGAAATGACCAATCATGCAAGGTCAAAGGAGTTGGATCAGTGAGCATAAGGATGTTTGATGGTGTGGTCAGAGTCATCTCAAATGTAAGATATGTTCCTGGCCTTAAAAGAAATCTTCTATCTCTTGGCTCTTTGGTAACTAGTTGGTGTCAGTTTAGCTCAGTGGATGGCTTCTTGCATATCACTAAACATGGAAAAATGGTGATTAAAGGTAGACAGCATAATGGGTTGTTTATCTTGATTGGTTCACCTGTTGTTAGGAGAGGGATATGGTCTTGAGCAATTCTGAGCTTGTCAAATGGCACAAGAGGCTTGGACATATAGGAGAGAAGGGGTTGAAGGAACTGTCAAGAAGTGGAGTAATTGGAAACATGGGAAATCAAAACCTGGAGTTCTGTGATCAGTGTGCTTTGGGCAAATCCAAGAAGCTGCCCTATGGAAAGGGTGTTCACACAACTCAAGAGCCATTAGATTATGTTCACTCTGACATATGGGGTCCTGCAAGGACAGAGACTCATGGTGGTGCAAGGTATTTCATGTCCTTGATTGATGATTACAGTAGAAAGGTGTGGATCATGTTGATGAAGAATAAGAGTGATGCTTTTCATAAGTTCAAAACATGGTTGATTCAACTGGAAAATGTCAAAGGGAAGAAGCTGAAGCACCTTAGGACTGATAATGTACTAGAATCCTCTCTACTGAGTTCACAAACTTCTGTGAAGAAAGAGGAATCAAGAGACACAGGACTGTTCCAATGAATCCTCAACAGAATGGAGTTGCTGAGAGGCTTAATAGGACTCTTCTTGAAAGAGTTAGGTGTTTGCTGTTGGATGCTGGGTTGCCAAAGGTATTTTGGGGTGAAACCATTGCTACAGCATGTTATCTCATTAACAGGTCACCCTCATCAGTGATTGGGTTCAAAACACCTGAGGAGGTGTGGAGTGGACAGAAACCAAGCTATGAAGGGTTAAGGGTGTTTGGTTGTCTTGCTTTTGTCCATGTCAGGCAAGACAAGTTAGATGCAAGAGCTCTAAGATGTGTATTTCTTGGATATCCAGATGGAATAAAGGGCTACAGATTGTGGTGTCTAGAGAAGGGAAATCAGAAGATAATCACAAGTAGAGATGTAAAGTTTAATGAGAATGTGATGGCTTATACTTCTACAGGCTCTAAAGAAGAATTTGATGGTGCTAAAGAGACAGAAGAGATATCAATTCAGGTGGAGCATTCTGCTGAAGATCATCACACACCTCAACCACAAGAAAATCTACAAGATAGTGATTCATCATCTGAAGAAGAAGAACAAACTGGACCTTCACAAAATGTCAGAGAATACAGCATTGGAAGGGACAGGCCTAGAAGAACAATCAACAGACCTGATTTCTATGGTCAAGCAGGGAGTGTTTACTATGCTTTAAGTGTTGCTGAAGACCTGGAATCACAAGAGCCTAGTAGTTTTAAAGAAGCACTAGACTGTGAAGAAGGTGAACACTGGATTCAGGCAATGATTGAAGAGATGGAGCCTCTGGAAAAGAATGAGACCTGGATATTGGTGGATAAACCAAAAGGTCAGAAACTTGTAAGTTCTAAATGGATATACAAGAAGAAACTAGAGACTGCAGAATCCAAACAGGTGAGATTTAAAGCAAGATTGGTGGCTAGGGGCTTTACACAAAGAGAAGGAATTGATTTTAATGAAGTTTTCTCTCCAGTAGTAAAGCATTGCTCAATCAGGTTGCTTTTATCAAAGGTTACTCAAGAGGACATGGAATTACAACAACTGGATGTAAAGACAACATTCTTACATGGAGAACTCAATGAGAAGATATATATGAAACAGCCAGAAGGCTTTGTTGTTCCTGAACAAGAAGACAAAGTTTGTTTGCTGAAGAAGTCACTATATGGACTCAAACAAAGTCCAAGACAGTGGAATAAGAGGTTCAATGACTTCATGATCAGTGTTGGTTTTGTAAGAAGTCTTTATGATAGTTGTGTTTACTTCAACAAGGGTTCAAAGCAAGATAAAGTCTTCCTTCTATTGTATGTGGATGATATGCTGATTGCCAGCAGGAACAAGAAGAGGGTACAATGGTTGAAGGACAGACTTAACAGTGAATTTGACATGAAAGATCTGGGAGATGCCAAGAAGATTTTGGGCATGAACATTCTAAGGAACAGAGAAGCTGGAGTGCTTTGGTTATCTCAGAGGCAATATCTACAGAAGGTGTTGGAGAGGTTTCATATGCATGAAGCCAAACCTCTCTCTACTCCAGTTAATCTACAGAAGAAACTCTCCAAAGAACAATGCCCGAAGACTGAAGAGGAAATCATACATATGAGCAATATCCCTTATGCAAGTGGAGTTGGAAGTCTTATGTATGGAATGATTTGTAGTAGGCCTGACTTGGCCTATGCTGTGTCTTTAGTAAGCCGGTTCATGTCAAACCCAGGAGTAGAGCATTGGGAAGCTTTGAAACATGTGATGAGGTATTTGAAAGGTTCAGTGAACTTGTCACTGAAGTTTGAGAAGAAAGTGGATGGAAGCACTGTTGCATTGGAGGGATTTGCTGATTCTGATTTTGCAGCAAACGTAGACACAAGGAAATCTATTTCTGGATTTGTGTTTACTTTATATGGGACAGCCATCAGCTGGAGGAGTGCACAACAGTCAGTAGTAGCACTATCAACAACAGAAGCAGAATATATCTCTCTCACTGAAGCAATCAAAGAAGCAATCTGGCTTAAAGGGATTCTGAGAGATTTGGACATCAAGCAAAAGTGTGTGGCAATCTACTGTGATAATCAAAGTGCTTTACACCTTGTGAAACACCAAGCATTTCATGAAAGGTCAAAACACATTGATGTTAAGTTGCATTTTGCTAGAGACATCATTGATTCTGGTTCTGTGGAAGTGAAGAAGGTACACACATTGCATAATCCTGCTGATTTTCTTACTAAGGGTGTACCTGGGAAAAAAGTGGAGCATTGCTCGAGCCTGCTGCAGCTTGAGCAATGTCATGAAGGAGCATTAACAGAAAGGCAGTGATGAGGCAGGAAGAGGCACACTTGATTCATTGAGGTGGAGATTTGTGAGGTAATGTTCAATTTCATCAAGTGAGCTATACTTTGTAAAATGGAGTGTTGGGAATGTGGAACCGGAATCAGGAAGTGAAGAACCGGAAGGATGAACCGGGTTTTAGCATCAAGAAGACAGGCTGTTCAGAATAAACCGGGTTCGAGGCAGTTGAAGATAACCGTCGTTTGTGACGGAGCAGTTGCAGAATTGTGACGAAGAAAACCGTCACATTTGTCCGGTAGCTGAGCTCAACTTCTTTCAGTTAGAACTTTCTGTACAGCTGCATTCGAGCTTCAATCCTTATATCATTGTAAAGCTCTCATTGAGGAGAAGATCACTACGTCGAGCGATTTCCCTGTTTCTTAGATTAGAGAGAGTATTTTTGGATTGAGCATTCGTGCCCTAATTTCAAAACAGAATTGGGCATTTCATTTCTTGAGTGTATTCTCTGTAATTGGTTGAATTTCTTAGTGGATTGGGGTGTGTCTTGCCTCCGTGGATGTAGTTCATCTTGAATGAACCACGTTAAATTGGTGTTTGATCCATTTCTATTTCCTGTTCTGCGCAAGTCTAGTTCGGTCACAACTCTGGCCGAATTGTGTGTTTGAATTCAGATTGTTATTCTTCATACATTTCCAGATTCAAAGGAGTTGTGTGTTTCTGAGTTGTTCTTCACTAACATTTTCCAACTGCTCCTTCTCCACTACCTTCTCTTTATCAGCTAGCAGCTCTGAACATTCATACTCAGTGCCACTTCTCAATTGAATAGCTTGACACTGCTCTCTCGGAGTAACCACTGTATCACTCGAGTATTATACTTATGTTGGGCCCCAACAATCTTTATCAATTGACTTACATTAGTAGTAATTTCAGTAATACTACTCTCAAGTCTCTTGATGTCTGCTCCCTATCCAGTCATGTTCTTGTTCAGCGCAATAAATTTTCCATCCATATTTCTTTGTAGTTGAGCTACTTTTTCATCATAGTTGGCGAATTGTGACTGTGTTATCTCGTCTTGTGTTGGCTTCTTGCCATCATGAACCATACCATTCGTGACAATGAATCCGGGTGGCGCATTAAGTGAATTCTTCGTATTGTCATAAGAGAAGTTTTAGTGATTCCGGTTAGGTAGGTACCAATTGTACCTCGGCTGATTATTCATGAAGCTGTTGAAATTCCTCTGGTTTACAAAATTAACATCTTTAGCCTCTTCCTGGCCCACTAACTATTTTGATGAAGTACCATTGTGTTGTGCTAACGTCAGACTAAACTTACTTGATTCGTCAGAGCGGTCAACTGAGATGTAAGAGCTTCAATTGGCTCATTCTTGACGAGCTCTGTTTCTACAACATTAGCCACTCTTCTTAGCTGATTTTGTTCTTTAGGCCACTGATAACTAGTTTGAGCCATTGCATCCAAAATCAAGAATGCAATCTTCACATTCTTCTCCATCAAACTACCTCCTGCGGCAGCATCTACATGGTCTCGTGTTGGAGCATGCAAACCATTATAAAACTTGCACACTTGTTGCTTCTTTGAAAACCCATGTTGGGTACAACTTCGGATAAGATCTCGGAATCGTTCCCAAGCTTTACCAAGTGGTTCTTGATCCATTTGCTTGAATTGATTGATTTTGTTCTGTAGATCTAGCATCTTGCTCGGTGGAAAGTACTTCAGAAGGAATCTTGTGCTCAAATCTTCCCATTCTGTGACATCATCTAATGAGTTATACCACTGTAATGCTTTGTCTTTCAGTGAGAATGGGAACAACCTCATCTTTACTTGCTCGTGTGGCACATGATTCATCTTTATGGTTTCAACCAACTTGCGGAACTTTTTTAGATGCACGTTCGGGTCTTCTAGTGCGTTCCCAAAAAACTGGTTTTGTTGACAATATTGATCAGAGCAGGCTTCAATTCGAAGCTATTAGCATTCAACGTTGGTGGTTGCACTCCTCCAACCGGTTGATTCTGCATTGACGAAGACAATCACTTATGGGTGTGATGTCCTCGTCTGTGTCATCGTGCACAACCTGAGCTTGTTCTGTTGCTGTGGTGGTTGTTGCTGCTGTAGATTAATAACTCTGTCTTCCAGATTAGATAAGGCCCCTAATATCCGATTCAACGCTTCCTCTTGGTTCAGATTCTGTGGAACATTATCCATCTCAGCTGAGCGAATTCTTCTCGTTCGATGCCTACGGGCAGTCGCCTCAATCTCAGGATTGAAATGAATAAGTCGTTCTTTCCCTTTTGACCTAGTTTGCATGTGAAACCTGAAACGCCCACAAAATAAAATACCACGTAATACAAAAATTAAATAAAAAAATAAAAACAAAAATTAAATAACAAAAATTAAAATTGCAGAAAAATAAAATCTATTCTAGTCTTCTCCTATTAGTCATGATAAAAACTAAGATGCTATACCTATTCCTCGGCAACGGCACCAGAAACTTGACAGGCTCTATTTCTAACCCTAAAATACCGCAAGTATACAGGTGTAGATTATATATAGCAGAAGTCAAGGTCGATCCACAGAGAATAGATTAACGTAGTTTGATATCCTAGTTATCCAGGATTACCCTAACTAGACACTAAAATTGGTGAATGATTTTATCAAACTAGATTGCATGTACTAATAAACTAAATTAATTAACAAACGAGAATTTCCAATCAACGAGAATGTATCCTTAGGTATCAATTTTAGTAATTACTCTAATAATGATTAATCTCTAACTTATAGGTTTTTAAACCAAGTTTCCTATCTATTAGATGGCACTTAAATAACTTAGTGCTTCTCTCAAAGCGACTAAGTCGTGGATTGATTAGAATAATCACTCTCTCGAGTCAATTAATCCTAACAACTCCTAAAAGATCCTTAATCTTTGCCTACACAGTCATAGACAACTACGCTATACGTTATACGTCTATTAACAACTCCCTTCTCTTGAAGCGGAATTGTTAAACGGGTAAACTATGTCTAAGTGATCAAATTATGCTTAGTTATAAGATGAAAACAAACACATAGGTAGATAGCCAAAATTGGGGTCTATAAATCAAAAGCTTAAATCAATATTGTCATAAAACCCTACTCTCTAACCCTAGTGCACGAGTAGTTTAGCTACTCATGCCTACTATAAATTCAATACAATAATTCAATGAATACATTGTAAAGAAAATAAGATTACACAAGAAATAAATAAACCTGATTGTTCGGATCGTCGATCTTCATCTTCTCGCTCTCACAGCTTCTACTCCAATGTAAAAGCATGAGAATTATGATCTTATGTCTGATGATCCTTGAAAACTCGAGCTTAGCATCTATTTATAAGTTGGGGTCCAGATCCTTAAGAGATTAGGATAAGAATCCCATCAAAACTCGGATTGACTTTGGGAAGACTTTCGACGCGACCGTCTCGAGCTACGGCGCGACCGCACCCAGCCTAAACCTTCTTAAGCCAGTCGACTTTTGGTGCGACCGTGTTGTCTCTTGGCGCAGAAGCGTCAAATATTTTGGATTTCTTCTTTGACGGCCTTTTTGACGCAGCCGCATCCAATTTTGGCGCGGTCGTGTTACCTCTTCAACGTTTTGGGCCTTGTTTTTGGCCCAATATGGCCCATCTTATCCTTTCTAAGACTCGTTTCTTCGTGTAACCTCATAAAATCTTCATTTTAGCCTGAAAACAACGAAACACAACAAAACAAGCCAATACACGTCAAATGGTCCAATATATCAAATATGAGCGATTCTTGACTAATTATACATGCAAATTTTACAATATACACACATAAAAAGACCTAAATTCATACATAGACAATGTGTATCACAAACCTAGAAAAGGAAAAAGATAAACAAATATTTGAACACAAGACCTCAACTTAAGCTAACTGAGCTTTTACCAATAAGGATAAACATGCTAGTAATTATAAGCTGCTAATAATAAATATAACATACTATAGCGAAATCAACTTGGAAAAGCTATAAAAAATCACTACTATGGTTCGAACTCAGGACCTACAACTACTCTGAGCAGTTTTTACCAATAAAACTAAACAAGCTAATGCTCAAAAGT
The DNA here is from genome assembly GCA_958295605.1 of Ajuga chamaepitys. Taxonomy (NCBI): domain Eukaryota; kingdom Viridiplantae; phylum Streptophyta; class Magnoliopsida; order Lamiales; family Lamiaceae; genus Ajuga; species Ajuga chamaepitys. The sequence goes on from OY282501.1 coordinate 20,812,394, forward strand.
TTTCAATAATAAATATAACAGTAATAGCAAACCAACCTGGAAAAACTTAAAAAGATCGCTATTAAGGTTCAAACTCGGGACATCTAAATACAATATGCGAGTTCTTACCAGCTCCGCTACTAATCAAATTTGTATCGTTTGTTACAGTTTTATATGTATAATTTCACAGTTACAAAACTATAACTAGCTGGGACAGAACATATATGATTTCTTCGCAGCATTTACTCACTGCAATTCTCCATATCCTTCCTTATGATCAACTGATAAAATTAAATTTAGCCTGTTTTGGTGGATTATACACGTCAAGTCAAGATGGATCAAATTGTGACTTAATTCAAGGTTAACTGAAATGGGTCGGTCAATTTAGTCCGTTTGGTCAATTTGATTCGTCTATCCTAGATGGGCCGAATAATGGCTCGTGACGTTATTCAAGGTTAAAATAAAAAATAAGATGCCAAAAATAATGGCCCCACCACAACAGTATTATCAAGACCGTGTAATGATATAAAAGAACTACAAACAAATAAAAAGTGGCAAATAACACATCACATTATAAAAATACCAATTCAACATAATTTAAGTGAAATGCTACTACAACCGATAAGAAACTGAATCGACACTAATAAAGACTATGTTAAATTACTATTTCATCATCAAATTAAAAAAAAAAACATAAACTCAAAAAGACAATTACCATCAATACTTTCATTCCTACACCATAAAACCGTACAGTTGAAGATAAATGGGAAACAATAATTTCCTAGTTAAAAAATCTCAGATACCCCATACTATCATGCAACAGACTAGTTTCCTCGTTTTTTGCCAATAATATCTGCAATTAAACAAAAAATACAAAATAATATTAATTAATATATCATCAATACAATTTTGTCTAATGAAAGTAAATGAAAGGATCAAATGTTATGGAAATAAAGCTAAATACACTAAGAAAACATCAAATACACAAAAAACCATAGTTTATATTATACCTTTGCGGGTATAAATTTCAGCAAATCAGGAAATGCTATCATCAAGTTTCTAAATTAATGTCATCACTCTCATAGTTGGAACTACTAATTCTTTTAGAATCTTCTTGACTACTATAATATTCATCTAATGTATCATCAAACTCCTCTTCATCTTGAAAATCAAATATGTTCTCCTTATCGACGACTTCAGGAACTCTTAAAATTACTGACTCACACACATCCCGAGGGTCTACATCCTTCCTACTTAATGTTTATATTTCCTCGAGTCGTACTTCAAATGTGCCATCCACTTCATTCTCCTGATAAACTCCATCATCCAGTAAAGAAGAGCTTTCACCATCCATTGTTTCATCTTCAATCTCATCAACATTGTATTTATGTTTATATTGGAATGGTTGAACAACACGTCAATCCCTCCTAACTTAGGATCAATGATATAGAAAACATGTCTTGCTTGATCAGCTAAAACGTATGAATCAATCTTGTACCATTTACCATCCTCTCTTATACTTACAATATTTCCATCCTTTTGTATCCTTGGTTTTTTCTTGCTCCCAAGATCAAACCAATCGCACTTGAATATATTAATGTGTCTATCTTTCACATAATCTAGCTGAATTATATCATTCACAATGCTATAAAATTCTATGGTGTCGTCGCCATGATTCCCTTCATGACAATTCCACTATTTTGACTCTTACAACGAATATTGCGTTCTTTAGTTAGAAACCAGACTCTATTCACAATACAGCCGGAATACATTCATACACACTTATGTGGTGCACATGCTAGTGAATGCAAAGACTCATGTTCAGATGATGGATCTTCATGGTATAATTGAGTCATCTAGAAAAAGTAAGTTTTGTAAAAATATAAAGTATGAATTGACATGATATGTAATTGATGTGAAGAATAATTTATTTATCTTACATGCTTCTTGAACCACATATGAAATTGATCTCTGTGTTCCTATTCTATATTTGCACAACCATACAATAGTAGCTCATGTTTATGCTTCCTAAATTATAGGAATTCAAAGTTTGTTATCTAATTCATAATATATTATAAATTAGTAAGTAACATGAAAACTTACTCAAAATAATGGTTCAATCTCCTCACAGTTTTGGAAGACAAACCATTGGATCACTAAACTTGTCTTCCAATAGTTCAACGTATGTAGTTGCTCTAAAATGCCGACATTTCTGGGAGACGATCGGAAGACTATCATCAATCCTTGTATCATTGTTACACTCATCTCGGTTGAACCTAGTTTCAATACTGGTAGGAAGTCATCGTTCACCACCAAATTTAATATTTCTGAACTCTTAACTCTACTAAGTAGAGTGGCAAGTCGGGTCGAATCAGCAGGCAACGGAGGAATAGTATCATTTCGATGTATTCAAGCAATTAGGACTTTGAAATAGTATTAGAAACTAACAAGAAAAAGCAATAAAAGTTGTTGGGGGGAATTTGTGATTACCAACTAATTGATTACTAAAAATTATCAAAACCAATAAATAACTAAAAAGCAATTACTATTAAAAATTCAAGTAATAAGTGATTTAAAGACAAATAGATTGATTTTTCGGTTTTTTAAATATATAAAAGGATCTATCCTTGATCTCATTTCCCTGTGGTCTAGTTGATTTACACGACTATTGTTGATGCCCAATAAATTGCAATTCAAGTCCCTATCTCAAGACTTTTAACAAGCTCTAATAGACTTGTTGTCTCTTAATCCTAGCTAGCCAAAACATGCTCTTCGACTAACTCTCTTTGATTTAATCCAACCTTCGAACAAGCTCTCTCCGGCGCGATAACCAAACGATAAAAGCACAAAGACAACGAGATAAATACGACATAAAACTCACAAGCTCGGTTTTAGAGGTCAAACTTTATACTATCACTAATGATTCAATCATTGTTCACTACACATGAATTGAAGACCCCAAAATTACGGATAGTGATCCCGATTACATTTATTAGCTTCCTAAAGGGTGATCAATCCTAAATTCAACTCATAAATATAAGTCAATAACAACAAATAGTATAAAACACTTCAATACACAATTAAAAGGTAACATCAACCGTAATAATCACATAAATAATGTCGACTCAAAGTTCCACAATCGATCAAGGGTGGAAATTAGGGTGCTACTCACCCATATCAACTATTACAAACAAAAATGGGTTAAAAAGCAAACAAACATAAAATCAAGATAAAAGAACCCAAAAATGTTGATTGGAGATGATGATCTTGAATCTTCTTGCCCAATCCTTCTTCTTGGATAAAATGGAGGCTGGAAATGGTGATGGAATATCTAAACATACGTCAAATTTTGAATGGGAGGATATATACATAGGGGAGAAGTTTCTAGTTGCATTTAAAGCTAAAAACGCATTTGCAGTTTAAAACAAAGGGTCAGACCTCGGCCAAGACGCAGGTTGACCTCGACCGAGGCAAAGCTGAGAGGGTTTCAGCTTAAGTTTGGCCTTGAACATGGCATGCATCCGTTTCAGCTGAGGCGGTAAAAAGGAGTTTTTCTGGGTTTAAGGTTCAGGGATCACCTCGGCCGAGGTATGTACTCACCTCAGCCGAGGCCTTGAAAACTTGGAAGCCTTCATTTTCCCCTGGAAGGTCACCTCGGCCGAGGTCTTGAGCTCTGATTTTCTCCCCAATTCCCCTGGAAGGTTGCCTCGGCCGAGGTGAATACATGTCTCGGCCGAGGTCTTGAAATCTGCTTTTCTTTACAAAATCCCTTGGATGAATGCCTCGGCCGAGATCTGGGTTTGTCTCGGTCGAGTTGCTCCTTCAGCCCTTGTCCTCTGTTTACTTCGTTTGGTCTGTCAACTTTGCGATATCTAATGCTCGTTTTTTGTCTAATCGTATCTGTTTTGACATAGAAACAAACTGAACGCGTTAATCTGCTCAATAAAAGATAAATTCTCAAAATACATGTGAATATGCACACAATTATTACTTAAAATGGCACTTAAATCAACCTAAAGTGCGTGCACCATCACGTGTATCAAATACCCTTCAAGTACATCGAACAAAAGTTAGATACTCATTTCCGACGTATGCTTCTGCAACTGAACCTTCGGGATGAGCTTTATTCTGTATGCTCTGCTTTAGGCCACCTAGAAACCTAACAAAAAAAGGTCAGACATGTTTCAAATGATACATCTCACATACCTATATTTAGTATATATTCTTTCTTACCTCTGCACTGGATACATCCATCTGAACTGTGTGGGTCCACCGATTAATGCATCACTTGGTAAATGAATAGTCAAATGCACTATGATATCAAAAAATGAAGGGGGATATATTTGTTCAAGTTTACACAAAATTAAACAAATATCTTCTTTCATTTTTTTCCGGGTCACTTTATTTCATCTGTTTACGACACAAGCGATGAAAGAAATGACCTAACTCAGCAAGAACATTCGAGACATCCTTATCTAAGGACCCACGAATACTAGCATGAAGTATTCTTTGTAAGAGTACATGGCAGTTATGACTTTTCAATCCAGAAATCTTTTGATCGCTCGTATTAACACAACGAGATATGTTAGAAGCATACCCATAAGGAAACTTAATCGATCTCAACAACTCACAAAATAATTTTCGTTCTTTCTTTTTCATGACATAAGATGCAAGAAGCATCACATATTTTCCATCATTTATCTTTTTCAAATGCAACTCCTTACAGATATTCATATCTTCCAAGTCTTGTCTTACCTTGACAGTATCTTTGTATTCCCCCCTAAGCTCATCATAGTTCCTAATATACTCTCACAGATATTTTTTTCAGTATACATTATATCTAAATTATGCCTTAATTTCAACTTACTCCAGTATGGAAAATAAAACATAATATTGTGTCTCGTCCAATTCTACTCCTCGGGCATTTTCTCATTTTACAAGCAAACTTCCTCGGTATCCTATCTTCTAATCTTTCCAACTACTCTAGTACGTCCTCCTTAGTTAATTCTTTAGGAGCTTCTCTATCTTCTCTTTTCCCATTGAACTTCTTGCTTCTCCTCCAAGCATAATTTTTCGGTAAATATCATCGGTGTCCCATGTGACATACCTTGCTTCATAGTCCCATAGAACGTGTCTCCACATTACAAACTGGACGTGCCATGTAACCTTTGGTACTCCATCCAGATAGATCACCATATGCTGGAAAATCGTTTAATGTCCACAAAACAACAGCATGCAACTGAAAATTCTTTCTACTAGAAACATCAAAGGTTTCTACCTCTTCAACCCACAATTGCTTCAATTCTTCAACCAATGGTTGTAAGTGCACATCAATATCCTTTCCAGTTGAATTCTTTCCTGGTATAATCAAAGACAACATTAAGAATGGATCCTTCAAGCAATCCCAAGGTGGGGGATTCTATGGAGCTAAATTACAGGCCACATGTTGTAGGTGGTGCTTAAGTGTCCAAACGGATTAAAACCATATGTTGCTCGTGCTAGTCTCACATTTCTTTGATCACTTGCAAACCGAGGGAACTCATTACCAAAGTTTTTCCAAGCTAGGGAATATGCCGGATACCTCATATAATCATCATCAATGCGTTTTTCTTTATGCCACACCATCTTTTTAGATGTTTTTTAGAACATGAAAAGACGTTAAAGTCTGGGTCTCAAAGGAAAATACCTTAACATCTTTTGCGGTATCTTCTTCCCTTTATCATTATTGATTTTTCATCGAGAAGTCCCACAAACAAGGCAAGCCTCTAAATTCTGATTCTCCTTCCAAAATAAGTCACAGTCGTACTTGCACGTGTGAATACATTCATATCCCAATCATAAATCACGCAAAAATATTTTCGCTTCGTAATAAGAACTTGGTAGAGTTTCACCATCGCAGAAAGCTGACTTCATCAATCTTAACGTCATATCTATAGTTTTGTTGCTCAACCTATTATAAACCTTTAAGTGGAGCACTTGGATGATGAAAGAAGTTCTTGAAATTTTCTTACATCCAGGGTATCCTTTTTAGTATCTGACCTGAGTGCCGTAAGATATGCTGGAACACCCCCACTATAGGCGTTTTCGTCAGTTGACATATTTTCGGTATACTCTTGATGATATCACTCACCGAGGTTAAGTAACAATTCATGAGCACCATCATTATCATCATCATCAACATCCCTATTTTCTTCACTCAAAACATTATTGGTTCGTTCACCTTCATTCGCGTATGTATTTCTCAAGTTATTCAGACTAGATTCACCATGATGAAACCATGTAACTATCCCCCGCTATATAATATGGTGTTTCACATTTTTTTTATCTTTGATTATCATGTTCAAATAGTCTACATATGGACATCGAATATCACACTCTTGACCCAAATGTGTCTCAACAAATTTCATAAAGTTATTTACTCCATCCAAATAAGCCTTAAGCCACTTAATTGCACACATCCAACTCTTGTCTATTTTGATTCCACCTAATGTTAAAGAATACATATAACATTCTTCATATATTTGACTCAAATAAGTATTAAATTGGAAAAGAACAAATATTCAAATCACCATATATAAAATTATAGTAAAATTAATCACCTAATAATCTTTTCTTTAATTATTCATTAGTACAAAACCTAATTTTCTAAATTTGTAGCAGTATCTTTCTTCTCATTCTACTAGGTTTTTAACTGGACTATGGGATTTATCTATTATGCGGCCACTCTTTAAGATTTTGTTAATTTAATTATTGTGAATAACCTTAGTTCTCTTCTTCTCTTTCTTTCTTCCACTATGTGTGACACTATTGTCATTTGACACTTTATTTTATATTTTTATCTATCATACCACTCTGCTTTTTAAATATCTTTTTTTGGTTAATTTAGCTCCAACGTTATTTTAGAAATAGTTTCTTCAGATGATGTTTTTATTATACGGAATGATGGGTGGAATTAATGGCCAATTAAAAACTTTAAAAATAAGAAAAAGAATATAGCAGAGCCTTCAAAGTATCAAAGATCCACTTGAACAAAGACAAGAAATACAAAATCTTTCTAAACAAGTAGGTGTAAATGTTTAATTCTACAGTGGAACAAAACAGGTCTTGTCGGCTTACACATACATAAAAATATTTAAATATAAGAACTCTTACACCACTTGGAATAATTTGCGAACGATTAGGACAGAGTCCACTCAGATTTACATATTATTTCATTTACAATGTGATGAAGGTGGAAATTGAATTGTGGATATCAAACTTAGATCTTAGTCAGCAATCTTTGGAGATACAAGCAACAAATAGCTTCTCTTTTCCTGAATTCCAAAGACAAGGTAGACTCCAGTTTATGTATACCAAAGTCTAGTAGACAAAAAAGAAACCCAACCCACTTATTACAGTAGAATTTTTTCCCAAAGTGAAATTGTTAAATATAAACATGTTATTCTTGAAACAATAAGGTTATCCTATATTCAGTTGATACTCTAAATTGTTTGCATCAACAAATTTTGACCCAATTTTTTTCCAGAAAAAAAAAATATCTAATACAACTGAACTGAAGCAACTAACCTCCGAGGGCATCTTATAATCGGCGATGAAGGTGGAGGATGAAACCAAGAAGAATGGGGCAATTGCAATGCGCGAACGTTGGTGGTTGATTGTGAGCAACGGACTTGGTGCTCCTTTAACGAACTCAAAACGCAATTGTCTTATGCCTTAAAGAGGGGCAGAGTTGTATTGAGCAACAGTTAAGAAGAAGACATTTTCAATTTACTGGGCATATATGACCAATTTATAAGTATCAGGGATTCATTAACAATTGAATGATAGCCAAGTTGATAGAATGCTTGCATGAATTAGAGGTGGTCTTGGGTTCGAATCCAATTCAGGCTACATTTTAATATTTTTACTGATAATGATAAAAACCCAGATACTGATAAGTAAATCTAAAGCTTGGGACCTGATAAGTAATCAACATAAGAATCTGTAGACTTAATGGTAAAAGCTTGGGACCTATCATCAAAGGTTTAATGATTTTTTTAGTTTTTCAGTTCAACTTTGTAATAGACAAATTAACGGACATTATTAACAAATTCAAATATCTTGGACGATAAATTATCGTCATGTTTTAATTACTATAACTTCTAAAAAAATTAAAAATATTTTAGTGATGATATTCGTATTCGTCACCATAGCGCACCAAAAAATATTAAATTGTGATGAAATAGCTTCCACTATCACCAATATAACATTTATGAAAAATATTTTTTTTTCCTTTCGAAAAATAATAATGGTGATGAATTGGTACTCATCGTCACTGAATATGAACACTCATGATAGAATAATTTTGTTTCTTAATGTTTTTAAACATTGATGACAAAATTTAATGTTATCACAAATTAAAATATGACGAACTCAGTGCCCTTCGTCACTAAATTTAATTTAATATGATGAACTAATTTCGTCACCTATTCGCCCTAGTATTAATGATGAGATAATTTTTTCCACAAAAAATAAAAATGATGGTGATGATACACATCGTCATAAATTAATAATCTTTTTTGTCTGGCAAATTTATTCATTGCGCCACTAATTATAAGAATATGTGACTAATAAGAATTAATCATTAATTCCTTTCAACAATTAGTGACAGTATATGACATTGCAACGGAAGAATGAAATTTGTGACACTAAATGTCGTCGATAGTTATTTTGAAGTTTTTGTCAAAAGGTTACCCTCCAAAATTTTGGTACGAAATTCTATCTCTAAAAATAATTGTGACGCATTTCAAGTAATCGTCATGATATATGCTCATTAGCTACGAAATTTATTTTACATAATGACAAATACAAAAGTTGTCACAATAATGAATATTATTACGACGAACATTAAATTCGTCAGTATTAGGCAACAAAAGGTCTTTCTGCGTCAAGAAGAGATTCGTCACAAAATATGTGATTTCCTGTAGTGAACAAGTTTAGAACAATTCACTCAATGATTTTTGCATTAGTTTTCCATCACCCAGAAGTACCCAAAGACCCTTTGCTTACTTGTTTATGATTCAATAGAAGGAAAGGGAGAACCCCATGACCTATGTACAATGCTTCATGGAAGCAGTACACGAAGTGCCCCATGTGAATCATGATTTGCTATCAGGAATAATGCAATGAAATTCGAAGCATGGATGCTTCAAAGGGTTAACTGCTAGAAAGGCGCCGCAAACTGTGGATGAATAACTTTCTCGAGCATAAAAACTTTATCCATATCAAAGAACCACTGGGTGAAAATAAATGAAAGTACCGTGAAGAAAAAAAGGAAGAAGATCGCCACCGAGATGTGCAATGTTTACTAGTGGGCACTTCCTATAATAATCATGCACCGCTGAATTGCAAGGTCGCAGAAAACCAAGTAGTTGCGGAGCAACGAGGACTTGTTCATCCACCAAACTCCATGAAAGAGAATGTTAAAATGATAAAAAAAAATGATATATTCTCATTTCCATCGAGATCAACGGCATACTATTGAAGTGATGTCATCATCTAAAACGTGAAATTTGAAAAATCTTCAGAAGAGGGTATTTGACAGAGTTTGTTACGAAAGAAAATGATAGTCAATCTAGTAAGCAACAACATAACACTAAGCATCGAGAGCACATAGAAAATCGTTTGAGCAGCGGTAGGTGAAGAAAAGTGATACAAAGTAATTTACCCGTTTCAGGTGTAGTTGTAGCCATCTTTAGTGGACCGAATGGATGAGATCGGCACAATGCCAAATGAGCTCTAATCAGAGCTTCACGCAGTGCGTATTTTGATTTGCACTTGCCACTTACACACCAAATCATTCATGTACAAATTCAACAAGAGAAAATCTCATTTGGTGATGGTAATCCGGATGACCATGAAGGATAACAAACTAATGCAACAATCACATCAACTTATTGTAACCTATTTGTAAGTCAAGTTGAAGTCATGTCCTATAAACACCCAAATCAAAAACATAAATAATCGCACATGAAATGCTTCAAACAAAAAAGCTCTACCAAGTAGGCAATGTCAAACTATTTTAGAGATATTTAAATAGATGTTGTTTTCAATATTATTCCTTAAATTCTAAGTCGCTTTTTAATTGATAGTATGTTTGAGCATCACTGCATTTATAATTTGTTGGTAAATACTAGTAATACCTATAAGAGATAATATAAAAAAGCATCATGTATTATACACATTTTATCACTTAAGTACCTAAACTTTTTTTCATCTCAGAGTGCAAATTGTAGTTTGCGAATCCGTTTGCAACCCCAAGTCAGCTTTTCCAAGGATAAATTATAAAAATAATTTTAAAATAACAAAATTATTGAAAAAAATCTAAAAATTCTTTCTAAAATTTCAAAAATTCATATCAAATATATGAAAAAATATTATAATTATTATAAAAGAAATTAAAATATATATAAAATCATAGAATTAATAAATAATCCAAAAAATATTTCTAAAATTCTTAGAATTCATTTAAAATATTTGAAAATGTTGGAATTTCTGTTAAAAAATTAGTTTTACTAAAAAATTAGTTTTACTAAAAACTATTTAAAAATCATAAATTATTTTAAAAATCTGAAAATTATTCTGAAACTCAAAAATTCATTTAAAATGTCAAAAAAATGTTGGAATTACTTTAATTTTCTTTTTGAAAAATATATAGATCATAAAATTATTTAAAATTCTAAAAATTATAAAGTTTTCATGTTATAAATAGTATGCCTTGTCATTTTATAGTGCATACTAGTCAACCTAAAACAAAAAGAAAAAATCAATGCATTTTTTAAAATTGCATTTGGTTCTTAATAAATTCATAATTTGTTATATTTATATGCTAAATATATTGGTGGGTTTTGCTGCTTAGGACCATAAAAAACTTTAACATTTTTTTATTTTTTAATAAAAATGAAATTCTAAAACTAATTCCATTTTTTTATATTTTAAATTAGTTTTTAGAGTTAGAATTAATTTTCAGATTATTAAAATAAATTTATGCTTTTAATATTTTTAATAAAAAGTGAAAATTTTAAAAATAGTTTTCCAACATTTTTTTCAGATATTTTTAATGAATTTTTAGAATTTGAGAAATAATTTTCTTATTTTGTACATAATTTTATGATTTTAAAATATGTCTTAATAAAAATGGAAATTTAAAAAATAATTCTAATACTTTTCAGAAATTTTAAAAGAATGTTTATAATTTTGTAACTAATTTCCAGATTTTTTTAAATAATTCCAACGTTTTTATATTTTAAAGGAATTTTTTGGAACTTTTAAAATAATTTTATGATTTTTAAATTTTTTTAGTAAAACATTTTTTTCTTTAAACACTTCCAACAATTTTAGATATTTTAAATTAAATTTTCGAATTTCAGAAATGATTTTCATATTTTTTAAATAATTTAATGTTTTTTAAAAAATATTAATTTTTTCACCTGAAAAGTTGACGTGGGGTTGCAACCGGAAAATTTTGCAAACTACGGGTTGCAATTTGAGACTGAAAAAAGTTTAGGTACTTTAGTGATGAATCGTGTATAGTACATGTTGTATTTTGTTTAGCCTACCTATTATGTGCTTTTTAACAATGTTTTTAATTTGCAATTAATGTTTGCCACTATTCAAGTCCAATTTGCAAACTTTGGCATGATTATATTTCAATGCCAATAGTACCATCGGTCGAAGGCACGTGCCATGGACCGATGGTACTATCGGCATTGAAATATATTCATCTCACCTAATTATTGAGGAGCAATCATGAGTCTGGCCCGCTTATGTCCCATACAATTAACTATGTATTATATAACCTTCAAACATCAATAAACTCACTAAGAAGCTTACGCTTCATAAAAAGTTAGGAGAACTGATCACTCTCAAATTTATTAAACCGAGTAAACTATTAAGTATCACTCAAGCGATGCATAAAAATGAAGGATAAATGGAAAAAACGACAATTGAAGCTAATTAACCATTAGAAACTAAAGTGTGATGCACAAGTCTAGTAGAAAAGCTAATGAGGTCCATGACTAGAAAATAATGAAAGACCAAGGCAAATCAAGGATGTGCAGAGCAATTATGTTCTGTTAGGCCTTTGATGTGATAATAATTAATAGAGAGGATAACTTTGGGTAGTTTTTAATTAGAGATTTTTCATATCTCATAAATCTTGTAGATTTATTATGTTCCTTTCCTTGTATATAGGATCTCATTCTTGTACAATAAATTGTAACGTATACTTATTTATAGTGAGAATGTCGATCACCAGTTGACACAGTAAAATAATTATTTCTTATATGGTATCAACAGGTTAACAACTGAAATCCATTTCTTTCTTCTCTATTCTATTTTTCTGCCATGGCAGCGAATACAGACTCCATCCCCCTCACCACTCTCTTTCACATGATAGTCATCCGATTATCTTTTACAAATTATCTCCTTTTTGGAAAAATCAAGTCATTCCTCTGCTTAAATGCGACAATCTAGTGTCTTTCGTTGATGGTACGTCAACTGAACCAGCCACCATGGTAAAGTCCTTTGACAATAACGACGTCCCTAACCCCGAACACACTGCCTGGTGCAAGCGTCATGATCGTGTTCTAAACCTTCTCCTGTCTTCTCTCACGGAGGAGGCCGTGGCTAAGGTTATTGACCTCACGACCGCCGGTGATGTGTGGCATGTCTTAGTGTCCGCTATCAATCCGTCTTCTCAATCTCATGCCCAACAACTTCATAATGAACTGCAATTTATGTGCCATGGTGCTCAATCAGCATAATTTTAATCACTTGTGCCATGGTGTTCAAATTCGTTTTTCTCATGAGAAAATCCACGAGTTGATTAGGTATGTTTTATGTAATAGATTAGTCTTGATGTTAGATTTGTTTTTTGTAAATAAATTGTAACGGATCAAAGATGAAGAAGAAGATGGATTAAAAGGATCAGAACTGCAGCCTGGAGAAACGCCCCAGCGACGCGACCGCGCTGGTTTCAACGCGACCATGCAAGGAAGTGATGCGACCGCGCCAATGTATACTGGGCGTGAGCGACGCGACCACGCAAGGTTATTCTGTCTGCGGCGGATTTTTTAAGGCCCATTCTTTGAATTGTTGGGTTTCTCATTTCAAAACGATAAAATTAAACCATGAAAGTTATATTTAATTGTCTAATTTGAGTTTAATTTATGTTTTATTTTACTTTGTGTATGAATAACCTATAAAATCTCATTGAACAAAATTACTAAGTTTTTTTATTTAATTTATTCTAGATAATAAATTAATTAATGGCCTCCATAACTGATTTATTAAAGTGAAGTTTTTGGGTACGCATTGACATGTGTCTTTATCCTTAACGGATAAGCTAAAAACATTCACTTGAATAAATTTTATATGATAATTATGGATTATTTTAAGTGGCGATATGACCTTCCCCACGAAGGCTTATGCAAAACTGAGTAATAATCATATGTTAAGTTATGGTTAAAACTTAGATATAAAATTAATAAAATGTACTTCCCCACGAATTCCCTGTCAATTATATATGACCAAGAATGAGCCAACTATTAATTTGAGAATTAAAGGTTTGTAAGTGATTTTGTTTTAACCTACTTAAATGTATTTAAGTAAACGTTCACACTCAACATGACTTGCTTGAATTGTTGTAAGATATTGGTTGATGCATGTATATATCATTTTCTGAGATTTTGATATAACACATGTCATCAAATTTTGTGATACTGTTCATGTTAATTGGATATTAATATGAATGTATGATCTATTCTCAGCTCAACATGTCAAGCTTTATTCCACTATTTAATATACTCACAGAAAACAAAGTAGAAGGGGAAAATTATGTAGATTGGAAAAGAAACTTAATTATAGTCCTAACTGTTGAAGGACACAAGTTTGTACTTAATAAACCTAGACATGTTGATCCTACGGACGAAACTAGTGCGGAAGATAAGGAATATTATAGGCAATGGTTGAGATCCGATGACTTGGCTAGGTGCACTATTATGGCCTCAATGTCAGATGTGTTGCAGTACCAACACCAGAGCATGGGAACAGCTGCAGACATTATGATGAACTTTAATGAACTCTTCTCTCATCAGAATTGTACGGCTAGGGAAATGGTCATGCGTGATTTGTTGCCACAGAAAATGACTGAAGAGACACCTGTAAGGAATCACGTTCTCAAAATGATGGGATACCTTAACAAGCTTGAGATTATTGGTGCTGATTTCGATGCGGATACCCAAGTCGATATCATACTCCATTCTGTGCCGAAAAGTTTTGAGTAGTTTAAGCTAAATTATACCATGAATGGTCAAGCGTATATGTTGGTTGCGCTCATGCAAGCTTTGGTCGCGACATATATGCTTATGGGGCCTAAAAGCCAAACCTTGATGACTAGCAGTGCACCTTCCTCTTCTGCGCCGAAAGGCGAAAAGAAGAAGAAGAAAAAAACTAAAGGTAAAAAATAGGTTGATCTCAAAGGTAAGGAAAAAATCACCGCTGAAGGTGGTATTAAGAAGAAAACAAACAAGGGAAAGTGTTTCAACTGCAGCCTCAAAGAACATTGGAGGGCAGACTGTCCCCAGCCTCAAAAGGCAGGAAAATAAGGTAAATATCATGCACTAATTATTGAAAAAAATTCAGCAACATGTTCTTCCCAATTATGGGTGGTGGACATGGGAGCCACATGCAGTGGGAGATGTGCACTTATCTTTTATGGAAAAGACATTAGTTTTGATAAATTTTCTTTTTTTTCCAAGTTCTAGAAAGAATTTAATTTCAGTTTCTAAATTATTTTTTGATAGATATTTAGTTTCTTTTAATTAGAATGTTATTATTTCTCATAATAATGAAGTTATCTGTCTGAAACATTAGTGAACAATCTCTATACTGTTAATTGTGCACAACACACAATCATACACAATGCGTCATGTAACACATCTATTATTTCTATAAAAAGAAAGTATTCTTCAAATACGAACGAAACACTTCTTTGGCATCTTAGGCTTGATCATGTTAATCTAAAAAGGATTCAAAGGTTGGTGAGTGACGGGTCATAGGAATCACTCCAAGTAGAGTTGTTTGCAACATGCGAATCATGTTTATAGGGTAAAATGACTAAGAGAACTTTTGGAGTTAAGGGGAATAGAGCCACTGAAGTGTTAGAACTCGTTCATACTGATGTATGTGGTCCAATATCAAGTCAAGCGAGAGGTGGTTTCGATTATTTTGTTACTTTTATCGATGATTACTCGAGATATGGATACATTTTTTCTTATGCGGCATAAGTCTGAAGTCTTTGATAAATTCAAATAGTTTAAGGCTGAAGCATAAAAACATAGGAAAAAGAGTATCAAGTTTCTACAATCTGATCGTGGGGGCGAATACCTTAGCCGAATTTTTGGGTTACTTGTCAGAGCAAGGGATTGTATCCCAGTTAACTGCGCTTGGAACCCTTCAACAAAATGGGGTCGCAGAATGAAGAAATAGAGCTCTTTTGGAAATGGTAAGGTCTATGATGAGTTATCTTGACTTACCTAAATCGTTTTGGGGTTATGCCTTGGAAATAACAGCTTACATTCTTAACTTAGTATCTTCTAAATCAGTTCTGAAAACTCCCTCAAAATTGTGGTCTGGGCGCAAACCTAGTTTGAGATACATGAGAATTTGGGGATGTCCTGTATACGTGCTAGACAAGGAAGCTGCTAAGCTGGAACCTCGTTCAGAGTTAAGGATGTTTGTAGGTTATCCCAAAGAAATGAAATGAGGTTTATTCTATAATCCTAAGGATCAGAGGGCACCATAGTGAGCACGCATTCTAGGTTCTTGGAAGAAGACTATATGAGTAACCGAAAGCCCAAGAGTGAGATCGCCTTGAATGTATTACGAGAGCTGGCTCATATACCAATTGTAGAAGATGATATACCACGTGATACACAAACACAACCGGAACCTCGTTGTAGTGGGTGGGTTGTTCATCAACCTGAGTGATTCATGCTCATGGGAGAATCTTCGGACTTAGTCCTTGGTGAAGATGAATCTGACCTCTGGACATACGAGACAATCCAAGACAAAGATGCAAGTTCTTGGCAAACTGCAATGGAAGCAGGAATGGAATCTATGGATCACTGTAAAGTGTGGGAGCTTGTTGAACCACCCAAAGGAGTAAAGCTTGTTAGATGCAAGTGGGTTTAGAAGAGAAAGAGAGGAACTAATGGGAAGGTTGAAACCTTCAAGGCTAGCTAGGCTTGTGGCAAAAGGGTATACTCGGAGAGAGGGAATCGATTATGAGGAAACATGTTCGCCTGTAGGTATCCTTAAGTCGATCCATATTCTCTTGTCGATAGCTGTGCACCTAGACTTCGAGGTTTGGCAAATGGATGTCAAGACAAAATTCCTAAATGGAAGTCTTGAAGGCGACATCTATATATGTCAACCTGAAGGCTTTATTGCTTGTATGCAAGCTTAAGAAGTTAATATATGGCCTAAAGCAAGCATCGCGAGCTTAGAACCACTGTTTTGATCAAGTAATACAATCCTATGGATTTTATCAGAATGAGTTTGAGAGTTGTGTTTATAGAAAATGTGTCAGGAACGCCTTTGTATTCTTAGTGCTATACGTAGATGATACATCTGCTTATTGGAAACGATAAAAAAGTATTATCAGATGTAAGAGTATGGTTACCAAAGCAGTTCGATATGAAGGACTTAGGAGAGGCTGGTCATATCCTTGGAATAAAGTTATTCGAGATAGCCAAAAAATGATGATATATTTATCTCAAGCCTCGTATATCGATATTGTGCTAAAATGATTCAACGTGCAAGATGCCAAGAAAAGTTTTGTACCTTTCAAGCATGGGATTCATCTATCAAAAGACATGTGTCCTAAGACACAAAACGAGATAGAAGAAATGAGGAAAGTTCCATATGCTTCGACAGTTGAAAGCCTCATGTCTGCAATGTTGTGCACGAGACCCAGTATAAGCTATGCAGTGGGCATGGTGGCAAGATATCAAAGTAACCCGGGCAAGTGACATTGAACTGCGGTTATGAACATTCTGAAGTATCTGAAAAGATTCGAGATAGAATGTTAGTCTTTCAATCGGACAGTTTATGTCCCGTGGGCTGCTCGGACTCAGATTTCCAATCAGACATAGACTCCAGAAAATCTACCTCAGGAAGTGTGTTTATGTTATGAGGTGGAGCCATCACATGGAGAAGTGTAAGCAAAAATGCATTGCTAACTCCACCATGAAAGCCGAGTATGTCGCTGCTTGTGAAGCAGCGAAAGAGGCGATTGGCTCAAGAACTTTTTAGTGGATTTAGATGGAATTCCAAATTTGTCCAAAAGCATTACAATTAATTGTGATAGTGCGGGTGTGGTAGCAAATTCGAAGAAACCACGAGCCCACAAGGCGAGCAAACACATTGAAAGAAAATACCATCTCATACGAGAAATCGTAAAGAAAGAAGACATAGCGGTGGTAAAGATAGCATCGGAGGACAACCTAGCAGATCCTTTCACAAAGAGTTTACCTCAGAATACATTCGAGAAACATGTGGAAGAAATGGGAGTCAAGTGTGTTGCCACGCTGATTTGCGTAGAAGTGGGAGAATTATTAGGACATGGTGTAGTATACTTAAAAGCAGACTTTGAGTTAAATAGGAGATTGTTAGGGTTTTACTGTAAAACATGTTTTTAAGTGTTGTTTTGTATATAAACTGATTCTTACACTTTAATGAATGAGAATAAATTATCACGGTTTGCTTTAAATATTATGAATGTTAATAATATATATTTATTGCATAATGTTTGAATACTTTATATTGTAGACAAACGTGATGTGTAGCAGATCACAGAAGATCACATCGTCAGTCCCTTGTAATATGTATAATGATTCACAACTTAGATGGAATTAAACAATCCATTGGTGGAAGTTGATGTGTATGGCTCGAATTGGTTTGTCTTAACCAAGAGATTACACTAGTGCATTTGTTGCACTAAATTAGACCAACAACGAGATACTTTTTCTAGACTGACTTGATAAAAAAACAAGATCTCAGTGGTTATTTATTTCTTAATTTCTGTCACTTAATTGGGATTGTATATAATTAATTATTGTTCTCATGATTTATTTTGGACAAAGAGTTAATGAGATTCAATGCTCCATACTTTGGGCAATATTATTAATTATATGATAGATTGCTAAATAAATACAGAAGATCGTGTCTTGACGAAACAAGTTGATTATGTCCCTTTAATGGGCTCAGAATGTTTCTCATATCAAACCTATAGAGTGGATTAACTTACGATACGATAATAATGTTGAGTTGTTTGTTCTCAAGGAATAAAAGATATTAATTGATTAAAGAATTCAGTATCTAAAATTAATTAATGAACATTAAATCTTAAACACAAGAAATAATAACCAGGAGTCATATTTCTAATATGGATAATTCAATATTATCCATATTAATTTTATAGCAGAATGAATTAATATTAATGGGTTAGTATAATATTGATGGCTCAATATGGATATTTAGGCCCATTGGGAGGCTCAATCCTATTCCTTCTAAAGGCCCCTTGAGTAACCCAATAAAAGTTCATTGACTAAAAGGATAATGATTAATTAGAAGTAGGAGATAAGGAAGATTATAAATCCAACAGGAATTAGGATTTATCCATATTTTTCTCTCACAATAGGGAGAGGATTTCGATCCCTAATCCTAAAAGGGGGCAGAATTTTCGCCCCTCTCCAGTTATAAATTGGAGACCAATTTTGGTCCCCATATGCATAAGTGAGTGTGAGTTCTTCGTGAAAATTTATCCTTCCTTGAGAGTTAAAGTTTGTTTAATTTCTCACCGGATTGGTGAGATTGAACTCAGGGAATACTCCAGAAAATCATTGGGTTGAAAGGTTCATTCTTCTCAACATTGTCTCTTTGATTCAAAGGTAAACACAATAATCCACTAGTACTCATGTTTAGGACTTATTGTGTGATTAGCGTTTATTCAATTGCATGAATTATATGATTTGATCGTTCATGTCATAGTCATTTGATTTATGAAAATAGTATTCAAATTACATCCCGAATAGATCATGTGGCACAATACCCAATTCCCCAACAGTGATTTGGTATCTTGGAGTACAAAGAAACAACCTGCGGTTGCTCGCTCCAGCTGTGAGTCTGAATATCGTGAACTTGCCAATACAACTCAAGAAGTTGTTTGGCTCTCCCATTTATTATCCGAGCTACGTGCACTTCCATCATCTCGTCCACTTCTCTTATGTAACAAGAAAAACGCCCCCCTTTCTAAGTCAAAATCCCATCGCTCATAAGTGTGCCAAACATATTGACATCGACTGTCACTTTATTCGATAATTTGTTTTGAATGGTTGTCTAAAGACTCACTTTGTTCCCTCCAATCTCTAACTCACGGACATTTTTACCAAAGGCTTACCCCGATCCTTGTTTGAATTCCTACGCTCTAAGGTTCGAGTTGATTCCATTCCCACTCTTCGCTTGATGAGGGGTAATACAGAGGATAAGTTTGGATATTTTTTAATTAGAGATTTTTCATTTATCGTAAATTTTGTAGATTATCGGCGTAGGTTTGTTATGATCCTTTACTTGTAAATAGGATCTCATTATTGTACAATACGTTGTAACCTATACTTATTTATCTTGAGAATATCAATCGACCAATAGACACGATGAAATAACTATTTCTTATAGTAATACTTTAAAAAAGACATACAACATGAATTCACATGAGTAGAGACAGGCCAAGGCAAATATCATTCTGACTATGCGGATGGGTCATTGCAAATGATGGTCGCACATAAAAGACTTAGCAAAATTAGCACTCCCGCACCAAGTCCAAGCAAAGTTGAAAAACGACCTACTGTCACACATAATTCAGGGATTTTTACAACCTTGGTCTGTCTAAAAAGGCACTCGCATTGTCACACGTAGCAAATTAGATAAAGTAGGCTCACAAGAGAAAAGCAGAACGAAGTAGATACTGCCTTACTCGAGAACGACTGGTGCAAAGCTAATAATGCTTTCAAGAGAAAAAATGGTATCAAGCAGATATTACCTTGCACAAGAACTGTTGGGGCAAAGTCAATAGTGCTTTCAAGAGAACACATGCTTCGTTTCGCACAGGACCAGGCTCCGTGAAGTGAATGCTGCTCTCATAAGAATAGGTAATGGAAAGCAAATGAGACTTGCACATACTAGTAGAGGAACAAAACCATGAGCACTCACACCGAATTTAGTGAAATGAAGAAGTATTCACTCATTTGGCACAACTGGTGTCTGTGAACCCTAACAGTCCAAAGAAATGTTTTAGCAAAGCTGCATTCTACACAGATAAGGGGACAAATATATAAGCCTGCAAAGAGAAATCTGCATTGATGATTTAATGTAGACATACAAAGAGAAATATGCATGAGAGGTATGGGCATACGAAGAACATGAGATGTATTGAGCCGTACACATTACGTTTCACATGGTGAAGAACATCTGAAGGTGAAAATAAGATAAAATATCAAGATATACATATTTTGAAGCTCATGACTCCACCAAGAAGTTAATTATTCTAAGCATCTGAAATAGATGACTCCGCCAAAATGTTAATTATTCTAAGCATCTCGACTAAAATGTCAAATTTAACTCTTAACCTTCTTTAAATAAATCAGAACTACGCTGAGAGTTGAGGGACTTCTGATGATATTTGAAATTTTGGTATTATAATTTGTGTAAATAAAAGCACAAAGCCTAACAAGCCCATAAGAGCCGATATGTACAAATACAAATTACCCGGAGAGTTAATTTCGACTCTACGATTTGTAAAGAAGGAATAATTTTTTCTCTTAATACATTCCCTTGGTGATACATCGTTAGTAAATTTTCTCATATTTCAAAAGGTAACCTAAAGTTCCCTCGTTTTCATGATCAATTTGTTAGATTAAAATATCAGTGGAGAATAGAGAATAAATCAACAATAAATGGAACATGGCCACAAAACTTAAATAAATTTTACCAACTTTAGTTGTTTGGTAGGTTCAAGCATATAATAAACATCCGAATATATATTAATTGAAACATCATATACTTAAGCCTCATCGTTAGATATGGTGAACACTCCCAAGACAATGTCGTAACCAAAATATGTACATTAAACAAAGAAGAAACTTAAATTGGAACTACATCACACAACACACCTCATAAGTGGCATCTTCGTACTAACTCCCATCCTCATCCTAATCAAGCATTCTCCGTTAGCATCCCAACTCGAGTCACTCGTATGATATCCGTCAGAGAGATCAGCCCAGTAAGCAACTCTAATTCATCGATGACCCAAGCCCGATGAACGTGGTGGTTAACAACTACGTCCACCACTTCTCCGAGGAGGGATTCAGGGCGGCAGGTGATAAGTTCCTTGGTAGAGTTTCTTAAGCCAGAGGTTTCGTGCAGTGGTATCTCCGAGAGTTTACTGATGAAATCCACGACGTCCATTTGCAAGCAAGATCGGAGAAGTGACAACGGGCATCCTCTAAGATCTGTGGCGGAGAATGTTCCTACAAGCTTCCTTCCTTTGCCCTGCAACCGTGCATGTCATACTTTATTATACAGCCTCATAAATGGTGCGTTATTTCATCCGATTAGCCCACTAGTGCATGAAATAGATTCATATGTAGCTTACTCGAGTTCAGCAGTATCACGATATATACCAATATAAAGGGATCAATAATAGTTTGAGACTAATTTAATGAGCATGATTTCGAAGCACTCAAATCCCACATGTCACATGGTTCACAGGGACCCGTACAAATACAACCACATCAGTCCACGTTCAGTTGTACTACTAATAATAACTGATTTTTCCCTCCAATAGGCTAATAGCTTCGCGGTTTCCATATGACCTGGAGATGGGGCTGCAGGAATACAAATTTAATTTGTACTAATCTATACCCAGATTTTTTGAACCGCAGTATATTCATAACAACTTTTGTTCTTGCTCCATAACTTTTCCCAGATTAACTCTCAAAAATGGCAAAAACTTCGGTAACACAGTCATACATTAAGACATCAAGTTAAATGGGCAAGCATGATCAACCATGTCCATCCCGTGTTTGGCTATCTGATCATCCAGCTTACACTAAAACCATAGATCACCTCCTCAGAAAATTATACTTCTGTAGGGAGATCTCTCGACAATTTGCGCCTTAGCAAAGACGGGCTCATTAGGCACGGGAAATGTTTTTGCTCATTAGTTTTACACATACTACTAAAGTAAATCTCATCGTAAATAAACTAATAGATATCACATTCTTGACTTCACTATGAAAAGCACTTCTCAATTGAACATATTTAGGAGACCACTAATTTGGAGTCAACAGAGAGAAACTTACATTTATAAGCTGTTGGTGATCCTCCTTAATGTCCTCGTTAGATTCAACAATAGGCACAGCGTTAAGTGATGCTCTGTTCATGCATCTTATAGCGTCGATCACTTTGGTTTTATTGGAGACCCCAAAAACAACATCACTCACAGCTCCAAGTTCCTTAACCGGGCGTGAGAGAATGGTTCTCAGCTCATTCTCATGCGCTTTCAAGTACTTTAAGAGATCCATCTGTGTCACCATACGGTAGCTTGATGCAGACTCTATGAGTTCGACTCCGGCAATATTTTCCATTTGGCTGTCTACTGGAACTAAAGCTCGGTGTATTCCTTTACTAAACACTTCCATGCAATCTATTATCCTGCATTTTTTAAAGAAAAAATAAAAAATAACAAGCTTGACATGTTGATCAAGTACATAATTACAATCCTAAAATATTCATGCCTGAGCAAGATAAGCCATAGAGCAAGATAAGCCATAGAGCACTGAAAGCCCTCTCCAACCAAAAAATAAAATATAAAAATCAGTGGCATCTGAAATATAGCTATAAGTTCTCAAAGAAAATTAAGGTAATAATCATATTAAGTGCAACCTTACCTTCAGATTCGAATGTCCCAAGGCAGATAAAAAGGGTTATGACGCCTTTAGCATCTAAGATTGCGAGCCAAACCTTAACCCGATTTTGATATCAACTTGTCCATCATCACTTGGCATTCACCGTCAAGCCCCATAAAGACTGTTGTGGAGTCAAATTTGCTAAATTGATTTGTTCATCTATTAAATTTTTTATAAGCTCGTACCAGATGTCACTAAAAAATTTGATGCATGAAACAAGTGGCTAAATAAACCCAAGCTCTCCTCTTATATATATTTAGAATACTTTTATTAATTCACACTAGGAGAAAAAAAAAACGTTTCCAACTTGCTCCATCCTACTTGGTCAACAATTAACTCGATAACAAAATATATCCTCCATACTTGTTTCAGATTCCTGTTGGAAAATATATAACATTTTTATTTTGACCAATTCGATGAGGGTATAACTCTCTGAAAATGATCAATTAACCCTTACAAAACTTATTTTATTTTTTAATGTATTTTGTTTAAATCATGTATAACTAATTCGTGGTCTAATAAAACGAGAAATTGACTTTTGAAACGACACTCATTTTCAAACAAGAAATTTTTGAAACATAACTCCTATTATAGAATGGATAGAGTACTATATATTGTGGAGTAATCCATCACAATATTACAGAGGATTAACCCCCATAATACTATTAACCTTGTGGATTAATTTTCACCAACACTTGAATCGTACTTCGCGGATTTCTGCCATTTTACAGTACAAAGTTTGGTAGGACGGAATTCGATTTTAAGCTGTTGATCTGAATTACAAAGGTTCAACTAAATTACAGTCAATTCTTGATTATGCTTATCATTTGGCTAATGATGAAATTCTAAATGCATCTGGTAAATTATTTCTCAACTGAAACTCTGGAAGAATCAACAACAGCTAGCGTCCACAATTCATAGATCAAAATAAGAAATGCATATTTATAAATAGTATCATTGGCCCTAAAAATCATAATCATGGAGAAAAAAAATCTATCATTATACTTGAGCAGATCAACAAACTAAATGCACGTAACAATAAATTGCAGCGATATAGTAAAATTTACTGAGAGAGTACCAGATCCCATCTTGAGAATAAATAAGATAAGACTCGAATGTAAAACAATATAAATTGACAGAACGATGATTGATACCCAGTATTAGAGTTGAGCGTCCACAGGCTGAGGCTCTCAAGACAATGCCCGATAATCGACGACACAGGAACCTGCATCCGGCGGTCCAGATCATCGTCACTCTCCCCCTCCCCTGCGATATGTGCCAGAACATCCAGCATCGTCACCATTCCTATGTAGTGCTTTCTGGCTGCCCCGGTCTGCTTATCCGACTCCATAATCATGGAACCGCCGGCGCCGATCCAATGTCCGGGGGGCGCAGCAACCGGCGCCGCCACAATCCGGTTAGCCATGAGGGCGTTGAGTGTGTCAACCAGAGAAGCAGTGTACGGCACCTCCACCAATCTCCTCTTGTGTGCTGCTATTAAATCGCTCACTTTCTTATCCCTCAGCCTATGGGGTTGCGCCACGGCGGCGCTGCCGATAGTTTTCTCGCCAGTTCTCGTAGTTTGCATAATTGGGAAATCGGATTTTCAGTCCCAGAAATGGGAAGGTTTTGTACATGCATAAAGGGACATTGAGCGAGTTGCTTTCGAGTACACGTGGCAACTTCTTGAATTGCATGAGACGTTGGGTTTGACACGTGCAAAAACCTGAAGGGTTGTGATATAACTTCTCATTCCTTTGGCTGAGATGATAAGCTAAGACACTATCATAAATTTTGATTTGATTTTTATCGATCAAATTCCAATTTACACTATATACACGGTTGTGGGTCTGAATAACTCAAATCGTGCATGAATTTACTATATGGACAATGTTAGGAAAAAGAATTATTTTCTATATTAATACTATTACTTATTCTTAAAAAAAATGTGATCCAAGCTATCACTCCCTCTAGAATTGTGCTATTTATTTTTTTTAAACAGAAATGATATATTATTAAGTTGGAACAACCTGCTGCTGATTGACAAAAGAAAGGAAAACGCGAAAGTCATCAAGATTTAGCAAATTGCACAAGACTATGCGCTAAATAATCTCATGCCGCCAAATCTAGTAGAACTTCTTCATGAAGAGAGGTGAAAGTAGAGCAATGATATCCATGAGAACCGGAAGAGAATCTGTCGAGCAATGGGCCTCGCCTAAGGATGAGAATATCGCCTTACTCGAATCCCCATGAATATGGAAGACGAAGAGACTCATGGCCGAAATTAGATGCAGAGTTTGACGGAGCACAAGGATTTCTTCGACTTCGGGATTGGAAATTTCAGGGAATGAGTCAACAACAACGCGGAAAAATGAGCCGTCCAACTTATAGATATAAACACCCACATCTTCTGTATTTCTTGCAAAAGATATCCAACCATCAAAGTAAACAATGTACTTAGTTACAAAGGGCAGAAGGATGGTGGAAGCAGCAAGGCTAGTTGAATCTCGTTCAAGCCAGGCGGAAGAGTGATGGAAGTCTAACAAGAAACGCGAAACAAGTCTGATAACATATGGGGATCACAAGGCTCGTCGGCGAACAACTTCTTATTGCGATAAAATCGAGTAAAATATGTAATAACCTCAAAGTATTTAGCCATGGAGGAATTAGCAGAGGCAATTAAGTGCCGAACCCACATATCAATAAGAGGCTGCGAAAAGCTGAAAATGAAAACTGCATTCCATAAACCACCAACTACGAGGCAGTGAAAGAAGAGATTAACTGAAGTGATGTCCATACAATTGTAAAACAAGCAAGAGGTCGAGTGGGAAAGGTGACGACGTGCTAAATTATCACATGACGGTAGAGAATTTGTGCATAATCTCCAAAGAAAATGGAGTACCTTCTTGGGAAGACGGAGACACCAAAGTTTTTTCCAAATGGGATCCGGTTGGGAGCTGCTAGATGGAGGAATGTCGAGGTCAAGTGCAGGGGCAGCCTGTCCCATAGCCAAAGCATATGTAGATTTAACAGTAAATCGACCACTTTTGGAGAAGTTGCATGTCCATCTATCCGGAGAGGTGAGATTGCGTAGTGCGAAAGAGAGAACAACTATAGCTTCGGTAGGGGAGAGAATATGACGGACAAGATCAGCACACCACCCAGAGGTTGTTGAATCGATGAGCTCTGAGACCACTGCATTAGGCGGAAAAACAATACAAGGCCTGCTAGTAGTGAAGGAAGTTGGTAATGGAATCCACCTATTTTAGCCTGAACAAACATTCGCCGACAACCGAACCGTAGAAGACGTCGACCCTCAAGAATACTCTTCCAAGTAAAACAGGGGCAGTGGCGAGTGAGGAGTCAAGAAACGTAGAGTTCAGAAAATATTTCGCCTCATAGATGTGAGCTATCAATAAACTTGGGTAATTAAGGAGATGGTAATCTTGTTTAGAGAGCATTGCTAGGTTGAAGGCCTTAAGATTCTGAAAACCCAAACCGCCCGAGAATTTACTTTGCTGCAAAATAGACCAAACCTTCCAATGAATCTTCCGAGAATTATCAAAATCGCCCCACCAATACCCCTTTGTGCATGAGTCAATACTATCAAGGATAGAATCTGGGATTCAGAAGCAAGACATCGCAAAAGTGGGAATAGATTGCAAAACTTCTTTAATTAGAACTTTCTTTCCCGCTTTACTGATCATTTTTCCTTTGCAGCCGGAGATTTTCTTCTATATTCGATCACGAAGACTAGCACAAATTTCCCTTTTACTACTCCCCACCACAGAAGGTAAACCATGATACTTATCATGGAAAGATACATGTGGGATGCCGAAGATTGCACATTTCAAAAATAGTAGATTCAGGGATGTTTGGGTTGAACAAGATACCACTCTTGGAGTAATTAATACATTGACTGGATAAAAATTCATAAAGAGTAAGAGCCAACTTTATAATAACGTGCTTATCCACGGTTGCCGAACCAAACAACAAAGTATCATCGGCAAAGATCATGTGAGTTATGGGCAAGCAGATCGAGAAATTTCAATGCCCCGAATGTTATTGCAAATCTGCAGGTCTTGCAAAAGGCATGATAAAATTTCAGAGCACATGATGAAGATGGAAGGAGATACAAGATCTCCTTGGTGAATGCCTCTTTGAGGCCGAAAAGAGCCAAATTGTGAACCATTAAGCATAAAATTAAACTCAATGGTAGCAATACAAGACATATAATCAAATCACGAATGGAACCAGGGAAACCCATATTGGTCAGGACACTACGAACAAAAGTCTATTCCACTCTATCAAAAATTCTCTTCTCATGTCGAGTTTAATTTCCATAAGCCCACGACGACCAGGCCTAAGATGTTTCATGTGATGATGCAATTCGTATGCCACCAAAATATTATAAATGATTAGATGAACAGGGATGAAAGCAAACTGAGATTCTGAAATAATGTGATTAAGATAGGGCGGATTCTAAAAATGCTGACTTTTACTAGGGACAGAAATGGAAAATAAAAAATTGCATTTTTGCCCTTAAAGAATATCTAATTTTTAAAAGAGATGGTACAGGAATTTTTGCAGCAACTTTGACCAAACTTTTCTGGTGACTCGGTCATCGAAATTTTAATTGGGACATGGTTACAGAAATCTCTCGTCAAGAGCTTTCCAGAATGACCAGCCACAACAGAATCGGAGTTTGGAATAGAAAATTATGGCTCTTTGAAGGTAGTTCGGTTATATAGGTTTCGCCTAAACTTTGATCCGCCATAACCAGAGTTCTAGAGCTTGGATTACGATTCCAAAAACTGTTCCAGAATTCTCTCACCGAGTACTATCATGTTATATAAGAAAATATGAGTTTTGATAAAGGAACGAAAATGAAAATGGGGCAGTAGCTGATCCGACGAGTCTAAAAAGCCATCGGGACTGTTTTTCGGTGACTTCGCAGTATTTCGGTGGTTAGGGATGAAACATTTGAGATGGAAATAAAGAAGACTTACCAGCTATGCTTTGTGGGAGAAGAAAGGAAGACTTCAAGCTATGTTTTGGATGAGAGGAGGTGATGGAATGAAGACTTCCTTACTCCTCTATTTATAGACCTATCAAGCACAAAACCGTGGTATCGGCTGCTAGTTTTGGGTAATATTGTGGGCATAAAACCATGAAATTCAGCCATTGGTTTTGAGCAATATTATGGGAATAGAATCATGGAATTTAGCCATTGGTTTTGGGAAATATTGTGGACATAAAACCATGGAATTTGGCAATTAGTTTGGTTAGTAATCCTATGGAGGGGGCTTACCATAAAAATGTAGGTTTCTCTTATCATTGGGTAATATAGCGTCTAAGTGTTGTCTAATTAAACTTTCGTATCCCGATCCGTTAAAAAAAATATTAATTCATACCATTACTTATAAAGATCAATAATTATGCAACTGTAAGAAAAATAATTACAACGAGTAAAATGCGCACGAATTAGCAACTAATATATATTTTCACTCAATTCAAACAAAATAATGCAACTAGAAAATTCGGGTCGTTACAATAAAGTTAATATTTAACGAATAAGTGGTAGGCGACTTATAATTGAGTTAGGGTTTATTTAGTAAAAAACTTGCAAAATGGTAAATAACGTAAACCTAGCTAATAAAAGAAATAGATTAACATTTGAATAATAATAGGTTCCACACTAAGGCAGGTTACGACACATATAGTTTCACGCAGTCAAAAGCACAACTTAAACTTCAGAAGTAGGTAAACCGCCTGTTATTTCTATTCTTAGTTTATAATGTGTTTGTAAGTAAGAGATGACACAAGAGCTGCAAGTAAAGATATTAAGGCTACTGACTGAGATATGACAGTATACGATGAGTGATGAGAGAGCAGGCGTGTCGAGAGTTAAACCCAACTTAAGGGGGGAGGCACAACACCGTCAGGCGGATATGCAAATGGAGACTAGTATAAGTTTTTAGATACTTCGACTACTTGGATCCTGAAGGAGTTTACAATGATCATGAAAGTGAAAATAAACATCGTCTGCAAGGTTATATAAAGCAACTTCATGCTGGAGTACTTCCATTCTAGATTGATCTTAAAGCAACAAAATGGGAAGCGTATAAACTATCCCCTTCCGTTGAATGGTGGTTGATAGAAGACATTAATCCAGAAGTGCAGTACGAGTATAGACATTTTGAAAAAATCATGTATACGCAGTAGTGGAGGTATACTGAGAATGGCCTTGATCGATCCAGAAAAGGGAGGGATCAAAATGATAAAGACAAATGAAGAGGAAGAAGTAAGAAGAAGACAAACCAGCAATTGAAAATTCGTCACTGGAGGAAACATAGATAAAAGAATTTATGCTGGGTAAATTCATCCCTCTATCTTTTGTATTGTAGCATGTGGGACATTTTTTGTTTGGAATGGACTTACTGTAATTGTAATGAATAATATAACATCTAATAAAAGAGTTATCATTCACTGCTAAATGATTACAGCTCATAATCTTGCATCATTTGTTGCCATGAGTTACCTTTTGATGATTAATGGTTTTGGACTAACAATTTGCAATCTTGTGCTTTAAGTTTTATATTCTTAAAGTTTTGACATTATCAATAAGAGTCAAATTGTTAGGAAATTTATGTATAGTTTTGATGATGGTAAAACCATATTGTAAGGTAGTAACTAGTGCCCCAAAATACTATGGAATCTGTGTAATAGATATGACTATTTCCACTTAAGCAGAGGGATAAGTGAAGTCAAATTCAGAGCTTTGAAGATTAAAAAATATAGCTAGTGGAGGCAAGAAATGATTCTTGTACCGGCTAAGCAATCACGTGAAGACATGTGTTCTAACAAAAGGAAAAGCAACTCTGCAAATGCTGACATGAAGTCGCACCAGCTCTAACCTACTTCCAGCAAACGACGGCTAGAAAGCCATACGAAGAGCATTAAATTGTCAAAGAGAAATCTCTTACTCTTCAACAAGAAGAAATATCAAATGATATAAATAGAAGCAAATGGAAGACGAGCAAAGACTACTGAACTACTGAAATTACTGAGTTTACTAAGCATCATCACCTTCGAGCTATCAATTTAAAGCTTCCAAGCACCCATAACTTAAAATAGTTCTTAAGTGTGAGTTTAGTAAAACCAGCAACATTCTACACAAGCTACGATTCAAAAGTTGCAAAACCTATCGAGTCAAGTCCAGCTAGCTCTCAGAAAGATTTGTCTTGGTCCTAATGTTTCTTATCACGAAAACTTATCCAAATCTTAAAATGTTATTCAAGTTCAGCGGAACCTTCCAATCTTTGCTGAAACTTTCATTAAACATTCTCTTACGAGCGGTTTTTAACGAGGAGTCTTCGTTTGAATTAGGGATTATAAGGAGACTAGGATTGTTATTAGGAACGTGTATAGTAGAGGGGTAGCTTTCCGATGATAGGTAAAAACTACTGTAAGGTACCAAGTTGGACTTGGACATCGGTGTAGCTAAGATTGTACCGTATGAACAACTTAGTGAATTTTCCTTATGTGAGGGAATAGTGGATTTAGAAGGATTACCCCCACATTCGAACCATTGTAAATTGTTGTGTATTTTCATATTGCTTTATTACTTTTTTGGCATATTCCGTACTATACTTACTACATTGTCTTTGAAATCACATTTGCATATTCTGCTGCATAAAAAATTTCCTGAGCATTGCTTGTTGTAAGAACCAAAATAACAATCTGTTTTAAGCATATTGTACTAAAGGTACTTACTGCTTTAGCTTTGCTATGAGAATCAGTTTCCCACAGCAGACAACAAGCCCTTGCTCTAAGTATTTTGAAAAGAGGAATCAATATAGTTAGAGATTTATTCACCCCTTCCTCACTAA
This sequence comes from Ajuga chamaepitys, assembly GCA_958295605.1. NCBI lineage: Eukaryota > Viridiplantae > Streptophyta > Magnoliopsida > Lamiales > Lamiaceae > Ajuga > Ajuga chamaepitys. The sequence continues at coordinate 20,843,331 of OY282501.1, forward strand.
ACCTCTATTACTTGGGACCAACACAATCGATCCAAGCCGAATAGAGCCGAGCTTGTAGGTGTTCGTGTTCATTTCATTTATTTTTAATCGAATTTAAGCCGAGCTAAGCCGTATTTGAGAATGTTAAATTATGTTCATGAACATTTTCGCGTGTGTATCCATGTTCATGAACATGTGTGCTCATGAATTACTAATTATTTTGTTCACGAACATCAAATAAACACTCATTTTCCTAAATATCCATACTAATAAATGAAGTTAACCATATGCTCATCATAACCCAAGGTAACAAAAGATTATTATATTATATAGTCGAAAATTATTATTTTTGTTGTTATTTTTATTATTATTACTGTTTTTAATAATTGAGATTCAAACCAGTGTGTTCCCGAGCTTTTAACGAACGAGTCAATCATGTTCAAGCTTTGTTTAATTATAAAACGAGCTCAAAATTATGTTTATTTAAATAAATGAGCTCACGAGATGTTCAAAGAAAGATCTATTTTTTGCGACCTAATAATAAATGTTAAATTTTATTTTTTATATATAAAATGTACAAAATACAAAAAAGGAAAGACATATGACAAAGTAAAAACTTAAAAATGTACCCAGTTCTACCCATCCTTAGTAATGTACAAACATGTCGAAAACAAGACGGAAAAAGCAGAGCAATAATAATATATAATGGTGATCTCCAACATGTCAGGCTCACAGCCAACACAAATTCAAATAAAAATAATACATACTAGGACCACCATCAAATGCATTAAACAAGTACATTTATCTAAGGCACAATCATAAAAAAATGCTCACCCTCGATATATCAGGAAACAAACACAAATAAATATACTTATAACCATATTTTTTATAATGTTTATTCAAGTCATAACTCCTTAAGATATTCATCATGTCTGGAGACCAGAACATGATTGTTTTCTTCAATACGACTATAGTATAGTAATTTGAAGCTTTTAAGCACATATTTTGGAAGTAGTTTGGGTTTGAGGAAGCAAGTAGGGATTCACCATGGAATGAAGGGTTTTAGAAAATGAAGGATTAGAGATTTTCACTCCCTCCTACATGTTTCCACGTAATAAAGAAAAACCACATAATTCGACTTTTAGAAAGTATCCTGAAATCCATGAATACATGTAGGATTTATGGCAAGTTAGCAACATTGAATGTTGCTTAGTCCAGTAGCTCTGTAGAGGTGATATTTTGTTGTGAGGGGGGCGTGTTACCCCAATTCTCTTCCGTCTCAAGGGGTTCAAGTATGTGAACCCCCCCGTCAGTGAGTCCCAACGCAAATTGGTTTGGTTCTCTTGGATGAGCGGTGACGACCAACGGGTATACCCTAGAGGTGTGATAAAGGAAACAATCAGGAATGGGCCGAGTTAACTATTTTTTAAGTGAGATGTAACATACCTTGGAGTACAAGGCAAATAGGCTGTCCGATTGATTCGACACCGTAATTTTAGCCCAGGAGAAGTGAAGACGCACACACTCCCATCTTCAAAGCTAATGTAAATAGACATGCTATTACATGAGTATGTTGCATCCGTTATTGCAGGACTTGAATCCCGAGTCACCCACTGCCAAAAAGCAACTACATATTCACATGCCACATCGCCAGCTGGTAAGCTAAAAATAAGGATTGGATGTCCCCGTCATACCTGGTTGATGCATTCTAGTTTAGAACCCTCATATATGGCTATTTGCGTCTCATCAACAACCAAAATATGAGTCTGATCATGATCGAATTGAATACGCGGATGTGCAACAGAATTTGATGCACGCCTAGAAGGTATCTGCAAGAATTTACTTGCCTTCTTTTCCCATCCATCTACACCCCAAACACACAGCTGGAGACAAGTTGATACAAAATAATTATAAAAACTTGAGATGTACCTTTTTTTATAAAAGTGGAAATTTATATCTTGAAAGAGATTTTTGTATCTTTATAAATGGTACCGAATTTGGTGGAAGTATAGGGTAGGACACATTTTATTATATGCTCTATTGCATAACTGATAGGATTCGATTATAATAAAAAATTTAACTAGCCAGATGACAATGGAGAATTAAAGTGTGTAAGTGATGAACCTGAGCATCAGCCCCTGATGACACAAGAACATCCAAAACATTAGAAAAGGAAAGGCCAGTTACTCTTTTCTTATGACCCCTGAGCTTGATTTTTACCTATACAACACATGAATTATATGAGATAGAGAGAGACTCTGCGAGTGGTTATCATATGTGATCTAGTGAAACTGGAGTACCTCATCTGTACGGATATTGTAAATTTGAATGGAGGAATCCTCCATACCAATAGCAATAACATTATTGTCCTGAGGATGGAAAGTCAAATATGTTGCTGCAGGTGGAGGAGCCATAAACGTTGTCATTGTCTGCAAGGTGAATAGTCTATATGAGAATATCCTTAGAGAAGGACATATATGTTTCAACATCTACTCCAAATTATAAGATGTTGTTACCTTAAATGTCGTTATATTAAACAAAGAGATTTTTCCTCCTGATGTCGACACAACGTAAGAGTCGTTCTTGGAAAGTGCAAAGCATGGAATAGCTTCCTCAAGGTTCGTCTCACTTATGTCATTTGTCATCAAAATTCCACTAGAAGGTTGCCAAAGTTGTGGAGGCACACTAGTGATGGCCTGCAAAAAGAAAAAATAATGAAATGCAAAGCGTCGAAAGTTGAACTATATAAGATAGGACCTCCAACAATGAAAACCTTTCCACTAGGGCTCCTTTCAGTTTGTTTCCATTTCCAAAGTTTGTGTGTAGCATTATACGTCAATGCCAAGATTGCACCTCCAGAATTTGTATAGATTAACCGTATAATCTGATATCGGAAGACATAAGAATGAACATGTGATTATGAAAGAAATCAGAATGCCTCCAACTATATAAAAATTAATATTATTTGAATTAATTTATTTAGAGAGAGAGAGAGAGGGGAAAATTAGGGGAGGGAGGAGAGAGGGAGTGAGGGAGTGAAGTCTTTAAGCAAGTTCTCACCCTCACTGACAATAAACTATCAGGAAGCCTCAAGGAATGAAGTTGAGATTGTTCATTAATTTCAGTAAGACTCCATATTTTGGATTTCTCCAACTCGTTGGAATTTCTAGAGTGAGGAGTGTCCATCGAGTTCCTACTTTTGCCAAACTATTAAGAGAAAGAGCTATTAGCATATAGGTCTCTCATAATTTAAATTTCATGTGAACCCATAGATTCAAGAGTACATGTTAAGATATAAAACACTCACTAATTTAATAAAATGACTCATTCTATCTGCATCAATATTAGTCCCTACTGTAGAACCAGAAGCACCCAATTGCCCAATTATAGGTGCCTGCAGAACAAATAGTAGATCATGAGAAAAATATATCCTATTTCTAGATCTCCACTTTGGAGAAATAAAGATCCTGACCTTTGAAGCAGCTCCAACACGATTTTCTATGGAGCACATCAGTCTTACACCTTCAGCATTGGCAAGTATTTTGATACCATTTTCACTAGTCGAGACAGCCAATATAGTCCCTTCTTTATTGAACCGAATACAAGGGGAGGCCTGGAAGATATTAAAATTGCTACCATAAATCAATTGTTTCGCTAAGGAGTTAAAAAAGAAATGCAAGTAAAACCAATAAGCTCTTACCGGTAAACCGCCATCAGCATCAATACTACTCAGTAGGTTCACGTTATCCATGTCCCAATACTTAATCATAAACTCGTCACCAGCAGCTAAGAAACGATTCTTTGTGGTATCAAATTGCACCACTCCTACTGACTGTTTGCTCAAACCAAGATATGTTCTCTTGACAGCTCCTTCACTCTCATTCCACTCAACGATATATGATTCACCTTCCTTGCTTGTACCACATGAGAACAACCTAAAATTCGTCAGGAAAAAAACCCATGAAATACATAATAATGCACAGACGAACAAAACTAATTTTAGAAACTTGTAGATAAAAAAGGAATAGAATATAATGTCACACCTAGTTCCATCAGCACTGTATGCCATTGTAGTATAATTGTGACCTGGGGCATCATAATCCACCCTCGAACCCATATTATCATATGTCCATGCCTTGATCTTTCCATCAACAGTAGTTGAAAAAATGAACTGAAAGAATATATTAGATAATGATGAAACAAATGAACAGTAAAACAAAAAAAATGTGTAATAGAGGAGTTAACAAAAAACTTGAAAAAAAGGGGCTAGTAGTGGGTAGTAATACCCAAGAATCAAAGGGGGGGACATATATCCCTTTCCTCAATTTAAAGTTTCCTTCTAAAAGAAACATTAGGTACCGTTTTCCAACACACAGAAAGATAAAATAAAATATATTATTGTTTCAAGAATTCTTTACGAACTCTTCATTTTAATTGTACTAGCGATATCCATTTACTTTCCGATTCATCAACATTTTATTAACTTGGAAATTTAAGTATGACATCAAGAAATGAGAAAGTTAAAGCCTTTAAGATATAATTACCTGAATATTCTCCTTGTGATGTGGGCATATGGAATAAACCGGTGCCTCATTTCCCTCAAACATATACTGCTTAGCACCAGTAGCTACATCCCACACCTAAACATGAACCATTTTAGAGCATTTGTGATTTGTCTAAAATTCTTGTGATGATATATAATAGATACACCATAAAATTCGAACCTTGATTGTCTTGTCTTCTCCACAAGTTACAATGCACAATTGTCCGTTCGGATGACAAAAGGCAAGATCGCTAACACTACCAACATGAGCATCAATCTAAAATAACAACCAATCAAATTCAAATCTCACAGTCAATTTTTCTATTATATAAATTGCATGAGATAATATATACAGAAAATTCTATAAATATTTTACGAAACATGTCCAAAGTTCCCAATACGAACCTCAAGTTGGTTATTTAAGTCATCGCCCCCTTTATAAGAATACAAGTGAATGATGTGCTTTGAGTATGCCACACCTAGATTATTGCATAAAATAACAAATTATAATTATCAAAATTTGCTTCTAGGTCCTTCAAAATTGATTGTACAAAGAAATAATTACAATTAAACTCTAGCGCATATATATATATATATATATATATATATATATATATATATATATAACAAAATTTACAGATAAGCCAGGTCATAAGAGCTTCTCCGACGAGAGTATGGAAGAGAGTTGGTCAAATATCAATGTTATGGATTTCTAACTAAAGTTGGTTGAGTTGAATTCTCAACTAAAGAAGTATTAAACATGTAAATTCTAACTAAGAGTTTAAAGCCAGAATTAGTGTAGCCAAGCTGCATTATAATTTATGGTCCCAAATTTACTTCCACATTCCATAAATTCGAGGTTTGACCAACTTCTAGAGCCAATAACATCTTCTACTGATAAGCATAATTTGAAAAAAAATCATTCAAGGAAAGTATTTGCAAAGTCCTTTATTTTTTTAAGATGACTATTCAAAACAATATTTATGCATGAGAATATTACAATTCATGATTCTAACTGTGCATGTTTTTGCAGTTTATCATACAAAGCTTTTTTTTTTTTTTTTTTGGCAATTTGTCACCTGAACTTACAAGTAATTGCAAATTTTCATCGCGAACAAATATCAAGCATTGATTGATGTACACATGTCTAAATATTAACAGCTAAGATTTCTTCCAGATGAAAATTTGCAATAAGTCATAAGTTTAGATGGTAAATTACAACAGAAAAAACTATATATGTCAAAGTGTAAAAACACTGAAAGCTTGGATGGCAGTAATATACAATTTTCCCTTTATGCACAGATAATTTAGTTACAACAGTTTGCAACTTATTTAGTGGATTAATGAGAAAATAACTAATCACTTTCAAAGACATACCAAGAAGGCCTCCATCAGGACTCCATATGACCCGATTCACGGAAGCAGTATACTCGTTAGCCAAAGAAGCCTTGCAAGCAAAAACCAGTAATTTTTCTTCAATAAACTCATGCCCTATAAAATAATTATAGATTTATTAATGGAGACCAAATACCTGAAGTGTCAAGGTACATGATCCAAGGTCCCACACTTGAAAAGCTTTTGTCAGGATTCTCTCCCTGCTGCCTACTTTCCAAAGAGAAATCTCACCAATTCTTGTTCCCACTAAAGAAAGGAAAGACATAAAGAAATTCATAAGTAACTTTACTACGTAAGCATGGACTAGTGTAAAACTCCCGAGCGCTATATCACATTTATCGATGAAAAACCAACTCCACAATATAGAAAAAAAATGGCATAACCATTTGCAATTGAACTTAATTCCAACACAATACACAAATTATATAATTACTGTACTTTTCTCATGACAAGAGAATATTTTTCTTAAAATGACAAAAAAAGTTAAAAACTTAAAAATGTGGAGTGAGATATTAAAAAGTATCGAGGACCAAACCTAGAAGCAGAGTTTGTTGTATTGGATGAAAATCCATGCTCTTCACATCAGAACCCAGATTCAGATTTGCCATAACAATCTTGGGTATGTCATCAGGGGAGTACATGGATTGAGCATTGCTCTGTTCAGGATGAACAACAGGTGATATGTTCATAGGCACATTGTTGACCTGTACAAAATAATACAATATTAAAATAATTAACAAAAGCATTTAAACATGGGAAAAGAACCTCACATGAAAAATGAGAGACATCTAAGGCTTAAAATTAAGAAAGAAAAGCAATATGTCAACCATGGAAATTACAAGGCAACATTTGGATAAAGGAACAATTAACATGTCACATAACTTTACAAAAATTATATGTCAAAAAATAGAATCAAATTGGGGCTAAAACCATTGGGTAACATTTACAGATGCAATGATCTATATGTCAAATAACGTTATATAGTTTTCAAAGTAAAAAGTAAAATAAAAATTGGAATAAGCTTTCGACTGAAATACTTGCCTCCTCTGAAACCCCAAAAGGTTTTGACCTCTTCGATACATAATCAGAATCTGCAAGTTCATAGTCCATTGTTGGATCATTAGATGGAGGAGTCCTAAGACCCTTTAGCAGAGATTCTATCGTGACATATTGAATAAATGATATAGAAAAAGGCCACTAAAATGAGAGGAATATTTTTTTGGAGGCCTCCTACAATGTTGGTCGCGGCTACATCATTGTTTATAACATTAATATTACAATTAAGAAGTGTTTTAGAAAGAAAAAAAAAATAAGAAGTTCCAAGCCTAAAAAGAAACAAGAAAACCAAAAATAAATGATCATAAGCAACCATAAATAAATAAAATTAAATTACCAGCATTATGAGGGGGGATTGAGCCCATAGAACCCACTGAAATTGATTGATATGGTATAGAGGATGGATTTGTCATCCATCCTGCAAGGGAGTTTGTTAAAGGGGCAGAAGCATGCTGAAATGGTTGAAAGTGAACCAACAAAACAAAATATAAGCATTATATATATATGTGTGTGTGTGTGTGTGTGTGTGCACATGTGTGTGTTTCACTGAGCTATAAATATAGGACAACAAATGTTTCCATAGAAACTTACACTAGGACCTGCAATTGGTAGGAATCCACCGACTCTAGGAATTGAACCCACCAACAAATTAGTGACATGGGATGGAGCCCCAACAACATTTGGTTGTCCACAAGTGTGGTCCATAAAAAGAGTTTTTATATCAGGATTTGGTTTTGGATTCTTACAGAGTTGGTGCTGCCAATTTAAACTGCAATCCAAAGAGGAAATATAGGAATTATGTCATACTTGTCTCTTAGAAAAAATATATATGTATATAGCAGGAGAAAAAGATAATATAATAAACCATCATTTGTGTCTTCAATTACCTCTGATTAATTAGGGTTCTTAGTCTTGAGCTCTTTAAGGTTGGAAATTGAAGTTTATCACGAAAGAGGGGATTAGCCTCAATCAGTTTCTTTAGCTCAACGAGCATTATGGCTCGAGCGGACATGGTATCACTATACCTAGACAACTGGCTATTTTCCCTGTATGAAGAGTTTTTGCATTATAAGAATAAGATAGAGAATAAATGTAATGCAATAGAAACAGACCCAAAAGATATATCTCTAGGTTAAATAATGCGAAATCACAAAAAAAAAAAAGAAAGAAAGAAAAAACACTAACCAAAATCACAAAACTAAGAAGTTTACTATACACATAATTGTCATCATTACTCTAAAAAAAAAATAACAAGTTGCAACTAGTATACTATACCAATATCGACCATACTATATGTAGTCAGACAAACAACCAATCACGAATACATCTAGTCCAAGAGGAATGGTAAGGGAATTACCCTATGACAGCAAAAGAAATTGTTTGATTTCCAAACAAAATCCAACTTATTTATAAACACCATAGTTATTCATTTGAACATCATGAACACTACATCAAGAAATTGATCCTGACAAAACTTAGTATGAGAAGAATATGAGCCCTCAGTTCATTGTATTTGACAAATTTGGATATGTTTCATCTTATAACTATACACATCATGAATATATTTGAAACTATCTCTTGAGAGATGTGGTCAAATCTTCTATAGCTACAATCATACATTATATTATCCTACTATGTGATTAAGCTATATGGATCATATATACCATCAAGATACATCATTTTATTTATATTCAAGTCCAACCAAACTGTTTGTTTTAGTTTATTTTCTAAAAAAAAATTATCTTCCCTCTATCTCTTAAATTCAAATAATAGATCTACAGTTTCTACATTCTCATATAGACCTATAAGTCAACAATCATCGAATGTAGATGTTCCAGCCACTAACACAATAAAGAAGTGAATTACTCTTTATATCTCAAATTTGAAAAATGAGAGCAAAGATATTTGAATCATGATGGTTATCCAATACCATGCTAAACTTTTAAAATTTATACCTGAAATTCTGCAAGGTTAATAACAATGTAATTTCCTTAAAGAGATCCTCATTGATTGGTGAAAATACTTTCAAATCCTTAGCCAAAATCTCCACGGCCTTTGCATGATCACGCCTGCAATATTAGTCGTAGACAAATTATTCCACATGAATTAAAAGGGGAAAAAGTAAATCTCTCTAAAATTCCATAAACAAAGTTAAAATTGTAAAAAATATATGCATACTCGTCGAGAGCTTCAAGGTACTTCTGCTTTCGGATCTCAAAGAAGATCTTCATGGAGTAACGGTTGTCATCATACTTTGTAAACCCTGACAAATAATTTTCTACCTCTTCCCATTCTCCATTAGTAACTGCATCCTCAAAATACCTCATGTTGAAGAAAAACCCCGATTCTTTCTCTAACCTTCAATCATTTCCCATAATGGGCATAGTGTTACAATAAAATAAATCTACAACTTTTTTCGTTTGTTTGAAAAAGTAATTATAAAAAAATGAAACATATTATATAATTAATAGTGCAATAGGAACAAGTAGTGTCCTTACTTGTGCATAGTTTCCTTAAATTTCTCTTCATCTAAAAGCTGAAGAATCAGAAAAATAAGCTCTCTACTTAGAGAAGACATCTTTTTCTTCAACGATCAAGCAATCCCAACACTCCAGAATTTTGCAGATCTATTGAAAGCCTGGAAAATCTTGCACCTCAAAACTTTAAAACTCGATAAAATAGCATGAAAATCACATAAACCCATATATAAAAAAAAAAAAAAAAACTCAAATTTAGTCCAACATGGACATAAAATCTACCCGCAAGGAAAAAAAATTAACATTATTTTACATACAATAGCAACATAATTGAACCAAAAATCAACATACATACCGATAAACACACACAGCAACCCCCACACACAAAATTACCTCAAGATTTGTGATTGAAGTGAAAAACAAAGTACAGATCGAGAGAAAAAAAAATATTTTTAGTTACTTTCTCCTCTCTCTTTCCCCCCTCTCTCTCTCTCTCTCTATCCCTCTCTCTTCCTCTTCCCTCGTTCTCTCTTACATGCTCATTTCTCCTCCATAAGGCCTGTTTATAAAGGTGGGGTAAGGTGCGGAGCGTGTTCTGTATATGAGATAAAGGTGTCGTGCTTTCTAAAGCAAGGAAAATAATATAATACAAAGATATGACGCTCCAAGAGCGCGTGCCTTACATATATATACGTTACAAATTTTTTACCTATACTTGTTGAGGTTCATGGAAATAATGTAAGATGACATGTGGGATGTATTGTTGCCACTCCCATTGCAGCGCGCGTGGGTCTTCTCATTTTTCTTAGCTGGTATTGGATGGGTAGTGATAAGCATATTGATTTATTATAAGTTAATGTGGAAATCGAGAAACATTAAAAGTACTTATTGAGTGCGATAAGCATGTCTACTTATCATAAAGCAAAAATTTGCATGCTTCGAGAAGAAGGGAATAAAATAAACACACGGAAATGCTTTCCACCTATAACTTTAAACTGAAAAAGTGACATTCCCACCAACTTTTACATTAATGTGGAGGAGAAATTATTACATGTTACGAGCACTATATTCTTTTGGAAATTAAATGGGTTCTCGACAATAATTTAATTCGCTCAAACAAATAAAAGTTGATAAAATGTTTGGTATATTTTTTCTTATTAGTCTTGAGAAAATGATGCTAAAAATTTATGAATTTATTAAAGAAAACTTAGGTTTTCAATTATATCTTGTATTCTTAATATAAAAGGAAGAGCACCTAAAAATAAGGAGAAAAACACATATAACTATTATATTTTTCTTGAATTTACAAAGAAAATATTTCAAAAGAAAAATTAAAGGGAAATTACTTACATTGGAATAAGATGGAAACATTACTTTCCCAATCAAAGGAAATCAATCATATTTTCGCATTTGGTTTTCATTTTCTTTTCCTTCTTCAATCAAATTTTCTAAAGTTTAGAAATTTTTCGTCTCAACTGTATTCTTATTAGAAATATTACGTCTCTATTCATGATATACAATTTGATATCTATGTTGTATATATAAAATTAAGATATTAATTTTTAAATAAAATAATTTTTTGCTAGATTAATTTTAATACGCTTTGATATTTTAAGTATTTTTTTATGAAACAAATATGCTTGTGTACTTGATAATTTTATATGGAAAAAAAATCTATATAGAAGAATCAAGATTATTTAGTTTATCTTACATGTTTATATGTTAATAACTATTTAGTTGTTTAATTTTTTGTAAAGAGAATTTTGTATGAATAGATTGTCGAGTTTATATTGATGATAGGTAGAAAACTCGAAAAATGACATGTTACTAATTATATTTTTACTATAAGAAGAAAAATTATTTAACCAATGTAGGATAATTAAGATATTAAAATTATAATGAAATGTATATATGATATCAAAAAATAAAATAAATTTGTTTATTTGTCTTTCGAAATAGAAATAAAATTCAGATTCAATTGGTTTGTAAGGCCTATATCTATTTCGGTTGACCTGATAAAAAAAAATTTGAAGTCAATAATTTGAAGGACAAATAAATATCATCACTAATAGTAATCCTGCATTTTATTTTCATATATATTACTTCATCATCTTTGTTCTTTTACTGATTTTAAAAGTAAATTGTAATGCAATTTATATTTATATATACTTTTATAAACAAGATTTGTTATTATTGATGTTATAAAGTTATTTAGTAAAAGAAAAGATAGGTGAAAAAGATGTGGCTAATATTTTTTATTTGTATTATTTTTTTAATGATATATAATAAACAAGATTGTTAATCAAAACACTTTCTTTTTCTATAACAAGTATAATATGATATCAACAAAAAGAACATAATATATATTTTGGTTGGATAAATTACACAATAATTTATTTTAGTTTGAACTTTGTAAAATATTATTAATAGAAAAATATATCTCCATACCGACGCACTACTAAAGAAATAGTATGCGTCAAATCAGTCGCTCTTTTATTTTCCTTAAATAAAATTTATATTATTTTTATTTTAATATAAAATAATTAGATATGGTTCTTATGTAAAGTTAATTTGATATTGTAAATGCACATGATCTAATGTTCGTAACTTATTAAAATTCTAGTAATTCATATTACATACTTACTTTATTTGCACTACGAATTGCTTTTTTATTCTATAAACGTTTAGAGTTATTTTTTTTCTATATAATCTTATATATATTTTTATATCCTTTTTAACAATAACATAAGTTCATCACATATCATTAGTATAATAAAATATATTTATCCCATTCACCGCACAGGCTGACATCTAATTATCATAATAAACTTATGTAAATATGATCATTTTTCTCTAACATTGAAAAAATGGCATGATCTTTAACATTCAACACTTTCTTCGTAAAGAAACATGTGATGTTCCTACATATAAATTTTAGATGAGATATAAAGTTTATATAAGATATAAGGTCTTATAATATATAAATTTACATATAAGATGCCGCCAATAATGATATTTATAAGAATTAATTAATTCTAGTAAATTATATTTGTAATAGTTATAGTTGGTGAAATACATCATACATATATTAACATGGAATGCCTTTTGTATTGTTGTACACTTGTTACATTGATTCGAATAAACGATCTACTGAATGGAGAATTGACCAGCTTATTGTGTTTATTTTTGCGCAACACGCACCCACCACGGGATGTACCTTTATTTTATTGTAAATTCATTATTTATTTCCTAATATATATATAACAAGTTGACTAGCAAAATGTTTGTCTTTCACAAAACAAGTATTACATTTTATTGAAAAATTATTACTTTTTATTTGTTACATAAAAAGTGAAGATATACATTTTGTTCAAGTGTATTACTTATCAAATCAAAAGTATAATATAATTTTGTATTAAAAACTGCATCATTATTCATTTATTACTTATTTTAAATGTAATTATATAATTGTTCAAAGTATTACTTTTCACTGAGAAAGTATTGTCATTTTGGAAATAGTGTTACATTTTATTTGGTTGCTTAAAACAACATATTTATAAATATTCAAGAAAATATTACTTTTCACGGAAGAATGTTACAGGTAGTGACAAAAATTACTGTTTTGTTACTTGAATGGTGTAGTTGTGCATTTAGTACAAATGTTTTTTGCTTTTCAATTAAAAAAGGAGCAAGTTTGATAAAAAAGGAATACGCTTTATTTATTATTTATTGAAGGTGTAATTATGAAATTGTCAATTGTTGGTTGCTTATAAAGAGTATAACTAGTTCTTCACCCGTGCAAAATGCACGGATGTTGAGTTTTATTGTTATTAATTTAAAACAAAACATTTAAATTTTTAATAAAATCATTATACTCATAATAAAAAGAAATAGCATATATATTATATTGAACACTAAAATTATTTTCAAAAACAAAACTTTATAAATTTCGAAACACTTCTTGGTAAACATTCTTGGTGAATTCTGATCAACATTGTCTTCATCAGAACACACCAATATCTTCAAACCTCCACGGTTCGTTACTCTCGATACTGCTACGTACAATTGTCCATGGCTGAATACAGGTTTTTTTCAAAAAGATCCCCACATGTTCCAATGATTGGCCTTGACTTTTGTTGATTGATATTGCATAAGACACAATGATTTGGAACTGTCGTCGTTGGAACTTGAATGGTAACCTCGGGTCAGGTAGGGTCAGTGATAGCCTGGGAATGACTACTAAATCACCACAATTAGTTCCCATTAAAACTTTTCCTTCAAGAACATTTTTCCCCAACCTAGTCAAAAGTAACCTTGTACCATTGCACAAACCCTTGGAATGATCAATATTTCTAAGCAACATCACCGGTGTTCCAACTTTAAGCTTCAACTCATGATTAGGAACTCCAGAGCACTTCAACGAATTCAAGAACTCAGGAGTGTGATCGACTAACACATCAACATTCGAATCATACTTGCAAGTGCTATCAGAACTTAAATATGTCTTCGATATGTTTGCATTGAGATCGATCAAGTGTTCATTTATTGAATCAACAACATCGAGGGTTGGATCAAGAATGGCTCTACTCTTCAAAAATGATGGATCGTCGATGATGTCTTGAAAGTTTGGATAAATGCTTTCAACAATTGTTTGAATTTTATCCTCACCTCTTTGCAAGAGTATATTATCAAGAATTTGAATTTGAGAACCCCAATCATTTAATTCACCAACTGTCCCATCACCAACAGACTCCAACCACTTGGAAAACTCTTCCAATTCTACGCGGTGTTCCACTCGAGGCACATTTGTATCCTCATGTTTTTCGTCAATCGTAACACTATGCAATGATCCCACAAATAAGAACAATTAATAGTAGCATCCACGACATCTTCTCTTGAACCCTTTGGCATAATAGGGAGAATCTGCCTAAAATCACCTCCAAGAACAACGGTCTTGCCCCCAAAAGGTAAATCAGAATTATGCGATCCACTTAGCTGCATGACATCTTTAAGAGTTTTATCTAACGCTTCAATGCAATGCCTATGAACCATGGGAGCTTCATCCCAAATAATCAGTTTAGACTTCATCAAAAGATGTGATAGAGGACTTCCCGGTTTGATGTTGCACGTAGAGTCTTCATTAATGTCCAAAGGGATAGAGAAACATGAGTGAGCAGTTCTCCCACCTGGTAGAAGTAGAGATGCTATTCCACTAGATGCAACATTCAAAACAATCTCTCCTTTTGATCTCAAAGATGTAGATAAAGTCCTCCACAAAAATGTTTTTTCCAGTTCCTCCATAGCCATAAACAAAGTACACGCCACTCTTAGTGCTACTAGCAGAACTCATAATATCATCATGCACACGAACCCGTTGATCATTCAACTTATTCAAAAGCTCAAGATACTCCTTTCGAAGGTCAACTCTATTGTAACATAATTCATTAAAAAGAATTCCGTTGTGAAAAGTTGCAGCAGATTCTGAATCAGGAACAGGCATTATATTGAAGTCTTGCAAAGATTTGCCAAGTGGTTGCAACATTTCTTGAATATCTAGAAGAGCTAAATTCCTGACCTCATCTTCCGACATCACCAACTCTGCAAAGAAGAACAAATGTTATGTTTTAAATCATTTTAAAGTTATATTTATGAAGATACTATTACAGACAAAAGAACAAAGTTTATGTATATCAAATTTAGTAAATTTTTATACCTTGGTAATTCAATATTTTTCGTTGTCTATGCAAAATGTCATCAGATAAGTAACTCTAAGCCTTTTACCAAACTATCTCAGGCCTGCTCAAACTCCTCGAAAATAGCAGCGTCACAAAAAAATTCCTCAACGACTTTCCAGATGCCCGATGACTTGCTTCAATTATCCCGTTTATGTACTCCTTATCGTCGTCTAAAAGATCTCTTGCATAACATTCATCCCGAAAAGTTGGATAAACAACATCTTCATATGTTCTAATAGCTTCATAAGATTTGCAACTTTTAACAACATTAAGGAGAATTCTCAAGTAATAAGCTTCGCCAGATCCAGGTAGAATATAGCAAATTCGGCCAATAGCAAACCATTTAGTCCTCTTCACCCATCTCCTTTTATCCCTTTGCCTAACAAATTGTTGTGGGAATTGGGCATATGTCAAATCCTTTCCTTCAAGATATGTCTTATTTACCTCAAACCAGCCCAAAAACATACTTTCTTTCACAGAAGGTTTGTTCATCAAGGATACCAAATCATCTCCATCAGAAAATATGACCCTCTGCTCGTTCGGTAAGTGGAAACTAAGTCTCTCAGCAGGAGGATCTCTAAATTATATTTCAAACCCAAAAAATCCTCCATGCAGCCTCACATGGAGAGATATATCGACAATCATAGTACATTTGAACTTCGTCAACATCCTTCCTAGTGTTCTAATCCTGCACTGTTCGATAAAAACCTGCAGTAATACGATCATGCCCTTTATTCACATACTTAAACAAATACTTGATTGCTCTTGACTTATTGCACCATTAAACATTGATGTGTGCGCCATATTACATGAGAAGATAACGATTACGAGGTACAACTGATACACGTTAATTATGCATGTACTTAGGTCGATTTAGGATCATATTTTATATCATTTACGTGCATATTTGACCGGCATTTATTTGTATTAATAATATTGGGGTCATTTGACGTGTTTCGACTTGTTTTGAAGTTAATTAGGTAATTCTATTCCATTTGGATAAAGTTCGAAGGAGAAACAAGCAAAATAGGGTTAAAACGGATGAAAAGGGAGTGAAGGAGCAAAAGGGCCAACACGGCCGCGTCAAATATGAATACGGCCGCGTCAAAAGTAGCCTAGAACATGGAAAAATGCACTGCCCACCAACACGGCCACGTCAATAACCAACACGGCCGCGTCAGATGTTAGTGAAAACAACTCAAGAACACACAACACCAAAGAACCTGGAAATCGTACAAAGAAAACACTCCGAATTCACACCTGCAGTTCGGCCAGAGTTGTGGCCGAATTGAGCTTACGCAGAACAGAAATCAGAAATGAATCAAACACAGTTTTAACGTGGTTCGTTCAATATGAACTACATCCACGGAGGCAAGGCACACCTCAATCCACTAAGAACTCCAATCAATTACAGAGAAATAGCTCAAGAAATGAAATGCCCAATTCTGAATGCAAATTAGGGCACGCACACTCTATCTCTAAATACTCTCTCTAATCGGAAAATACAGGAGATAATGCTACATGGTTGTCTTCTCCTCAATGAGAGCTTTACAATGATATATGGCTTGAAGCTCGAATACAAATGGATAGGAAGTTATAACTGCAAGAAGTTCACGCTGAGCTACAGGACAAATGTGACGGTTTCGCGTCGTCACTAACTGAAACTGCTTCGTCACAAACGATTGTTATTTACCTAACTTGAACCCGGTTTGCTCATGACCAGTTTGTCTTCTTGATGATAAAACCCGGTTTAAACCGCCGGTTCTCCACTCCCTAACTCCGGTTCCACATTCCCAACACACCATATTACAAAGTATAGGCTCACTTGATGAAATTGAACATTACCTCACAAATCTCCACCTCAATGAATCATGTGTGACTCTTACTGCCTCACCACTGCCTTGTCTGTCAATGCTCTTCATGACATTGCTCAAGCTGCAGCAGGCTCGAGCAATGCTCCACTTTGTTCCCAGGTACACCCTTAGTAAGAAAATCAGCAGGGTTATGCAATGTGTGTACCTTCTTCACTTCCACTGAACCAGAATCAATAATATCCCTAGCAAAATGCAACCTAACATCAATGTGCTTTGACCTTTCATGAAATGCTTGGTGTTTCACAAGGTGTAGAGCACTCTGATTATCACAGTAAATCACCACACACTTTTGCTTGATGTCCAAATCTCTCAAAATTCCTTTAAGCCAGATTGCTTCTTTGATGGCTTCAATGAGAGAGATATATTATGCTTCAGTGGTTGAAAGTGCTACAACTGATTGTTGTACACTTCTCCAGCTGATGGCTGTTCCAAATAAGGTGAACACAAATCCAGAAATAGATTTCCTAGTGTCTATGTTTGCTGCAAAATCAGAATCAGCAAACCCCTCCAATGCAACAGTGCTTCCATTCACTTTCTTCTCAAACTTCAATGACAAGTTCACTGAACCCTTCAAATACCTCATCACATGCTTCAAAGCTTCCCAATGTTCAACACCTGGGTTTGACATGAACCTGCTCACTAAAGAAACAGCATAGGCCAAGTCAGGCCTACTACAAATCATCCCATACATGAGACTGCCAACTCCACTAGCATAAGGAATATTGCTCATATGTATGACCTCCTCTTCAGTCTTTGGGCATTGTTCTTTGGTTAGTTTCTTCTGCAGATTAACTGGAGTGGAGAGAGGTTTAGATTCATGCATGTGAAACCTCTCCAAAACCTTCTGTAGATATTGCCTTTGAGATAACCAAAGAACTCCAGCTTCTCTTTTCCTCAGAATGTCCATGCCCAAAATCTTCTTGGCATCTCCAAGATCTTTCATGTCAAATTCAGTGTTAAGTCTGTCCTTCAACCATTGTACACTCTTCTTGTTCTTGCTGGCAATCAGCATATCATCCACATACAAAAGAAGGAAGACTTTATCTTGCTTTGAACACTTGTTGAAGTAAACACAACTATCATAAAGACTTCTTACAAAGCCAACACTGATCATGAAGTCATTGAACCTCTTATTCCACTGTCTTGGACTTTGTTTGAGTCCATATAGTGACTTCTTCAGCAAACAAACTTTGTCTTCTTGTTCAGGAACAACAAAGCCTTCTGGTTGTTTCATATATATTTTCTCAATGAGTTCTCCATGTAAGAATGCTGTTTTTACATCTAGTTGTTGTAGTTCCATGTCCTCTTGATTAACCTTTGATAAAAGCAACCTGATTGAGCAGTCCTTTACTACTGGAGAGAAAACTTCATTAAAATCAATCCCTTCCCTTTGTGTAAAGCCCCTAGCCACCAATCTTGCTTTAAACCTCACTTGTTTGGATCCTGCAGTCTCTAACTTCTTTTTGTATATCCATTTAGAACTCACAAGTTTCTGACCTTTTGGTTTATCCACCAATGTCCAGGTCTCATTCTTTTCCAGGGATTCCATCTCTTCAATCATTGCCTGATTCCAGTGTTCTCCTTCTTCACAATCTAGTGCTTCTTTAAAACTACTAGGCTCTTGTGATTCCAGGTCTTCAGCAACACTCAAGGCATAATAAACACTCCCTGCTTGACCATAGAAGTCAGGTCTATTGATTGTTCTTCTAGGTCTGTCCCTTCCAATGCTATATTCTCTCACATTTTGTGAAGGTCCAACTTGTTCTTCTTCTTCAGATGATGAATCACTATCTTGTAGATTCTCTTGTTGTTGAGATGTGTGATCATCTTCAGCAGGATGCTCCACCTGAATTGGTATCTCTTCAGTCTCTTTAGCACCATCAAGTTCTTCCTTAGAGCCTGTTGAAGTATAAGCCATCACATTCTCATTAAACTTTACATCTCTACTTGTGATTATCTTCTGATTTCCCTTCTCTAGACACCACAATCTGTAGCCCTTTATCCCATCTGGATATCCAAGAAATACACATCTTAGAGCTCTTGCATCTAACTTGTCTTGCTTGACATGGACAAAAGCAAGACAACCAAACACCCTTAAACCTTCATAACTTGGTTTCTGTCCACTCCACACCTCTTCAGGTGTTTTGAACCCAATCACGGATGAGGGTGACCTGTTAATGAGATAACATGCTATAGCAATGGTTTCACCCCAAAATACCTTTGGCAACCCAGCGTCCAACAGCATACACCTTACTCTTTCAAGAAGAGTCCTATTAAACCTCTCAGCAACCCCATTCTGTTGAGGATTCATTGGGACAGTCCTATGTCTCTTGATTCCTCTTTCTTCGCAAAAGTTTGTGAACTCAGTAGAGAGGTATTCCAATCCATTATCAGTCCTAAGGTGCTTCAGCTTCTTCCCTTTGACATTTTCCAGTTGAATCAACCATGTTTTAAACTTATGAAAAGCATCACTCTTATTCTTCATCAACATGATCCACACCTTTCTACTGTAATCATCAATCAAAGACATGAAATACCTTGCTCCACCATGAGTCTCTGTCCTTGCAGGACCCCATATGTCAGAGTGGACATAATCTAATGGCTCTTGAGTTGTGTGAACACCCTTTCCATAGGGCAGCTTCTTGGACTTGCCCAAAGCACACTGATCACAAAACTCCAGGTTTTGGTTTCCCATGTTTCCAATTACACCACTTCTTGACAATTCCTTCAACCCTTTCTCTCCTATGTGTCCAAGCCTCTTGTGCCATTTAACAAGCTCAGAACTGCTCAAGACCATATCAACACTCCCAACAACAGGTGAACCAATCAAGATAAACAACCCATTATGTTGTCTACCTTTAATCACCACTTTACCATGTTTAGTGATATGCAAGAAGCCATCCACTGAGCTAAACTGACAACCACTAGTTACCAAAGAACCAAGAGATAGAAGATTTCTTTTAAGGCCAGGAACATATCTTACATTAGAGATGATTCTGACCACACCATCAAACATTCTTATGCTCACTGATCCAATTCCTTTGACCTTGCATGATTGGTCATTGCCCAGGAGAACATTTCCACCATCTTCTCTCTTCAATTCATCAAACCATGACTGGTGTGGACACATATGAAAGGAGCAGCCTGTGTCCAGGACCCATTCTTTCACCATTCTTGATTCAGTAACATTCAATACCTCTGGAGGATCTTCTTGAAGGTCAATGGCAGCAACTTCTGCCCCTTGGTTTCCTCCTTTCTTGTTTCTTTTAGGACAATCCTTCTTCAAGTGACCAGGCTGCTCGCACTTGAAGCATTTCCTCTTCTCAACCCATTCATTTCCCTTCTTTGGATTAGAATCTCCTGCTTTGAAGTCCTTAGAATTCTGTCCCTTCTTCCCTTGCCAAGGTTTCTTGAATTTAACATTCAAACCTTCTCCAGATTGCACCATGCCTTTATCATCTTGAGTCTGGAAGCATTTAGACCTCAGAGCCTTCACTATCCCATCATAAGATAACTGCTCATCTCTCCCATACATCAAGGCATCCTTAAAACTTTCCATGGATTTTGGAAGAATGTTTAACACCATCAATGCTTTATCATCCTCCTCCACTTTCACATCTAGGTCTTCCAATTCCTCAACCATCTTAATAAACTCATCAAGTTGATCAGAAATTACCTTATCTTCAGTGATCTTGAAGGCCAACATCTTCTGCTTTAAGAACAGCTCGTTGGAAACTGACTTAGATTGATACAACTCCTCCAACCTCTTCCATGCTTCTAAGGAACTCTTGCATCTTGAGACCTCTCTTAGCGGTTTATCACCCAAACTCAGAAAGATAAGACTGAGGGCTTTCTTATCCACGGATACAAACTTGGGTTTCTCACTGACTTCCCAAGAATCAAGAGGTATCAAAGCAAGATCAAGGCCATTGTGAACCAAAACTGCATTCATCTTGATCTTCCCTAGTGTGAAGTCATTTCTGCCTGTAAACTTCTCAAAGTCCATCTTCATACTAGCCATTCCTTCCCTTCTTCAAGCTGTGAGAGTTGGTTCTCACAGACGGCGCCACTTGTTAGTGAAAACAACTCAAGAACACACAACACCAAAGAACCTGGAAATCGTACAAAGAAAACACTCCGAATTCACACCTGCAGTTCGGCCAGAGTTGTGGCCGAATTGAGCTTACGCAGAACAGAAATCAGAAATGAATCAAACACAGTTTTAACGTGGTTCGTTCAATATGAACTACATCCACGGAGGCAAGGCACACCTCAATCCACTAAGAACTCCAATCAATTACAGAGAAATAGCTCAAGAAATGAAATGCCCAATTCTAAATGCAAATTAGGGCACGCACACTCTATCTCTAAATACTCTCTCTAATCTGAAAATACAGGAGATAATGCTACATGGTTGTCTTCTCCTCAATGAGAGCTTTACAATGATATATGGCTTGAAGCTCGAATACAACTGGATAGGAAGTTATAACTGCAAGAAGTTCACGCTGAGCTACAGGACAAATGTGACGGTTTTGCGTCGTCACTAACTGAAACTGCTTCGTCACAAACGGTTGTTATTTACCTAACTTGAACCCGGTTTGCTCATGACCAGTTTGTCTTCTTGATGATAAAACCCGGTTTAAACCGCCGGTTCTCCACTCCCTAACTCCGGTTCCACATTCCCAACACACCATATTACAAAGTATAGGCTCACTTGATGAAATTGAACATTACCTCACATCAGAAGTGAGCCAAAACTGAAGTTTTCTATCAGCTTGACATACCTCTAGTGTTTTGGCCATATCATGAGATATACAACTCCGATTGACGTGCAATTGGTGGCGTTAGAAAGCTGATTCAAAGGCTATAACTTTTCATGAAATATACAAATCCCAGAAATGACCGGAAGACCCTCAAAACTGGCTTGGAAGTCAGACCTGAAAATCTGCCCGGGCAAAACCGACGCGGCCGCATCACAAGGCCAACACAGCCGTGTCAGAAAGCCTTTCCTACGAGAATTTCCTAATTTTAATAGGATTTTGATCCTATCTTCCCAAGGATTCGTCCCCAACTCTATAAAAGGACCCCCAAACTTTAGAAATCAGGGGAATCAGATAGAAAACATCAAGAACATTAGTTACATCATCATTCTACCTAGAAGAAGTCTTGGAGGACAAAGAAGACGAAGATCATCGAGACGGATTCATCCGGGTTTAGTCGTTCTTTCCTAGTTTAATCTTTTACAATGTTTTTCGTAGACTTTTGTATTGGATTATTGCTAGGCATGAGTAGCTAAGTTATTCGTGTCCTAGGGTTAGAGAGTAAGGATTATTATGACAATATTTTGATTTATGTTTTGATTTATTGATTCCGTTCTTTATGTGTTTATCTCTATGTTTGTGCTTATAACTGAATTTAGCTTGATCACCTAGATTTAGTAATTTAGTTTAACAATTTCACTTCGAGAGGAGGGAATCGTTGTCAGACTTATGACATAGAGCTCAGTTGTCTATGACTGTGTAGGCCGTGGCTTAGGATCGTTTGGAGTTATTAGGTTTAATTGACTCGAGAAGGTAATTAGCTTAATTAGTCAACGGTTTAATCGCTTCGAAAGAAGGGTTAGATTACTGTCGTGCCGCCTAATAAACACTAGAATTGGTAAATCTATAGGTTAATCATATTCAACATTGAATTAATATCCTGAAATCGAAGCCCTAGGATACCCTTTCTCATTGATTGTTAGTTCTTTGTGTATGCTAAGTTTGAAATCATAGTTAATTGAGTTAATTAGTTAAAATTTGTTAGTTTAGGTAAAATCAACATTTTACAACTTAGTATCTAGTTAGGACATTCCTAGAGTATTGAGGTATCGAACTACCTAAAACTATTCCTTGTGGGATCGACCTTGATAATCGTTACTACACCTACATCTGTACACTTGCGGAACATTAGGTTAGAAACCGGCGTGTCAAGTTTTTGGCGCCGTTGCCAGGGAATAGGATTAAGCGCTTAGTTTTTATCTTGAAAAATAGGAGGAAACTAGACTATATTTTATTTTTCGTAATTATTAATTTAATTTTCGTTTTTATTTTTTTGGTTAATTTTAGTGTTACGCGGTAGTTCTTGTTTTTGGTATTTTCAGGCTTCGTATGCGCACCAGATCAAAAGGAAAAGAAACTCTTCTTTCTTTCGATCCAGAAATTGAAGCGACAGCTCGTAGACACCAAACTAGAAGGAATTTCGCGTCTGAGATGGAGAACCCACCACAGCATCCGAATCCGGATGATGCTCTTAACAGAGTATTGACAGCTCTGGCACGCTTGGATGATCGAGTCACTAATATACAGCAGCAGCTACCTCCACAAGGGCCACAGATGCGACAACAGCACGACCCAATTCAGATAGAACCAGCTACAGGCGATGAATATGATACTCCTATTAGTGACTGCTTGAAGCCCAGTCCAAATCAGCAGGCAAGAGGAGTACAACCTCCACCTCTCAATGCCAACAGTTTCGAGCTGAAGACTGCACTAATCAACATAGTGTAGCAAAACCAGTATGGGGGAAGTGCTTTAGAGGACCCGAGTGCTCATCTGATAAAGTTTCGTAGACTGGCAGATAATATTAAGATTAACCATGTGCCGCATGAGCAGGTTAAATTGAGACTATTTCCCTTTTCCCACCGAGCAAGATGCTTGACCTGCAGAATCAGATCAACCAATTCAAGCAATTGGATCAAGAGCCATTCGGAGAGGCTTGGGAGCGATTCCGGGATCTTATCCGGGGTTGCCCTCAACATGGTTTTACGAAGAAGCAGCAGGTATGTAAGTTCTATAATGGTTTACTTGCTCCGACTAGAAACCAAGTGGATGCAGCTGCAGGTGGTAGTTTAATGGAGAAGTCAGTGAGGATGGCATTCTCAATCCTGGACGCTATGGCTAAAACAAGCTACCAATGGTCGAATGAGAGAAACATGCCAAGGAAAGTGGCGAATGTAATGAAAGTCGAGCCAGTCAATAATGAGCTAATTGAAAAGCTCACATCACAGTTAACAGCCTTGACGATTCAGGTTAATTTGCTAACTAGTCTGACATTAGCACAACAGCCAGGGGGTCAGGAAGAAGTTGAAGACATAAACTTTGTGAATCAACGAAACTTCAACAATTTCTAGAACAATCAGCCTAGGTACAATCAGTACCCTCAGAATCAGAACCATCAAAACTTCGCGTATGGTAACTCGCAGTCCCAGTTCGCTACATATGACGAGAAACTAGCTCAGTTGGAGAAGAAAGTAGATCGAAAATTTATCGAGCTAAACAAGCATATTACTGGGCAAGGGGCAGACATCAAGAGGCTCGAGAACACATTGGTTCAGACTCAAGCTATCATTGGTGAATTGTCATCAAACATGAGCCAATTGATAAAGATTGTAGGGGCTCAACACAAACAGGGCCAATATCTGAGTGACACAGTGGTTAATCCGAGGGAGCACTGTAATATTGTGCAGCTAGAGGAGCAAAAAGATGCTGAGAACTCAAGTAAGGTTCAAGAAACCGAAGCAGATGAACCAGCATATGTGCCTCCACCGACATATGTACCTCATCCCCCATTTCCTTAAGCAATGAATAAAAGGAAGATGGCATCTAGTGGCGACAATGGTACTATGAGCACGAAGGACCATGAAGTGAAGAAATCAATTGAGAAAGTCAAAAACATTGAGAAGAAGGAGGAAGTCAATACCATCATAGATAAGAAAATTTCATCTCCTATTCTTGATGAATCTTTTGATTTTTGTTTTAAAAATTCGTTCTTTGCTAACCTTGAGCCTGTAGATCGCTCTAGCATTGTTGTTGTGCAACAGGAATCACTTCAGGAAAGAGTCCAAGATAGGGGGGTAACAAAGAAGGAAGAACTTCGACCCAACCAAGAGGAAACCGAGAAAAGGATGGATGGAAAAGAGACAACGAAGAAGAAACGGAGCAGTCCCAAAAAGAGCGCAAACACAAGCATGAAACAAAAAAGAGCAACAAAGGCAAAAGATCCAAGGAGTTTTACTATTTCTTGCTCAATTGGTAGTCATGAGTTTCACAATGTCATGTGTGATTTGGGGTCTAGCATAAATTTGATGACTCTTAAGCAGTATAGACAATTAGGATTAAGGGAGATTAAACGATCCTTTACTACTATCCAATTGGAGGATGGATCTTCATTAACGCCGTTGGGAGTAGCAAAGGATGTAGTGGTGAGAGTGCTGAATTTTGAATTCCCTAGTGATTTCTTAGTTGTCGACATGAAAGGGAATGATGAATTTCCTTTTATCTTAGGACGGCCTTTCTTGGCGACTAGCCAAGCACTCATAGATGTGCCTAAAGGGGAGTTGATTTTCTGTGTTCAAAACGAAACCATCACCCTCCCAATACATAAGTCAGATCTAAGGGGTAGGCATAATTGTAGCATTGTTTACACTACCCAAGCTGCTGTAGGAAATCCACATGCCCTAAATAGCTCTTTAATTGTTCATAAAACATCCGACTCGGGGTGGCTAGAAAATGGTTGATAAGAGGAGGACGTCTGGCTGACGACGTAAAACAAAGCGCTTGTCGGGAGGCAACCCAAACTGGGAAGTAACACGGCCGTGTCGAAAGACGGACGCGGCCGCGTCAAAGTTGGCTCAAACACAACACGGCCGCGTCACACAAATGACACGGCCGCGTCAAAAGTCTTCTCCAAACACTAATCAGTGCTGGAAAGTAACACGGCCGCATCACATGCTGGACGTGACCGCGTCAAAATCGGCCCAGAAACTCAACCTTCGGCTCAAATGTGACACGGCCGTGTCAAACCTTCAACACGGCCGCGTCAGAACCTCAGCAGCTGAAAAATATGAAACTCAAGGCGTGATGCGGAGACGGTAGAAACAGATTCAGTAGGAGGCGATGGCACGATTTCGGAGCCAGTAGGGGTTTCACACTCCGCCGCCGCCACAATGATTTGTAAGTTAGCACTAAGGCGTACCACGTTTTTCCTCCAAACATTGGTTTTCAACCAAGTTTAGGGGAAGCGGGTGTACCGTGGGACGTCTTTGCAGCTATATTTATAGTTTTGCTGATATTTCTCCTTTTGGTGGTCAGTCGGTTGATTTGCTTGTTGTTTGATAATAGTGGTTAATTGTGGGTCCGTGTGCCCATTGTGCTGATTTTTATTGTTTCAATTGGTGTTATCGGGTCTATGAGCTCATTTATCTACGTTATTGGTGTTGTTGGGTCTGTGAACCCAAGTTTGATTATACTTCGTTTCCATGTTGAGTTTTAGGAGTCTAGAGTCTTATTAGTGTTTTAGTTTTTAGAGTCATAAGAAGGATAAAACCCGGAAAAAGGTAACAAGTGAAAAGAAAAATAAAAAGAGAACAATAGGGAAAGATGGATGATGTATGGTTAATGATGAGATGATTTTGAGAAGTAGATGAAAAATGGCACATAATAGAGCATGAGAGGTGATTTGAGACGAAATTGAGCTTGAACTTAGAATATTCAATTAAAATTAACCTTGTGAGAATTTTAGCCTAATTATACTCCTATTTTCGGAGTAATATACTTTCATTCGGTGTGAATTTGATTGAATCTGTGTACTAGTCTCTAGAACTTGCCTTGAGTCTTTACTATGAATGTGTCAAGTATATGTTGTGATTTAGGAAATGAACTTAGGCAATTCTTGCTTTCGGCCTATTTTTTAAGTCTTGAAAAATTACCCTTCGTACCAAAAGTTCATGTTTTATCCCTAATTAGCCCACTTGAGCTTTATAGCCTTATTCTTTCATAGCTTAACAATGTAAGTCGAAAACCTTTCGATTTAAGCCTTTAACCTTAAACTGGATTAATCAAGTAAGAGGGAGGAGGATTGGAAGGTAGTTGGGTGAATAATTGTGGGAAGGAATGGGAAGTAGGGATATTTTCAAAAGATGAAGGAAATAAGAGAAAAGTGATAGGTGAAAAACGAAGAATGGCCTCTCATAAAAAAAAAAAAAAAAAAAAAAAAGAAAAAAAAAGAGAGAGAAAAAGAAAAGGAAAAAGAAAACAGTTGTCAATAAATTGCTAAGTATGGGGCTAAGAAATCATAAAAGTGCTAAGCATTGTTCGAATTGATTAGAATAATTGGGTAGTCCAAAAAATGTGGTATCCATGTGTTGATTGTGAATTGAAAAGCATTTTGGTGTAAAGGTTTAGAAAGGTGAAGAAGTCATCTCAATTGGGATGAGTTGCTGAAAATTGAAGAGGGAGATTGAGTGATTATATTGAGGGGTAGTCGGATTAGACGTAACTTGATTAGTCCAATGAATAGTCGCTTATAGCCAAATGTATCCCACCTTACCTTAAGCCCACGTTACAACCAAAAGAAAGACCTTTTTGATCATTTGTCACACGTTTCAAGTACGAGGTCTAGTTTAGACGATTGGCAAACATATGGTAGGCTTTGCATGTAATTCAATATGAGTGGAAATTATTTTAGCCTAAACACTTGAGAGAAGAGCGAAACACTTATCCGGTGAGGGTTGAATAATTCGAAAGTTCAAAGTCTCGAGATTAGTTGATTTTTGCGTTATCACGTATGCTCAAATAAATTGTGTTGCCTAGTTGTTTTAAGAAAAATCAGACTGAAACTGAATTCATCGTCTAATCGCCCTAAACAAATGCATAATCACTTGTATTCTTTGTGTCTTTTGTTATGTTGTTCGGGACGAACAACAATTTAAGTTTGGGGGATTTTGATACACGTTAATTGTGCATGTACTTAGGTCGATTTAGGATCATATTTTATATCATTTACGTGCATATTTGACCGGCATTTATTTATATTAATAATATTTGGGTCATTTGACGTGTTTCGACTTGTTTTGAAGTTAATTAGGTAATTCTATTCCATTTGGATAAAGTTCGAAGGAAAAACAAGCCAAATAGGATTAAAACGGATGAAAAGGGAGTGAAGGAGCAAAAGGGCCAACACGGCCGCGTCAAATATGAACACGGCCGCGTCAAAAGTGGCCTAGAACATGGAAAAACGCACTGCCAACCAACACGGCCGCGTCAGAAGTGAGCCAAAACTGAAGTTTTCTGTCAGATTGACACACCTCTAGTGTTTTGGCCATATCTTGAGATATACAACTCCGATTGAGGTGCAATTGGTGACATTAGAAATCTGATTCAAAGGGCTACACCTTTTTTCTGAAATAGACAAATCCCAAAAATGATCGGAAGACCCTAAAAAATGGCTTGGAAGTCAGACCTGAAAATCTGCCCGGGCAAAACCGACGCGGTCGCGTCACAAGGCCAACATGACCGTGTCAGAAAGCCTTTCCTACGAGAATTTCCTAATTTTAATAGGATTTTGATCCTATCTTCCCAAGGATTCATCCCCAACTCTATAAAAAGGACCCCCAATTGGCTTAATTAATCAACGGTTTAATCGCTTCGAGAGAAGGGTTAGATTATTGTCGTGCCGCCTAATAAACACTAGAATTGGTAAATCTATAGGTTAATCATATTCAACATTGAATTAATATCCTGAAATCGAAGCCCTAGGATACCCTTTCTCATTGATTGTTAGTTCTTTGTGTTTGCTAAGTTTGAAATCATAGTTAATTGAGTTAATTAGTTAAAATTTGTTAGTTTTAGTAAAATCAACATTTTACAACTTAGTATCTAGTTAGGACATTCCTAGAGTATTGAGGTATCGAACTACCTAAAACTATTTCTTGTGGGATCTACAACAAATGTATTTTCAAGCTCAACTCCATTTTTATTTACTGTCCTTCGATCATTCCTTCTCCTATAAGCTAGATAACCATCATCGTCAATAGTAGTTTCCTCCATAAACCTTTTTGGAAAATGTTTTGTGCAAAACCCTTCCTCATTCATGCACGGTGATTCTTTCCTTACTGCACCACACGGACCATGCATCATGAAATCACGTACTGCAGCATATACTCTAGATCAGCATTTTCATCTGGAATTTCAACTGAAATGATACGATCAATGTCACTGCCAGTAGGATCTTTATGTTTCTTGTCTAAGAACAACAATATATGTGCATGAGGGAGACCTCGCTTTTGAAATTTTACAGTATAAATTGCTGCAAATAAATAAAATGTTAAAATTGATAATTATTATTATAACTCTTAATAGAAAACATTTTAAATTAACAATATTACAGTAAATCAATACCTGCTCTAACATTTCCAAATGTTTTTTTTCTTTCGAAGATCATCCATCAGGTTTTCTAACTTTATCTTGAAGACCCTAGCAATGATATCTGGACGATCTTCTGCTTTCAAACCTCTTTCAGAAACAATATGTTCAATCTCTGGCATCTTGGATTGCATGTAAATGTGATGAACAAATCCGGATAACCTGCCCACCTATAAATGGCCATGGCATCTTGATAGTTTTGAATCATGTAAGGGGCACCACCAGTAAAGGAAGATGGCAAAATAATATGTTTGCCCTGTGTCCGAGCATCGGTCTTGCCGCTCAACAACGCATCCTCAAGTCCTTTATACATCTCGCAACAAAGTTCTTTCTCATGCGTGCAGATGTATTTTAGCCTTTCAGACTCTATCAAAGTATATGGATCAACAACAAACTGCTGGAAAAGTCTTCAAGAAGTGAGAATTGTCGATGCATCATCATCTCTTTCTTGCAAACGATATGAAAAGAATTCTCTAACACTAACTCTCTTGCGTCCACTAGGTCTTTCCATAATGAAATTAGCGTATGCAATATCTTCTCTATAGCCATACTCACCATAAGGAAACAACAATGGATATTGCAAAGCCAAATAAGCAGCATTTATTCCATTTATTTGCTTCAAGTATCCCGATTGAGTCTCAACAACAATATCACAATCGCCAATGACTCATCAAAATCTCCAAGGACCAATGCTACAACTTCAGATGCAGTAGGAAGATTGTACATCCTGCCATCACGATTCCTCTTTCCATGTAGCTTCAACTTAATGTTAGATTCACCTTCCTGAATCGTTTGACCAACTATTCTAAAGCTTTTCACAAGAACATTGTGCTCATCAAGCATGTTCTTTAAATCAGCAACTATTTTTGCATGCAAGTTGTTTATGTCATCCCTTTGCTTGATTAAAAAAACAACAAAAAAAAAATTATTTTATTAAACATTGAGTACCTCCTTATTTAACAAATTATTTGATGTAATAAAAAGAAATTGTATTAACATAAAATAAATACCTTACAACACTGATTCAATTTGTCACTTCATTTGTTGTATCAGAAATATACAGCTGAGCAGATTTCGGAAGAGCTCCAACAGGAGGCAATAAACTACCAATCAGATGATAATTTTGTCCACTCAATTTGAAAATAGGTGGACATCTTCCTGTATTTTGTGTCTTTACGACCTTTCCTCCCAAAGATGTAAACGCAAACTGTTATATGATCGAATGTTCTCCAAAAAGTGCCTACTTTGTCACTATCCCCAATTCCCCATGTAGTAGATCATGAAGAACATCAGGTGCTTTCTTGATAGCCGGGAGTCTTACTTTTCCTTGAAGACAACAAAGTGAATACTTTGGGACATCATTCATGCGTTTTGAGCGAAGCTTCTCGTCATACCAAAAGTGTGCACCACAATGTTGACACCAATACGATAGATCACCAATGTCCTGATAATTTGCAGCTAAAATAATGATACAAACTTCTTTCAATAAATCATATGTGAATATTTGAAAAGAACCGTTCAATTTATATAAAAAAAAAATATAATTTAATGTGTACTAAGTTTTGTTAAATGTTTTAGGAAAGCATGAATCATCCGGATCACGTTCAACAATTCCAGGACTTTCATCATTCAACTACAAAAGCTCTTTAAATTTTGGATCACTATTAGCAAATTCTTTAATCTCAATTTCTTCACTTCTTGGCTGCAGTGTTTCATAAAATTCTCTTTCTCTTTGTATGGACAGCAGATTACTACTTGAACCATAAGAAGAACCAATCACTCTCTTTTTCACCTATGTTATAATAATAATAATAAATTATTAATATATATATTTTTATTTAATATAAAAATATAATACTATAACAAATAAATACTTTACAAATAAAAACATTGGTCAAAACTTTACCAATATCTTTACAGCAAGTGGTCACATTGTCATTTGGACAATGACGAAACACTCGGAATTGTGGATTTGAATCTGGAATCTAAATTTATAATACATGTTTTAACAAAATAAAAGTTCAAAATTATCTAATTAACTAAATAATATTGTTAAAAGAATAAGAGAATATCTCACAATTATCAATTTCAATTCCGTTGTCATCGTCTAAGATTATTGGATTATTTATATCAAAACCTGCATTGAAAATACATATTATATGTACATTTTTTTTGTGTATATCTAAACTGTTCAAAACATGTATACATATCTTTAATAAATTATATTTATTAAAAGAATAAGAGAATATCTCACAATTGTCGATTTCAATTTCGTTGTCATCGTCTAAGATTATTGGATATTTATATCAAAACCTGCATTGAAAATACATATTATATGAACATTTTTTGTGTATATCTAAACTGTTCGAAACATGTATACATATCTTTAATAAATTATATTTATTAAAATAAAATTAGTTGCCAAGATGAACATTTATTTAAATATATACAAATGCAATTTAAATATGGACAAATCAATGTACATCGTACAACATTATTTAATAAAATAATCATAAACTAAAAATATGCTCACATACCTGATCACCAACAATGCTAAATAATCTTCTTTCAGAAGTATGTTTTGCCTTATCACAATCTTTAATTGTTTTTCGAGAAGTTCCAACTGTTTGTAATAGAACATGAAAATAAGAAAATTCAACTTGGCAAAACTTATAATTTTAATAAAAACAATAAATAAACAATTAAAAATTTTCACACTTAAATATAAAAAATATCTAAAGAAAAAACTAATTGTTTGTAATATCACTTAAAGGGTTGCCAAATGAAGTGTTGTGCATAGACTCGTTAAAAGGTTGTGCAAACACATGACGAATCTTTGAACTGGAACTTGATTCGAAATCCCTCGATGCATTAGAATGAACATTCTCTAAAAATATAAAACATAAATATATCTAGTCATTAATTAATAATAAATTGTATGAATAATATAATAGTAAAAGCTAAATTATAAATATTTTTAACTATAACTACTAAAATTTGACGAAACTTTTGAATAATTCATTACTCGTTTTGATATGCATGATGTAAACAATTCTTTTTTTTTCTATGTTCATCAATCATATGATTTGTAAAAACATTTGTGTTTTTAACATTATAGAAAACTCTACTTTTGATGTAATTAATGAAATGATGTCTCGATTTTACGGCTATCAAACAAACAAAAAAGTAGACAACATATTTGTTAATATGCCTTCAATATGTGACAGTCTTGTAATATAATAGTTCATAAAAGTATATAGAAATATATCATAAGTAATTTACTCAAAGCTAACAACGTAAATTCATTACGTGCATATTACATTAGAAATAAATTCGCTATTTTTCTAATCTCAAACATTTTAGCATTTTAATTTGGCAAAACTATTAAAAGTTTATTATTATAATAACATTATTATAAATAATAAATTAACGTACAACAACAACATTAGCTGTAACTAACATGATTAACAATAGTATTTACTTAAACAAAAATTATATACACAAATAATATTCATTACCCACGCATAAAACATCTAAAATATAATTATTTTATAGAATTATAACTTTACATTTCATATTTGAAGAAGATTTAAATTAAAAAATAAATAAATTTACAACAAAAAATCTAAATTAAACAACTTAAAATGCTAATCATAACTCAAGAACAGATTGTATAAACATCAAAGCCATATAGCTGCACTATATATAATAAAGTTAAATTGAATCAAGATATAACTTTCAATTCATAAATATCATGTATAGAGTCATATGAAAAAAAATTAGCATTTTAATTTGGCAAAAATTATTAAAAGTTTACTCTTATAATAACATTATTATAAATAATAAATAAACATAATGCAACAACATTAGCTGTAACTAACATGATTAACAATAGTATTTACCTTAAACAAAATTTGAATACACAAATAATATTCATTATCGACGCATAAAACATGTTAAAAAGATCATTTTACAAAATTATAACTTTACATGTCATATTTGCAGAAGATCTAAATTAAGAAATAAATAAATTTACAACTTAGTGCCTAAACTAAACAACTTAAAATGATAATCATAACTTTATAACAAATTGTATAAACATTCAAGTAAACATAGCATAACTATATACAATAAAGTTAAACTAAATCAAGATATAACTTCCAATTAATAAATATCATGTATATAATTATATCAAACTAATAAGAAAATAAATAAACAATAAATCTATACAAAATTATAAGCGAACATTAATAACATAATGCAACGATTACAAAATGTTGATAAATTGGACTTACAAAATAAACATGAAACATAATACATTCGGACGAACTAATCTATATATATCATTTTAGAAAGATCAAGTTTAACAAAATTAATAATTATGTTTCAAAAACAAAGTTGATAACATATACATACCTTTGTTCAAGTTATCTACCCTTGTCCCTTTTTTAGCACACCAGAACTTTCAAGTTTCCTCATTCAAATGAATCTTTCAATGACAAAATGAATGATACCAAATGCTAAGAAACCAATTTGAATACAATGTATATATAGTGATTCAAAAGTTAAATACGGATATTATAACATTCCAATATAAAAGATTAAATGAAATATCTATGTTTGAATTAACAAAAATGGCAGTATATATTAGGGAAATTAATTCCTTAAAATACGTTGTCATACAGAATTAAAAAATAAAAAGATGTTTTTAATTTGGGCAAATATTTTCTTCATAAAACTACTATCACAATTCTGGTAAAATAAACTAACACATAATTGTTGAAGATTGTATTGATCTTAATTGTAATTAGGTTTAAATGTTATCACATTGCATTCAAAATATATTCATAACAAAGGTGTATTATGATACGAAAATATTTATATATATTTTGAAAAAATATTTTATAACTTAAACCAAGAAAAAAAAGAGTCTAACTTATTTTTCTGATTTAATATTTAGATTTATTATATGTTTCTAGGTTACGTAATTGAATAATTGATATATAATTTAATTAAGTATGAACATCAGACATAATAAGAAAAATATGACTTAAAATTGAGATAAAATGTCTTAATTGTAATACTGACAAATGTAAAACATAAAATAACAAAACGGAATTAAAATTGTCTTAAAACGCAAGCAACCACAATCATAAAACCCTTAATCTTTCTCAGTCTTAATAACCACGGACTTCAACTTCTTCGAATTCACACTTGAACATAAATCATCTAATAAAACTCTCTTAGCAGCACAATCCTCGCCTAGATCAACAACTGACTCATTCGTACTGAGAAACTTGTTGGGAGAATTCACTTCATCACCATTTGAATTAGTCTGTCAAAAAACAAAAACCGTCATAAAGTAACATGTGAATTAACATCTTAATACTGGTTTAAATATTATAAAAGTATTTATACAAAATAATGTTTACAATAAATAAATTATACATTTGAACATTTTGCACTTTCATCACCAACCATCTTGGATAAATAATAAGACTCCTATCATAATTTTATTGCATTATAATTAATATTTAGTTTTTTAAAATTAATATGAATAAATATTAAAAGTGGAACATACTTGTTGAGTACATAACTCTGTCGAGTATTTCTCAACAACTTTCGAATCAACATTAACCTTCACAACACTAAATGAACTATTGATCGATCCAATCTGGTCAGCTTTAATGTTAACTTTGAACATCATTTCCCGACCTATGAAATCCCGAATGTCCTCAGGCAAATCATCAAAAGGTGTCTACATAAATAATATAAATTATAAGTTAAGATTACTAAAAAAGGAGAACCTTTTTTGTTGTTTAAAAATTTGTATTGAGAAGATATTTGTTTAAATAACAATTACTCAAACTTCAAACTCTATAAAAAATAAAACTTACATCCTTCGAAGAGTCATGCATCTGTGTAGCTGTCTTGCCAAGAAGTTCAATACAAACAGCATCCCATAATATAAAAGAAGTATTGTTTATTCCATCTAATACCAAAACCTTAATTGTGTACCTACAATATTTGTTGAGTTTATATTAAATAACAAATATTTAAATAATTGACATTAAATTTTAATAAAAAAACTATGCCCAAGTAACAACGTTAGATTACCACTTGCATCCCAACTGAGCAATTCATACACCACAACTTCCCTTCACGCTTAATCAACTTACCCAAACACTTTTTGCAAGAAGCAAAACACCAATCACCATAACACTCAACGTAAAAAATCTTTCCATAAATCCAAAATGTTCCGACCTTATTATATAAACAAAATAATTTTATAACCAAAACTATTAATAAAAAATATAAATAATAAAAAAATGATCTTTAGAAAGTATAATTCTTTTTAATACCTCAGGACTAAACAGGAGATCGCCAATCTTTTAAATCTTTGCATTACCCTTCTCCAAATCATCATTATTATGTGAACATGAATCAAAGGACATGGTCGCAAAAGAACTTATAGAGGGTCCATCAATGTTTGACAGTCTTTATAAGAAACAAAAATTAATGAAATCAATGTCACATTATATTTGAAATTTATTTTTATTAAAATTGTCCTAAAATATGTTTTAGAAATATAAGTTCGTAAACCTGCTTCGAAATTCTTTTATCTCAGCATTCTCACTCCAATATATCATCTTTGAAGCATTACGGATGTTAGACACTGGCACATTACCTGTAACACAAAAAATCATGAAAAATCGAAATTAATTATTAAATTAACTCATGGTATGGTATTTTATATAAGATTTAAAAGAATATCGACATACCTAGATACATTTTTGCTCGAAACATCTGAAAGATCAATACTGGTGGATGCTACCTCCATCTTCTTTAATCTTTTTCAGCTGGTCTATGAAATTCTGCCAAAGCGTAACTTTCAACTCATTACCCCTGGTATAATTATAATTTAAACTATATTTATAAAAATAAATAAATTAAATCTATTCCTAATACTAAAAACAGACATAATAATTGAATTTTCATAAACAAATAGTTGTAAAATATTTAAAATGATAAATTATTTTTACTGATGATCATCCAATGTAATCTCCATAATTCATTGAGGAACTCTCTTCACATCTTGCCACCTCCATGGCTCAACTTTTACAATTCTTCCAATTAAATCTGTAATTAAAATAATGTTATAATTAATATTTTATCAATCTTAACATATATCTATATATACATATAAACATATATATCTTTTTTAATTTTACTTACCGATAAGCAAACTTTCTTCAATCTTAACACCGGACAACATATCTTCAAATTCTTTAAATTTGTAAAGAGTGCATGGGAAAGTTTCGTCTTGTAGTTCTGTAATCTTAGTTGTAGATATGAAAAGAAGTTGCTTCTCAAGTTCAAAAGCCTTCAAAATAAGCTTAGTCTTAGTGACCACAACGTTTTGAATGCCATAAAGTTTTCCCTCGGCAATTTGTTCTTTAAACTCATCATGTTGCCCAGCACGTGCAATTGCATGTATACGAACACCCTTAACAAAGAATAAGTATT
The DNA here is from genome assembly GCA_958295605.1 of Ajuga chamaepitys. NCBI lineage: Eukaryota > Viridiplantae > Streptophyta > Magnoliopsida > Lamiales > Lamiaceae > Ajuga > Ajuga chamaepitys. Next base: position 20,880,159 of record OY282501.1, read on the forward strand.
AAAATTAGAAAACACAGTTATTAAAAAATGAATTCTAAAATTAATATATAATGATCAATAAAATTAATGATATTCATAATATGATATAAATAGTCATAAACTTTAATAGTGCACAATATATATTATTGAAAAAAAATTAATAATAAATGAATTTCTCTACAGTGCACAACCTACGAAATGTGACATGTCTTCCAATTTTTTTGCAAAATAATCTGCCACATAAAATTTCAGTTTATAAAATTGTCTACAATACTCAAATTCCATGACAATTTAAGCAAAACAATAATAATAATAATAATAATAATAATAATAAAATGCAATAAGTTCATATCTTCAAAAGTATTCAACTCTTAATTTTTTCCAGCATTTTAATATTTGTTAATCACATATAGAAGTGGTTTTTTTCCAGATATGTTTAGAGAGTAAATTAATAGTAATAGTACATTTATTAAAAAAAATAAACAGCAAATACAAAATAGTTCAATCACGAGGCGGCATAAAATGAAAGTCTTAGTATTTCTATGGGAAAAAAACAAAGAAGAAATACAAAATAGTTAAATCACAATTAGTGGCATAAAATCAATATTCTGATAGTAATACAATTGCACCACATTAAATTATTTTATGGCATATAATAAAAGTTCAATAAAATTAAATTCATTACTTAGTGTGTTTACCATATAATCTAACATCTAAAATTTTATTGGGTTATATAGTGTCATATTATTTTCCATTTAATTTAAAAAAATTATTTTCGAACTAAAATATTAATGAAAGTGGAATTCATCATTTCTCACATTAATTTGAATATTATGGTGATTTAATTGAAATGACTGTTGGCTAAATTTTATTCCACAATCTTGAAAAATCATGCATGCACAATTTACGTTATATCAAGATGGCCTAATAAATTTCTTGTCAAATACTTTAAGGTTTTCCAAAGATTTTTTTTTTTTTTTCAAAAAAATTAATAAACTTAATAGTTCTTAATAAGATAATTTAATTTGTCGAAGATTTCTTCTATCCATTTAAAAACTTAGTAACTTAACTTAATTGTATGATTAATCATCTTCAATGATACTCACAAAGGTGGATTCTAATCTATAATCTGGTTGTGATAAAGATTAGTTTAGATTAATACAAGTATGATTGAAATTGTAACAATTGATTTGAAAGACATTGAAATCTGATTTATAATCGTTATTGACATTTTATTGTGACTATCAGAATATTGATTTTTGGCAGCTAATACTTGATCAAATTCAAAGTAATCTAACATAATAATTGATTTTGAATACGATTTTTCTAGCTTCACTTGATGTTCTTCGATACTTACATAATATTTTGAATCAAACTCTATTATTTTTATTTACATATTTGACTATCAATTAAAAAGTATATGCATCACATAACATTATATACAAAGTTCACACATATGTATACATGTATACATCTGTTACACGTGTTCGTGCACACACACTTTAGGACTCTTTAAGTGTCAATTTTGTGATGTTTTTGTGCAATTTCACGTGTCCTTCGTGCATTTAATTCTCAATGGGCAAAATAATGCATTTGGTTCATTTTTGCGTTAAAACAGGTGCAAATGGATTGAAAAAGAGCATCAAAAGATCACAGAGTCAAAGGATCGATCGAAGCAACAAATGACAAGGCTAAAAGAAGATCTTGGCAGAGACAAGTTACAAATCTCGGCCGAGATGACTTTCAAGGGAAAAGCTAAGAATTGAAGAGTTAAAGATCTCGGCCAAGACAGGCAATGCATCTCGCCCGAGATGATGTTCCAGGGAAAAACAAAATCTTCAAGAGATCAAGATCTCGGCCGAGATGAAACCCAAATCTCGGTCGAGACGAGCCAAACCATAACAGTGCCCTGAATTCCTCTTTTCACGTCTCGACCGAGACACAATTGCATCTCGGCCGAGATCAGCCATCGAGCCAAAAATGTAAAACCCTTGTTGCTTCGTCTCGGCCGAGACACACTTGAATCTCGACCGAGATTAGTCACCCTGTTTTAAAATTGTGAATCTAAAACTCGAGTGACAAATCTTCCCTTATATATATAAGTTCCATTTCGAATTTGATCTATCTTGGGACATATTTTCCAGCCATTTCTAGCCACCAAAGCCACCAAGGAGGTCTATTCGGCAAAAGATTGAAGGATCATCTTCTCCAATTGACATCTTTGGTTTCATCCATCTTAGTATCATGTTTTCTTGCTTTTCTACTTATTTTCCATTTGTTTTAGCTTCCATGGGTGAGTAGCACCCTTATTTCTACCCTTGATCAATTGTAAAACTTTAACTGACAATGTTTACATGATTATTGCTAGTTGATGTTACCTTTTGTTGAAATTTCAAGTGTGCTACACTACTTGCTATTATTGACTCCTATTTGTATGTTTTTACTTGGTTTGATCACCCTCTAGGAAGTGTATGAATATGTTGCTAGAATTGGAAATTATTATCCGTAATTGTAGGATTTTTTTATTCCCCTAGTAGAAAACAACGAGTGATGTTGTTGGTGACAGTGTAGAGTTCGACCTCTAAACCCAAGTTTTCGAGGTTTATGTCGAATCTATTTCGTTATCTTGGAGCTTTTATCATTCGATTGCCAAATTGAAGAGAGCTTATTTGACATTTTGGTTTAATTGGATAGGGTTAGTTGAAGAACTTGTTTCGATTAGCTAGAATTAAGAGATAACACGGTTGCTAGAACTTGTTAGTAGTGGTGAAATGGGAACTTGAAATGCTTTCAATTGGGCATCAACAATAGATGTGTAATTCGTTGGAACTAAAGGGATACTAGATCAAGGGTAGATACCTTAATCATATTGTAAAAAAACAAAAATCAATCTACTTATCTTGTCATCTTTTGTTAATTGAATCTTAGAGTTTATTTGATCATTAGTTTAATAGTTGTTCTTGGTAATCGCTAGTAGTTTATAGTTGAATAATCAAAAACTCCTCCCCCCTCCCCACCTTTATTACTTTCATTATTTGTTCCTACTTTTATTTAAATTTCATAATCGCTTGATTTATTAAGATAACACTAGACTACCGTTCTCTGTGGGTTCGACCCGACTTAGTTGGGAAATCGGAAAACTATAAATATAATTAATTTGGTAACGGTCCAACGACCCGCTACCAAATTTTTGCACCGTTGTCGAGGAACGGTGATAAGAAATGGTGTTATTTTAGTGTTCAAGCATTACTTTTAGTTTATTAATTGTTTATCTATTTTCTTGTTTTTCTAGTAATTTGATACTCTCTAGCTTCTCTTATTTTTGGATAGGTAGTTAATGTTCATTCGTTCCAAAGGGGAAAATGGACTTCTATTCGAGCCGGAGATCGTTGAACGCGAAAGGATATTGAGGAGAAGAGCAAGGTTGCTTGCGGAGATCCGATGATCGTTTGAAGATTTGAATATTAAAGGAGAAGGATTGAGTGAGCCGAAAACAATGGCAAACGAGCAAGCTCCCGAAAAGACCTTGAAGGAATTGACGAACACAAGGTTTGCAAATGAACTATTGTACATCGCGTTTTCAGAAATAGAGGAAAATACAAGCTTCGAGCTCAAGTCCGGGATTGTGCATCTACTTCCTTCATTTCATGGATTAGCAGGGGAGGATCCCTCAAGCACTTGAAGGAATTTCACGTAGTATATTCAAGCATGAAGCCAGCAAGAGTGACAGATGAGCAGATTAAGCTAAGAGCATTTCCCTTCTCTTTAAAAGACCTCGCGAGAGACTGGCTCTATCATCTTCCCCCGGGCACTATAACAACATGGGAACAGATGGAGTCCCAATACTTAGAGAAATATTTTCCCTCATCAAGAGCTACAAATATAAGAAAGGAAATCAGTGGAATAAGACAGATGCATGGGGAGACTCTCTACGAATACTAGGAGAGGTTCAAGAAGTTGGTCTCGAGCTGCCCTCAGCACTAGATTACCGAGCAGCTCTTGATACACTATTTTTATGAGGGACTTTGTTTGACTGATCGCAACATGATTGACAGTGCGAGTGAAGGGGCGTTATCAGACAAAATGCCCATTGAGGCTTGGGCCCTAATCTAAAAAATGGCTGCAAACACGCAACAGTTTGGGACCCAGAAAGCTTTCAGGCCCGTTCGAGAAGCTTATGATTCAAACATAGAGGATAGATTGGATCAACTTACAAGCCTAATAAGGAAAGTGGCAGCGGGGAGCATTCCGACACCGAAACCGTGTAGGGTGTGCAAGGTTACAGATCACACTACAGACACATGCCCTGTTTTGGGAGATGACATGGAGGCACATGCAAACTCATGCCACGACTTTTATTTTAGGCCAAAGTCCCCAGAAAGAAGGAAGTACGACCCATACTCGAATACTTATAATCCTGGGTGGAGGGACCACCCCAACTTTAAGTATTGGCCCCAAAATCAGAATGTTCAACACTCGGGCGAACAAAGCAACCAGAACCGACCCCCTTATCCTAAAGGGATGTATCAGCAAAGACCGCCTGCAGATTCGACTCCTTCAGATCCATCCTTCAGATTCGACTCCTGCAGACCGCTTGGCAACCAGTACACTTCATTGCAGAAAGAATCCGACTCGAGGTTCACGAATATCGAAACCCAAATGAGTCAGATTACTTCAACCGTGTCTCGATTGGAGAATACCCAAGGTGGAAATTTGTCGGCTCAACCTGAGGTGAATCCTAAGAATGTTAGTGCAATTGGCATCATAAGTGAGGACGTGCTTGGAGAGCTTGAGAAGCCCAGGCACTCTTCACATGCACAGACAGACGGCCCATATGACAATTTGAATGAAGAGAAGACCTCAACTCCTCAAATTACTAAAGTTCAAGTCCGTGTACCAAAGTGGAAACTTGCAAAGGAGTTGAGGAAACAAAAGGAAGCAATGGCGGCATGTTTCCCCGATTATTTAGTACCATTTCCCACTAAAAAGTACCTTTCATCCAAGGAAACCGAGAATATCAGCATTAGTACTTTGAGGAGTGGGAAAATGCTCGAGAAAGGGAAGTTGAGAGATGAAGAAAGGAGAGTTGAAAATGAAGAAGAAATTGCTGAGAACATAATCTCAGCCAAGATTGCTTACTTCGATCACAAGGGAAAATTCCCTGCCCACCCATCTCGATCGAGAAGGAAGTGAATCTTGGCCGAGATCAACCAACCATGGCTGAAGGTGATAATCGTTGTAAACTTGTCTCGACCGAGACACAAGCCAATCTCGGCCGAGATCCTCAGGGATCACAATTTAATGTTGCAACTCCACCACTTCCGTTTCCCAGCCAGATCAAGAAGGTTCCGGATAGAAACAGAGACAAGGAAATACTGGAAGTGTTCGGGAAAGTTGAGATTAACATTTTGTTGGTAGATGTCGTGAAACAAATCCCCCGATATGCAAAATTCTTGAAGGACCTTTGCACCAACAAGAGGAGACTTCAAGGAAACGAAAAAGCTCTCATGGGGGAGAGTGTGTCAACTATTTTCCAGAAGCAGTTGCCACAAAAGTGCAAACATCCGGGCATGTTTGTCATACTTTTCAAAATTGGTAATTGTAGAGTAGAAAGGGCTATGCTTGATTTAGTGGCCTCAATTAATGTGATGCCCCGATCTGTTTTTGATAGTCTTAATCTGGGTTATTTAAAGGATACAAGAGTTGTCATCCAACTAGCCGACCGAAGCACCTTGTTTTCGGACGGGGTGATCGAGGACGTACTAGTTGAGGTGGACAACCTCGTACTTCCGGCAAAATTTTATGTATTAGACATGCACGGAGATGCATCGAACTCCACTCCGATTTTGTTGGGGAGACCATTCTTAAACACTTCCCAGACCAAAATCGATGTACGTGAGGGAACCCTCACCTTGGAGTTCGATGGTCAAGTGGTAAGGTTTAATATATTTGAATCTATGTGATATCCTGAGGACGTTAATAGTGTATTCTTTGTTGATATTATTGATCCACTTGTGGAAGAATTGTTTGAGCATTGTTGCAGAGATCAGGAATTCATTGAATTGGCCAATCAGTTAGAGGAGATAGAACCATGGGACACTAAGATAGGGTCGGTGGGAGCAGTGGCACAACCTCCATCTTCCAAGTTATTCCGGCCAAAATCTATTCAGAAGTTCATTCCCCTCTCGAAGACACAAGAGAAGCTCTCCCCTCTACAATCAAGGCACCCGTTCTTGAGCTTAAGGCCCTTCCTTCTCACCTCAAGTATGCGTACCTTGGGGATGACTAGACATTACCCGTGATCATTTCTTCAAAGTTAACTCACAGTCAAGAGCAAGCATTGATTGAGGTTCTCAAGCAAAACAAGGAGGCAATAGGATGGACTATTGCCGACATCAAGGGAAAAAGTCCATCCTTATGCATGCACCGCATACTTCTCGAAGATGATGCGAAACCGAGTATAGAACCACATCGAAGGCTCAATCCTCCCATGATGGAGGTAGTCAAGAAGGAAGTCATCAAACTATTGGACGTGGGAATCATCTATCCCATATCCGATAGCCAATTTGTGAGTCCGACTCAAGTGGTCCCCATGAAATCCGGCATAACAGTCATAGAGGGAAAATATGGGAAGATGGTGCCTACGCGATTACAGACCAGCTGGCGAGTCTGTATCGACTATAGAAAGCTGAATGTTCTAACAAGAAAAGGCCATTTTCCACTACCCTTCATCGACCATATGCTAGAGAGATTGGCCGGCAACCCTTTCTACTGTTTCTTAAATGGTTTTTCCGGCTACTTCCAAGTCCCGATTGCTCTAGAGGATCAGGAGAAGACAACCTTTACGTGCCCCCTTTGGCACGTTCGCTTGAAGGCGCATGCCATTCAGGCTTTGCAACGCACCTGCCACCTTCCAAAAGTGTATGGTAAGTGTCTTCTCCGAGTTTATTGGGCATTTCATTGAAGTTTTCATGGATGACTTTAGTGTTTATGGAAAATCATTCAAAAATTGCTTTGAGAATCTTGTGAAAATCCTAAAAAGATGCATTGATAAAAATATTTTGTTGAATTGGAAAAAATGTCATTTCATGGTAGAGCAAGGAATTGTACTAAAACATTTGATTTTTGAAAAAAGGCATTGAAGTAGATAAAGCTAAAGTTGAAATAATTGCCTCTTTGCCTTACCCTGCAAATGTGCGGGAAGTTCGTTCATTTCTTGGCCATGTAGGTTTTTATCGCAGTTTCATAAAGGAATTTTCCAAGATTGCCTCTCCTTTGTATCGTCTATTGCAAAAAGACATTGATTTCGAAATGAATGAAGAATGCAAGATTGCGTTCGATATGCTTAAGGAAAGGCTCGTCACTCCTCCCATTATCCAATCACCTGATTGGAAGCTTCCCTTCAAGCTAATGTGTGATGCTAGTGATCAAGCAGCGGGTGCAGTCCTAGGGCAAAGAAAAGGAAAAGTGGCACATGTGATTTACTATGCTTCACGAACACTGAATTCGGCCCAGGCCAACTATACCATTGCTAAAAAGGAACTCCTCGTCGTTGTTTTTGCGCTTGAGAAATTTAGGTCCTATCTAGTTGGGACCAAAATCATCGTGTTTACTGATCATGCTGCCCTCAGGTTCCTTATGGCAAAGAAGGAAGCAAAGCACAGACTGATACGTTGGATCTTGCTATTACAGGAGTTCGATTTGGAAATTAGGGATAAAAAGGGTGCTGAAAATTCTGTAGCCGGTCACTTGAGCAGAGTAAGCCAAGAGGGGATAGAACTGCCTCTTCGACTGAGTTTTCTAGACGAGCAGTTGTTCATAGTATCCAACTCGAAGGTTCCTTGGTATGCTAACATTGTAAACTATTTGGTTTCCAAGCGATTTCCCAATGGGATGAGCAAGGCTAAAAAAGATAGACTGAGGAGTGAGTCGAAGTATTTTGTTTGGGATGACCCCTATTTGTGGAAGTATGGGTCGGATCAAATGATTAGGAGGTGCATCCCTGAAGATGAGGTTCAATCAGTGCTTAACTTCTGTCATTCGTATGCCTGTGGTGGACACTTCGGGCCAAAGAGGACGGCTCATAAAGTTCTTGAGAGTGGATTGTTTTGGCCCACCATATTTAGAGATTCCCTTGCCTTTTGCAAGACTTGTGAAAGATGTCAAAGAACAGGGAACGTGTCCCAGATAAATGAAATGCCTCAAAATTCAATAGTTGTGTGTGAAATCTTCGATATTTAGGGCATGGACTTCATGGGCCCATTCCCATCATCTTGTGGGAATCTTTATATCCTATTAGTTGTGGACTATGTGTCCAGATGGGTGGAAGCAAGGGCTACTCGTACAAACGATTCAAAGGTTGTAGCGGATTTTATCAAGTCCAATATATTTGCAAGATTTGGGATCCCGAGAGCCATCATAATGATAGGGGTACACACTTTTACAGCCGAACCATCGAAGCACGCTTCAAAAAATACTAAATTTTGCATAAAGTGTCTACCCCATATGATCCACAAATGAATGGGCTAGTAGAGACTTTAAATCAAGAGATCAAATCAGTGCTAGAAAAAACCGTCCAACCGAACCGTAAAGAGTGGAGTTTGAGGCTTGATGATGCTTTATGGGCATATAGGACCTCCTACAAAATGCCTATAGGTATTTTCCCATATCGCCTTGTTTATGGAAAATCGTGTCATCTTCCGGTTGAACTCGAGCACAAAGCCTATTAGGCCATCCGGAGATGTAACATGAGCTTAGATGAGGCGGGTGTGCACCGGAAACTTCAACTCCAAGAGCTAGAAGAGGTTGGAAATGAGGCTTTCGAAAACGCTTTGATATATAAGGAGAAAACCAAGGCCTTCCATGATGCAAGAATCTCCCTGAAAAAATTTATGGTTGGAGAGATGGTACTTCTGTACCACTAGAGGTTGAAATTATTTCCCGCAAAGCTTCGATCGAGGTGGATTGGACCATTCATTTTCAAGAAGGTATTTCCGCATGGGGCCATTGAGATAGAAAGTGGTAAACGGCCAAGGTTTTCAAAGTGAATGGACAATTGCTCAAGTATTTCGAAGGCTGTCAAGACAGCCCAGTTGAAGAGGAACGAGTAAAAGACCCACCATCGAGCTAAATGAACATCCGTCAAGCCAACAACGTTAAACAAAGGCGCTTGTCGGGAGGCCACCTGACGATAACTTTAATTTTTTGCAGTTTAAAATTCATAGTTTTGTAGCTTAATAAATGTCTTGTGACATATTTGATGTTTTTGTTGAGATATGTGCAGGTATAGACCAAAATAATCAAGTAATAGCATAAAATGGGGGTGAAGAGGATCAAAATGAAGGAAAAGTACAGGGGAAGAAATCTCGGCCGAGACGTCATGAAGAAAAAACTAGGTAATTCCCTGTGAAGTCGTCTCGGCTGAGACAGAGAAAAGCATCTCGCCTGAGATTTATAGGAGACCAAACTAGCCAAAATTGCTGGAAGACTATCTCGGCCGAGACACCAAGCCATCTCGGCCGAGACACCAAGCCATCTCGGCCGAGATCAACTTGTCCAAAATTGAGGCAGAATCCGTGGAAGGCTATCTCGGCCGAGAAACACAAAGCATCTCGGCCGAGATCCGTTGCTGAGTAAAAGGAGCCCAAAACTGAAGAAAGGATCTCGGCTGAGACACCAAGCTAGGAAATACATCTTGGCCGAGACGCAGTTGAGGTATAAATATCCCCTGCGCGAATAGTTAGGTCACAAATCCTCCCCCTCTTTCGCCAAAAACACGCGATTTTCACCCTCCCACACACTCAAATCACCACTTTCACTCAATTTATCCCTCTCAAATTCACACCACACCTCACCCACATCACATTGCACACTTCCCTCCGATTAATTTCGAATTTTGGGATATTTTGAGACCGGGTTGAAAAAGGGCGCGAAAGGCAATTTTTTAAATTTCTTCGTCTAAACCCGACTGGTATGTAGTTTCTACACCTCCTAATGTTTACATATTCATTATTATTGAACTAGGAGCATGCTTAGGACTTCAATTTTGTATTTTTGTCTCATTTTATCAAATTGATTGATTGTTTGGAAGTGTATATTGAATGCAATTGTGCATGCTTGACGATTCGAGAATACAATGTTGATGCTAGATATGTTATTTGGAATGTGTTTATGCATTGGGAAGGTGAAGGGGTAATAATTTGTGATTGGGAATGAAATTGGGTTGAAAGAACCTTTCAAGCTTGTTTTGCACTGTCTTGTTGTTGTTTTTGCTTATTGAAATTGTTATCATGTCAATTGTTGTGCTTCATTAAGGCATATTTTTGTTGATGTAATTCATAATTTCATTAGTAGGAACAATTTAAGTAGATGCTTGATTGATTGATTATATCACTATTTGTCAATTTGCCCAAGTTACAAGTTCTTTATTTTGTTGAGTAATTGCGTACATATGTCTTGAACTTATTTCTATTTGAATTTTGATTGAATGTGATTTGAGTGTTTTGGGTGTTTTCAGGCAAGACATGGCACCAAAAAACACGAAGAAGAACAACAGTCAAGAGGGCACCTCAAGTAGGCGTGTAACACAAAAACTAGAAAAAGTCAGGCCAAGGGCAAGGAAAAAGCAATTGAACACACACCGGAGGATCCCATACCAGAAACTCCAACAACCACATATAGACCCACAAAACTATCCAACTTTGATTTAATTCTGAGCACATACAAACAAAAGAAGAGGTTCGACAAACTGATAAGGAGAGGGGTGTCGGCAACCCGTTTTGGCGTCCAAAGATTTCGCCATGGGCATAAGGGAGAACGTCAATGACCTTATAAATGAAGCAAGGCTCGCTCGATGCCTAGCACCCCGATCCACCTTCCTCAAGTTTGTGCTAGAATTCTTTAGCACCCTTAAAATCGAGGATGAGTCACTTTCCTGCACGACAAAGGTCTACAACATCAAATTTCAGCTTTTGAATGAGATGAAGACCTTGAGCCACAACAACTTAAGAGCTATATACGGCTTCAAAAGGCCAATCGTTGGTGATGCAGGTACTCTACGAGAGTTTGATGTGCAATAATTCTGGGGGCAAATCACTGCCGCTCTTGGAATAGTTGCACCACAGGCTTATGACCCAAGGGGCTCTAGGTTGACTTCGATACGAAGCCCGATCATCAAATACTTGCAAAAACTGCTTAGCTCGATAATTTGTGGTAGGAAAGAGATCAGTTCCCCCCGATTATACGAGATGGAGATTTTGTGGGCAATCGTGAACAGAAGGCTGAGGAATTTCCAAGAAGGTCTGATAATGAGCTTTCAGAAGACAGTAAAGGAGTTGAGGACAGAAAGGAAGAGGGAAACGAAGATCCCAGACCCGGTCTACTGCGGGGCCTTGATTACCTCCATTCTTGAGCATTACAACGTGCCTATCCCAGAATACACACCTATTAGCAATGATTACAACTTGGACTGGGAGGAGATGGAGAATATGCGAATAGCAATGCTCGGTTATTACGAGGGAACCTCGGGATTGTCTATCCCTTATGTTCTCCGAAATGAGGGACCCTACCTCCGCCTACCTAACCCCGGCCTGACGTACATTACTAACTTGAAAAGCACATTGAACTCGGAGCTGAGCTCAGAGGCGCACATCAATGCGTCCAAAGAACCAAACAGTGAAGAATTGACCAAGTTCAAGAGAGCAAAGAAGTCACATCCGGTGGCAAGAGTTCGGAGCATGGGAGGCGAGGGAGAAGGTAGCAGCCAACCAGACAGATCGTCAAAGAAGAGACCATCATCAGTTGTGCTGTCTCAATCAAAGTTCCAAGAAAGGCACTAGTAGCTGCAGTGGGAGACAAAATCAAAGGAATCAGAGCCGAATTGGTGTAGATGAGGATGGCATTTGGAGCTGAATTGAGAGGCATTAAAGAGACTATTAAAGAAAACCAGACCAAGCTCCTCGACCTTTTCAACACCATCAAAGGGTGTTTCACCGGCTCGAGCTTCCGGCCTTCCCGATCTTTGTGAGTGGAGTACCGAGAAATCCTTACTTCTTCTTCACAAACTTAGTTGAAAGTTTGGGGAGAGAACAAGGGAGTAAAACATTCTCGGCCACTCAAAATTCCCGAACCCCCTCCTACCCTTCCTTATCTTCCTTTACAGTTTACGCTATTTCTATTGACCTGTGTGCCCTCACTTCTGTCACTTTGCACTGTTATTGTTGGTATTGGCCTATGAGCCATTTGATATTTTGTTCATGTTGGATTGATCTGACGGCATGTGTGCCAATTATGATTTGACTTTTGGCTTGATTGTTGATGATTGACTTTTCCTTGACTGTTGATGACATTACTTGGCCCATGAGCCAATTGCTATCATTCGATTGTTTTGGTTGCCTTGATATTGTTGATAGTAAATTTTGATACCTTGCACATTCTAGGAGTAGGATTTTTGTTAAGTTAGTTAGTTAGTCGCTTTGGCTAAATGGTTAATAATTGGTTAAATTCGTACTCCTCTTTTCCACAAACTTGGTTTTCAACCATATTTGGGGAGGGGGTGGTAGGCGTACAAGTTGGCCGCTCGAGAAAAAAATGATTGGATCATTTAGGAAAGAAACTTGTGGCATTGGTTAATGATGAAAGGTTTTGAACAAAAATTTTGAAAATGGCACTTAATAGAGCATGATAGGCTTTTAAAGCAAAATCAACTTGCATTCAAGACTTGGGATCAAAAAATTTACCAAGTGAAGTTTTTAGCCTTAAAATGATACTCCCACTTTAGGAGTAATTCAAAATTTCTTTCGGTGTGAAATTCATTGAATGCATGCATTTTCCTCTAGAACTTGCCCTGATTCTCTACTTTTAAATAAGTTGGTACATGTTGTGGCATTGAAAGTGATATTAGGCAATTCTTGATTTGAACCTATTTCAAAAGCTTGAAAATACTCCCTTTTTACCAAAAATATGAAAATTGTCCCAAGTAAACTCCTTGAGCTTTAGCTTTTTTGTTTTATAGCCAACTTTACAAGCCAATTCCCTTTTCATTTAGCCTTTGAACCCAAATGGACTATAAGACTATGAGGGAGGCGGTTGGAAGGTAGTCGGATTGGAAAGTTGGGATCAAATGTGGGTTGACTAGTAGAAAATGTTGAAGGGTGAATGGAAATACACAAAATAGGCGAAAATCGAGATTATTAACCTCTCCATTGGTTGTAAATATTTAAAAAAAAAAACCCGAGAAAAAGTCGAAAAATCAGAAAAACAAAAGAAATAGTTGATTATATATACTTCTTAGTGTTAGAATTGGAGAGGTTAGTAAAAATCACACATCTTGTGATCATCACTCTTAAAATTTTAAAAGGTCATAAGATATACACTTCAATTGAGAGATGAAAAACAAGAGATTAGTAGGTTGGTTTGAGTTGAGGTAGTCGAATCTTAGAATTGACTTGATTGGGAATTGAGAGAGTGAGGAAGACTAACTATTGTTTGAGGGGTAGACGGGTATGGCTCACTCGTTTAGTCCGTTTTTATAGTCACTTTTACCAAGAATTATCCCACCCTACCCCAAGCCTACACTACAACCTATATAAAGACCTGTTTGATTCTTTGTCACACTTGTCAAGTACGTTTTCAAGTTTAGATGATTGGCAAACCTATGGTAAGCGGTTCATGCACTTCAATGCAAGCGTATACACATCTCACTTGATACACTCAAGAGTTGAGAGATACTTTCACCCGGTGAGGATCTCAAGTCGAGAATGTCAAGTCTCGAAAGTAGTGAATTTTGTCTATCACACATGCTCATTATTTTCATGTTTGCCTTGCTTTTAAGTAAATAATCTGAAACCGATTGCCACTTAAATATGTCCTAAACACGTGTCCTTTCTTCTTTTTCTTTGTTTATTCGGGACGAACAAAGTTTTAAGTTTGGGGAGATTTGGTACACGTGTTCGTGCACACACTTTAGGACGCTTTAAGTGTCAATTTAGTGATGTTTTTGTGCAATTTCACGTGTACTTCGTGCATTTAATTCTCATTGGGCAAAATAATGTGTTTGGTTCATTTTTGTGATAAAACAGGTGCAAATGGATCGAAAAAGAGCATCAAAAGATCGCAGAGTCGATGGATCGACCGAAGTAACAAAGGACAAGGCTAAAAGAAGATCTCGGCCGAGATGACTTTCCAAGGAAAAGCCAAGAACTGAAGAGTTAAAGATCTCGGCCGAGATAGGCAATGCATCTTGGTTGAGATGATGGTCCAAGGAAAAGCAAAATCTTCAAGAGATCAAGATCTCAACCGAGATGAAACCCAAATCTCGGCCGAGATGAGCCAAACCCTAACAGAGCCCTGAATTCCCCTTTTCACATCTCGGCCGAGACACAATTGCATCTCGGCCGAGATCAGCCTTCGAGCCACAAAACATAAAACCCTTGTTGCTTCGTCTCGGCGGAGACACACTTGAATCTCGGCCGAGATTAGTCACCCTGTTTTAAAATTGTGAATGCGATTTCGCCTAAAACTCAAGTGACAACTCTTCCCTTATATATATAAGTTCCATTTCGAATTTGACCTATCTTGGGACATATTTTCCAGCCATTTCTAGCCACCAAGGAGGGATATTGGGCAAGAGATTGAAGGATCTTCTTCTCCAATTGACATCTTTGGTTTCATCCATCTTAGTATCATGTTTTCTTGCTTTTCTACTTATTTTCTGTTTGTTTTAGCTTCCATGGGTGAGTAGCACCCTTATTTCTACCCTTGACCAATTGTAAAACTTTAAGTGACAATGTTTACATGATTATTACTAGTTGATGTTACCTTTTGATTGAAATTTCAAGTGTTCTACACTATTTGTTGTTATTGACTCATATTTGTATGTTTTTTCTTGGTTTGATCACCCTCTAGGAAGTGTATAAATATGTTGCAAGAAATGGAAATTACTATCCATAATTGTAGGATTTTCGATTCCCCTAGTAGCAAACAACGGGTGATGTTGTTGGTGATGGTGTAAAGTTCGATCTCTAAACCCGAACTTTCAAGGTTCATGTCGAATCTATTTCGTTATCTTGGAGTTTTTATCATTCGATTGCCAAATTGAAGAGGGCTTATTCGACATTTTGGTTTAATTGGATAGGGTTAGTCGAAGAGCTTATTTCGATTAGCTAGAATTAAGAGATAACACGGTTGCTAGAGTTTGTTAGTAGTTATAAAATAGGAACTTGAAATGCTTTCAATTGGGCATCAACAATAGTTGTGTGATTCCTTGGAACTAAAAGGATACTAGATCAAGGGTAGATACCTTAATCATATTGTAAAAAACCAAAAATCAATCTACTTATCTTGTCATCTTTTGTTAATTGAATCTTAGAGTTTATTTGATCATTAGTTTAATAGTTATTCTTGGTAATCGCTAGTAGCTTATAGTTGGATAATCAAAAACTCCTCCCCCTACCTTTATTGCTTTCATTATCTGTTCCTACTTTTATTTAAATTTCATAATCGCTTGATTTATTAAGATAACACTAGACTATCGTTCTCTGTGGGTTCAACCCGACTTACCACTCTACTTGTAGAGTTGGAAAATCGAAAAACTATAAATATAATTAATTTGGTAATGTCCAACGACCCGCTACCAATATCCTTATAATTTATCCGATTATAACTATGACTATAAAATACATTTAACTAATGATAATAAACATTTCTAAACATACATGTCAACAAACTACAAAATTTACAATATTAATATCTAACAACAATGTCTAATGTATCAACGAATATCAAATAAACAATAATACAAAATCATTGCAGATACTAGTATATAATAAAAATCAACATATATTAACATTTACATTTCATAGAAAAAATACAACAATCATTTTTCTTAATGTTGTTTGAGAAAAAATTATTTTACCACGGAGTCGTGAAATACACACTCAAGATTTATGGGACTATTTCTTGTTTGAAACTGCGGAGAGTCATACACACGTATGCACCTCAACTTCATGAACCAATTAGTGTGTTTGCTATGAGCATCTTTGATCAAAGTAACAAAAGGAGACATTCTTCTTGCAACACTAAAACTCTGATCTAAGCAACGTTTAATATCAAAGATAGATATACCATGAAGCAAAAGTTCTTATATGTAATTAGGTTACATATATATATTAAAAATATTTGACTAAAATATTGTTCTTTAAATAGATTTGTAATTCATTAATATAATCAATCAAAAACTTATTCAAAAGGCAGAAGATAATTACATTTATACATATTACCAAAATCAATGACTATACATTTTCTTTTTTTAAGATAAGTGAAATGTTTCAAAACTAACATTGTATTATTGAAATAGAGTAGGATATAATTTATTAATAATTTCAAAAAATGTCATCTAAATTTAGAAATAAAATATACGTGCATGCATAACATTGAGTGATGTTATTTTTAAAGGATTGACATTTAAAGGATTGTACTTTAAAAATTAGACATAAATTACAAATAATATAACAAATATTTTTAAAGCACCACCATTATAAAAAGTTCATACATGTGTATAAATGTGTACAATCAAACGTTGACAACCCATATATCCAAACTTACTTTAATATATATACTATATTTATCTGCATAATTGCCATGTATAACAAATCAATTATACATAGTAGTGAATCAAAAATATATTATGTGTTGACTTAATAATTAATGACTGTAATATTGCTTATTTTCTATAATTAAAGAATGTTTACTTTTAATTCTATATAATAGCAATCATCTATATTGTGATACCCCGAATCTTTATAACGCAATAAAGTGTACTCTTTGCATTTTAAAATATTTTTATCAATTTTATTTTAGCTTAAATTGCAAAGTTATTTGATTTTATGATTTTATTTTGGCAAATAAGTGTGACCGCGGTGTACCAGGTCAACTGCACTCCTAGCACCGAAAGGATGAAAATTAAAAATATATAATAGAAACCTAAAATTAACATCGGGCATAAGAAATAAGAAACATATATATAGTAACATAACTAACTAAATTATATAATAAGAATACGTAGTAATAATATACTATATATATATATATATATATATACACAACTAAAGTAAAATATATAATAAAATAATAATAATAATATAATTAAGACAGCAACATACTATTCTTAGTAAGAAAGGTAATATGCTATATTTAGAAAATATGATTACAGGCAAGTATGTTATAAACTTTACATGCTTAACAAGAATTGCATGCTTTATAAGATTTGCATTGTTCACTATCAAAGTTATAATTAGTATCCCACATCGAAAATAACTTTGTAAAATTTAAGAAGATTTCTATATAAATAGACAGTAGGTTATGCATTAGAAATAATAAGTAAACATTTCATTGAATATATTGGATTTCCTTTAACTAGGAGGTCCTTATCAGTTTATTTTCGACAACGCTCGGGCCGGTGTTTTGGGAAGTTGTCGAATAGTGTTAAAATCTTTTGAGGTATGTTTTCTTTAATAGTCTTCTTTTTTTATTGTCATTGTCATTTATAGTTTATATAAATTTAGGAATTTAATTATTTTCTCGATTTAAGTAGATTTATAGATTTAACTATTTTCTTTAAGTTTGTATTAAATAGTTAATGTTTAAGATGCATGTTAGTTAGTTTAAAATATTTATTAATGTAATTCATAATTTAAATTTAATAAGATAGTTAGGCCTTTTAATTTAGGACTATAATTTATTACGACTTGATTTATGTATTAGAAATTGTAAAAGATAGACGTAATCCAAGGATAATAGTGTACCACACTTAATCACTTTGAAAATACTAAGCCCGATAAGTAATAATAATTAATTAAACAACATGTGCTAGGTGTAGTGCAGGTCGGGCCTTGGGACGTACGGGACTTACCTACTGTAAAGCAAGCATAAAAGGTGGGTGACTGGGCTATTTGTAAGTACATTATGCCATTGAACATGTATTTTGATAAATATGTTTGTCTTCGGGCTTATTGATATGATACCTCTTAAGTCGTAAGATTGGCTTTTGAGAAAGGCTCTTAAGTCGTAAGATTGGCTTTTGAGTAGGGCTTGGGAGTCGTAAGATTGGCCCCTAAGTCTAGCAATATGGCTTTTGAGTCGTAAGATGGGCTCCTAAGTCAAGGATGTATTTATTATTGTGCATCTTCATTTAGTATAATTGCTTACAAAGTTCCCACTGAGTTTATACTCATGCCCATAATTACAAATCTTCAGGTTAGTTGAGCGAGGTGGCGGGGCTGTTGCGGCAAAGGTCACCGGGTTCCTTCTTCTACCCGCAACTTAAAGATGTTTTTGCCTCTTCTATGCATATAAATAAGTTTGTGTGTCACAAAATCCAAGATTTTCATTTTCATAAAAACTTTGAACCACTAGTGTAAATATGTTTTGGTAGTGTCTTATTGTCAATAAAATTTTTACTTTTATCCAATAAGTATTTTATGTCACGCTTTCGCACTTTTTCTGATTTATTACTTAATCAAAAGAAAAGAAAAAATTAGTAGCACTTCAATCCCGAGTTAATGGGATTGGGGCATTACATATATATATATATATATATATATATATATATATATATATATATATATATAAGCTAAATGGAGGACTTTATTGTAATTTTAACTTTCCCTCCAAAAACTTTTACACTAATTTGGTAAGTTTTTGTCAATTTTGGTAATTTTATAATTTTCTTTCAATTTTTTTAAATGCAAATAACCTTTATATTTTCAATCTATTTTTTGTGCATGATATATCAAATTATTCATCTTTTCACAATTTTTAATTTGGCATCCATATCACATATATTATAATGAGCGAGACATTTAATTTTAAAACAATTTCTTTATTGATTAATTATTTAGGTTATATTTAAGTATTTATTTTAAAAATTAATAAAATAATTCCCTTATAAAAATATTAATTGAGTATTTTCTCAAAGTTCAACAATTTATTTTTTTTCACATGAATTTTCAAATATCTTCTTTACTTTAGTTACGACCAGAATAAAAAATATCATTTAAGTAATTAAACTCATATTTCATTAAATTAAAAGCAAAAAATTAATAATTAATTTTATAAATAATTTATTAAATCATTACATTTAGCGCATATATATATATATATATATATATATATATATATATAATATCAATGTTTGTTTTCTTAGATGTGGACTTTTGAGCATATGCATGTTTATATATAATAATTATTATTGAGATTGTTGTTTTATTACTTATTAATATTTTTATATAATGTATATTGTATTAATATTATTTTATATATATAGTAACCTAAATTTTATGACATTTGTTATACTTTTCAATTATTTTTTCTTGAATCAATCTCAACGATATATTTTTTAAACTTTGCAACCTAAAAAATATTTTGTCGCACTAACCAACTTCAATTATATCTTTTTTTATTCTTTCAAGCTAAGAATATATATATATATATATTTTTTTTTTTTTTTGCAAAAATAAAATTTTACCTTAAATAATACTCCCTCCGTCCCGGCCTAATTGGCCTACCTTCCCTTTTTGTTTGTTCCAATCTAATTGACCAGCTATAAATGACAAATTTCTCTGACAATCTCCACCCTTTATCTTCACATATGAAAAAGTCAAAGATTCCACAAAATCTGTTTTTTCTTAGTTTCCGTGTCCGACCAAGGTAGGCCAATTAGGCCGGGACGGAGAGAGTATAATATTTACAATAAAAGTATAAGAATTAATTGAATTACAAAACCAAATAGAATATGAAAATATTTAAATATTTGAAGAACTCACATACTTTAAATTGTCTTCGAATTATTGAATAAAATTTTTATTTTATTTTGTTAATGTTAGTATTTATTTAAAAATAAGAAGTATTTCAGTATATCTGAAATTAGCAAGTGAAATGTTCAAAGTTGCAAAGTGAATATAATTCTAGAAAAAACAATTAAATATTTATAGTTCTTATTTTAAAATTTATTTAGATATATTAAAAATCCATACATATATAAAGGTCATAAGAGTGTAAAATCGTGATGTTGTATTTTTCCACCAAAATATTTTATGTTATTTATGGTAATTTGTAGAAGTTTTTGATGTGTTTTTTTTTTTTTTTTTTTTTGCCTTCTTTCAAAACAAATAGTTATTTCTCAAATTTTAAATAAAAATAATTTTTATATCTCAACAATTTTTACGTTTTATATATCAAATTAATCATTGTTTTATGATCTTTTGTTTGACATCCATATCACATATGTAAAAGTGTGATATTACATAAAATAAATACAAATTATTTATTGGTTGATTATTTGGTGAAATCTTATTGCAGATGTTTGTTGGTGTATTGTTTAAACCGCAATACGAATTAGTTGAAGAATTTTTCTAAAAAAATATTTTCAATTTAATTTTTTAAAATAATTTTAATTAATCTATTGTATTTACTTTTCCATATTAATTTTATTCTATAAATTAATCCATATATAAATATGTGAGTGCATGATAATATAAAATTCAGCAAAGTATGTAAAAAAATATTTTTTTCATCCAATTGCAAATCAGATATTTTCAAGAAAAAATATTCATGTATGTATCCCTAAAAGATATTACAGTTTCAACATGTTGTTAGTGTGTTTCTTTGTCAAAAACTCCTTAAGATTTTTTATAATACTAATAATTTTTTTGTTTCTAATATATATTCATATATAATATATCAATTTAATCATCTCTTTACCTTCTTTAAGTTGAATTATGTTTTAATTTTTTATTGTGCATTAATTCATTTATATTGTGAATTAAATTATATAAAAATAATTCAATTGAGTATTTTTAGAAATAAAAAATTTAGAATTATTTGAAAAGAAAATCTATTTTTCTTATAAATTATTTAATTTATTTTATTATTATCTTATCTTATTTTTGTAATAAGTAGTGTGTTATTATATTTTTGTTTGCTTTAACATATGTAATTAATTAAACTCTTTGCGGTTATTCATATAGGTTAAGAAGGATATAGACCGACTAACGGTATGTTAGAGTTTTATAAAATATAATTTTAACATAGGTATTTTTATTTGTTATTTGTTATTTGTTATATATTTTGATATTTATTTTAATTTTATCATGTAACAATAATTTATTTATAAATAGCGCACGCACACACACACACACACACACACACACACACACACACATATATATATATATATATATATATATATTTAATTCAAGAATTACACGGGAGAAACGAATATTTACACTATTTAAAATTTTACTATATGTTAAAAAATAAAATATTTATTTATTAAGTATACAATGTTCACATTTTCAAATAATGTAACCATATATTGTTTAATTCAATGAAAACTTACTTTATTAGCAGTCTTCCGTGCATCGCACGGGAGTAATACTAGTATTTTCTAAAAGAAAAAAAATTCGAAACTTAAGAATTGATGGTAAATTGGAATATAATTAATATTAATTAATAGTTGATTGTAATCAATTGTATATATAGAATCTACATACTATACTTAAATACATATTAATAATAACTATAAAATCAATTACATAGATTACTAAATAAACGGATACATTTCGGTTAAATTTATTTTTTCATCAAGAATATAAACATATTATTGCAAGACTAATTAATATCGACATACTGTAATTATTTTTTTAATTTATTATGCATAATTTTTTTATATTAGCTCTACAATCTCTCTCTCTCTCTCTCTCTCTCTCTCTCTCTCTCTATATATATATATATATATATATATATATATATATTGTAAATTTAGCACATATAAACAAAATTCAAACAGTACTTATATCATCATAGATAATAACATTGAATTTTTTTAATACATGTTTATGAATTTAATTATAAAATACCATAAACATTAAATGTAAGCTCCTCAAACTGATGCTAACACTCAAACATTAATCCATAAATCCTTGAATACTTCAGTGAGCGAATCATATTGTGACAATATCCGAAACGAACGACTCCATTCCTTCGACGGATTAAATTAACTCGAAAATCTTCATCACCAGTTTTAATTATAGCAAAACCTGCCCGAAAATGATTTGGAGTGATATGTTGCCTCACAAAGTTTCGAGGAATAGTCTACAAATTTACGAAAATGAAAAAGAAAATCAGAAATATGCATAAAACTGTTAGAAAACATCTTTAATTCAAAAAAACTTAACAATTTGTTACAATGTGCCCACGGAAACATTTTGGCAAACGTAAGTCAACAATAAAGTATGAGAATTCGTCATCTTCAATCACGATAGGGTTGTTAGGACCTCCTGTTAAAAAAATAGATCACATGCATTAATAAAATAATAAATAAAAGTACTAAATCAAACTAATTAAACCTTATAAATATAAATTTGTAATAAAAAATTTCTAAATAAATTAATGAATAACTTTACAACAGTTTCTTATATTGAAATTATATACATAAGAAATAATAAAATAAAATAAAAAACACTTACCATAATAATCACCATTCTGATTTGTCATGTTTTAAGTTTGTTATTTGAGATTTCACCTTAACTACCGATGACTCCAAATATCTTCAAATTAACCCTTACTCAAAATTCCTCAAATTTATGTTTGATATGTTCAAAATGTGTTTGTCAACTCAATATATAGTGTTATGTAAGTGTTTTTTTAATTAAAAAAATGTATCTTCGAACTTACCAAATTAATGTAAGTGGAATTCATCATTTCATCCATTCAATTGAGAGTATTGTGATTTAATTGAAATGACTCTTGGCTAAGATTTTTTCCATAATTTATATATTGTGCATGCATACTTGATGACATAATATTATGGTTAAAATTCTCCAACCTTTAAAATTTATCAGCAATTTAATATTTGTTACAAAAATGATATAATATATATATATATAGAATGTAAAAAAATAATAACAATAGATTTATCCAAAAAAAAATACAAAATATTTAAAACACAATTGATGGCCTAAAAATAATAAATGCAAAATATTTCAATCACAATTGGTGGCTTAAAATAAATAATGGCATAAAATAAAAGTACAATTAAAGTAAATTCTCATATTCAGTGTATTTAGCATCTAATAAAATTTCTTAAATTATATTGGCTTAAATTTTATCAAGATGATTTTATATTAAATTAAAAAAATTCATTTTCGACATCACATATTAATGAAAGTGGAATTCATCATTTCTTGCATCAATTTGAGTGTTATGGTGATTTATTTGAAAGGACTTTTGGATAATTTTTTTCCATAATCTTGATAACAGATGCATGCACACTTGATGATACATTTTGCATGCAAAAAATTCTTACATTAGGGACATAAAGAATCTTATATCAATTCTAAATTTAATACAACTGCAATTAATCATTTCATTCATCAATTTGAGAGGTATAGTGATGTAATAAAAAATGATCTTAATATGTATTTTTGTACAAATTATTGAATAATTTGTGCATTTACATTTATTGATACATTATGATAATTAAAAACGATTAAAATATCTTGAAATGAAAATATATTTAAATAATATTAATTTACAATTTAATATATTATTTGTTCATAAAAAGTGTTTTTTTTTTCAGATATTTTTAGAATATAAGAAAATAATAACAGTACATAAAATGAAAGTATTAGTAATAAACTTAAACCACATCAAATTAAATAGTGGAAAAAAACATATAAGTACTGTAAAAAAAATTCTCATAGTTAGTGTATTTGGCATCCAGTCTAATTTCTTAAAATGTATTGGCTTAGATAATGTTTTCTTTTTTTATATTTAATTAAAAATTTAATTTTCAACATCACATATTAATGAAAGTGAAATTCATCATTTCAAGCATTAAATTGAGTGTTATGGTGATTTATTTGAAATGATTGTTGACTAATTTTTTTTCCATAATCTTGATAAACGATAAATGCACAATTGAAGTCAACACCATTTCAACGAATATTTCTTACAAAATTGTTTTTCAGAATGTCAATTAGTTTTGGTCCTTAAAGTTTAAAATATAGAAAGAAAAATAACCAGAAATTGCGCCATCTTAATTTGCCATAATCTAAACCTATTTATTGATTTTTGTAAAATAAATATGATGACCACTACCAAAATGATTATATTTTATTTATTTTAAATATATTTTAAATTTTATGCATGATATGATAATCAAAGGTAGTGTTTGGTATGGTAAATAGTATATGTATATTTTATTGTTAGAAAAATATTGATAATATTATATCAATCCTAAATGTAATAAAATTATTATTAATCATTTCATTCATGCAAAAAAATGAAATTACTAAAATACATATGAAAACAACTCAGAATAATAATGATTATGAAATATTCTGAAACAGGTGAAGAAAATTCTGTAAATATCCATAACCAATTAGAAACCTCGAAAAACTTTCAGCATCTAACAAAACAATTTTCAACATTATACCAGAAGTAAGGTAATTATCATAAATAAACTGAGAAACACCACGCTGAAAAATCTACTGATGACCCTCATAACAAATGCCAACACTCCATTTTTCAGATTAATAGCAAGAAAAGCATCAACACATATGAATTTGTTCGGTTCTAAAAACTCATCAGCAAAGTATTTAGGGATAGTCTGCAAGAAATATTAATGGCATAAAAATTAACTAGAATGTACGCATATAATTAGTATAGATTATATATATACATATATATATATATATATATATAAAGACAATGAACAGTAATCTACAATTAAATATCAATAATAAAGCATTGAATTACAAAAATAACATACTAATCTTTTCTTGATGAAAGACGAATTGTTTATATTGATGTAAAACTCTTTAAAATCGAATTTAATTATCGTTCGACCCAAAGAATTGTCACAACCTTGATCATTATCCAGTATCTAAAGATTTCAAATAGAATGAGAAAATATCAATATAATCTTGACATTATAAACGATTGTTTATAATTTATAATATTAAACATTTAGGATAAGAAAACTAGGGAAAAAAATTAATAAAAGAAATACCTCAATTGATGTACCAATATCATGTCCAACATCACTTCTACTTCTAACAACTGAAAAACATTTAAAAATGATTAAATACATAAATTTAAATTGTTAAGAATGGTATGAATAAAAAAATGAGTTTTTGTACTCTTACCATTAGAAGATGAAGATAAAGATGATTTATCAACACTATGATAAAAAAAAAAAAAAAAAAAAAAAAAAAAAAAAAAAAAATCTTCGCTTACGAAACCTCATCCCTAAACTTCCCTCCTTATATGACAGTCCCTTATCAAAAAAATTAACCTAAAAAAGGTTATCGTCATTGTTGTGAAAAAATATCAAATCTCCATCAACAATTAGATTCTCAGTGATAAATTCGTCCCAACCCATTTTAATAACCCAAACGTTAGGTGAAACACGGGCAGTTACGCTCCGTTCTTCCGACATAGATCTAAGAATACATAAAGGAGGAAAATACCAATTCACAGTAGCCATAAACTTCGGTGGAATATATTTTTTAGATAAAAAAAAATATATTAAATTATTGGAAAAATAATATACAAAGTTAAAGCAATCAATTAACTGAAAATAATTGAATATTTTTAAGTAGTATAACTAAACAATTTAATAAGTAACGTACCAAAACTTCAAAATTAACCTGAAGATCAACTTCAACATAAAACATATGCTCAAGTTTGAGAGAAGGACCAAATATTTTTAAAGCACAATCCTTTAAATCTGTCAATTAAAATTTTATTCACAAAATAAATTCAAAGAATAATAAATTAAGTATCTGAACAAATAAAAGATACCTAAAAAACTTAATTAAATCTGAATAGATATTTAAAAATTTAAATAAAATACTTACCATTTTCAAGTTTCGTTCCTTCTTTGATTCTTCCAAGCAGAATATTTGGTTTCACATAACCTTCAGTCGAGAAAACAACGAAACAAAAGCCTGCTCAAATATTGTATCTACACAACAAAATATCACCATTTTGTAGACCAATATCTCGAATCAAATCCTTTATTCGCCTACCAAAAACTCAATTTTCACCGACTCGCCGAATATTAACATGCCAAATACCACCAAAGAAGCCATGTATCATACAACTGGAAGGTAAAACTCCTCCAACAGTTTCCAAATTTTTTGAAGGAATCACCTTAAAAAAAATTATAAAATAAAAAAATTTAACATAACATTAATAATTGAACTAATATATATGTACTTAATTTTAAAAAACAAAATTGTAAAATAAATTGACATACCATATCATCAACATCCGAGTGATAAACTATCAAGAACTCTCGTTCGTCCGCATAATTTCTACACAAAGGCCGCGATGTACGAATGCAACTCATCATCGACCTAAATTAAACAATAAAAAGAATTATTGAGTGCATTACAACTAAAAATAAATTAAGTTCATGATCAACATGACTATCAATCAAAGGTAAAAAATTGAATACGTATACATGCAATACAAAATTTCAAAAATAAAATAATAAATTGATTTATAGCAGCTAATAAAAAAGTATAAAATATTAAAAATTGATAATTAAACTGTAATAAAATAAGATTTAAATTATGAAAATAATATAAAAGTTTGAAATTAATATATATATCTGGGATTAATCAAAAGAAAATACTATTTGACAAACATTGATATATGAAGAATCCTAAACAATATAATGTTAACATATAAATTTCCTCCAAAATAAACAATTAAAAAACTATCTGGACAATTCAAAAATAAAGGATAAAACTTGAAAAACATAGAATAAATAATAAAAACAATAAAAATGAAATCATGCATATACATACATGCCCGTGTAAATATTCTTTTTTTCTATATTCATTATAATATGTATAGAATGCGTACATCATTAAGATCATATACAATTTTAGGATTTAGGACAAATAAACTATCCAAAACTTTTTTATAGCAGCTTGTAAAAAAAGTATAAGATATTAAATATAATTATACAATTATATAAACTGTAATAAAAAACTTTCATAAATAATATAAAAGATTGAAATTAACTTATATATTACTTGGAAAACATAAAATAAATTGTATACTCCAAATAAGCAAAACAAAAACTATCTTGAAAATTAAAAACTAAAGGATAAACAATCTTAACATAGAATAAATAAGACCATATACAATTTTAAGTTTTAGTAAAATAAAAAGATCCAAAACTAATATATAGCAGATTAAAAAAAAGTATAAAATATTGAAACTAACCATATGATTCTATAAACTGTAATAAAATACTTTCACAAACTTTCATAAAATATGATAATAATATAAAAGATTGATAATAAAAGAATCCTAAACCATAGTATTTTATTTGGATTGATACTCCAAATAACCAAACCAAAACAATCTGAACAATTTTTCAGATTATATAAAACAATCTTATGAATATAAAATTGATTGAAATAAATAAAAACAATTAAAATAAAAAACTGCATATACAAACGATAAAATATAAAATGATGCGAATAAAAAAACATATATAACAAACTATGTCTCTAAGAAAAATGAAAAAAAAAAAATAACAGTACACAACGAAAATTAAAAAGGGTAGTAGGATGATTAAAACTAAAAAATCTATATAACAAACTAAAATTGCAATTACGATTGCAAGATTAAAATACAAAATATAGAATTAATAAACCTAAACTGAAAATAAAAAAATAAAACAAAAAAATATCATAAACTGCTTTACAGAAGTTCGAAGAGGAAATTCAATACCTTTAATTGCTTAATAACACAATTCGATAACCTACAAATTGAAAAAAAAAAACAAAAAAATAGCAAAAAACAAAAATTAAAAAGGGCAATTAGATGGAAAAACAAAAAATTTTATATAACAAACTAAAACTGAAATCACGATTGCAAGATTAAAAAAAAAAAAATATATAGGATTACTAAACCTAAATCTAAAATTGAAAATATAAAAAAAAAAAAAAAAAAAAAAAAAACGAAAACAACAAAACGAATAAACTGGACAAAAAAATATTCAAATCATTCGCATAGAAATATCAAGTTTATAAGCATCATAAATTACCTGATTCAAGATGATGACGGATGGGATGAGAGAAAAGCGAGAGAAAAATCAATGGAGCCTTTCAATTTGATATTTCGTATATGAATTTTTTGATAGTTGAGAGTGTTAATTTATTAGGTTTTAATTTGGGTAGATTTGACGAAAATCTTCTCATATCTACGTTATCTATGTTAAAAAAGGGATATGGTGGCAATTTGTGTTGATAATCTTCCATATTAAAAAATAGAATAAATGATGATATGAAATTAAATTAGAATTATTAGGACGTTTCCTTAAAAAAATGGACGAAAATTGAAGAGAAATAATTATTAATCATAATTTCCATAATTATAATAATTCTTTGTGAAGTGGCCGAAAATAATTTAGTGACACGTGTCCTTCCCGATTGGGTGTGAAAAATGGGCAGGAAAATGTAAAAGTTGCTACTAGTGGCAAGGTATTGTGTTATTATATATACTAGTAATATTCCCGTACGATGCACGGAAGTTTATTTAAAAATAATGATTTTAATAAAACTCAATATGATATAATCTAATATTTAAATATGTGACCATTTGATCCTAATATTTTTCTTAATAATGTAGGATAAAACATAAATAAAATTTTAAGTAATGTAAATATAAGTTTCTCACACGTTATATATGAATTTAATATAACTTATTATATATATATATATATATATATACACACACACACACATATATATATATATTAACATCAAGATAAATATTAAATATAAAACAAAAATCTTTTTCTACATGATAATTTCTTATCTTCAAAATCAAAACACACATTTAGTGTGTCTGTATCATTCTTCACCTATATGCATATAGCTTAATTAATTATTAATGTTAAACCAAACATAAATATCTAAATATCAACTCATATTATTAAATTTTAAAAAAAAATGAATAATGTTATAAGAAAATTATTTTTCATTATTTTTTTTTCATTTTACTTTAAATATTTAAATTTATCTAAATAAAATTTTAAATTTTATCTATAACTATTTATTTTTAAAAAATCTTATTTGCAAGTTTTAATACTTCACTTGATATTTCAGAGATACAAAGAATATAAAATAACAAAATAAAATTCAAAAGTTATTCAATAGTTGAAATAACAAAATAAAACATATAAGTTCTTCAATATTTCTTAATACTTTTATATGTTGAAAGTTTCAATTAAATTAATTTATATTGTAAATAGTAGCTTCACTTAAAGATACAAATTGGTTAATATAAAAAAATTGCTTAATTAGGTTGCAAAATGTGATCAAGTATTATTTAGGTTACAAAGTCTTAAAAAATATATAGTTCAAGTTGATTAATGTTGCTTATTTAAAAAAAAGTTTAGTTGCAACTTGTATAATATTATAGTTTATGTTGCAAATTGTAATTATTTATAGAAAATAACATTAATATATGTAAAATATAAAAATAGTTATAAAAAAGTAAGATTAATTATCATATATAAGATTATATATATGAGCAAAAATCATAGTTTTGTGATTTATCAACAAAAATAATTATTATAACAAATAAACATTTACAAATTTAATAATTTAATACGCTGATTATATATACATTGATTTTTCCCTCAATGTAATAAATGAAGAAAATTTGAGACAATTCATGTCGAATAAAACAAACTCATTAGTTGTGGTTTCAATGAGATAATTATGTAAAATAATTTGTAAAAGAGAATTATTTGTATGATTTTTAATTGTATGGCGAACCAATATTGTATTTACTGTACAACTCACAATAAACATCGTAATCTTACTCAAATAATCAATGAACAAATTATAATATTTTAAATAGAATATCTTATTATTATTATTATTATTATTATTATTATTATTATTATTATTATTATTATTATTATTATATGGATGTCAAATCAAACATCATCTGATTAATTTGATATAATATACATAATAAATAGATTTGAAATGAAAAAAGATATTTGCAACTTTTGAAAATAAAATAAATTTTGATTCTAACCAAATGTTACAACAACTTACCAATCACAGTATAAAATATTTGAATATTTTTGTATTTTATTTTGGTACTGTAAATTATTTATATAAATGTTATATTTTCTTATAAATAGTCTATTTATTTGAAGATAAAAATTGATTAGTGCGAACAAAGTTATTTAGATTGTTAAAAGTGAAAAAAATATTTGATATTGATTAGTGCGACAAAGTATTATTTAGCTTACAAAGTGTAAAAACATATAATTGAAGTTTTAGTAAAAATAAAATATTAAAAAAGATTGCAAAATGTAACAAATGTCATAAATTAGGCTGCAAATAATAAATCTATCTTATTCTTAAAAGTAAAATTTTTGAAAAGTCAACTGCTTATGTGTCTTTTTCTCCTTTTTTTGAATTCTTTTTAAAATCATCTATCAATATTTATGTGTATATGTGCGTTAGGCCCTCCCCAATGGGAGGAATTTTGCTGAGGTGGATTTTGTGAAAATACCCAAAAGTGAGGTATTTACCAATGGGGAGGCTTTTTGGGTATGGTGGGGTTAAACTCGGGTAGCGAAATCGCTACCCAGGAATGTTGGTGGGGCCCGCGAGTGGTGGAAGCCGCGTTTGGCGAACAACGCGCACTGGAATGTGGACAGCCCAAGCGCGTGGGCGCCACGCGCGCGCGCAAAGCGCGTGCGGCGTGGGCCCCGCGGCCTGCAGGCTTGTCCCCCACTATATTTTATTTTATTTTTTCGTTTTTTTTACTTTTTTTTTTCCTGCATTTATTATGTGATGATATGTGTGTGTATTTGAGATATGTGTGTATTGGAAATAAGCCGTTATTGCAACGGCTCCAATTTATTTTTTTTTTATTTTCTTTTTACTGAAATTATCTAGCTTTTAGAAAATAATTTTTTTTAAAAAAAAAATTAAATTTGTCCTATAAATATATCTTCCCACTTCATCATTTTTCTCACATTTACCTACTACTCTCAAATTTCAATTTTCAAGATAAATTTGTTCTCTTCTCCTCTTCACACCCAAAAAAAAAAAAAAAAAAATAATGGATAAAAAGCCGTGGACGCAATGGTTCAATTCTTTAAATTCCGGAGAAGAAGCATCGCCTCCAAATATCAGCTTTCGTCCACCTGTTACCAACTTCAATCCTCAAAATCCTAATTTTCCAACTCATTTTCCTACTCATTTTCCAAATTTTTCGGAAGGTAGCAACGACCAACCCATGCCTTTTACTCCATCTGGACCAGCATTTTACATGCATCCGAATCAAATACCGTACATGCAACCTCCTCAGTATGGGTTTCGTCCGATGATGGGCATTAATTCATTGAGAAGGGCCGGTAGTGATAGTTCCGATACAGACAGAGACACTCCGACCCCGAACTCTCAGCGTTCGTCTCCTTTCTCGTCTCAGTTCTCCCCAGTCGGACTTGATCGAATAAATCTCGTTGCCGACTTTGAGGCTGCTGATCATCCACCCAGGGCTCCAGCTCCAGCTCCACAAAAGAAAACTTACTCTCATGATGAAAACGCTCTTCTCTGTAGTTGTTGGCTCGATATCAGCACAGACTCTGTTGTTGGAAACGATCAAAAGCTTGATCAAATGTGGGTTCGGATCGCCGAGGCATACAACAGGAACCGTCCAAGCGGCACGCTACTTAGGAATCATAACCAGTTGAAGACTCATTACTATACCCTGCAGAAACAAGTGAGATGGTTCTGTGGCTGTTACAATATTGAGAATAAGGCCTGGGGAAGCGGTTGTAGCGATGCAGATATCATAGCGAAGGCGAAGGTTCAATATACTGCAAAACATGGAGGGGAGTTTAATCATATGAGTTCTTGGTATGTTTTGAAAGATAGCCCGAAGTTTGCCAATCTAGACGACGATGTCCGCGGCTCAAAAAAGACAAAAGTATCGGCATCTGGAGAGTACATGATATCTTCAAATACCGACTCCAGCGCTGGAGAGGAAGTTAGGACGACACACGCTCGTCCAATGGGGAGGAATGCGGCTAGGCGATTGAGCAAGGGCAAGGGAAAAGCAGGCACGTCTAATGCCGGAGAAAGCCTCGACGTTATTGAGCAAAGACTCCAGGCCTTAGAAGAACAAAACAAACAAAAGATCGAAGGATTGAACTCTATTGCCACTGCGAAAGAGTATAAAATAGTGATGAAAGGTACCTCGAATATGACAGAGGACCAATTGCGTTTCCACCTCCTTGTGGTGGATAAAATCAAGAAGAAGTGGGGGATGTAGCTTTGGAAAAGTAGTCGTTGTATGCAAAACTAGTCATTGTATTTCTTTCCGTTATAAAACTAGCCGTTGTATTTCTTTTCGTTATAAAACGAGCCGTTGTACTTCTTTCCGTTCTAAAACTAGCCGTTGTATTTCTTTTCGTTATAAAACGAGCCGTTGTACTTCTTTCCGTTCTAAAACTAGCCGTTATAAAACTAGCCGTTGCAAATATAGCCGTTACAAAACTAGCCGTTATAAAACTAGCCGTTGCAAATATAGCAGTTACAAAACTAGCCGTTCTAAAACTAGCCGTTATAAAACTAGCCGTTATAACTCTAGTCTATAAAAGGTCCTATCTAGGTTGTTGCACATCTCAATCTATAACATTACACTCCTCTACTTTCGAAAATGTCTTCATCTTCTGAAGAAAGTGATAGTCTTCTTGAATTCTTAATTGATGATACGACTGAGAAAGAAATACAGTCGTTACTTAAAAAAAAACAAGAGTTACTTGTCAATGCTGGGACTTCTGACGGCAGAGCTAGAAAACGAAGAACGTACATTCGCCGAGATCGTGAGGCGGGGCATGCAAGACTCTACCTCGACTACTTCTCTGAAGATCCGATATACGGAAGCGAGACATTTCGCCGGCGTTTTCGTATGTCGAGAGAGTTATTCTTGCGCATAGTTGATGCATTGGAAGGCCACGATGACTATTTCCGGTTGAGGGTCGATGCAACTGGACAAAAGGGGTTCTCTCCACTCCAGAAGTGTACGGTTGCCATCCGCCAATTGGCGTATGGAGGACCTGCCGATCAATAGGAAGAGTACCCACGTGTTGCCGAAACAACCGCTGTAGAATGTCTATTTAAATTTTGCCGCTGTGTGATCGAACTGTTTGGTGGATACTACTCGAGAAAGCCTAACGCCGATGATTGCCAGCGGCTGTTACAAATGCACGAAGAAAGGCACGGATTTCCCGGAATGCTAGGAAGCCTTGATTGCATGCACTGGGAATGGAGGAACTGTCCGGTAGCTTGGAAGGGCCAATTCACACGAGGTGATCATGGCGTGCCAACAATCATGCTCGAAGCGGTTGCCTCTGCAGATCTATGGATATGACATGCCTACTTTGGAGTAGCAGGCTCCAGCAACGACATAAACGTGCTCAATCAGTCTCCTTTGTTTACGGAAACGTTGCAAGGAGTCGCGCCCTCCATTAATTTCACAATCAATGGTAAGCAATATAATCAAGGATACTATCTCACCGATGGAATCTATCCAGAGTGGGCTACTTTTGTGAAAAGCTTTCAATGTCCCCAAGATCCGAAGAGACAACATTTCAAGGTACTGCAAGAGGCTGCTCGAAAGGACGTCGAACGGGCCTTTGGAGTGCTTCAAGCTCGTTTTGCAATGATTCACGGTCCTAGTCGTTTTTGGTACAAGAATAACTTGAAGGATATAATGTTAACTTGCATTATATTGCACAACATGATTATCGAAAATGAAGGAAATGCAGCGATCGATTGGTCCGACGATCCCAATTACGCCATACCGCCTCCACACGTAAGTCAAGGATCAACTGGAGCATTCATTGACTACGTTAGAAGAGGTGTCCAACTTCGGGATAAGCAGAAACATCTCCAGCTTCGGCAGGATTTAATTGAGCATGTTTGGACTCGATCCGGAAATAATTAGCTAGAAGTCAAATTGGACGTTTCTTTGTAGGCGTTGTTGCTGTCGGGGGGTTTTTTTTTTCCTGTACGGTGTGAGCTTTCAATTTGTATTTTTACTATTTACGTAATAAAAAAAAATTAATAATATTTTTTTGGTTTTTTTTTTCATCCGAAAATATCCTAAAATATTAAAAAGTTAAAACAATCGGAATATTTAATTATAAATTATTTATCCGAAATAAGTTAATTATAATATAGATGATAAATAAAAATATAAATGGGATAAATAAGATATTAAGGTGGGTCCCCCAAAAATACCTACTTTTTGGGTATATTGTTGGGGAGGAGTTTTATTTTGGAGGTAGGAGTATTTTTGCTTTTGAGGTGGCGCTGACGTGGCAGCAAAATACCTGTTTTTTGGGAAGTGTCATTGGGGAAGGCCTTAGAAAAAAGGAGAAAGGGGAGAAATATGAAGGGAGTTGGTTAAGAGCCAACCAATCACATTTTTTTTGCTTTTTTTTTTCCTTTCCCCCTTAATATTTAAAAGTCGTATAACTTTTTTCGGTTGAACTCCGTTTTTTATGAAAAATATACTGAATTAATCTTCTTTTCACGATCTTCGATTTGACATCCATTATGCATATATTAAATATTAATTTCTAAGTATTAATTATTTTTTATGATATACTCTCTCTGTTTTATAAAGAATGTCATTTTAGCTATTTTGGGAGAAATTAAGGATTGATATTTAATTGGTATGTTTTGTGAAATAAGGAAGTAATCAACTAAATTAAGTAGGTTGTTTAAGATAATATTGGAAGAATTGTAGTTTTTTTGGTAAAGTGATATTTTGTGAAATTTTTCAGAGTGTCTAAAATGACATTCTTTATGAAACGGAGGGAGTATTTCGATTTTTATTTTTTTGTATATAAAATAAAAATGCTAAATATTATCAAAATAATATTTTTTGTGAAAAATTATCTACTCTTTTTTAGACGATTAATTTCTTTTACTTTAGTTTGCCTTTTTATAATATTTTTTGTGAATCATTGTTCTAAAGAAATTTGATAAAAAGATAAGCCGATTTGTTAAAGTTAAAATTTACGGTCAAAAGTTTAGATATGATAGTTAAAATGATTTGTTGAATGAATTAGTGTCTCTTTTCTTTTGTGAAAAGAAAAATGATGTTAACTACAAGTATGATAGGTTGTTTTTTTTTTTTTTTTTTTTTTTTTTTTTTTGCTTTAAATACGTCACAATAATATGCTTTAACGTCATTGCTTAATGAACTAATATCATTGTGAGATCTCATGCTAACATTACTAAATAGAAATATAATATATGTGACATCTGACATTGCTTCGCCCTATACCAATATGCAATTGTATTAGTATATTATTCAAATATTACAAATATACAATTATCGCATACACTAGTGTTATGTTATATATTTTATATCAAATTTTTACTTATTATAGTACAACATTGCATACAAGTCCTTTGTAATACATTTTATTCATTACTTATTTTTAGTTTCATTATTATACATATTTATCTTTATGTTTAAATAATAATTTAACAAAAAAATTCTAGCCCGTGCATCGCACGGGTGGCAAACTAGTTTTCTTAAAAGAGTAATTTTAACAAAATACACATTATTAAAAATATAAATAGGTAATTATAAATAATTTCAATAACAATTTTAATACACAATTATAAATATGCTCATATCTTCAGTACTTTCGTGATACAATATATATATATATATATATAAGCAAAATTTGATGATATAATAAGTTCATTACAAAATAGATATTGATTTTTTTGCCTTTGATTTAATAAAGTAGGACTTTCATTATTTAAACAATGGTCTTTCTCCCTACATAACTAAAATAACAAAAATATTTGAAAATTCATGTCAAATAAAATAAATTGGTTAGTTGTATTTTTATAAGAAAAAAAATACTCATGTTTTTTTAAAAGAAATTATTTTACTAATTTTAGTTGCAACTCAAACCAAAATAGCATAGTTCAATTCACAAGAAACATCAGTCTAGCATAAATAGTTAACCGACAAATAATCCGTTTATTCAAATTAAATATTTCATTATAATATATGTGATATGGATGTCAAATCGAAGATCGGAAAAAGATGAATAATTTGGTACATTATGCATAAAAGTCGGATTAAAAATGAAAAAAGTTATTTGTGTTTAAAAAAATAAAAGAAAGTTATGAACTTACCAAAAATAAGAAAAAATTACCAATTGTATAGTGTAAAATTTTTGGAGGGAAAGTTAAAATGACATTAACTGTAACGACCCGAATTTTCTAGTTGTATTATTTTATTTGAATATATATTAGTTGCATTATTTTTGTGCGCATTATACTTGTTGTGATTATTTTCTTACACGTGCATAATTATTTTTTTAACGGATCGGGATACGGAATTTTAATTAGACAACACTTAGACGCTACATTACCCAATGATAAGAGAAGTCTACATTTTATGGCAAGTCCTCTCCATAGGATTATTTCCCAAAACTAATGGCTAAATTCCATGGTTTTATGCCCACAAGATTTCCTAAAACTAATGTCTAAATTCCATGGTTTTATGCCCACAATATTTCCTAAAACCAATGGCTAAATTCCATGGTTTATGCCCACAATATTTCCCAAACCAATGGCTAAATTCCATGGGTTTTATACCCACATTATTGCTCAAAACTAGCAGCCGATACCACGGTTTCATTCCCACGGTTTTGTGCTTGATAGGTCTATAAATAGAGGTGTGAGGAAGTCTTCATTCCATCACCTCCTCCCACCAAAACATAGCTTGAAGTCTTCCTTTCTTCTCCCACAAAGCATAGCTGGTAAGTCTTCTTTCTTTCCATCTCAAATTTTCATCCCCAGCCACCGAAATACGGCGAAGTCGCCGGAAAACTGACCCGACGGCTTTTTAGACTTGTCGGATCAGCTACTGCCCCATTTTCATTTTTGTCCCTTTATCAAAACCCATATTTTATTATATAATATGATAGTGCTTGGTGAGAGGATTCCGGAACAATTTTCGGAATTACAATCTGAGCTCTAGAACTCCGGTTATGGCTGGTCAAAGTTTAGGCGAAACCTATATAACCGAACCACCTTCAAAGAGTCATAGCTTGTTGTTCCAAACTCCGATTCTATTGTGGTTGGTCATTATGGAAAGTTCTTGACGAGAGCTTTCCATAGCCGTGTCTTAATTATAATTCCGACGACCGAGTCATCGGTAAAGTTTGGCCAAAATTGCTGCAGAAATTCTTGTACCATATTTTTTTAAAAAAAAATAAATTAGATATTCTTTAAGAGCTAAAATGCAATTTTTGATTTCAACTTCTATCAGCCTTTTTTTTCGGAAGTCAACAAATCCATTTATTTACGAAAATACCACTTCCCTTTTTATACAAATTTGCCACTATTTTTTCTAGAAATTACAAAATGGTCCCTCAACTTTTATAAAATTACAAATTTTGCTCCAATTCTTCAATTTATGTTTAAAGCCTAGTACCCACCTTTGCTAAGACAAGTATTCTATATTGTAGGACTAAAAGAAGTTGAAGTAGAAGAGGACCTCTGTCTAGAGAAGGACTATACAACCAACTAGTCATACACATTTCTAGGTGGGGTAACTCTATGTGGCTATTTTATGTTGTTTACTTGCTTTTCATGCAAATTATTGTTATAATGGTTTTTACATGAATGATTGCTTACGGCTATGTTTATGTGACGAGTATGTAAAATTTATGTGAAACTTGTGTGAAATTTATGTGAAGTCATGGGTAAGCCATATTATGTGTATTGTATACGGGTAATACGGTACTAGCTATGTTAGGACTGGGGGTAACACCGTACAAATCCTCGGGTCGCTCCCGAATATGCTATGCTTTTCAAAAATCTTACGGATAAAACCGTACATGCCACGCTTTTCAAAAACTTTACGGGTAAAACCGTACATGCTATGCTTTTCAAAAACCTTACGGGTAAAACCGTACACGTTATGCTTTTCAAAAACTTTACGGGTAAAACCGTACATGCTATTGTGATACCCCGAATCTTTGAAATCCAATAAAATATATTCTTTGCATCTTAAATATTTTTACCAATTTTATTTTGGTCTAAATTGTAAAGTTATTTGACTTTTATGATTTTATTTTAGGAAAATAAGTATCACCGCGATGTACCAGGTCGACTGCACTCCTAACACCAAGAAGATAAGAAATAAAAATACATCATGTAGAAACCCAAAATTAGTGTCGGGCTTAAAAAATTAGAGTTGAACCAAACAAAAGTATTAAAATGTATTTTGTATGCAATATAAGTATTAAAGTGTATATATGTAATACACGTAAGCTACATCATAATATAATAATATAACAAAAATATACTAATATTACATAACCTAAATAATAAAATAAAAATAAAAATATATTAGTTTATAGGTATATATACATATATACTTGCCTATATATCAATAAAATAATAATATGATTAGTGATTTTGTTGTTTGTCGAGTACAATCAATAAAAGAGTGAGATATATTATACATCCCACATCGAAAACAAAGGGAAATGTCCCACTAGGAGTAAACTATAAATAATACCTATTTCTTTGAGAAAGTATTATAACTACAAAACCAAATATGTATTCACACATAATAAAAGGAATTCCTTTA
The DNA here is from genome assembly GCA_958295605.1 of Ajuga chamaepitys. Lineage (NCBI taxonomy): Eukaryota > Viridiplantae > Streptophyta > Magnoliopsida > Lamiales > Lamiaceae > Ajuga > Ajuga chamaepitys. The sequence goes on from OY282501.1 coordinate 20,918,898, forward strand.
ACTAGGAGCTTATAAGTTTATTTTCGACAACGCTCGGACCGGTGTTTTGGGAAGTTGTTGAATAGTGTTAAAATCTTTTGAGGTACGTCTTCTTTAATAGTCTTTTTTATTTTTCTTGTCATTGTCATTTATAATTTATATAAATTTAGGAATTTAATTATTTTCTTGATTTAAGTGGATTTATAAATTTAGCTATTTTCTTAAGTTTATATTAAACAGTTGTTGTTTAAGATGCATATTAGTTAGTTTAAAATATTAATGTAGTTAATAATTTAAAATTTAATAAGATAATTAGGCCTTTTAATTTAGGACTATAATTTATTATGACTTGACTTATGTATTAGAGATTGTAAAAATAGATATAATTCAAGGATAGTGTACCACACTTAATAATTGTTGAATACTAAACCGGATAAGTAATAATAATTAATTGAACAACATGTTCTAGGTTAAGTGCAGGTCAGGCCTTGGGACATACGCGAATTACGTACTTTAAAGCAAGCAAAACAAGGTGGGTGACCGGGCTATTTGTAAGTACATTATGCTATTGAACTTGTACTTTGATAAATATGTTTGCCTTCGGGCTTATTGATATGATAAGATTGGCTTTTGAGAAAGGCTCTTAAGTCGTAAGATTGGCTTTTGAGTAGGGCTTGGGAGTCGTAAGATTGGCTCCTAAGTCTAGCAATATGGCTTTTGAGTCGTAAGATGGGCTCCTAAGTCAAGGATGTATTTATTATTGTGCATCTTCATTTAGTATAATTGCTTACAAAGTTCCCACTGAGTTTATACTCATGCCCATAATTACAAATCTTCAGGTTAGTTGAGCGAGGTGGCGGGGTTGTTGCGGCAAAGGTCACCGGGTTCCTTCTTCTACCCGCAACTCAAAGATGTTTTTGCCTCTTTTATGTATATAAATAAGTTTGTGTGTCACAAAATCCGGGATTTGCATTTTCTTAGAAACTTTGGAACCACTAGTGTAAATATGTTTTGGCAGTGTCTTATTGTCAATAAAATTTCTACTTTTATCCAATAAGTATTTTATCTCACGCTTTCGCACTTTTCCTGATTTATTATTTAATCAAAAGAAAAGAAAAATTTAGTAGCACTTCAATCCCGAGTTAATGGGATTGGGGCGTTACAGAGTGGTATCAGAGCCAGGTTTCGATCCTGGGACCTGGAGAAGGCTACAAACGGCCCTTAGGACAAAGCTCAACTTCAGCACATCATATCATCCACAAACTGATGGACAGTCAGAAAGAACAATACAGACACTCGAAGATATGCTTAGAGCCTGTGTACTAGACTTTGGAGGAAGCTGGGAAACATATTTGCCACTAGTAGAATTTTCTTATAATAACAGTTACCAAGCTACCATAAAGATGGCACCGTATGAAGCACTCTACGGTTGAAGATGTAGATCACCGATTTACTGGGATGAAGTTAGAGAACGAAAAATCTTAGGCCCTGAGATCATCGAAAGAACCATTGGAGTAGTAACTAAGATTCGAGAAAGAATCAAGGCTGCCCAGGATCGACAAAAATCATATGCTGACACGCGAAGGAAGGATCTACAATTCAATACAGGCGATAAGATTTTTCTCAAAATGGCACCAACGGAAGGAGTAATACGCTTCGGGAAGAGAGGGAAGTTAAAACCGAGATATATTGGCCCATTTGAGATTCTAGATAGAATTGGAGACGTCGCCTATAAGTTAGCTCTACCGCCAGAACTTACCAATATCCATAACGTCTTTCATGTATCAGTACTTAGGAAGTATGTCCCAGATTCAAATCACGTTATTCATCGTGAGAATCTGGACGTCAATAAAAACCTCACTTATGAAGAGAATCCCATTGCTATCCTAGGAAGAAAAGTTCACACTTTGAGGAATAGAGAGATTCCCTTAGTACTAGTGCAGTGGAGTAGACATGGGAAAGAAGAAGCTACTTGGGAACGAGAAGATGAGATCTTCGCAAAATATCCGAATATCCTAAACCAAGTAAGTACAATTTCGAGGACGAAATTTTTAAAAGTAAGGGAGACTGTGATACCCCGAATCTTTGAAACGCAATAAAATACATTGTTTGCATTTTAAAATATTTTTACCCATTTTATTTTAGTTTAAATTGCAAAGTTATTTGATTTATGATTTTATTTTAGAAAATAATTATCATCACGATGTACCAGGTCGACTACACTCCTAGAACATAAAAAGTAAGATTTAAAAGTTTAAAATATAGAAGCTTAAAATTATAATCGGACTTAAGAAGTAAGAAACGAAATTAATTTTTTTTATTAAATACTATATTTTATAAATATACACCTACATATATATATATATATAAGTAACTAAAGTTAGTAGGATATATATATCACCTTACGTAGTAACTAAGCTAAATATATATACTAATATAATAATATAAATATGTAAACAAAACTATATAGATATGCATGCAAATTATAATGATAATAATATAATATGTATTCTATTAATAGTAAACACACACATACACTAAGTTTAGTAAAGTTCTTCTTTAGGTTGAAGTAATAAGAATAACAATTCGTGCAATCTAACAGGAATTAGGTTGCAATTCATCCCATATCGAATGAATTAAACAAAATATACCTTCAAATTTTTATATAAAAGAAGTTAAGCTTGTTCTTATTTAAAAGCATAAGTAAAATAAAAATATTATATTAAATATTGGATTTCCTTTAAATAGGAGGTCCTCATCAGTTTATTTTCGATAACATTCGGGTCGGTGTTTTGAGAAGTTGTTGTATAGTGTTAAAAAAAAAAATTGAGGTATGTCTTCTTTAATAGTTTTATTTTCTTGTTGTCTTTTATGGTTTATATAGATTTAGGAATTTAATTATTTTCTTGATTTAAGTAGATTTATAAATTTAGCTATTTTGTTAAGTTTGTGTTAAATAGTTGTTGTTTAAGATATGTGCATGTTAGTTAGTTTTAAATATTTTATTAAATGTTGTTAATAGTTTAAAATTAATAGTAAATTAGGTCTTTTAATTTAGGGATATAATTTATAAGAACTTGGCTTATGTATTAGAAATTGTAAAAGATAGACATAATCCAAAGATAGTATACCACGCTTAATCACTTTGAAAATACTAAGCCCGATAAGTAATAATAATTAATTAAACAACATGTGCTAGGTGTAGTGCAGGTCAGGCCTTGGGACGTACGGGACTTACCTACTGTAAAGCAAGCATAAAAGGTGGGTGACTGGGCCGTTTGTAAGTACATTATGCCATTGAACATGTATTTTAATAAATATGTTTGCCTTCGGGCTTATTGATATGATACCTCTTAAGTCGTAAGATTGGCTTTTGAGAAAGGCTCTTAAGTCGTAAGTTTGGCTTTTGAGTAGGGCTTGGGAGTCGTAAGATTGGTCCCCTAGTCTAGCAATATGGCTTTTGAGTCGTGAGATGGGCTCCTAAGTCAATGATGTGTTTATTATTGTGCACCTTCGTTAGTATAACTGCTTACAAAGTTCCCACTGAGTTTATACTCATGCCCATAATTACAAATCTTCAGGTTAGTTGAGTGAGGTGGCGGGGCTGTTGCGGCAAAGGTCACCGGGTTCATTCTTCTACCCGCAACTTAAAGATGTTTTTGCCTCTTCTATGTATATAAATAAGTTTGTGTGTCACAAAATCTGAGATTTTCATTTTCTTAGAAACTTTGGAACCACTAGTGTAAATATGTTCTGGCAGTGTCTTATAGTCAATAAAATTTCTACTTTTATCCAACAAATATTTCATGTCACGCTTTCGCACTTTTTCTGATTTATTACTTAATCAAAAGAAAAGAAAAATTTAGTAGCACTTCAATCCCGAGTTAATGGGATTGGGGCGTTACAGCTATGCTTTTTAAAAATCTTACGGGTAAAACCGTACACGTTATGCTTTTCAAAAACCTTACGGGTAAAACCGTACACGCTATGCTTTTCAAATACCTTGCGGGTAAAACCGTACATGCTATGCTTTTAAAACAAAAAATCTTACGGGTAAAACCGTACATGCTATGCTTTACGGGTAAAACCGTACAGATTATGCTTACGGGTAAAACCGTATATGATTATGCTCTACGGGTAACACCGTACATGTTATGGATCGAAAGATCACCCTCGGGTCGCTCCCGAATATGCTATGCTGCTCGAGTGGGGCAACACGTGCCCCACCTATGTGCTCCTATGTGTATCTATATAGTATGTATTTATGTGTATATTTATTTTAATTTAGAGTCCATCTTGTTTTCGGGTGTGTTTTATGTGTTGATGGTATATGCATTGTTTATGTAACTGTCCATCATTGCAATTCTTTGTATGACATCTAAGTGGGCAACCGAGTGAACCCACGGAGTGTTTTTCTCGAACACTCACCCCCTCCTTTCAGGTACTAACGTGGAAGAGGAATGAAGATGGATGTGGGCCCTCGTCCGAAGTGAAAGTTACTGATAATTGATAAAGAACTTTATTAAACTCTATTTTGTGGGTCATGTAAGCAAACTGTGAAGATTTTGTTACGCACTTCCGCTTTAAACTTTGTTAAACTACTTTTTCAAACTATGCGACCTCTATTTAAAAGTTATGTTGAACTATCTTGAAGTAATTATGAACTTCCGCTTGTTTTAAGATTGCGTCAATGTGACTTACAAATATCTTTTGAGTATTTATTATTTCGAGCAAGAAAAATAATTTTTCATCAATTAAAGTTCAACGATTTTTTATAGATCTTAGTGATGTTGCCCATTTTTCTAATAAATATAAGTTTCTTTGAGATGGGGACGTCACATTAACACCCTCCATTTTACTTTTATATATACTAGTATTACTCCCGTGCGATGCACGGAAGACTGCTAATAAAATCAGTTTTCATTGAATTAAACAATATATGGTTATATTATTTGAAAATGTGAACATTGTATACTTAATAAATAAATATTTATTTTTTTAACATATAGTAAAATTTTAAATAGTGTAAATATCCGTTTCTCCCGTGTAATTCTTAAATTATATATATATGTGTGTGTGTGTGTGTGCGCGCGCGCGCAATTTATAAATAAATTATTGTTACATAATAAAATTAAAATAAATATCAAAATATATAACAAATAACAAATAAAAATTCCTATGTTAAAATTATTTTTCATAAAACTTTGACATACCGTTAGTCGGTCTATATCCTTCTTAACCTATACGAATGACTGCAAATAGTTCAATTAATTACATATGTTAAAGCAAACAAAAATATAATAACACACTACTTATTACAAAAATAAGATAAGATAATAATAAAATAAATTAAATAATTTATAAGAAAAATAGATTTTCTTTTCAAATAATCCTATATTTTTTTAATTTTAAAAATACTCTATTGCATTATTTTTATATAATTTAATTCACAATATAAATGAATAAATGCACAATAAAAAATTAAAACATAATTCAACTTAAAGAAGGTGAAAAGATGATTAAATTGATATATTATATATGAATATATATTAGAAACAAAAAAATTATTAGTATTATAAAAAATCCTAAGGAGTTTTTAACAAAGAAACACACTAACAAAATGCTGAAACTGTAATATCTTTTAGGGATACATACATGAATATTTATTCTTGAAAATATCTGATTTGCAATTGGATGAATTTTTTATTTTTTTTTTACATACCTGGCTAAATTTTTTTTTATCATGCACACACATATTTATATATGGATTAATTTATAGAATAAAATTAATACGAAAAAGTAAATACAATAGATTAATTAATAAAAATATTTTAAAAAATTAAATTGAAAATATTTTTTTAGAAAAATTCTTCAATCAATTCGTATTGCGGTTTAAAATATTACACCAACAAACATCTGCAATAAGATTTCACCAAATAATCAACCAATAAATAATTTGTATTTATTTTATATAATATCACATTTTTATATATGTGATATAGATGTCAAATAAAATATCATAAAACGATGATTAATTTGATATATAAAACGTAAAAATTGTTGTGATATAAAAATTATTTTTATTTAAAATTTGAGAAATAACTATTTTCTTTAAAGAAGGAAAAAAAAAAAAACACACATCAAAAGTTGACACTTCTACAAATAACCATAAATAACATAAAATATTTTGGTGGAAAAAATACAACTTAACGATTTTAACACTCTTATGACGTTTATATATGTATGGATTTTTAATATATCTAAATAAATTTTCAAATTAGAACTATAAATATTTATCTGTTTCTTTCTAGAATTATATTAACTTTGCAACTTTGAACATTTCAATTGGTAATTTCAGATGTACTGAAATACTTCTTATTTTTAAATAAATACTAACATTAACAAAATAAAACCAAAAGTTTATTCAATAATTCGAAGATAATATAAAGTATGTGAGTTCTTCAAATATTTAAATATTTTCATATTTTATTTGGTTTTGTAATTCAATTAAATTTTTATACTTTTATTGTAAATATTATACTCCCTCCGTCCCGGCCTAATTGGCGTACCTTGGTCGGGCACGGAGACTAAGAAAAAATAGATTTTGTGGAATCTTTGACATTTCAAATGTTGAGATTAAGGGTGGAGATTTTGAGGGTGGAGATTGTGAGAGAAATTTGTCATTTATGGGCTGGTCAATTAGATTGGAACAAACAAAAACGGAAGTTAGGCCAATTAGGTCGGGACGGAGGGAGTATTATTTAAGGTAAAAATTGATTAATGCAAAAAAAAAAAAAAAATTCATAGCTTGAAAGAATAAAAAAAGATATAATTGAAGTTGGTTAGTGCGACAAAATATTTTTTAGATTGCAAAGTGTATATATCGTTGAGATTGATTCACAAAAAAACACAATTGAAAAGTATAACAAATGTCATAAAATTTAGGTTACTATATATAAAATAATATTAACACAACATGCATTATATAAAAATATGAATAAGTAATAAAACAACAATCTCAATAATAATTATGATATATAAACATGCATATGCTCAAAAGTCCACGTCTAATAAAACAAACATTGTTATTACGTATATGTATATAAATATATGCTAAATATAATGATTTAATAAATTATCTATAAAATTAATTATTGAATTTTTGTCTTTAATTTAATGAAATATGAGTTTAATTACTTAAAAGATATTTTTTATTCTGGTCGTAACTAAAGTGAAGAAGATATTTGAAAATTCATGTGAAAAAAAAAATTAAATTTGTTGAACTTTGAGAAAATACTCAATTAATATTTTTTATAAGGGGAATTATTTTATTAATTTTTAAAATAAACACTTAAATATAACCTAAATAATTAATCAATAAAGAAGTTATTGTTTTAAAATTAAATATCTCGCTCATTTTAATATATGTGATATGGATGTCAAATTAAAGATTGTGAAAAGATGAATAATTTGATATATCATGCACAAAAAATGGATTAAAAGTATAAAGGTTATTTGCATTTAAAAAAATTGAAAGAAAATTATAAAGTTACCAAAATTGACAAAAACTTACCAAATTAGTGTAAAAGTTTTTGGAGGAAAAGTTAAAATGACAATAACGCCCTCCATTTAGCTTTTTTATATATATATATTACAGACTGAAAATATTATGACTTGTTACCAAAAATATTTACTCTATATTATGTGACAAAGGGTGTGATTTATCATATAGTTCAAAAAGCTTAATGTTTCACCAAAAAACATCCTCATTTACTATTAAAGAAAAATCGCAGGTACGTGTCGCTTATTCCTTTATTAAAACTCCTTAAAATTCGCTTCATATTATTCCGCCGCGTGTCCTCTCTTATTTCTCTCTTTCTTTTCACCTCGATAAATAATTACTTCAGCGGTTTTGGAAAAGAGCGGTTTCGTGGCGAGCAGTTTTTCTTCTGCATCTCTGTTCTTTTTCGATCTTAAATACTTTCCTCATGTTTTTTCATCTCCCTTTTTGTCCCACTACAACATAAATGGGCTAATGTAACACCCAAAAAGTGTTACATATATACTAAAATATGTTACTATAGACTTTAGGTAACACTTTATTGGTGTTACATTTGCCGGTGCTACCTAAAGTCTAATGTAACACTTTTGATGATCTTTAGTAACACTTTTAATAAGTGTTACATTAGATTTTAAATTGTAACACTTTATGGTAACACTAAAAAATGTTACATATAACCCCCTTTATGTAACACTTTTAATTGAAAGAAAAAATTAAAAATTTGTCATTGTTGGGTTTCGAACCCAGGTTGCTAGATTGCAGGAGCTTAAGCGCAAAGTCTTAACCACTAGGCTACAATAACTTTTTTAGTTATTATTTCAAGAAAAACAATATATACACAAGATTTTATTATACCATCAATAAAATACACTCAAAATTAAGTTTTCATCAAACTATAATCTAACTTAATTTTATTTACGTTATTCATATCAATTTGACACAATATTTCCACTATTTTTTTTTCATTTTCATCCACTCATATATATATTTATATAAATATATCTTATTTTATACATTAATTTTATACATCTAGTTATTGTATATAAATCTTAAGACATTATCATTAATTTTAATTACCATAATTTTATGTATTAAGACACCTTAATTGTTGTGTTTCATAGATTTTAAATAAAAAAATAAACTTACAAATATGAAGAGACATGACCAAATGTCCCAAGTCTAGGCTCTCACACTTAAAAAAATGTATTCAAATTCTTAAAAGCTAAAGCTACAAGTCTATTTTGTAATTGTTTAGTAAAAATATCATGTGTGTATATCTATATACATACACACAAATAAGTCACAAATAAAATTTAATTTATTTTTTATAACGAATAAGTAAATCTTTAGGTGCTCTAATGACACTACAACATAAATGAGCTAAACCCAAAAAGTGTTACCTATATACCAAAATATGTTACTATAGACTTTATGTAACACTTTATTGGTGTTACATTTGTCGGTGTTACCTAAAGTCTAATGTAACACTTTTGATGATCTTTAGTAACACTTTTAATTGAAAGAAAAAATAAAAAAGTTGTCATTGCTGGGTTTCGAACCTAGGTTGCTAGATTGCAGGAACTTAAGTGCAAAGTCTTAACCACTAGGCTACAATAACTTTTTTATTTTTTTTGTAAAAAAAACAATATATACACAAGATTTTATTGTAACATCAATAAAATACACTCAAAATTAAGTTTTCATCAAACTACAATCTAACTTAATTTTATTTAGGTTACTCATATCAATTTGACATAATGTTTCCATTATTTTTTTTTCATTTTCATCCACTTATATATATATATATATATATATATATATATATATATATATAAAACTTATTTTATATCACATTAATTTTATACATCTAGTTATTGTATATAAATCTTAAGACATTATCATTAATTTTAATTACCATAATTTTATGTATTAAGACACCTTAATTATTGTTTTTTATAGATTTTAAATAAAAAAATAAACTTACAAACATGAAGATACATGACCAAATGTCTCAAGTCTAGGTTCTCACACTTAAGAAATGTATTCAAATTCTTAAAGCTACAAGTCTATTTTGTAATTGTTTAGTAAAACCACAAATAAGTCACAAATAAAATTTAATTTATTCTTAACGAATAAATAAATCTTTAGGTGCTCTAATAAATTGTTATTTTTGTAGGTATGAGTTGATCATTTTCACTACTTATGTTACAGGCATTCTGTTGTAATAATTAAGATATAACACATGAGACAAATAAAAATAAAAGTCACATAAGAAAAATAATCCACAAATATTTAATTAGTTTAAAATAAAATAAATAATTTTATTATTTACAAGTGTTACTTATTTATAAGTGTTATATAAAAGTGTTACTTATTCAAAAGTGTCGCGTAAAAAGTGTTACTTATTTAAAAGTGTTACCTAAATGTGTTACAATTTAAAAGTGTTACGTTCAAAGCGTTACATGTTCTAAAAGTGTTGCACGAAAGTGTTACATATTCGCAGATGTTACAAAAGTGTTACATAAAAGTGTTACATATTCATAAGTGTTACAAAAGTGTTACATAAAAGTCAAAATTTTAAAAGTGTTACATACGAAATGTTACATAAAGCCATTTATGTTGTAGTGTCCCTCTTCTTTTATTTTCCGATATTTGATTTTCGTTTTCAGATCAGCCCACCATAGATGGGATATCTGAAGCAGTAAACCTTAGTAGATGGGATTTTTTTTATTTTTCTTTCCGGATCTGCCATACCATAGAGGGATTTGTGAAGCAGTTAATCCTAATGGAGTAAAAATCCTGAGCAGTTAGTTCTTTCAGCAAAAAACATGAAAAAATTAATTGTGTTCCTATCTCTTTTATTGTGTGCTCAATCCATAAACTAGGTCAGGTTCGTGGGAGAAGAAGCTCTTTCCGCGAAATCTTTGATAAGGTTATTCATGAAGGCGAAAGAGAAGTGCGGAAGAAAAAAATAGAAAAATGTACATGTTTTCAAACAGGGCCCTCTTCGGAGGTTAATAAGGAGAGGAATAATCAAAGGGGATAACGGGCACTGACAACCTACGAATTGGATCTCCCTCTTTTAGGCATGAATTTATGAGTTTTTTCCCCATCATTTGTTAGAAATATATGTGATATTATATACCTGGTCCTAATTTTTTTCTTTGAAGGATGCGTGGCAAATTTATTTCGTGATAAATATTAACTAAGGGAAAACAACAATTTTGACTTTTATAGCCCCTGTGTTACTAATCATAGTTGATATGAATGATGTCATTTGAGTTTTCAAATTACACATAATGTGATTCTGGGTAAGTTAACGAAATAATACAGTTTCTTAAAACATCATGAAACATGACGTACAATCCTATGTAACAGAAAATTGTGTTCATTATCGTACGTCACCTGTTGAAGACCTACTCTGTTTTGTTCACTTTTTACAAGGTAGCTGTATTTGGAAGATGGAAGAATAGAGGTTTCAAGTTTGATACTTCGTCCGTTGCATGTCAGTTTTTGTGTTGCATTAGACATATGTAATTTTACTAATGTTCTGTTACTTTTGTTGATATCATTGGGAGGGTGGTTTAGTTGGAACCTTTACTTTGGGCAGACAAATAATGGAAGCACAAAGTGATTTTTTTTTTGTATATGAGACTTGGGGATTTTTATTATTTACATATTATCTATATATAATTGACCTAATTATGTTACCATTATCTCTAATTAACTTTTAACTTCCAGTGGCTCCTATTTTTCTTCGTTGGCCGAAATTTTATAAAGGGGGCAGAAAGATATTGGATCCAGGACGCCCAATATCAGAATGAATTCATGCATGGACTTAAAATGGAGAATCATAATCTTCACAGTTGCAACGGTTTTCGTTTGTTCACCTGTTTATTAAAGGTGGAGTAACGTCAAATGCTTATGTCAGACTGTTTATTTTTGTAGGACTAAAGATTGATTCTTCGAAATAAGATAAGGGGAGGTTTGCAAATGATTGTGCTTTTAAAAATTTTTTTTGAATTGATTCAGAATTTGATAGTGTTTGGAAATAAAGTGATTTCAAAGTCAAAAGTTGGTAGAAGCAATGATAGCAGCTTCTCAAAATTCGATTTTAAGTAATTCTGAAAATCAGTTTTAAGAGTCTCTAAACACTCTAAAATCACTTTTGCCACTTTTGGATTGCCAAAAGTGATTTTAGGTTGGTTTGTTCTGTTTGCAAACCCCACCAAAGAATGCTAATAATATTGGAAATCGTGATATGCTATTAGTTGATATATTTACTATTAAATAATACCATTAATATAATTTCATTACCTCAATAGCATTAATTAAAACACTGGCCTATCCCGTGCATAGGACGGGTGGACATCTAGTATTATGTTATTTTATAACAAAACATTGCATTCTATGAATGCATTAATTTTTCTTTTAATCTTTTATTATACATCAATCATTTTGACATAAATTTTTTCATTACCTCAATAGCATTAATTAAAACACTGACCTATCCCGTGCATCGGACGGGTGGACATCTAGTATTATGTTATTTTATAACAAAACATTGCATTCCATGAATGCATTAATTTTTCTTTTAATCTTTTATTATACATCAATCATTTTCACATAATTTTTTTCTAGTATTATGTTATTTTATAACAAAACATTGCATTTCATGAATGCATTAATTTTTCTTTTAATCTTTTATTATACATCAATCATTTTGACATAATTTTTTTTTTCTTCTAATTTAAAAACAAAGAAAAAATCCTCCTCTCCTCCCCACGGTGACTCGAACCCAGGACCAAAAACCTAGGTAGTAGATGCTCTGCCACTTGAGCTATCAATCATTTTGACATAAGCTTTGGAGCATATATACTAGTGGTTCAAAAATAAGATAGCATATTATGCAAGTATTTGTCATTCAAACAATAAACTAACAATATGCCAGAAAAAATTAAAGGGTGAGCTATGTTAGAGTTTCACATAAGTACAAAAATTAAAAAAATTAAAAAATATTACTAGATGAGAGCTATTTTTCTATAATGTTTTCAGTGCTTTGAAATAATCTTTAAAAACAACTGAAATAAGATGAAAAACTTATAAAAGGTGGGTGTATATATGCGGATTTGGATCAGGTCACCTTTGTTGCTGGTGGACCTATTCAACCTAATTTTTTGTATGATATAGAACACGTATAGAGAATTTCAAAATGTAATAAAAAAATATGTGCAAATGATGATAGAACATACCAAACATATGCAAAACAAAACTGACATTTTCGCCCAAAAAATGAATCAATGTGTAATAAAAAATAGTCAATTTTAATTAAAAAAATATAATTATCTTTAATATTTCTCATATATATTGTTGCTCCCAAGTGGTAAAGGTTTAGAGGAGGGGTAAATGAAACTATAGCCTATCGTTTTTTTTTCAAAACAATAGATAGTATTTTGATGTCGGCTGTAAGAAACTTGATCTTATAGCAGAGCTTATAGCGGTAAGTTCCTACAGAATAGTATGCTTCCAACAATCTATTATTTTTTATACTTACAACAAGCAATGCCTTATGATTATTATGCACAACAGAATTTGTACAACAATTTTCAAATCAAGATAATAACGATGGTAACTTACAAGTGTTTTAAAATAGACGAAGATAAAGAAAATACACACACAAGAAGTACAGTGGTTCGAAGGGGGGATAATATTTCTACTTTTAATTTCACTCATACTGAGAGAAAATTCACTAAGTTGCTCATACAGTACAACCTTAGTATATAATGCTCAAGTCTCAACTTTGGCACCTACAACTAATTTTCATATATTTTACAAGGTTACACCTCTAGTTGTACCGATTACTTAGAACTAAACTAGTTTAGTTGAATCTCTGCTTCAGAAAAGACTCCCCATACCACCCGTTGAGTTGTTATATAAGAGTTTCTTTAACTTGAAGCTGCCTTTAAACATTCTTGATAAATTTAGAGATGGGATAGCTTTAGTAAGAAAGACTGAGATTGAGAGCGAGCTTCTCGAGAGTTTTCGTGTAGATGCTTGAGAATCTTGCAGTTCAGAATTGTAAGCTCGTGAGAAGTAATGCTTGTTTGCTCGTTCAATAGATCTGTTATACGGTTCGTCACTATTCTTCTTGGTCTTCAGCTTCCTCCATTTATAGCATTAACATTTCTCTTTGTTGAAGGTTAATGAGGTTCTCAATGACATTTAATGCTCATATATGGTAAAAAAGTCATTGTTGTCCTTTAGCTGGAAGAATAGGTTAGATACGGCAATATCAGTCCGCAGTCTTACTTTTATCATGATACATATATTCATGTTGATGCATAGTCAATACAAGAATGTTTCTTTGTCTCTACTATTTATTTTGAATTTTGAAATTGTTGACTAGTTGACTACTTGTTTCTTTCACCGATCGCTTGTTGCATAGTCCAGTGTAAGATCCCTAGTGCTTTATTCGGTGGATCATGATGCTAGCAGACTTGTTGTATGTGCTCCTTCACGCGAACTATTGTTGTAGGTACAACAATTGAACTCGACTTCCTTTTATCAGATTGTCATTGTTACTTGTTGATGATTATGTTATCTTTAAATTGTGACTTTTACCTAATTAGAAACTAGCCCCATCTATTAATAGATTACATAGTGTTTGGGACACCGGTTCCTATTTTAATGTGGTTTTGCATCATCATAACTATACATAAATTTCCTAGCAATTCCTCCCTTTCTGATAATGTAAAACTCTAAGCTAGGAAATCTTGAAGTCACATTATATCAAACTGTTAATAATAATAGGTAATCATAAAAAAGGCAACAAAATGAAACATCATGCATAATTAAAAGTTGCAATCCATTTTGGTAGAAAGATAATAATTGTTTCATTAGATGAGTCTAGCTATTATAGTTATAACAATGATGTTCAGGCTAAAAAGAAATACATCTTACATCAATAAGGAAAATAGAAAGAAGATATGATATTACCCTTTGCAGCAAGCTACCTTCTCCTTCTTTGTTGAGAATGGCACTGCTGCTATTTAGGGCTTTTTTTATTATGCCTACCTCTACTCCCTATTTCTTCCTCCTGAGCCGTTCGTCTTCTACCTAGATAAAGGTCTTCATCAATAAACTACACCATTGATTATATGACGCTTGTTCGAAGTTTCTGTACTCTCTTTATACTCACGGGATGATTCGTCCACCAGCCACCACTCTTCAGAAGGTGAGATTTTCTTTTCTCTCATCTTCCTTATTTTGAGATAGCGTGATCTGCTTTTGAAGCAATCCTAATTACAGTTTCCTCATGTAGGCTTCCAACTGCTCTTTTCTTCCATCTCGAACATTGTTTTATAGAACCCATCAGTTTGCAGTCTGTTGAAATATATGATGATTTCTGCCAACCTTCATCTATTAATCTCCTTCTCGGTTCAATTCTTCCTGAGAGGAATCTCTCCAACTAGCAAGGTTTCGATTTCTGATTCATTCATGTTCTGGAACTATCCTGCATACTACTCAAATAATTTAGGAGTTGGAGTGGTTTCTGTTTGTTTAGGGGGCTGCATGCTGGCTAGATTTTCTTGTTGGCTCCAAGAGAGAGTATCTTCACAAACAATTCCTATTTTGAGGTGGTTCTCATGCAGGCTTTCATTTGATCGAGCCATCTTGCTCTTCAGACTGTTCAGATTCTGCAAAATATTTTGCAAGCTCTTCCTTTACCTAAGCTTTCATCTCCTCATCCCTCTTCTTGGACTCCTTCTCTTACCTTTGCTGCTCAGCAAGAAAAGCTTCTATCTTCTTATATGTACAAAATTATCAAGAATTCGAAGGGCAAAATATATGTACAAAATTATCATACACAAACTCCATCTTCTTATATTTTAGTGATTTAGTACGCTAGTTCATTTCTGTCACGAATAGCATGCATGTTCCATCTTAAGTGCATCCTAAGATCAAAGTGTAACCTTACTCAACTTAAATCGAAATGCTACCGTAAGATGGAAGTAGGATGAGAGGGCCGTCGTGGCTTGTCTAGCAACCGAATGCCCTATGAAGCTTCTCCTTGTTGGCTTCAAAGGATGTTAAGCTCTTTAGACAGTCTAAATATCTTTCAAACTACTAATAGAGGTTGTTTCAAAAAAACACCTCACCAAGCACTCTAAGAATACATTGTTTTTTTTATGTAGGCTTTGGTAAGTTTTTTTGGAGGGTGTTAGTGCCGAATGACTTCTCTCAAGGACTGCTTGGAAGAAGAGTTTATAACACAGAGTGAGAGAGAAAATGAGGGACGAGGAGAGAGCAATTGAGAGGGGGAAAGAAGACTTGGTACACGGTTTTTAGTTTGTGATGTAAGTGGGATGTGCATGATTTAGGGTAGAGGAGTGTGTGTATGTGCTAGTTAGGTGTCAAGTGTAGCCACTTAGGTCTAGGACATAGAATATTAACAAGTTAGTGTTTGTGTACTTCAACTTGCTTATGTGTGAGTTGTGTGTGAGAGTTATAGATCAAGGTATGTGTGTGTGTGTGTGTTTTGTGGTTCAGCCAAGGGCTAGCCAAGTGTGTGTATGTCTTGTGTGTTAAATAAGTGTGTAAATTTCGATATCTATTGTAAGAGAATCTCTCTTAAAGAGTAAAAAGTAACCCTTACTTTGCATTCATAAGTCATTTCATAAAAAATCCAATTGCACTTTATATACTATAGTATTTTTAATTAAAAATGTTTTACATATATGTGTACTCTCTTATAGTAGAATTATTCGAATATTTGGCCTATAATATGTATATGTATATTTGAAGCAAAATAATAAGGAGAAGAGGTAGTTTAGGTCACAAATCCTATATTGTTTACAAGTAGTCTAGGTCACAAATCCTATAATGAAGCCACTGTCATGGAGGAGGAAGCGGAGCAGGGTACTGGAAGTAAATACCGTAATGAAGTCCAAGGAAGCTTCCAAATGTTCGAGCTTCTTTCAATTTCTTATGACAAGTCGAAGATGATCGATTGACGGCTCCGGTAAGGTGATAATTGACCATGAAAAATCAGGGTGGTGAGAGGAGACTTGAAAGCAGACGAGCTTAAAAATGGTGGAACCCCTGGTCAATTTTCATCTTTAAGAGACGCGAGTTAGGGAAAAATGATAAGGTGGGTAGCCATGAAGAACTCTTTCAAGAAGGTCTTGATGAGCTTATTTAATGGAAACGTTAAAATCTCCTCTTTTATTAACATATTTTGGATAACTTTCTCTTCTGACTAATAGGTTTTATTATAAATGAAAAAGAAAAGAAAACAAGCAAAGAAAAAGGAAAATGTGGAGGCTACAACTCGACCTCTCACAAAAACGTTTAAAACAAGTAAATAAAACCCTTCCATGCCACAGGTGAGAAGCCAGAGAAGCGGGATGAGATTGCCATAAGAGGAACGAGGACGATATTGCCGTAATATGAGAAGCTAGATGGGATTTCCATTAGTGGAATGAGAACGGTGTTCCGATAGGAGTGCCATCAAAAGAAGTGGCAGCAAACTTGTGTATACCAAAGAGTCATGAAACCTGATGGTGAAGACCAGACTGTTGGAAGCCTTTGATGTCCGAAGGGACTGCCGTGTCATAACGGAAAGACACAACAACGTGCCAACGTCGTAATGGATTGATCATTGGGCTTCGAAACTCTAAGACGCCATCGAAAGGAAACTTGCAATTGACGAATCCAGCGCTAATATAAGATTGTGAAGGTCGTGCACAAGAGGACAACGCTTGCAAGTCAGAAAAAGCATTCGGAACGAGCGAATAGCAAGTGCTGGAATCACATATCTATAATGCACAAGTCGTGTGAACGGCCGCCGGCCATTGGCGGTGATCCAGATCCTTATCATTATGAAGCCATTGTCGGATCGTAACAATGAAAGACGTTGTTAATCGAAGTCGTGCGATGACGAAAACAATCGGCAACTAGGGATGATTGTTGTGTTAAAAACATAGCGGAAGGGGGTATGTCTTTGCCGCGGGCCATAGGAGAGACAATAATTGCCTAGGGGTTTTTCGCTTCCTAAGAGAGGAGAGCATAATTTTCCATGTGTATGATAAAAAGTTTTTTTCCTTTCGCATAACTTTCTCTCCTGAGATCTTCGGAGGATGGTGTTATTTCCGACTTCCATTTCAGGAGAAGAAAACACATAAACACACAATCCCCCTTTAATATAAAAGCAGGATTATCTCGCTGATGTGTTATCTCAGGAGTGATTCTAGTTGTTTTTCCCTTTTTTTTTTCTTTTTTCTTTTTTCGTTTTGTCTTTCTCGCTGATATTTTGTTTTTCTATTTTACATTCTTTTTTCTTCTTCTTTTTGTTGGTCTTTCTCGCTGATTTTGTTAAAATAACTTTTTTTTTTCTCGATTCATGTATTACGTAAACTTACTTTAAAATACAGGATTATGTATAGTAATGAGAAAAATCTATATAAAAAAAATTCCCAATAGTAATCTGAAAACATGCAAAGCTCAAATAAATTTCAGAATTAAGCATAAATACATATACATGCTTTGTGATTCACTCTTTTTTTAATCATAAACAAATAAACACCTATTTGAAAATATACAAACATACATCATTTAAATTACACACTGAAAATTAATTATATTTAAACTGGAATTAAAGAAAATTATGCCTCAGAAAATGATTGAAGATTCATATATGTGACGGAGAGAACAAACACATTAATACTGCTGCGAATATTAAATTTTCCGCAATTTATAGATTGTATAGTACGACGTTTTGAATATTAATATATTTCACACAATACAAGTATCATGATTTATTACTTTTTGTAATTTTAATTACCATTTTAGGGCATCTCCAGCAGTTTGCACTACTTTCCAGCAGCTTTTGCTCTACTTTACAGTAAAAGCTGCACCCCTTCTCCAGCAGTTTGCACTACTTTTAGCACTAAAAAAGAATATTCCTTAAAATTCATTTTTTCACAATTAATTATATTACTTTACTTATAAATTATATTATGCATGCAATATTATTACATATAAAATGTTATATTTATATTTTTACTTTTAGAGTTTCTTGGACGATCAATGTTAATTAAACATTCAAAATAGATTAAAATTCATAACAATATTACGACCAAACAAACATTACACTGCTTAAAACGAAGGTGTGAAAAAATCTAAATTAAAGAGGAAACAAAATGAAAGTGACGATGAGTTTGTGCAAACACTTAAAGAAGAAAATGCTGCACTTAGAGAAATATTAATAGCAGGTCAAAACAAAAGGGCAGAAGCAGATAATATAAAAGAAGAAAACAAAACTTTGAGGATGAAGTTGGAGAACATTGATGATCTCGTGGTTCGTGAGTACTTTCGATTGGAGTAACAACGAATTTTACAGAAGCGGAGAGCAGCACAAGCCGCAAAACAACATGACAATCAATTTAATATGTTTGGAGACTATTTCCCTGATATTGGAGGAGGGTCTGGGGGTGGAATCGGAAATTGCTAGAAAAAATAGTGTATTTCTTATTTTTGTAATTTGTATTTGTTTAAGTTTTGCATTTTGATTTACTTTTTCTTATCGTTGTAATTTTATGGTGTTTAATTTTATTTGATGTGTTTCAATGCATATATTTTATTTATTGAAATTGTATATATATATATATATTTATATAATTAGAAACAATCTTAAATTAATTTTATTAGATAAATTATTAATAGGAAATAAAACAAAAATATACATCATTTTAAAATAACCATAAAAGATTAAAAAACAAAAAAAAAAAAAGAAAAAAAAATGGCAGAAGTGGCGCAGCGCAAGGCTTGCGCCACTAGTGCAACAAAAAATTCAATCCCTCAAAGTACATCAATAATTTCCAGCACTGCCGGATAACAAAAGTGGTGCTCTATCTTTATTTTAAAGATGTGCTGGAGTTGCTCTTAGTACCTGATATATCAATTATCCATTATAATTTTAAAGAAACGGCTATCCCGTGCATCAAACATGCGGACATCTAGTATGAGTAAAATGTAGATATGATTTGTCTGGGCGTGTGTATTGGGCGTGGGAGCTGAATTAATTTTTGTAAATGAAGTGTTGCTATGTACTTATAGATATGAGGGGTTATTTTATTATTCAAGGTTATAGAAATCCAACATATTAAATTGGTCATAGAGGGTGAGGTAAAACCAATTAATCATATTTTAACATTTACAATGCTGAGCTAACTCGGGTCGGACGAATTAATGCATATTAGGCGTCCATAAATGTAAACATAGGATAAGTTGGGATTATTGACCGAAATCCCATGTTATCCATTGAAGTAAGCTGGCTCCAAATACAACTCGATAATACGACTCGCCTCGATTCAAATTCAATTAAAAATAAATAAATCAAACACTAATACCTACAAGCTCAGCTCATGTATTTTTTACAGTAGGTGAATGGAAGCGCCTCTATTATGTTATTGGGGTCCCACCGCGCACATATATATGTGTGTGTATGATGTATACAGGGACTCATTGATTCAGTGTTCCTGTGGACTATTGAACATTGACGCTACATATATATCCCTTCTGCAATAGTATTAGCAAACAACCAAAATAACAATTGGGCAACAAACAATTTGAAGCGAAGATGATGTCCGGCAATTACACTTCAATTGACAACCAAAATGTTGCCGGATCTGTTCCGGTAATTGTTTTCTCTCTTATTTTTCGTATCTTATTATCTTAGATCTAATATTTTTTCTTCAATTTTTTGCTTTCACTTACAACTAATTTGTTGACACTGATGTTGCAGGCAGTTGCTGATCCGCCTTCGCATGTTGCTGTAAAATTTACTGGTACCTCTTTTTCGTTCCTCCAATTCGTTTATTAAGATCAGTGCGTTTCTCGTTTGCATATTATTGGATGGTGATTTTGTGTCCAGATTCCAATCTGCAGACTTTTCCTCCTGCCGGAGCCCAAGGGAAGATCTCTGGTGCGTCGAGACCGCCTCGAGATGCTGACGGTATTTTTCTTCTGTGTCAAGCTTATGCTGGGGATAAATTATTTCTTTTAGTTATCTGGCCTTTTTGTATTGTGTTGCAATTTGGAAGAGTAGAACTGTCTTAGAGGTTCATTTGTGTGATTTGGCCATTGCAAATTGTATTGTGATTGGAAGAGTGGAGCTGTCCTAGAGGGTCATCATGTGGTGTTTATAAAGCACTTGGAGTTTGTATTCGAAATTTGCAATAGCAGAGATTCGGTGTTATGATTAGAGGGAAGAGGAAATAGCTTCAATAGGTTTTGACTAATGGTTTGTGGTATGGCGAACATGATGCTGTACAAACTATTGCTGCAGTAGATTTTAGTGAATCTTCTCACTCAGTTTTGTGACCAAGAGCTGATTATGGGGGTGGCCTTGCATTGTTAATTTTCATTGTTTGCGACTCTTTTCTTAAATGTAAATCTTGTTCTTTTTAGTTGTCCGTTATTTAGTGTCAATCAAACACCTGGAGTTCATATTCAGATTTGGAATGTTGAGGGATCATTGTTCATGTAACAATGATTAGAGAAAGAAATAGCGTTTACTGGTGATGCATGATTGGTCTGTCCTAGGTATGAGTTAAAATAATGGCGACTATGATGCTACCTAACTATTACTGCAGTAGACTTGCGAGAAGCTTTGTATTTAAAATCACCCTTTCCTTCTCCTCATGAAAGAAAAAGTTTTAAAGTCACCTTATTTTATTGGAATTAGGGCGGCTTTGCCACATCTAGCTCCAAGTGTACATCTGATTATTTCCTTTTACTCTAGTTCCTTTTTTTCTTATTGGGATTATAAATTGTGCATGTTCTTTCTTGGTTCAGATACATTTGGCAAACCTATCTCTGGTTCTGATGAGCCCCAGCAAAGTGGTGGTTGGTTTCGGTCTTTCACAATTGCTGCATACAGGCCCTATTTCGATGTTGACACATCTCATGTTTTAGAGAGAATAAAAGATTCACTCCTTCCGTTCAGCGGTAGCTTCTCCGAAAAGACTGCTACCAACCCAGATTTGTAAGTTTGTTATATTACACTCATCTTTGGGAGTTGAATTTAGTTTGCATGACCAAATAGGTTAGTGGCATGCAAATATTTATCATTTTCATGGCATAGAGGTAGAAGCATATGCAGAATCAGGAACAAATAACATCTTTCTAGTGATTTTTTTTATGTGCATCCTATGAGATCTCAAGAAAATAAGTTCACAGACACTTCTCTTGCTGGGGATCGACGGGTTGCCTGTTGCAGTCATCCATACTTCTCCATTTCTGGAATCTTCTCGAATCAAGTTTGTAGGCTTCCCATGAAAATAAT
The DNA here is from genome assembly GCA_958295605.1 of Ajuga chamaepitys. Classification (NCBI taxonomy): domain Eukaryota; kingdom Viridiplantae; phylum Streptophyta; class Magnoliopsida; order Lamiales; family Lamiaceae; genus Ajuga; species Ajuga chamaepitys. The sequence continues at coordinate 20,940,785 of OY282501.1, forward strand.
TTATTTTGTCTAGATCAGTGAGAGAACTATGAATGTTGTTTCTCTGTTGTCTTTTTCCTTTTATTTTTTGTATCAGGTTCTAAACCTGTTCTTTTCATTCATTTTTATACTTGTGCAAGGTCACCAATTTCTGCATTTTCTCCATGGTTGATAATGGGTGTACATGCTTCTCTGGTGGATTGTAGTCTGTGTCATTTCCTGGAACTTTTCTCAAATCTGTTTATCATGAAGTAATGTGATAATATATTATAAATAAACTATAATGGTTTCTGCAGTTCGGTGTCCAATTGGTCTACTTGATCCTTAGATGAACATTTCCTTCTGGTCATTAAAGTTAATATAGGCATAGCTCACTCTGTAGATGCATAAGCAATAGCTTAAGGGCGGCCTCAGTTTTGTACAATTGGGTGGGAAGTTTGAAGATGAATATAATTCCATAAGAGTTATATATTACATATATATATGTGTGTGTGTGTGTGTGTTAAAAGTAATTATGGGAGAATATGCTATCGAGTCCAGAACTATTTTACTGTGTATTCAATTTTCTCCTTAGAGGGATCACATGATAATCAAAGCATGGGCAGCCTCTTTCTCTCTCTCTTGTGTGTGGGTGTGTGTCCACTCTGATCATTTAGAACCTACATTTTGAAGTTTTTTCTCCCTTAGTAAAAGTAGGTCGAGAAAATGATTCCATTTCCATCTTTTGCATATTGTTTGTATTTTGTCACTTATTTCCGCTTTAAATTTTTTATTAGCTTCACAATACATGTTTGACGTCAACACTTCAACAGTGATTTTCAATTGTCCCAAAACATATGATAATGGGTTTGCCCTGTTTCTATCTTTAAAACTAACTTTTTCGGCCTGTGTGGTGCGTATATGAATCTCGTTTTTATGTCCTTCATATGGTGTGTGTATGAATTACTCTACATTTGCATCAGCTTAATTGTGTTACTTGCCTTGCACAGAATTTGCCACCAGGGTCCCTGTTACATGTTGAATTTTTTTATTTGTCTTTGCTGAATTACAGGTATGGACCATTCTGGATCTGCACTACCTTGATATTTGTTGCAGCTTCTATTAGTACATTTGTTACCTTTATAGCACACAAATTGCAAAACAAGAAATGGGACTATGACATCACTCTGATGACCTGGTCTGCTGGTTTGTTCTATGGCTATGTAACTATAGTGCCTCTTATCTTGTATATAATCCTCAAGTACTTCTCTGCTCCATCTGGCTTCGTCCATCTGCTTTGTCTGTATGGCTACTCCCTGTTTATCTTCATTCCTGCTTTGGTAAGATAAACATTCCATCTTCTTTTCTCTTAGTTGTTGTCCTTCGCATATGTACTGATTTACGCTGTTGACAGATTATGTGATTGTATTACTTATTTGTGTTCTATTGTAATCAACATAGCTACTCTAGAATTTTTCGTTTGGGGGGGGGGGGGGGGAAGGGGGTTGTTTTCACAGTTGAAATAGGTTACATTTCATGCTGGGTATTTCCTAAACACCTGACAATCCTTGTGTGTAAAGTTTACATGAGTTCCTACATCGGTGGCTGGCTGGTAGTGAATCAAATTTGCTGTAAATCTGACTGTAGATGCTACTGAAGATACTATTATTAATATCTTGAACTGTGAGAATAGCTTATTCATCAGAAATATTATGTTAACTATGCCAAAATCTTATATTTGCTCGATATTTAACTTGTATTGAGATTTTGTTATTAGCCTGTGCCTTGTTCTATTAGTTGGCTGTTGTTTAAGCTTTTCTAGTGATGTATTGCTGCTTGAAAAGCCAGTCATCCTAAGTGTTATTACTACCTTTGTTAAAAACGTATTGTAATGAACTTATGTTTATTTTGTGCGGCTTCATTTACTTCGCATGCACCATGGAATTGATTGTGGTTGGGTTTATAGGAAGGATATTGGTAAATTTGTATCCACTCCCTTCCATTTACTTCATATGGTAGGGTGCGGGATAGGAATAATCAATCCAAGGAAAAATGTTCTCTTGGGTGACATGAAAGTAAGGATTTTTGTTAATTCACTGGGAATCTGGGATATCTGCTTTTGATCATTTACCTGTTTCAGATCATGTATTTCACATTGAAGTTAAAGCAAAATAATGGAAGGGACATGACAAACAGAGTTTTCAAGCAAACACAAATACCAGGGATAATGTATTCCAGTCCAACCGAGGCCTAAAATATTAGGGCACTGATGGCTAAGCTTAATGATGTTGGTCACCCAAAATTACAAGGCTACCTGTTTCTAAATCGCATATTTGCTCGTTACAAACTTATAATGAAATCAGCATTTCTCTGCCAAAAGTTGATGCTTGTTATTGTTTCCTGATATGTTTCTCAAGTTGCTTTATTGTTTGAACAGAATTTGGTCTAGTGATGCAATAACTTTTTATTTATTTATTGCAGTGTTTATCCGTTATTCCTAATGAAATCGTAAGATGGGTTATTGCGGGTGTAGCTGGTTTCATGTCTGCTACTTTCGTCGCCCTCAACCTCAGAAACCACATTAAATCTGCAGGAGAAAGCTGGTTCATCATCGTAGCTGGTATCTTCTTGTTGCAGCTTGCTCTTTCCTTAGTGCTTAAACTCTACTTGTTCACCATTTCCGTTACTTAGATGACTTCAACCTGTTATGGATCGAGAGAGAGAGAGAGAGAGGCTTACCTTTTTGAAATCTTTATTCATGCATATGCTGGAGCCTAACGTATTCATTCTTTTTTGACACTGTTTACATGTGCACGATTTGTCTCACCTTTGATGTATTAAAATGTTAATACTTAAATATAATAGCATTCATGAACTCGATCAAATTTGCCTTGTGGGTGCCGGTTTGGTTTCTGCATATTATGATCCAAAATGTGATATGGATTTTACCTGTGATTTGATAATCAAATAAATAATCACAACAATGTTTTGGTAAATAGATCGGTGAAATCAGTACCAACCCCTTCGGCCTTGTCTAATACAACAATATCATAAACATGAAATAAAAAAGATTGTGTTAGAAGAATAGCAGCTAAGGTAAGGTTAGAGCACAGCCTGTGCAGCACAAAATTGCCAATGTATTTGAATTGAACTCTTTAGTCAAATATGTATATGTATTTGAGAAAGTGCGATAGTGAAGATGAGGAGAAATTGAACCTCGTATTTTTTTTTTGTAATTAAGTGAGTGAGGTAACATTCTGCGGGTTGGTGGTTCAATATTTGCTCAACATAGAGCGTTTGAAAGGAGGAGGTGTTAAGTGGGTGTTAGCAAAAGTCAATTTCACTATCAAAATCACTTTTGAAAAGTCATTTTACTTTAAAGGGTGTTTGCAATCTAACATTTGAGCAATAAAATCACTTTTTGGAAGTGATTTTCAGAATTCAGGAAAAACCCAGCTTCTGAGCTTTGTTTTTTTTGCAAATAAAAGAAACCCTTTCCTTTTTCTTTTATCCTTTAAAAAGTGGATTAAGTCAGAATTTTGTCACTCCTTACAGCTAAATAATAAAAAGGACCCACCTCATAACCCCCAAATCAGAACACTTGCAGAGTTGCAGGACATAAAAGAACAATGGATTTTCTGCAAATCTCGCTCTCGTCTTCCTTGCTACAAAAATACTAATCATCTTTCTTGATTTACTTGATTTTGATTATCTTTTATCTTTTCCCTTTGATCTTCTTTGTATTTAATCATATTTGTGATGATTTTCTTTGTTTTGCTAATTTATTGCAGCAAGCATCAATTTGTCAATTAATTATTGTGGATTGCTTTATCTTATTTCGATTTGGTGGAAGTTTGCTATCTCACACCCTTCTCTAGAAGTGAAGTCTCTCTCACACCCAATCTAAAGAAAAAATGTGTGGGATGAAATATTCCATCTAATCTAAAAGGGCATTTTCGAAAAATTCATGTGAAAAAAGTGATTTTTTTTCACACCCATCATAATAAAAGCACTTATAATTTGTTTAAAATCACTTCTTTTCTAAACACTATCAAAATATGATTTACAACAAAATCAATTTAAATCGTTTCTTCAAAAGCACTATTATTTGCAAACACCCTCTAAGTGGTATTCTACCCATTTCGTAAGAAGAGCCTTGTGACAGAAAAAAAAGGAAAAAAGTTGTTCCAAAATAAGAGTTGTTTAATAAATCAATATTGAATTTTACCAGTTAAAGTAAAAAATAAAAACGAAAATTAAGATAAAATATTCAATGTAAAAAATAAATTATATATACTTTTAAGAATGAATATCTCCTAATATTGAAACCCAAATATATATTGAGTGTGTATGTGTGTGCATCCACCTTAACCTATGTGAACCCGCAATAGCTTAATTGAAAATGAATATTAAAACAAACACAAATACATAAATATCACACGACACACCAAAATATATCAAATAAAATAAATTGAATCGTATTATAAGAAACTTAGTGTTTTCTTTTATTTTTTTTTTAAATATTGTGATTTATCCAAATAATTTTTCAAATTTTAACTATAACTATTTACTTTATTTTAACAAAAAATAATTTTCAAGTTTTAATATTTTACATGGTGGTTTAATATACCAAATACTTTTAAGATTTTAAATAAATCTTGATATTAATAAAATAAAATTCAATGATTATTTTATAGTTGGACTAACAAAATAAAGCATATGAATTCTTCAATATATCTTAATAATATATGTATATGCTGAAATTTATTTAAAGATACAATTAATATATATATATATATGTGTAGGTTGCAAAATATGAAAAGATGCGACAAAGTATTGTTTGTATTGAGACTCTAAAAAACCTAGTTAGCTCAAGCATGTTAATTTTATTTTTTAAATAGAAATATAGATTGTAGCACATGTAAAATCTCATACTTTTGATTGCAAAGTGTAATTATTATTTATAACGAAATAATATTAGTAAATAGAAAATATGAATATGTAATAAAAAATAATTTCAAGATTAATTATCATATATAAATATATGTGAAAGTCCTAGTACCATGATTAATTATAATAAATTAATATTTACAAATATAATAATTTAATTAGTAAATCATTAAATTATACATTAACTTTTACTTTTACTTTTAATTTAATAAAGTATATATTCATTTATTAAAGAAGGTAATACTTAATATTGTATTAATTTGAAGAAAACAGTATAATTAATGTCTTAGAAGAAATTAAGAATGCATTAAAGATATATTTTAGGCGGGAAAAGAAAATTTACAATAATAACCCTCATTTACTTTTATATATATATAGATATAGATTATAATTACTCCCAATTGATCATTATTAACTAGTTCATTGATTGACGGTAATGGTGTTCTTTTCTTGTGGTGGTTGTTATTGTTACTGTTTCTTAATTTTTTATTACTTAATTAATTACTACCATTTATTGTTATTTCTAATCTAATCATTAACAATATAATAATTAATTTCAATTAATTATTATTATTAATTAATTAGTTAATAATAACAATAGTTGTTATTGTTGCTGTTTTTTTTTTTATTATTATAGTTATTTATTATATTTATTGTTAAATAATAGAAATAGTAATTGATAATTAATTAATTTACTATGTGAGCAACATTGATTGATGTAGTAGTAGCATTGTCTATTTTCATTCCATTCTTAAATTAATTTCATTTAGACATTAAATGTAAAAGTGAATTGTTATGGATCGTATAAAATCATTGTTTAAGTTTTTCGTTAAAAAAAATTATGTTAAAATATGAATTATAATAAAGTATGTATTTCAATTATGTCCAAATCTGGTAAAAATAAGACTCCATCAGTTTTAGAAAAGAAAAAAAGAGTCTTGTTTAGTAAAGTACAATATTATATTTCGGTTAGTTAGACGAATCTTTTTTATGTAACATGAAGGCACAATCTTCTAAAATTATAATATATATTTTCTGATTTTTTTATTTATCTATTAGTTGTATTAATCATATATAATTTATATGCCAATTTTTTCTTTGATCAATAAAACGAGATATTAATTTTTAAAATATGACTACTTTTCAAGGTCAAAAGTATTTTTGAGACAAACTTTTTTTTGAAGGGGGAGTATCTATTTATTTCAGTGATTCATAAGAGGCTTACGTATTCCATTAAGTAATTAGTATAGCTAAATCATAGGGTCCTTCTATAATACACCTAGTGTATTAATACACCTAATCATGACAATCCTTGGATCTTCTTAATGCAATCTTAGCCATTAAATTATTTAACCACTTACCTATTCAATAGGTATCAAGATTCTAATGACTTAAACAAATAATGTTTTATTATTAGTAGTAGTAGTATTTCATATTTTACTTCTTAATTTTATATTCAATTAAATAATCATAGGATTTTAATAAACTATTTTCATTCATTTAATATTTTTTAAGATATTAATTATTTTGAAAGTTAAAAATATTTACTACACGGTTAATATTTACTTGAAAAGTATTTTTATTTTGTAATTTTGATTAATTTAAATAAGTAAGGTATTAATTACTTTGAGAAGTATAAGTATTTATTATGTGCTTTATATTTACTGAAAAATATTTTTAATTTTGTAATTTTAGTTAATTTGAATAAGATCTAGTTTATGGATTGAATAATTTTATACATATATTTCTTTTATAAAAAAAGGTACATTTTAATTTACAATATCTTAGATTTTACGTTATCATTATGGAGTTATTAAATACTTGTTAACTTTTAAATATAAATTTCAGATTCATATAACAATTTTTTAAGTTCTTATGTGAAAATTCTAAAATTTATTTTCAAATATTTTCTTATGGTAAGATAATCTAAATTATTTACACAGTTTATTTTCTAGATATACCTTCTGATCTTAACAAAAGTTATCAATCTTGTTCCAAATTTTTCGTTAGAATTATTTCGCTTCGTAGCATCTTGGTCTGCCGTTTCAGAATATTTTAGAATAAATTTATATATTTTACCTTATAATATTTCAAATTAGGGTCAATTACATAAATCAGCTTGTACTATACTCATTTTGTTACTTTGGAACCTAAACTTTTATTTTTACCCATTACAACTTGTACTCCACTTCTTTTACAAAATTGCAACCTCCAATGACAATTTCCGGCAAGAAAATAAAATAAATTAAAAATTATAAAGTTATTTTCTTAATATCTAAAATTATTTTTAAACTCTAAAAATTAATTTAAAATATCTTAAAATTAACTTAAAACCTTGGAACTATTTTTACAAAATTTAATTTTATTTAAAAAGTTTAAAACAATTTATAAAAAATATATAAATAAATAAAAAATCAGATTTTTTTTTTTTTTAAAAAAAGATAGTTAATTCTCTTACATAAAATCTACATCTGTTAATATTGACATGTTAACAATAGCATATTAACATATATCCACGATAAGCGTACGATACTATTCCATAACTTATTGTCATGCTTCAATTTTATTTGTATTACAATTGAATTAATTAAACATCATCTAACATCTATCAACTCCTACTCTCTTTTTTTAACTAACGATAACCGAATCATCTACATAGTGTTTGTTAATAATTTTACGTAGTCGACCTAAAAAATAAAAAAGAACTATAATATCATATCATTTTTGTATTCTTCCTTCAATTTTAATACAATATACTGATACAATATTGCCAAGTTTAAAAGAAGTATTATTAATTTTTTTAGGGACAAGAAGTATTATTAATATTAATATTATATAAAGTTAGATTGTTTTTTGACACAACATGGATTCATAAGTTTACTCATAAATATTTTATATTTTATAAATAACCTATAAACTCGTAACTCGTAATGAGATGACATATTTTTATTATATATACGAAACTGCATTAATTATTTTGAAAAATAAAAATGTATATTAGTTATTTATTATTATTTATGAAATATATTTTTCATGGTTGGGATTGTAAGAAAATATCAATATTAATCCATTATTAGATCTATAAAGAAATTAGGTAAATGTGTTATGAGTCATACACAATTGATTAAAAACAAATAAGAAATTACTTATTGCTAACCTACTATAATAGGTAAAAGATATAGGTGTATTAATATCACTAGGTGTATTATAGAACTACCCATATTAGATAACAAGAAAAAAGAAAAGAACGTTCACCTATTTATTGCACAGTTACATGATTTATGATTTTTAGAATCTTAACCAATAAAGATCCCTTGTATTCTAATGATATTAGTTTCTGACACCAATGATTAGTAGGCTACCAACTACGACTTATATTGAAGCAATGATTCCTTCCATGCCTTGTCTCATATGCCTCATTTAATCAACTATCTTGTTGGCTGCTGATCAACATCATTCACTGATTTTTCGGATTCGCCAGGAGATTGTTGTCCTTGCTAATTCATTCGGCTATTCATTGTTCTTAAAGTTTATTAAGTAGAACTTCTCTGGATTGTAATGATTAAATCATCATTGCATCATAAGTATCAAAAGGATCGAAAACTGTCTAATTCTAGATGACTAAGAGTACAATGATTATAGTCACAAGCGCTCTACATACACCAAGAACTACTAAAATATTGTTAAGTAACAATATTCGTGTCAAAGATTATCATTTATAAACTAACTGTGAGAATGGACTTGCACATACTAGATATTTCTAATAAATATGGAAGGAAGCACATCTAAAAGAAATTAATGAGTCAATCTAGTGGTATGTGCCTCACTACCATTCTGATTGTTGAATCAAATGTTACCCACAATGGATTGTGGTACATCAACTCATATATTGTTACCCACAATGTACTCTTGGATAAAGAATCATATGTTGTCACCAACAATGGATTTTAGGACACTAACTCACATGTTGTTACTCATAAAGAACTTTGAGAAAGTCACTCAAATAGACTTTGGTATGAGCGCTTTAGACATTCATGCCATGCCATGATGACCCGTGTTTAGGAAATTATATGGACATTCTTTCTTTTGAATGAAACACAAAATGATGAAATCTGATATGTTGTATAGTGTTAGTGCTAATTCTATTATAACGCGATAAATACTTCTTAAAAGTACTAGAAGCACGACCAACATCCTACTCTGCCTCATTAATTATTTTAAAGACACCACTTGCTCTGTCAAGCCTATTATTTAACATAAAGTAGGATCGAAACTTTCCTATGCTAAATATATAAGCAAAGACATTCCATTCTTACAACACGATATACTATATGTGGACCTATCAAAGTATCTATGGTTTTGGTAAATGCTTTGATACGTTAACTGATTATCATATTATTTTCCATAATAAATGTTGTATTTGAATAACTCCTAGAATATATTGTATAAGGTTCACCACCCTCACTCCATAAAGTCTATCAGACTTGTTAATGCTAGAGAGTTTTCATCAAAAGAAATTGACGATTATTGCATATTATCGGGATCAATGTAGAGCATCTTTTAACCCATATGCATACACAAAAATGGTCTCATAAAAGCGACCATCAAAAGGATATAGATGGAGGATTAGACATTGATAATGCGCACTAAAAATGCCTATCAGACATGGGGTTATGTAATATCGCTGCAACTTTACTTTATTCATTTCAGACTTATTGCTAATCTACAATTTATACGTACCAATTGGTAACTGAATTAAGTCTCATATTTTTACACTTACACATATTTGGTTACGCAATATATGTGCCTATTGCGCCCCCACAACGAACCAAAGTGTGGCTTTAAAGACGATTAAGTTTTTATGTTGGATATATGTTCTCAACTATTACCTGCTATTTGAAACCTTTGACATGTCAGATTTATTTAATGCGAGATTGACGAATTGTCACTTTAATGAGACAATCTTACCATCGTCAAGGGGAGATAAGAAAAAGATTTTCTGAGGGAATGAAATGAAGTGTTTCCCAGTATGTCTCATTTGAATCCCCACACTTTATGTTGAAAAAGTGACGTAAGACAAATTATTGATCTTCGAAGTATTGAAGATTTGACTGCTGATGCATTTGCCAAAATCGCTTAAGTAACAATAGCATATATACCCAATATTGTCAAAATCTTGAGTTAACTCTTATGATTCTACGAATTTACGAGTTATTTCTCCCTAAACGAGTTAACTCATGATAAAATCGAGATCTGATAAAATCGAAGTAAACTCTCGAGTTAGCTCATACGATTGTAAGAGTTTTACGTTCTTACAATTTTGTATACGAGTTTAACAGCTATTTAAAATATTTTTTTGTAATTCTATTTTAACAATTAAAAAAAACCATATAATACAAATTATAAAATTTATACCAACATAAAATTGAGATTTTAAAATTTTCTGGAGCAAATTATACACAAAGAGAGCCAATTTTGGTCAAAATCGATTTTTTCTTACTATCAAGTTCTAAATTAAAATCTAAGCTTCATAAAAATATCTATTTTATATAATACTTAATTTCACTAAGGTTATTTTTTAATTTTATCTTATAATTAAAGTATTCATAATTATAATTTAGGAATGCCTTACTAAATGTATATATGAACCATGATGCCTAAATCATCCATAATTGTATTTTTTAAATTAATTGTATATATAATATGTATATTTTTGTATTGGATATCAATTTAGAACTTGTTGTAATTGTAATATATATAGAACAATTTATATGTATGGTTATTTTGTATAGGTTATAGAATCTTACGATTTTACGGTTCGATTTTAAGATCCGATTTTATGGACAATCTACCGATTCTACTTAAAATTGCGAGTTTGACAACCTTGTATATACCAGCTGCAAATATGCTTGTAAGGTTAAAAGTCCCCTTTTAGGAGCAACGCCGCACATAAAGGTGTTGCAACAACACTTAGTTGATTTGTTGAGGTCGTGGCTCCCAAAAGAAAATGGAGGATGTCATGTGGTTCGATAAATACTTATCCAAGAAAGGTGGCAGATGTGGCACAACTTGAATCATCCATAAAAATAATTACTCTTATGAAATTATTTCTTATTAATTATGTCCATGAATCATTACTGGAGGACGCATTGAAGTTTAATATGATTCTACAGATAATGAAAGTGCATGTGATGGAAAAACCTTTCAACACAATTATGATGGATGCATTGTGGCTCAAGGAATCGTAAAGCACGGTTATATCGAATTGGGCTTTGTTGTAAGATATCAAAACAAGCATATTGGCCTAATTGAAAAAAATCAATCCAAGTAGAAATTGATTCTATGACAAAATGATAGGTATTTGATTTTGTAATGTTAGCCTCACCAAGTGTAAAGCTTGTAGGACCTAAAATAGGGGTTGTCAATAAGCTTAGTGAGAAGAATAAAATCCTAAGATGCAAAACTTACCTTAAAGCACATGGGTTTCTCATAAAGCCCTATAATTGACTATGAGGAGACACTCTCCCGCAATGGATGTTAGAATATCTTATTGATAAGTTTTCAAAGGATTGAAAATGATACTAATGTGGTTACAACATATCTCTTTGGGGATCTTGTTATTGAGATATGTGAAAGTGTCTGATGGACTTGTATCGCCTAACTCAAGCGACTCTAGACCATGAAGTGAATCTACAATATTAATTGAAATTCTCACTTTGATTGAAGCAATCCGGATGGAAATGGTATACTCGTCTAGGTGACTACTTGTTTGGGAAGGAAAAAATAATTAACTTTACGTTTGCACATTTACAAAGATAAGAAGTTCCGTATTTGCAACGATAACAATATATGTCGATGGTATGAACATAGTAGGTACTCTTAAAGAAACAAGAGAAACGTGAGATATTTGATATCCGAATTTGAGATAAAGGATCACGGGAAAACTCGGAACTATCTATGTCTTACACTAGGAGACCGAGTTAAATACTAATTCCACAGTTTGCATATATTCAAAAGATTATCAGGCGATTTAACATGGATAAAGTGCAATCTGTTAGCACTCCCATGATTGGTTGAAGTGTGGACATAAGGAAATATCTATTTGAGCCTAAAGGAAATGACAAAGAGCTATTGAGAGATGAAATTTTTTACTTAATTAAAATGTGCACATTATTGTACAAAGCTCAATGTACTCAACTAGATATTACTTTCTCAAAGAACTTGTTAGTTATTTTTACTCAGGACAACACAATATCAGTGGAATGATATCAAAAAGTATTTTGACATCTAAAAGAAACCATTGAAATGATTTGTTCTTCCCATATTAGAGACATGAGAGACTACAAATAAAATTTTAACTTCTAAAGGGAAATGTCAAATGCTCTCATATAGAGAAATAAAAGGATTACAAAAGATATTATGTAACTCCTAAAGAAATGTTGAAGCTACCTCCTATTTTAAATACGCTAACATACTGCTTTAGATTTTTCTTATTGATGTTGGTAATCTCATTGGCCCATGTTAAGGTTAATAATAAACTAATATGGATTACCACAAGGAATACGATGAAATCTTGAAGATCCACCAAGTACAACTTATTTATCTACCTCACTGAGTCACACACAGATGATTATCCTACATGAAGGAGTTCTTGAGTACTATGCTTAAAGATTATATCACACATATACAAGAGATTGGTGGTTTAAGTCCTACGACAGAAGACCTACCTAAATTTTGAAGATAATGTAATTTGCAACAAGAAGATGGATCTGGACTACACCAGAGGTGATAATGCGAAGCATCTATTATTGAGTTTTTCTATTACCTGCATCCATAAACTTTCCTCATTATTTATGTAAAATCGAGGATTAGGAGACTTTCAAAACTCTGCTGATAGATGTACATATGAAGGGAGATGTGTAGACTTTAGGGGGAGCCTCAATATAGGTGGGTTGCACTCTTTTTTCCTTCGACAAGGGTTTACTTTTTTCCACTAGGTTTTGTTACTTGACAAGGTTTTTAATGAGTCAACAAGTTATGCACTAGTTTCCCTTTGACTTGGCACAAGGGGGAGTGTTGACCAAAAGAAGTAATTAGTGTGTTTTCTTAAAAAATAACTAATGAAGGCCAATTTAGATATTCACTTATATTAATGTAATCGTGAAATCCTTGAACTTGGCACCCTATATATAGGGATCTGATGAATGAGAAATTCCTAATTATTTCGCGCCTCTCAGTTCTTCTCTTTGTTGTTCATCTTTTCTATTTTCCTACAACAATATCTAGTGTATTTCAACTTGAGAGTTGGTTTTTCATCAACATCATTCACGTGTTCCTGTGGATAGTGATTTTCCAGATTCGCTAGGAGATTTTTTTCATTGCTGATTCATTTAAGCTATGTTTGTTTTAATATGTAAATCCATAGATTTTAAATATCAAAATGTTCAATTTTCATTTGCTTTGGATCATAACGGGGTATTTAATTCAATACCTAAAATATTTTTCCATTATATTTAACTATACCTAGGGTGCATTCAGTGAATTGGATAAGGCTGGAAAATCAAAGCTATCCCCCAAAATTTCATTGTTTGGTAGCTGACCCTTCAACCCTTAAATAGAACGGGCCACTCTATTTAATATTGTGGCTCTTTGTTAATTGAGACCCATGTTGTAGGATTCTACTTTTCCATACTCAACATTAGTCAGGAAAAAAGGTTATTTCATGACAAAAGTATCCCTACACACTTTCTGAAATTTCCTAGATGAAGAAACCTTATGAGAGAACAAATTTGAAAGTTCTTCATTTTACCTTGTCTCTTTCCCCAAAGATAAAGTAGGGTTTCGGCCATGGCTTTCGCCAACAGGATAGAAGACTGTCGCTCGGCCAAGTCGGACCAGGGTTCAGCCGAGCCATAACCCATATGCTGGCACTCGGTCGAAACATTCTCTAGCTCAGCCGAACCGAAGATCCTGCCATCTTACGCATTTTTTGGCCCATAAAATTTAATTTCTCCAAATTTAACCTAGCTCGTGCAGTCCTATAAATACTACAAGAATTTAAATTTAGTAATAGACGTTTTAGCAATTTAAAGTTTAGGTTTTATATTCCGTGAAGAGCTAGGAGATACGAAAGAGTAGCAACGAAGCATCCGGGAGGAGCACGTAGCCACACCCCTAGACTTCTTAGTTTAAGTAGTATTTAAATTATTTTTCTTAATATAATAATTTAACCTTTTATTACAATTATTTTTGTTAATTTTAGTATGGACTATTCGTTCCATATTCTGGGGTTTTAGAAAGTAGTTTTCAGTGACGATGTAGATATTGATGTTTTCTCTTTAATATATATACATTCCGTATATTATTGTCTGATGTGTTAAGTTATGATTGATGCTAGATTAGACTGATAAACTATATTTAGGACACATGAATCTGTGCCTAGAACTTGGGAGATAAGGACATGGAAGGCCAAACAACACACAACACAATAATTCAACAGACTGGGAGGTTGAGAATGATTATTGGTGGTATTTCTTAGGCACTGTTAGGAGCTGTATACACTGGCTTAACCTAGAAGTTAGTATGTTCTATATGATCTACATCTCAATCACTCCGGGAGAAAAATTGAGATACACATAGCAAAGCCTCATAATAATAGAAATGATATAAATTAGGAAGACTATCGTTGTTGGCATGTGTAATTGATTTTAATATGTATAATCATAGAATAATTTTAGTTAATTGAATTTAGTTGTAAAATTTGTCAGTCTTTATTATTTTCTTTTAAGTGTTCAAAAGTGCATTAGTGAAGGGTCATATTAGGATAATAACCATAACAATCTCATCTTCGATAGGCCTAAATATATCAGGACTAAAACTACTGTAGTACTTTAGTAAGGTCATCTTCACTAGTCTCTGTGGGATATGATCTTACTTGCCACTAGCTATTATCTACACAACACACTTGTGACATAGGCTAATAGAAAACAGAGCGAAAAAAAACCTTCAAATGGATAAGAATAATTTTGCTAGACTATGTTTTATGTTGAGAAATTTAATAAGTTTGAGTGACAACAAATATGTGAGTGTTCAGAAGCAGGTGGCTATGTTTTCATCAGTCCTAACCCACCATAAAAATGTCATTATTAAGTTTAATTTCATAGATTTGGTCAAATTGTGTCTCAATAAGTCTATTTGGTTTTGAAATAAATCTTAAAGCTTCATGTACTTCATTCGGTCAATCCCGACTGCTTTTGAGGATTTGCATCAATCCAAAGTGGAAATGGTTTAAGGAAATCATATGACATAGCGAGTTCCAATTATCTAACGTGGATGTGTATATTTATATTTGCTAAACCAAAATTCTTATAAATAGGGATATTTTGGAGCTTTAGATGGGATTTATGTTGGTATAATTATCTGGTCAGTAGATAAGGGACGATATAGGACAAGGAAATGATATTTATCCAATAATGTGCTCGGTGCTTGTGATCGTAACTTGAAATTTATTTATGTTCTTCTTGGCTAGGAAGAGTCTGTTGTTGATGCTAGGATATTAAGAAATGTTATTATAGGCCAACCATGTTGAGAGTGACAAACGATACTTAACAGAACTCTTTGTTTATAATGAGAATAATGTATAGAATTTTTAACCTCAGTGGATTTAGATTTGCACTTGTTTCCTTTCAGCTGGGACCAATTATTTGTGTTATAATGGTTAAACAAAATAATGAAGGTTTTCAAACGCTTTGAGTTAGTTATCATATTAATGAATGGGGTGAGACATCTGCGAGCCCATGTAATTTTCAGGGACATTACAACATGAGGCACATGAGGGCACAAAATGTAACAGAATGTGCATTTGGCCTCATAAAAGTGGGATAGAGCATTCTAAGAAGCATTGTGTATTAGCTGATTAAAATTCCTAATCGACCTGTTATTGTTTGCTTTCTCTTGCATGATTTCATTCATAACGAAATATCAGCCAATCCCCTTGTACACGTTCTATCCCCCCCAATCATGTTAACACTGAGGACCATGACGACATTGATCATATAGTTGAGTAGATTGAGTCCACACCTCAGTGGATTATGTAGAGAGATGACTTGGCACAATCAATGTATTCTAATTGGAGGAACAATTGATGAGAGTATGTATTATTTATGTCATTTGCAGACTGTAATAGGAAAATATTTAAGTTTTTTTGCCTAAAACATATGCTATATAATTTGAAATAATTAGGTTATCATTAGCTATTTTTATGATGTAATATGAACATATGTAATCTAAGTTTGTATTTTGTATGCATACTTTGTTTTGACAATATTTTAGCAAGTAGTTCTTTAAATTTTATTATATTTGATAGAGGATTGATGTTATTAAGTTGTTGGATACATATTTACAATCTATGGTAGTTTGGTGGCTACTTGGATTGTTGTTGGTATTACGTGTTTTATTTTAGTCAAACATTTAGTTGCATGGATAGAACCAAATGAAATCTAGAGTTGTTAGTAATAGTAAGGGATCAAGGAAGAGTTGGACTGATAGGGAAAAGCAAGTCCTCATCAAACTTCTAAAGGAACTCATTGTAATTGGGTGGAAAGGAAAAAAGGTTTCCACCAAAGGTACTTTATCCCACTGGAATAAAAATTCGCTAAAGGACTGATCTACATGGAATGCCATATGTTAACTCAACGATTCATGCGTTGTAAAGTGATATGGCTGCCTGTCAATGATGACAGACCGTTCGAGCGTGATATAATCATACCACTAAAAGATTCATCTTGGATAGATAGAGGATGAGGCCAAGGATGAGCTTGATGCTAGTTTTAATGGGATTTGGTGATCTTTCCTGTTGGAGGAGAAGCTATTTTTCACTACTTAACAATTCAGCTTGAAGTCACTCTTGAATGGACATACGACCTCTTGGTATATCATTCTTTGAGATAGGAAATTTATCATTTCATCGTTGCCTTCATCGATATTTTTGTCAAAGCGAATCATATCATGTGCGTAGTTGGGTGATGCACCTTTCAGATCCATTGAATCATCATCAACCTATTTGACATCATGTTCACCAAAAATATATGCATGGCCAACGTCGGATCCATCATGACCGTCATCACTTAGGATATAAAATAGGTGGGGGCATAAATCATATCTAGACTGTGGAAGTGACTTTGATTGTAGTAGAAATGAACTTCAGCTAACAGTAATTCCTGTAAAGAAAAATGGCGTGTTGAATACTTTAAACCAAAAATATACACTAAGCATTAAACAACAGCAAAAGGGGATTACCTTGAATTTCAAATCCCACCTAGAAAATGGTGCGAGCATGGTGTTGAAGTGTTTATCCCACCAAACATTTGAGCTGTCAATGATCCTACGAAAGAGATGGTAGTGAGGCTTCAATTTCCTAGCATGCACTAGATGTATCATACTGTGTAGCTCTTCCTATAGACATCGTTTAGCTTACCCCGAGCTATGAAAGGGCATGCACATTTCTAGATACACTTGACGAGTTTCCTTCTTGATGTTGCTGCACAAATATGCTAGCAAATTTCCTCTCCATTGCCTTGGTTTAGATTATATTGTAAAATAATGTATCATAGGGAGAAACAAGGGGGGAAAATCCAAGCACAATATGGAATATAAATCATCCAGGTATTGCATATGTAACTCAGTAAATGAAATAATTTATAAACATCAAGGGTCCCTAGAAGAAGTGTCAATATTTAGCCAATCACATGCAAGATTCACTTGGATTGTGATGTCTCTCAAAATGACATAAAGGCTGCCTTGGAAAATCTTTCCAATAGTAGCATGAATTTAAATCCCATGATGTTATTTCTCTGATAAAAAAGATAAAGGCCTTGGAATATTATTTCTAATCCTACGCTGAGAAATGGAAGGGAATATTTTTCATATCCAACGCAAGGAATCAATTCTTCGAAAAGTAAAAAAGAGATCTCCACTATTCGAGTCAACTTTTCCTCAAGTATCAGCTGAAGCCACGCATATTAAACCAAATAATGGAAAGAAATTGTTGGTTTTAAGCTTCAAGTGCATAGATTGATATTAATCAAACAACTACAATATACTTGTTTTTGAAATTTAATTACAAACAAACATAATATATATATGTCACGAATAAGTACATAATCTTTCCAAAATACAAACGGGAAAAACATACTCACAATGCTTTCCAATCATAATTCCAATTAGTAGAAGGAGAATCACCATGAATAAAGAGGTGTCATTCCCAGTAGCCATGTTGGTGTTCCCTGATTTTGATGTAGAATTTGAACTTTGAAATTTACCTTTTGGCCCCTCCCGGTTGAGTGAACGTGGTTGATGGTGGTTATAATTATGGTAAATTGACGATTGAGCATCACTATTAGTAGTGGTTATGTTGGGCATGTTGCACGGAGAAAATGATAAAGAATGTATGGATCGTCTCTGGTATACTCATCATACCATATAAAATGTTTTTCATGAGGGGTGTTTAACGGATATTTAT
Source organism: Ajuga chamaepitys (assembly GCA_958295605.1). Taxonomy (NCBI): domain Eukaryota; kingdom Viridiplantae; phylum Streptophyta; class Magnoliopsida; order Lamiales; family Lamiaceae; genus Ajuga; species Ajuga chamaepitys. The sequence goes on from OY282501.1 coordinate 20,959,212, forward strand.
AGAAGTAAAGGCCTCAGTTGCGACATTTTTTTTTTTTCTAGAATCTCTTTGACACCAACATTCTGGGGCCAACATAAAGTCATTTGTTTCATAATATCTTGGCAAAGTGGCACTAAAATATCATTATTCCTCAATTCACATAATTACACAACAATGAAACTCATCTCAAACAGATGTAAAATGGTATCTACATAACTGAATTCATAACTAATTAATTGCTTGGAGATGAACCAAATACACAAAGGTAACATAAATTTAAGAATATGAAAACCCAATTCAAAGTTACAAGTCTAGTCGCTAAATCAATAACCTAAACCTCGAACTTATTGTAGAATATCATCACATTATTACTACAAAGAATTTGCGAAAAGAAAACGGTATCTAGTAGGCTGAGTGATAACCCATTAATCACATGAAAATTAACCCAAATGCACAATGACTACATAAAAGAAAAATATGAATAACTCATCCAAAATTAAGAATCGAAACACTAAATCAATGACCTAAATCTTGACCTGATTATAGACTACTATCATTTTTTACTACTTTGAATTTTTGGAAGCAAAATGGAAGAGGAATAAGAAGTCATAACCTTCTATGGTTCATCCTTCCCCTAGGTTGTGACGATTTTGGAGACGCGTCGAGCTGCCCACGATTTTACTGCCCCTCTTCTAATTTTCCTGCTTTGAATAACTTTTGGAGAAGAGGGCTATAATTTTTCAACAAGCATGGGTAAGTAAGGGACTTTAAAAATGAAAGGGGTAACTTTTACTTGTTGAAACTTTATCCCAACCTAAGAAAACCCTACAGAATGGGTTTTCGCTGGTATCCATGTTGCTTAATCTTCTCATTTCTTGACAAATCTACCAATGGAGCCCCTAGTATTTTTCTACTTTTCAATTCGCAATAACTTAATCCACTTTCTATTTTTTTAGAAGCAGATTTTTTGATAATTTTTTATGTTAGAGATTAGAAGTGTTCCAAAAAAGGATAAAAATATTATAGAATTATCTTATAGCACCACCAAACATTTTAAAATATTTCATATATGCTAAACCTTGAAGTAACAGATGTAGGAGATTGTTGCAAACACTCCCTTAGAAGGTTGCACAGAGAGGACAACCTACTTTTATAATCATGATGTGGAATTTCGATTATTTATTAATATTTATTATTTTCATTAGTTAAAAATAATAATACGAAAGTTAAGTTACAAATTTGGTACTAACAACAATTTGAGGTTTAAGAGCAAGCATATCCTCTTAGAATAAATGCCTAGAGCGTACTTTGATTTTGGAACCCTAGCTACTTTGTATATTCATGAACATATTGGGCGTATACATATATACACATGTATATACATGAAAACTAGGAATCCAACAATATCAGTAGAAGAACTCAAAGCGAGTCTATTATGATGTTGGAACATGTTGGAAGGACAAGAAGTTGAGGCGAGATGAACCCATTCCACAAGAGACACACGCCTCGTGTAAGTGATCATGATTCTGACGTCATATCTCCCAAGATAAAACAGTTACAACGAACTAGAATAATGTCTGAATTGGTCATGCAGAGACCATGTATGCTATGAACTTTATGGTTCTAACATGATATCTCCCAAGATACAATAGCTATTTTGAATAGTGTGAGAACCTAGCATGCAAAGATAATGTACGTTGGGAATTTGTGGAAGCTTTGATGTGATAACTCCCAAGACACAACAACTATGACATACTAGAACAATGTGTTGACTGTCTCCAGATTTATAGGGGACTGACGAGCACTAGGTACTGGGGTAGTAGCCATTAAGTCAATGTAACCTCCACCCACTACTACAGGTTAAAGACCTATAGTTGCAACATAATTCTTACTACTACTGCAGGTTTAAAGAGCCATAACCTGCAATATAATGCTCACTACTTTTCAACTTCACGAAGCCTTTAACTAATTAAAACTATGTACTTTATCTACCGCAAACCTGGTATAAGTAAGTCCAGTTACATCATGGGCACCAAGAGACACAAGCAACCTGCAATAATTGATTCTTCTACCACAAACTTTATCTCCCGAGTACCAAGAGACACAAGCAACCTGCAATAACCGGTTTTCAAAAACTTAATGTCAATAACTAAAGCTGACCAAAATGAAAAAAATCTTGTCCAAGGTGTCGTGCACGAGGGCTTCACAATGTTAGTACACTTATGTATACTCAAAGGTGCTTTTACACACTACATCACTTTACGTATAAGTTAGTTTAGACTTTATATACTATCCAATGTAGGAGAATTTTTCCCTCCTCCCATATTACACTACCCATTTTATATGGCTATTATAGTTTAAAGTGGCTAACTTTAATCATTAATTTCTCACCCACCAAAAAATTATTTTGAGAAATTTCAAATGCTATATTTATTTCTAAAAAACTTAGTCTTGCAATTTAACAATTAGCCCAACTAGAAATAAATTCACACAAAATCTTAATTGGTTAAAAATCAGGTCAACAACCTTATTTTAAAATCTATTCTCCAAACAATCTCCCTCATAAGTGGAAATTGATGCATTCATGATGCAAACTCACCTGCCCAGGTCATGTGAGGTAATATTACATTGTGAGAGGTAGTTTGTGACTTCAAATCTGTCTTAGTTAAGATACCATTATGTATCTTGATAGATTAGTAAGCGCAATATCTTGAACTACTCTATGTGGTGTATACCGAGTCAATGCATTTTACTCAAAAATATCTTAACATCTTCTATTCCCATCGTTGTGTGTGTCTTAGACATAGAGAAATTCTTGGATTTATAAGTGTTTAATCAAGGCGGCATGTCCTCACACTTATATAGGTGGTCACCCATCAAATGTATCCTACAATAATGCCCCACATTTCGAGGTCAGAAACCATTAAAATTCCCATGGTCTTAATCTTACCACAACTACACATTTGTGTACTTGGGCTACTTATTGGGGCTGGATTCCTAAGTGCTTAGCTGGACTCTCATGCCTTTGTTTTCCTATTGAAGAAAATTCTTGGGATCTCCAGTCATCAATGTTAGGTTACCACTATGTTTGTTCTTTAATTTGTGGATTCCAATTTCATACCCTCTAGCATTTTACTCAACTAATCACAAGTTAACTCTGTGAGCAGATCTACTAGATTATCTTTTATCCTCAAGTAGTGACTTGAGAAAACCCCACCGAGATTGATTGTCTTACAATGTTATGTCTCCAATGGATAAATCCAGATGTACCATTAGTTGCGTGAGTATTACAATGAATCATCACATTGGGCACTCATTTTTTCTAACATGGAATGTCCCTCAAGGTAATTCCGAAGCCATTCAACTTCTTCTTCATCTTTGTCCAAAGTTATGAGCTCCAGCTTCATGGTGAATTGGGTTATGCACGTTTGATTGGTGGACTTTCAAGACACTTTAGGATACCTTTAGAAGCATATCTCATAACTTAGGGTGTAATTCAACTACCTTAGTACCCTTGTCAACGCTTTCTTTCTTTATGTGGGTTGCTAGTGAACCTACTCAACATATTCATAACGTAAGCCGGATCAGGCTATGTATAATTTGTATTGTACATCAAGCTTCTAGTGACTCTTGGGTAGTATAACTGAGCCACTAGATCACTTCTATTCTTACCCTATTGAAGATTAAGATCAATGGGCATCTTAGTTGGAGGGCTATAAAAAGTATTGAATTTCTTGAGCATCGTCCCAACATAGTGAGATTGTGACAAGATAAACCCTCTAATGTTTTGCTAAATTTGACTACAAGACATGTATTTCATGTTGGAATGCCGATTTAACATCCTTTTTTGGATTGATTAATATTATCAACATGTTGTTTACATAAATACGAAAAATGAAAATTGTTTCTTGTGTGCCTTTAATATAAATATATTTGCCATACTTGTTTCTTTTTAACTCATTTGACAACATCAGTGTCAAAATTCACATGCCATTTTTTGGGCACTTACTTGAGTCTATATAGGAACAACACGTCAAGTTTACACAAAACTTTTTCTAACCTAGAGCAATGTACCCTTCAGGTTACTCCATATAGATTTCTACTTCCAAATCACCAGTTAGAAACACATTCTGCACATCCACTTAATCTCAAGCATAATGACAATTTCAAGAAGCATCTAAGACACGATGTTCATCAATAGGGAGTATATGTCAAAGAAATATCATTTTTAACCCTTTGGTTACAACGAGATTGCTTCTTGCCAATTGATCCATCAACCTAATAATTTCTATTTAGGAACCACATGCATTAAACTATTTCAAACTTAGTGGAAGATCAACCAACATTCACATACAACTTTGCGCAATGAAGTTAATTTCACTATTGATAACCTATTTCCGAAGAGGAGCATCCAGATTGGACAAATCTTCTTGTATTGACTTAGACTAATCATCTATAGCATAGGTACAAAGTCGAGCTTACCATAAGGCATAACCATTTTAGCTCTGTGTTCATATCTTAGTTCTTCATTGTTAGTGCAAAACCACTTCTAACCTCATTCGTTCTTTAGTTTGAACTCACATCCATTATTTCTTTGTGTGTGTGTGTGTATATATATATATATATATATATATATATATATATATATATTCAAGAATTCGAAACTTCTTGGCTCAATCAAGGTTCCCTCTGTAGTCTCTGGATTTTCTGACTTGTGTACTAAAAATAGATATGTACTACTATAATACACACACCCATTGAAGATGCAACCAAGTTAGCCGTCTTATGTTTTATTATAACTTGTTTGAGTTCAAGTACTTCAACCATGGCCAAACACTACCACACTTTAAAGTATTTGTAGGACGCTTATTCTCAATTAAAAACTCATAGGGTATTGAATCTTTGTCTTTGTATGACACTTTATTTAGAATGTGGTTAGCTGTGAAAAGAGGTTATGCACATATTTTGTGGAAATCTAGGACTAATCAACATTGTGCTAATCTTCTGTTTCAATGTTAGATTCTTATGTTCAGAAACACTATCAGATTGTGGAGTAGTTTATGAATTATATCTCATTCAGAATATAAATGCTCAAATGATACATCATATTCACCACCCTTATCACTCTGAATTACTTTAATTTGGTTGCTAAGCTGATTTTCAACTTCATTTTTGTACACGTTGAAAGATTTTATTGCTTCATCTTTGCTTCTCAAAAGATATACATAGGAAAATCTTGTGCGTTCATCAATGATCACGTCATGATGTATTTCTTACTACTTCTAGTTTGCACAAGCTTTAGGTAATAGACACACTATTTCTAATTCCTAGTGTTACCGCAAGTGCATGGTGTTACTGTAATAGAAAGTGAACAAGGTTAATCCCACAATGACTGTTTACCTATATCAATTTAGTATCATGACTATAATAATTCAACTCTATCTACGCTTTCGATTAAGGATGATTTGTTGTGATTAAACTAAAACTAAAATACTTAAAATGCTAAAAAGTGGCTAGCAATTAACGACTGGGAAAAGATGAGATATAAAAAGATGTAACCTACAGTTCAATTTCAATTATGATCTCATATGTTTAATTACCTTATATTCAAGACCTATAAACTGAATTAAAGTTCTTATTAGGCGATCACTACTATAGTTAACCCTTTTCTCGGAAGATGTTAACGTGTAGATTACGTACGGACAATTATCCTCTCGGGCTAATTATCATAACTCCTAAGGGATCCTAAGACTAATGCCTACACAAATACCTCACTCCCTCGGACGATTATTGATGTTTATGCTATGTGTCGTAAACCTATTGATAAGCCTTCTCCCTCGGGCATTGAATTATTAAGCAGGTAGAATTCAATATTGATTAGATTGAAAAACTCATAAAATAAGCACAAACACATATGATAAGAACATATAACAGGGTCTAGAATAAAAAGGATAAACTAAAGCATAGTCGAACTAACTTACTTTCAAGCTCTAGAATATAATATTGTTTAGCTACCTATCTCCATAATTAAAACCAACAACTTTTCATAGACAAACATTGAAAGGATATAAAAAAAATCAACAATAAACGACTAAAACCTAAAATCCTCTCGAGATCTTGATCTTCTATGCCTCTTGTTTCTTGCTCTCCAATTCAAGCCTTCAATTTCTATAGTATGATGAATGATCTGATAAAGTCTAACTTTCGGACCTGGGAACCCTTATTTATAGTTTGGGATAAGTTAGGGTGGAAATGGACCGTGAATTGGCCCAAGAAGGCTAAAAATGCATCCTTTGCAAAACTGGCCCGGTCGGGCCAAAATTTCTGCCCGAGGGTGCGAATGTCTAGCAGGAAATTCATGTTTCTAGGCACTTTCTTGCCCAGCCAGGCTAAAATTCTGCCCGGCCGAGCAGACTCTCCAGCTTAACTTCCAAGCCATTTTTTATGGTCTTCTGGTCAAGATTTGGCCTCGGCTTTTTGTGAAAACATTATAGTCCTTTGAGTTAGCTTTCCAATGCCACCAATTTTACCTCAGGTGGACATGTAGATATCAAGTTATGAGCAAAATACTAAAGGTGTGTTAAGCTAGAATTCTTGCATTTTTTTCCTCTTTTCGCCATTTCACCTCGCATCTCGCTCAATTCTTCTTCAAATTTTTTCCCAATGGGATTTTGACGTAAAATATAGGAATTTAACTATAAAATGAGCAAACATGTTATTCGGTTCAACATAATTAAAATGAACATAAACCAACCGAATTTATTTGCAAATGCTACCAAAATAATCCTACAAATCGGCCTTAATGCATGCATATACAACATGTATCCTTTGCATACATTAGTGTGTATTAACTCTAGAGGATAATACTCATTTCCATTAATGAAAAGGTAACTTAGTCATTTTGGCTTCAAAGCATACTTCACACTTATTTTTCAACTTTTGTTATTGGTAATGTGTGTGTGTTTGTGCATCTACATGTGCCTAATGTATGTGAAGTGTGTATGTATTGTGTGTTTGAAGTATGTGTGAAGTGTATATTATGTGTGTACTATTTGCAGTGCATTTCATTGTGTGTTTATATATGAAATGTGTGTGGTGTGTGGTGTGAAGTATATGGAATATGCCAAGTGGGTGTAGTATGTGAAGTGTGTGTAATATGCGTAGCGTGTGTGTGTAAAATATGTTTATGTGTCTATAGTGTGTGAATTGCATACATGTATAATGTGTGTAGTTAGTGCGTACAGTGTTAGTTTTAAGTAAGTGCATAAGATTCGTGTATGTTTATGAAATGCTCAGTGTGTGTAACGTATGTAGTGTGTGTAGTGTGTAGTGTGTGGAGTGTGTTTGATGGTGGATTCCAAATATATCCCCTAAATTCATATCAAAATCTTTCCATCTAAATGCAGCTTTGTAAGCTCCATTATTCAAACACCTTGTTACCATATAAGCTCTTAAAATAAATTTTATAAGCCTTTGAGACAACTTATACGATGTTGGAGCTTGTAGGTTCTTTGAAATAAGCTTAGTGAAAGACCCACTTAAATTATTTTAGGAAATTGGCAAAGTCTCTTGTACAACAGGTGCACGGTGCAATCCGAGTTGGGTATCACGATATCATGATTTATACAATATGTTTAAGCATAAAGATTAATACATTTCCACCATGATACCTTTACTCGGAACATGTAATATCTTTAGGCATAAATACTAAAGCCTTTTTGCCCATGACCCAGATTAGATTCGTGCAACTGGTGTACAAGAGACCTACTCTAGAAAATTTATGTCTAGTTTTGATGATGCAAAATCACTTTGTAAGGCAGGGCTAGTTCTCCTTAGGTAGATTTCACATCATAAAGTTATAGCAAAGTCATAAGCAGCATAAGCAAATAGTCCGCTAAAAGAAGATAGGTTCAGATGCTATAGGAAGCAAAATCGAAAAGCTTACGCAAAGATTGTGCACAATGAATTCTACTGTAGTGTGATCCAACACAAGCTAGTATAAGAATCGTACAACAAGACATACAACAAATACTCAACTAAACGGGCCTTAGAGTCAAAGTCAGTGGTCTCATATTAAAAAATATAGCTAGTGGAGACATGAATAATTCTTGTACTAACTACGCATTAACGTGAGGACACATAGCTTAACTAAGGCAAAAGTAAATATGTAGATTGACCTACTAACGTATCTACTCTGACTTAATCATTCGGCTAAAGGAAAACAATGACTCTAAGTCGTGCAAGAGCATTAAATGTAAAAAGGAATCTCCCCACCCATTCAACAAGGAGAAACCCAACTGATATAAATAGAGACATAGTGAAGACCAAGATAGATATACATACACGATAACTAGAAAGTATTCAAATTCTCATATCTTCTAATGTAAAGGAATCAGAGCAACTTAACAAGAGAGCAAAAAGAAATAAGAGTAGTGCAGGGACTAACTATTACTCAAGCGTACTTCTCAAAAGCTACAACAGATTCTCAAGCGTCTATCAAGCTAGCTGACAAAAAGCTCACTCTAAATCTCAATCTTTTTCACTAAAGCTTGCCTACACTATAAACCGTTCAAGAACTTTTAGTAACAGCTTCAATTTAAAGAAAATTTTAGAAACCTAACACTTTGAGTAGTTTTAATGGGGAATCTTCTAATGAATCATGGATTCCAATTAGAATGTATTAGTTCTGAGGAGCTGATATAATTAGAGGTATAGCCTTTTGAGGATAGGTGAACGTTACTGTATGGCTAAGTTGGACTTGAGTATTATGTAATTAAGCTTGTACAGTTTGAAAAACTTAGTGAATTTTCCCTATGTGAGAGGAGGGTGGACGTAGAAGGGTTACCTCTACCTTTGAACCACTGTAACTATTGTGTGTGTTTATTTTCATATCTTCACATAACTGTTGTTGTAACCAACTATTATCTACTATATGTTTTTTTTTAAAAAAAAAACATATTCCGGCATCCGTAAAACTCATAAGACATTGGTCGTTGTAAGTTTTAAAGAGATCAGCTCATTGTAAGCAAACTGCTTTGTAAGAACTTAACGTTGTAAGCTTTGTTGTAAGAGCCGATTTCTTACTGCCTACTATTTGAAAAGAAAAATTGCTAAAGTCTAGAGATTTATTCACCTCCCTCCTCTAAACCTCTACCACTTGGGACTAACAAGTGGTATCTGAGATGTTGTTTTACACCCCAATCATTTTTGTAACCTAACCAGATTCATCACACTTTTCAAATCATCATTGCATAAACTTTATTTTCCAAAATTGTTACAGCAGTGGAAACTTCTTCAACAAAAGCTCCAATATTTTTCCTTGAGGATTTTGAGAATTGGGCTATTAGGATGCATGCACATTTTCATTCATGCAAGAGGAAATGTGGATAATCATCACTGAAGATTCACCAGTAATCATGAATGTGAATAATGTTGTCAGAGTGGATGGTGACCTAACACCTCCTCCCATGGTGGAAAAAACATGTCATGAATGGATTAGTGGCGACAGAATGAGGTCCAACTTGGCAAATAATCCTCTCTTCACTACGTTGGACAAAGGAACCTTTAGTAAAGTCAAAGCATGCAAGACTGCCATAGCATTTAGGACTTGCTGAGAGAGATTTATGTGGGCTCAACTCTACTTCATGAGAATAGGGTAGCTACAACAACCCTGAAATTTGAGCTCTTCATGGAAAAACCATGATAATCTCTAAATAAATTTGATGCGAGCTTTATAGAAATTCTCAACGAGTAGGTCTCTGTTAGGAAAGTCTACACCCAACAGGAGGTCACTTACATCTGATTGGGATGCTAAATCCTTTGAATATGATATTTATCGGAGAGGAAGAGGAGAAGAAGATTATGGTTTCTTTACCAAAGCTCTAGTAGCCAACAACATATATCAGCAACTTCATATGATCCCTGTAACCACCATCGTGCCAACAACAACCTCTAGTGACTTCTGTAGAGGAGTTCAAGCTGATGAGATGGCTATTCTCATGAAGAAGTTCACACGATTCATGAAGAACCATCCCAGAGGCAATACATCCAATTCTCAATATCCCAGACCAACAGAACCCCCAAAGACAACAAAGGATGACGAAGATATTTATTTTGACTGCAGGAAACCTTGAACTTTGCTCGTGGATGTCCACATCCCAAGGTGTAATAGTATCCTGAAGCTGTATGAAAATAAAGAAGAGAAAAGAGAATGGCTGATAAAGCTCAGTTAAAAGCATTCCTTAGTAGCACCGACGCAATCAAGGTGCATCAGCTTGCCTCAAGGGAGCCTACAACTTGTGAAGAATCTTCTTTTGATAGTGATTCCACACATGTGGGCAGTGAAGAGCTTGTTTGCCTTATGGCCAATGAAGTAGATGATCATGCAGAGGTAGATTCTCCCAATACCTCTTCACAAATTTCGAATGTTGACATTGGAAGCTAACTTGTTTCATTTAGATAGATTATGGCTGAATTTGACCTAGTCAATTGGTCATATGAAGAACTGAAAGCTGAGAACATGCAACTTCTTTGAGAAAATACAGTGTTTACAATTGGAATTGAGAAACTTATAGTTGGAACTACTGACTGTAAATATCTTTTAGAGGAAGTAAGTAAGCCAAAGGGGTCGATAATCCTTTGAGAAAAGAAGGAAAGGGATCGAATGCCTATCATCAAGACTTTAGATCATCAAGACTTTCTAGTATAGCTATTGATGTTCTAGTAGTGAGTACAAAAGAGAAACATGAAGTCCCCCAACAACAAATAGATGAACCTAAATGGATGGAGAATGTCTCTAAAGGAGCATTTAGTCTGGAATTAGGAAGAAAAACTGACAGGGGAAACTCACCTGATGTAGTTAAACCAAGCATAAACATTGTAAGGAATCAAAGCTTACAGCAAGCTCAGGCTACTGGAAACAATGACTACCTACAACAGCAAAAGTTCATACAACAGAATACTAACCACATTGTTCAAAAGTTTCCACAAAAGGTTAAATGCAACTATTATAGTTCATCCAACCTAGGAAACAATATACATACATCATGCCTAATAATGAGAAACCTTTGAAGGTGTACATCAATCAAGCTGACCCAGAAGCAACATGTTGTTCAGGAAGCTAATAATGCCTATAGCAAAGATCCTTTTGCAAGGAAAGCATGGGTTCTGATAGAGACTAACGCTCTAGGACCCATACAGAAATGGGTACCTAAGTCCTCTTGATTAACTTGTAAGTTAAGCTACCATTTAGACATAGTGATATCTAGTACATCGATAGTGGATGTGCCAGGCGTATGACTAGTAATATGGAGTCATTGAAGGACTTCAAGAATTGCAAAGGACCCAAGGTGGTTTTAGAAGCAATGCGAAAGGAATCACCAAAAGACCTTTTCAAAAGAAAAAATCGACATTGTAGATATCTACTATGTTGAAGGCTTACATTATATTTTAATGTGCATAAGCCAATTTTGCGACAAGGAACGCCTTTTGTAGAGTTCAATCAAGGAAAATATTTGATAAGAGATGCTAGTTCTAACCAAATAAAGCTCACAAGAACTAGAAAAGGTAATATCTATCTAGAAGACTGAGAGTCTACTGGTGGGCAGCTTTCATGCTTCATAGAGAAAATAACTCCTGAACTCAATTGGCTTTGATATAAAAGGGTGAGTCATCTAAATATGAAAACCATCAGCAAACTTGGCTCAAACAGGTTTAGTCAGAGGGCTACCAGATGTTGCCTACATGAAGGAAAGTGTGTGTGATGCTTGTCAAAAAAGTAAACAAATTAGGATATCTTTCAAAGATAAACTTGTAAGCTCATCTCAAAGACTTCTTGTCTTGCTACAAATAGACCTCTTTGGACCAATCAAACTAGTAAATTTAAGGGGAATGAATTATTCATTTGTAGTAGTTGATGACTTCTCTAGATACACTTGGACTGTGTTTTTTTTCAAGAAATCAGATATTCAGCAAAATCTTTCAGACATATTAAAACGAATTCAGAATGAAAAATGCCACATCATTGTCAAGATCAAAGAATATCGAGGTACTGAATTCACCAATAAGCTCATCTAGAGTTTTTACCGTTTCGATGGAATTCATCATGTGTATGTAGCTGCAAGAAGCCCTCAGTAAAATGTTGTTGCCAAAAGAAGAAACAAAACATTGAAAGAAAATGCAGGGACCATGATTGATGAAGCACAACTCCTAAAATATTTTGGGTAGAGGTAACTAAAACATCATGCTATACTCAAAATCGATGTCTTATCAACAAGGATCTAGACAAGACACCTTACAAGCTATGATGGAATCACTCCTAACATCTCTTACTTCCATATATTTGGTTGCAGCTTTCTTGCGCTGGATAATGGGAAGGCACACCTAAATACCTTTGATGCTAAATCAGATGAAGGAATACTTGGGATACTCTTTTGTAAGTAGGTCATTCAGGATGTTCAACAAAAGAACACTTTTGATGGAAGTGTCGCCACATGTTCTCTTTGAAGAACCTTACTTGTGATCCTGCATGAATCAATGGGATAACAACAAGTGTTGGATAATATTAAGTTGAATAAGAATAAGGAATGAGTTCCTTATGTGGAGAACCTACACTTCATTTTGGCTGAAGAAGAAAAGATGGCTCAGAGATCATCTACCAATCTTGGTCATAGGAAGAATTGGCGATGGAGTATGGATCGGAAAATCAACACCTTACGAAGCCATGTTCTCCTGCTTCATCTCTCAAACTGAACTTGGAACCACATACTGAGAACGGTCTAAGTAATCCCAATTGGGTTCAAGCTATGAAGGAAAAGCTCAATGGATTTAAAAGGAGTAAAGTTTGGAAAATAGTTCCTGGACCTACTCATCAAGGTGTAATTGGGACCAAGTGGGTGTTCAAGAACAATCTGGATGAGTCAGTCCTTGTTACCAAGGACAAGGGAAGACTAGTTGCTAAAGGATACTATCATGAGGGAGGCATATATTTTGATGAAACATTTGCCCATGTAGCCAGAGTAGAAGCTATCAGGATATTTATGGCCTATGTTGCATACATGAACTTCATTATCTATCAAATGGATGTAAAGAGTGCATTTCTAAATAGACTTCTAGCTGAGGAAATCTATGTTGAACAACCAACAGGTTTTGAAGACCTAACTGAAGATATAGTCTACAAGCTGAAAAAAACATCGTATCGCCTAAAGCAAGCACCTTCGACCATGGTATGATACTATTTTTCAATATCCAATCTAGAGCGGATTCCAGAAAGATGTAGTGGGCAAAACCTTATTTAGAATCTAGGTTGGTGACACCACATTGTTTCCAAATTTATGTCGATGATATAATCTTTTGATCAACCAACAAAGAACTGTGTGAGAAGTTCTCCCAACTGTTGCAAAACAAATTTGAGATGAGCATTATGGGAGAGTTAACATTCTTTCTTAGACTTCCAACAGACAGTTAGATGATGTCATCTTCATCAATCAAGTCAAATATACAAAATAGCTTCTCAAGAAATTTGGGAAGGATAACTTTTTTTTGTAAGTGTTCCTATGAGCACATCAACAAGTTTGACAAAGATGAGGATGGAAATGATGTTGACATATCATAGTATAGAAGTTTGATTGGTTCACTTTTGTACCTTAAATCAATCGGACCTAACATTTTACTTGTTGTAGGAATCTGTGCGCACTACCAATGAGCAGTCAAAGAGTCTCATCTCTAAGTAGCGAATCGAATCCTAAGATATATAAAGGCCACAGCTGGATTCGGGTTGTGGTATGCTAGATATGGAGGATTTGAGCTAAAAGGGTGATGAAATTCCTATTTCGATGGTTGCAAGATTGATTGCAATAACATGAGTGGAACCTGTCAATTGCTTGAAACTAGACTAGTTTCATAGCTTAGTAAGAAGCAGCTATCTATCGCAACGTCTACAGTAGAACCAAATTTCATTACTGCAGGAAGCTACTGTGCACAAACATTATGGATGCAACAACAATTGAAAGACTATGGGATACTCACAAGAGAAACTCCTATGATATGTTCTAGCACTAGTGCGATTGCTATCACAACAATCTAGTTCATCATTTGAGGACCAAGCATATTGAAGTAATGCATCGTTTCATTCGCGACCATGTGAGAATGAAGGATTTCACACTTGAAAAGATCCACACAGACATACAATTAGTTGATATGTTCTAAATCACGGTGTGAATCTCGTGGTCATATGCTTCAGACCGAATTTAGGATGTTACATCCGTACTGTAGGAAATTTTTTTATTGTAGGAGAGGCTAAAACAAACTAGAATAGCTGGATGAAAGGAAATTGTATCCCCTACTGGAATAAAGGGGGAAAGTTGTAAGCTATGCACGGTGATTTGTCACACGCTTACTGTAAATAGAGATGTTATTTAGATAATAGCTTTGAGCAGAATGTGGTGATCCAATGAGAAATCTACAATATAAACATTATGTGGTGCGGTGATACGATGTAAGATTACTACATTAATCATAAAGATGTTTTAAATGTTGTAAGTATCTCCTGTGTACATTAAAAGCATACAACTTCATTACTTAACAATTTATATTTCCTCATAACATTTAGTGTGTTGGAACCTTGAAACTTGTTAGTTTTAAGCGGGGAAACATTCATGTCTTAGCCAACAAAGATTTTCCTGCATTTAAGATGCACGTCACTTACTACCACGCTATAATTACTTCTCGCATACGTAATTGTTTTTGTGTGACCAATGTGCTCATTAAATCTCAGGCACTAGTTCAAATTCATATTTTCATAAACCTGAACCGTCCAAATTGCACGGGTTTCTTGTCAAGATAACCAAAGGTCATCTCTGAAACACTAAGTGAAAGGATTATATATTCTTTCAGTCAGTTAGTAAGAAAAAATACTTCTTGTTCTCATCCTTCTTTGAAAGAAACCCTTAGATAAAAAAATCTTCAGATTTTCATAGAAATGGCACCAAAGAGATCTACTCCAACCAAGAAAAACCTCTAATATCAGTGGAAATTTAGTGTCTCTAGACCATCTAAGGCTGAGGATGGAAGAGAATAAGAGGGGATCACGATTGTATGATATTATCTTCAAGAAACTAGAAATCAATCATTTAGCCTTCTTCCTTGGTGGTCACACACCAAAGTGTCAACAACAAGTGGTGGTACAGTTTTTACGAGACTACTAAGGTGATCATGTACGATGACAATGACCAATTGCCATGCAATGCATAGTGGATGGTACGAAAGTAGAAATCACCCCCAATAAACTCGTCAATACATATAAGATGTCAGAGAAAGGGATTTCCTCGGAAGATGCTAAATCTTATGGCAAGTAATTTTCACTCGAGTGTTGGAGGATTTTCATAGGCACCCAAAGTGTAGAAAATATGACGAATCTTGTGCCAAGACCATTATTATCCTTGAGGTTGAATATCTGCTTGATATTTCAGCAAGAGCGTTAAGTCCAAAATAGAGAGTTATGGTAAATGTACCATTCCTAGGTTCCTATTCATGATGGCCATCTGGAAACAGGAGCTAGTGAACTGGACTCTTTACTCTGCTCGTGGAGGAGATCATGAAGCCAAAAGTTTGTAGAGCATATGGGTTCGAGCTCAACAATGTCATTTATAGTGTAGGTATTGGAGTCGTGAATGAGCAGAAACTGGGGATTGGAAAATGGATTACTAGCACACGAGAACCTGTGAAGAAATCACAGGGAGAAGGATCTATTGATGATGCTGAGAAGGAAGTACTTCCTCAAATGAAGCAGACGATTCTAAGTCACTGGAAGGCTATGGTAGAAAAACCACAAACGAAAAAGAGGAATCACAGGACGAAACCTGTAAAGGAATCGGTCATTTTCCCTTCACCTGTAAAGAAGGTGGCAAAAGCCTACGTGAAGGAAAACATTGCTAGACAACTCTTTGATGAGCCTGTAGATGCACCTTCACAATAGAGGTCACCATCTCTGACCTTGTGATGAATCCTAGAGCTACGCAGCAAGAACAAAATACCCAATGCTCCTGGATCAGGTACTGATGTCGCAATCAATCCCAAAGACTAGAACCCACCCCCTTCTACTTTGTTACAACGGGCTTAAGAGAGAAAATGTTAGAATTGCCCCAACCACCACAACATGTAAGTTCACCATCCCATGTTGAAGAAGATCAGTGTACTGCTGCATGAGTAGAGGATGAAGGTTGCGTAGTAGTGAGGATCACACACTGATGATGAAGTATACGAACCTCCTCAATAAGGGAACACATATAATATTGATGAGATACTGGATGAATAGATGCAAAGGTACTACATTTGGCACTCGAATAGGGTAAGGATGTATGCTGCCATTCTGCAGTAGGAATATTGTGGTGAAGATTAACAATGGGTCACCAACTGGACTGGGTCAACTGACATAGCTAGAGACTCTGGTGATCACATTAGGGTAGTTCAAAGATTAAATCTCTAAGAAAAGGTATCCTTGAAACGCCTTGTTGTAGATGAATCTGAAGAAAAAGGTGAACATATAAGAGGAAAGAATCGTTTACCAGGTAATGCAACAAGCAGGCTGGAACACCTATAGAGATATGCAATTGCTTCCATTAGAGGCCCTAGGAGCAGTTCGCAGCAACCTACTACGCCTACAAACGGACAAGTGGTTGTTGTAGAAAGTCCTGAGGAAAATAATATTCCTCTATCCATCGTATTCAAGACTCAACATCAAGGATTCTTTGATGAACCTATTGTAGGAGAGGCTGCAGTAGACAAGGCATTAACTAACTCTCAAACACCTAATGTACGGGCACTAGGAACTACAAAAGGTGGGGTCAATATAGTTGTGGTAGAAGAAGAAGGATAAGCTACTGCAAATGAGCAATATGTAGCTACATCGAAAGCAAAAATGAGCATATACCCAACACTCTTGCTGTAGTTGAGCAAAATGTTCCTGGACTAATTCAAGATAAGAAATGGAATAGAACACAAGAATAAAATCTGAACCTCTAATCGGTTGAACAAAAAGAAGATGATGATGAAAAACTCCTGGATTATAATGAAGTTCCAAAACAAACTCCTTCCAAGAGGAACGTTGACGAAGTGGAAAACTATCTACTGGATTAGGAGTATAATGAACTGGAGCAAGACTGTAACTCAACCATTGCAAGCATGAGCCAGAAGAGCAATTTTGATTATACAAAAAAGATGAAGGTTGTTGCATTGGAGTTAGACAAAGAACAAATTGCTAAGGAGCAGAAAAATATTATTATTGCAGATAGAACAAATGAAGCAGCGGCTCAAGGCACTACAACAGCTGAAACATACACTGAGCAAACACATCAGTCTGTTGGTTACCCCTTTGGACCAATTGAGGGAGAAGGAAATAGCAACATCAATAATATTGTGAGATATGATTATAGGAGAAGAAGAGGAACAACAAGATCAGTCTACAACAACCCCAACTGAGGCATCCTGTAGCCAACCAAGGCTACTTGAGAGATATATGCCTATTGATTCAAAACACAGAAGCTACTTCTAGAGCAATCTTCCAAGCTCACCTCTTGAGGATTTACTAGCATAGGAGCGGCTGAAACACTTAGTGGCAGTTGCAAAATTGTAGGCCAAAGATAAGAGAGACAAGAGATGCAGTTCAAAAGAGGGACAATGATATCGTTGTAGAAATGAGATAATCTCACGTTGAACTAGACCTTTAGTCTACACATGTTCTCCCAAAAGTGATGGAGAGGATGGAACATACTGTATCAGCTACTCAGTACTCGATACAGACTCTTCGTCAAGCCATTGGCAACAACACTACCGAGTTCTTACTACTTTAGGGGAATTTTATGAAGTTGTATCACTATCCTACTCTGTGTGAAAGAACTCACATGACCAGATTTTTTAGAGCAGCTAAAGCAGACAAAGAGGCAATGTATAACAAAATGGCAGAGCAGAATGCTTTCCTGGAAGGGAAGATTTATGGCCTTATATCTGCCGCAGGAGACAAACTGAAAATGGAAAATACAAGACTTACATCCTTGCAAACTGAAATCTCCCAGATGCAAAGCGAAAGAGAAGCTAACAGGGCCAGTTGGACAATATTCAGACCCTATTGGAGTTAACTATGGGTGTGAGTATTGATGATGTCAAAAAAGAGGAAGGAGAAGCGAAGCAAAGGCTACCTGAAGCCCAGCAAAAGAATGAAGAAGAATCATTCCTTGGTGTGCAGCAAAGACAAGCAGAAGAAGCTATGAGAATGAGTGAGGAAGGCAAAGCTCCGGAGATGAAGGAGTTTGATCAATCTTTTGCAGAATCTAATTGAAGGCTGAAGAGAACCTTACTCAATAAAATGCAAATCTGCATGAGATATTCCACGCCATAGAATTAGTTCCTGATGACTTCTCACAATGGTAATATCAGGCGAACCCTAAACAATCAGTTGATACCACTCCATCTCTTTCAATACTTGAGCACCATGGAAAGTGGTTCAGAAACATCATTAATTCTGAATATCTTACCTTGATGAAAATATAGGTCCCTACTAATAGGAACTCAACTGAGAGATTGGAAATTGGAGACTTAAAGATATCATCAGATACTTCAACCATCTGCAACCTGGTGGACATTACGGAAAAGTTCAAGGTGGAACAGAAATGCATTTGAAGGCCTACAGAAAGGACTTGCATGCTGGAGTACTTCTATTCTAAATGAAGCTCAAAGGAAGGAAAATGACTGGGAAAGTTATATCTCCTTCTTAAGAGTGGTGGTAAATGGAGAAGCTGACTTTTGAAGCTTAAGATGAATACATACACTTCGAACAAATCATGTACAACCAGTGGTGGAGGTATACTTAGAATGATCCTAATCACTCAAGAAGAATGAGGGATCATAAGGCAAATATGAAAAGAACTAGAAATCAACAAAAACAGTCTTACTCAAGGTGGATGTAAAAGCTTACTTCAAGGGTAAGTCATTCATTATTTTCTTTGTCATAAAATTGATGTAAGATGTATTATTTTTAGCATATGGGTAATTGATGCAACTATAATAGGTAGAAACATCTAATAAAAAAAATTGCTATTTTTACTGCAAAAGGACTACAACTTGTAATCTTGCATCACTGTTTCTATGTTGACCTTTTGATAATTAGTTGTTGTTACTCACAGGTTTTTTGTCATGTGACTTTAAGCTTTACAAGTCTTAGAGTTTTGACATCATAAAAAATAGGTAAATTTTAGGAAATTTATGTCTAGCTTTGATTATGCAAAACCACTCTGTAAGTTAGGAAGTAGTGCCCCTAATATTATGTAATCGTAATAGATAGGCTAGTTCTCCTTAAGCAAAAGTCATAGCATAAATTTGCAGCAAAGTCATATGCAACATAAAGGAAATAGTCTGCTATCAGAAGATAGGCTCAGACGCTGTAGGAAGCAACAACTAAAAGCTTACGCAAAGATTGCGTACGGCGAAGTCTACTGCAACATGATCCAACTCAAGCTGATATCAAGACCGTAGATTAATACATGTAGCAAGTAGTTAACATAAAGCGCCTTAGAGTTAAAGTCCGCGATCTCAAGATTAAAAAATATAGCTTGTGGAGACATGAGGGATTCTTGTACTAATTACGCACAATCTTAAGACACGTATCCTAAACAAGGCAAATGCAAATCTGCAGACTGGCCTACTACTATATCTACCATGACCGAATCTTCCAGCTAAAGGACAACAACAACTCTAAGCCATACAAAAGCATTAAATGCCAAACATGAATCTCCCCACCCCTTCAACAAGCAGAAACCCAACTAACATAAATATAGACGGGCTAAAAGGCTAAGAGAGATATACATAACACTATAACTAAAACGTATTCAAATCATCATATCATCTAACAATAGGAAATGAAATTAGAGTAACTGAACAAGAGATCAAAACGCAAGAATAACAACGTAGCGACTAACTACTGCACAAGCGTACTTCTCAAAAGTTCCAACATATTCTCAAACGTCTATCAAGCTAGCTCGTAGGAAACTCATTCTCAATCTTAGTCTTTCTCACCAGAGCTCGCCCGCACTTCAAACTGTTCTAGAACATTTAGTGGCAGCTTCAAGGTGAAGAAACTTTAAAAAACCTAACTTTTTGAGTAGTTTTAACATGGAGATTTATGTTGAGCCAAGGATTCAGATTAGACTAGAATATTTCCAAGAACTGGTACAATTAGAGGCATAGCCTTCTGTGGATAGGCAAAGACAACTATAGGTGTCATGTCAAACTTGAGCATCATGTAACTAAGCTTGCATGTGAACAACTTAGTGAATTTTCCCTATGTGAGAGAAGAATGGACGTAGAAGAATTATCCCCACCTTCGAACCACTATAACAGTTGTTTGTGTTTATTTTCATATATTTACAAGATTGTTTTTTAACCTACTACTATCTACTCCATTATTTTGAGAATTGTTTCAACATATTTCATTGTGTGTTAAACTCATAAGGCATTTAAACCAACATTTAGCAAGTTACTCCTCCATCTTAATAAAAGCTATGTAGTGTGGAGATAAAACAATTTTGTTAAATGTAAAACTTTACAAAAACTAAAAATTCTCATTTACGCGACTTCTTTTATTTTTTATTTATTTATTTAACCATATGTAGCTTATTTTTGAAATGGAATTTTAATTTTTTTTAACTGATAAATGGCACATTAACTTTTGAAATGGCTTCTTTAGACAAGAAACGATTTTGATAGAAAATTATTTTTAAGATACTGATCACTTCATATTTTACGTGATTTTTAGGCACACATTCATAGCAAAAACAATGCAAAAGTACGTAGAACATTTAATTTGAGAAAATTGCCTTTTCGGTCCCACGGGACATGGTCCTATTTTATTTTGGTCCCAGGCACTGCAATTTTGACCCGATAGGAATATTCACTAGCATAACTAGTCCCCAAATGCAATTTTCTATGTACGAGTAATCCCAACAAGTTGCAACTTAAGTCCAGTCAGGATTCGGCTGAAAGATATCTGAGAGCCCATCGCAATCTAACGTTTTAAGTCACGTGAAGCTCACATGATTATTAGCTGATGTCATAATATAATTAATAAAAATCAATGTTAGAGGTGATTCAATCGGCTGAAAACAACCAACTTGAGCACCAAATGTTTCACCCATAAACACTAGAATCCATTCCTCCACAAAATTGACAAATTCACAATTTGTTATTCCAAAATTGTCTAATGATGCTTAGAAGGAAGTGAATGTAAGGCAGCAGGAGGTGGACACGTTCAGCCGCAACGGTGGCGACAGCGAGGAGGATCGACAGCGAGCCACAATTGAGCAACTTCACGTGTGGCAAACTAAGGTGGCAAACTGACAGGTGATTGTAGTTGAGAATTTTCACAACTCATTGTGTGTGAATGTGTGTGATTTGATTAGGTTTTAGTGGTGGAGGGTAGAATTTAAGATGTGGTTGGTTGAGAATTTATGTATAGTTATAGAGTTATGGAGAAAATATTCCTAATAAATTTATTTTCCAACAGGCGTTGAGGTAAAATCTGGAGAGCATCTTGAGGTTACGCCTGGTGGTGGCATGGTTTATTATCTTTCTCAGTTTGAATGCAAATCTATTTTGATCAATATTCTGTATTTACATTTTCTCTTACAGTATCATAAATCACCATATTTTGCAAGCTTGTTTTGATGAGATGAAAAATGAGAAAGGAAATAAATCTGTCTACATTTTTGTAAATATTGAAGGGAAGAAACATGTTCTTAGAACACTATTTACGAAAGAGTGGAAGTATCTACTTCTATGGATCTTTCCATAGAAGTATTTTGAGAAATTACACTTACATGGACACTGTTTGTCACACCCACCCTTGTAAAAACTTATTTTATACCAATTTTTTTAAAAAAATTAATAATCTAAAATACTTTCCCGATGTTAAAATCTCATCAACATGTGTTCACATAGAATACTTCTTCAAGACCCAAATTTCACCTACATATATTGACATAGGTTCAGGTCGAGTACCAAGGTGTCACACTCCATTCAACGCCATATTTACAGCAATATACATATTAAAGTTCTCTAATTTGAACATGTCCAAAAAGATTATTAGAACACTAGCAAAAACATAGTGAGTCCAAGGTTTAGCCCCACAGGTCGTCATTCATATACACGAGGCTTCAAGACTTGCAGAAGTTCTAACAGCATGCCAGATTAGTCCACGAGCTCATACGTAGTCAAACTCACCTACAATGCAAGAACTACGTGAGCTAAAGCTCAGTAAGCAGAAATCATGCATGACAAATGCGTGAATGATGAGATGCAATTTACAAAACCATTTCTTTCAACTCTACTCAAAAGAAAACCGTTTTCGTGAGTATTGGCTCCCTTTACTGGCACAACCTCACCAGAATATCACTTATTGGCCATACTCGTGACTACCAAGGGTCCCTCCTCCCCCCTTATAGTCCACCCGAGATAACAGTGATGGTTGGTACGACCAAGCGGCTATCCTCCCGAGACTACCAGGGGTCCACCTCCTGCCTGCCCCCGCAGTCCACCGGGAAGTCTACCTCTTCCCGTACCCCTCATCACGAAGGTGCTGAAGTGGGAACCTCTTCCGCGTGCACGCCTGTCACCGGAAGCATCCCGAGAGACACCATATACAATGTATAACTCTCAGTGTACCAGTGGTGACCAACCCCAAAACATTATCAATTTATGCAATTACGTTATTTTGACTTCTTATATGTACACATGTAATCCTTGTAGATGCTAATGCTCATGATTGATGCACATCCATTTGTTTTTAAGCAACAGAAGAATACACTTTATACACATGCATACAACAACACATACATCAATCAATTATCACAAATAATAAACACAAATACTATGTTCAAGCATTGTAGTTGGCGATGGATTTCTACTTACCTCTCTTCCGGAGTAGCTTTTGAAATTTCCTATTCCACAATGGTAATCAATCCAGTTCGTTACGAAGCGTAACTACGTCTGGGGGCGATACCAAGCCAAGATATTTTGCTTTAGATGAATCTTGGAGTTACAATTACAAAATGAAAGAAGAAAACTGTTTTAATAGCTTCTTGGACACAAAAGCTGAAAAGTAAGTCGGTCTTTGAATCTCGGCCGAGATTAGACCCTGTCTCGGCCGAGATGACTAAGTCGGTCTAAGGGTCTCGGCCGAGATCACTCTCTGTCTCGGCCGAGATGCGTCTCCAGGGCAAACTTCCCGTTTTCCCTGCCTTCACGTCTCGGCCGAGATCACTTCTCTGTCTCGGCCGAGATGACTCGACCACCCGTCTCGGCCGAGATCCTTCCCCGTCTCGGCCGAGATGACTTTCCAGCGAGAAACACTTCATTCTCCTTGCTTTTGGCTCCACACTATAAACTTGTCACGCATAGTCTTAAATTCTGTAGCATGTTTCATTATTTTAGACTAGGGGGTTCTTGACTACCAAGGTAAACATGTCCAAATTAATCGCAAAATATAAAATAACGCAATAAATGTAATATATTAATTACTATAAAACTATCACGTAAATAGCACATAAAATATGGAATGCATGAAATGCAAAAATTATATTTGCCAGTGAGTTGTGAGAGGCACGGGTATTACATCCTCCCCCCCTTATAAAAATTTCGTCCCCGAAATTTACTTACTTGAAGAGTTCAGGATATTTGGCTCTCATTTCATCCTCTCTTTCCCAAGTGGCTTCTTCGAATGATTGATTTCTCCATAAGACTTTGACTAAGGGGATTTCTTTGTTTCTCAGCCGTTTTACTTCTCTTAATAAAATCTGTACTGGTATTTCCTTATACCCTAAATCTGCTTGTAGTTCTACGGGTTCACTGTTCAGGACATGAGACGGATTTGCGACATACTTCCTCAATACTGACACATGGAACACATTATGTATTTGAGACATTGACGCTGGCAAATCGAGTCTGTAGGCAACTTCACCAATCCTCTCGATAATAGGAAATGGACCAATGTATCTCGGACTAAGTTTTCCTTTCTTACCAAACCGCATTATTCCCTTCATTGGAGCAACTTTCAAGAACACTAGATCTCCTACTGCAAACTCAAGTGCTCTCCTTCTCTTATCTGCATAGCTTTTCTGGCGACTCTGAGCCGTTTTCATCCTTTCCCGAATCTGTGACACAGCTTCTGACATTTCCTGTATTACATTTGGACCTAGAAGTCTTCTTTCACCAACCTCATCCCAATGTATCGGTGATCGACACTTCCTACCATATAGTGCTTCATAAGGGGCCATTCCTATAGTGGATTGATAACTGTTGTTGTAGGAAAATTCTATCAAAGGTAGAAATTTACTCCATTGACCCTGAAAATCTAATGCGCAAGCTCTGAGCATATCCTCTAAAGTCTGTATCGTCCTTTCCGATTGTCCGTCAGTTTGTGGATGATATGCAGTACTGAAAGACAACTGTGTTCCCAGTGCCTTGTGTAAACTCTTCCAGAAGGTAGACAGGAATCTTGAGTCTCTATCTGATACAATGGATAATGGTACTCCGTGAAGTCTAACTATTTCCTGTATATATATATCTGAGCATAACGATCCATGGAGTAAGTAGTACAAACTGGGAGAAAATGAGCAGATTTTGTGAGTCTGTCCACAATTACCCAGATAGCATCGTGACCCTTTACAGTTTTCGGCAATCCCACCACAAAATCCATTGTAATGTTTTCCCATTTCCATTCCGGAATTAGTAAGGGCTGTAAGGTTCCTGCCGGTCTTTGATGTTCTGCTTTTACCTGCTGACAGGTCAAACACTGTTCTACACACTGAGCAACATCTTTCTTCATACCTGGCCACCAATACTGTACTCTTAAATCTCGATACATTTTGGTAGCTCCTGGATGTACTGAATATGGTGTCGAATGTGCCTCTGTCATAATATCTCTACGAATGCTATCTACATTTGGCACACATAACCGGTTTTTGAATCTTAAGATATTATTCTCTGACAACTGAAAGTCTAATGGCATCCCTGATGTGACATCCTTCTTTACTTTAGCTAAATATTCATCTGCATTCTGTCCCTGTTTAATTCTATCAAGTAGGGTAGGCTGAAGGGTTAGAGCTGCTAGTCTTGCTTCTACTATTCCCAATTGAACAATCTCGACATTCATTCTTTGTAAGTCTAGTAACTCCGATTTCTGAATTAAAGCCATCAATGTGGTACTTTGGGACGATTTTCTGCTTAAGGCATCAGCTACGACATTTGCTTTACCAGGATGATAGTTGATAACACAGTCATAATCTTTCACGAGTTCTAACCATCTTCTTTGTCTCATATTCAGCTCTTTCTGTGTGAAAAAGTACTTCAGACTTTTGTGATCTGTGTAGATCTCACATCGTTCTCCATATAGATAGTGTCTCCAAATTTTTAGCGCAAATACTACTGCTGCAAGCTCCAAGTCGTGAGTAGGGTAGTTCTTCTCATACTCCTTCAACTGTCTGGATGCATATGCTATTACTTTGCCATTCTGCATTAACACACACCCTAAACCATTCTTCGAAGCATCACTGTATACTACAAAGCCTCCAGTCCCCATTGGTATTGAAAGGATCGGCGCAGATGTTAACCTTTTCTTCAATTCTCGAAAACTCTGCTCACAAGCCTCTGTCCACTTGAATGTTACACTCTTTCTAGTCAACTGTGTTAAGGGAGATGAAATTTTCGAGAATCCTTCTACAAATCTCCGATAGTACCCCGCTAACCCGAGAAAACTACGTACCTCTGAAGGGTTTGTAGGTTGTGGCCAATTATTAATTGCTTCAACTTTACTTGGATCAACTGAAATTCCTTCTCCTGACACAACATGCCCTAGAAATATTACTCGATCCAACCAGAACTCACATTTCTTGAACTTAGCGTACAACCGTTTCTCCTTTAGAACGTCTAAAACCTTTCTCAAATGCACAGCATGCTCTGCTTCATTCTTGGAGTAGATCAGGATGTCATCAATAAACACAATAACGAACTTATCCAAAAAGTCTTTGAACACCCGATTCATCATATCCATGAAAGATGCTGGGGCATTTGTCAAACCGAATGACATCACCAAAAACTCATAGTGTCCGTATCTTGTACTGAATGCCGTTTTTGGAATATCTTCCTCTTTGATTTTCAGTTGATGATAACCTGAACGCAAGTCAATCTTGGAGAATATGGCAGCTCCCTGGAGTTGATCAAACAAGTCATCAATCCTGGGTAAGGGGTATTTGTTCTTGATCGTAACCTTGTTCAGTTCTCTGTAATCTATACACATCCTCATAGTACCATCTTTCTTTTTGACAAACAAAACTGGTGCACCCCATGGCGAAAAGCTAGGTCTAATGAAGCCTTTGTCCAGTAAATCTTGCAATTGAATCTTC
The DNA here is from genome assembly GCA_958295605.1 of Ajuga chamaepitys. NCBI lineage: Eukaryota > Viridiplantae > Streptophyta > Magnoliopsida > Lamiales > Lamiaceae > Ajuga > Ajuga chamaepitys. The sequence continues at coordinate 20,985,635 of OY282501.1, forward strand.
AACTCTTTCAACTCTGTTGGCGCCATTCTGTATGGTGACTTCGATATAGGAGCAGTCCCTGGATATACGTCAATTACAAACTCTATCTCTCTGTCTGGGGGTAATCCTGGGAGTTCGTCTGGAAATACTTCAGGGTATTCTCGCACCACCACTACCTCCTCTATAGTCGGACAATGTTTCTCTTCCATACTCATAACACTTACTAGGTAGCCTTCACAACCGCTTTCCAATAGCCTTTTCGCTTTCACCGCTGATATCATGTGATATTTGAACCTTTTTCGTACTCCATTAAAGACGAAAGATGTGTCTCCAGGCGGCTGAAATGTGACTATCTTGTTCTGACAATCTATTGTAGCACCATATTTCGATAGCCAGTCCATTCCCAAAATCACATCATAATCATTCATATCTAATATGATTAGATCGGCATAAAGTTCTCTTCCTTCAATAGAGATAACACATGCTCGCAGAATTTGGTTAGTTTGTTTTGACTCTCCGGAGGGGATCACTACATTGTAACTAACGTCTGCTACATCAGGTTTCCTACCCAGCCTCTTCACATACTCAGTGGATGCAAATGAATGTGTAGCTCCAGAATCAAATAATGCAAATGCAATAGTATCACAGATGGGAACTTTACCTGTCACTACAGATGTATTTGCTTCCGCTTCCTCTGTGGTCATGGTAAAGACTCTAGCTGGCGTCTTCTTTTGTGTAGCAGGGTTTGAGTTCTCTGGACAAACCGTGGAAATGTGTCCTGCTTTTCCACATTTAAAACAAGTCCGATACTCTGCAAAACACTTTCCACTATGCGAACCTCCACATGTGGGACATGTAGGTTGCGTAACTGGTGATTTTCCTTGTTCACCCTTTTGGCGCTTGTTCTGATCCCATGGTTGTTGTCCTGGTTTTGGTTGAGAACCCGGCCTTGGACCTTGCACTTGTAACGGCCTTTTCTTTCCATCTCCTCCAAAACGAGGTCCTTGTCTTTGTATAAACTGGCGCCTAACCTCCTGAGCACGCCTAATTTTCATTTCTGCTTGTTCGGCAATCAACGCTCGTTCAGCAACTTGTGAATAAGTTACTCCATGTATTCCAGCCATACACACATCTCTATATAACTCTGGCCTCAGACCTTCTAGGAATCTCTCTACTTTCAGCGCATCCGTACTGACCATGTGCTCCGCAAACCTAGAGAGTTGCTCGAACTTGGCGATGTAGTCTGCAACATCCATTGCCCCTTGTCTCAATTGTATGAACTCGTTCATCTTCATTACTCGAACTGGGGCAGTGAAATACTTGTTTCTAAAAAGTTCTTTGAACCTATTCCACATCATTGTCGCCACATCCTCTATAGTTTTCATTGTGTCCCACCAGTGTCCCGCACTTCCACGTAACATGAATGATGCGCACAATACCTTTTCCCCCTCAGGAACTTTACTATACAAAAACATGTTCTCCATAGTTCTAAGCCAATCCTCTGCATCAGTGGGATCTGTTGCACTCTCAAATGTTGGCGGGTTAAGCTTTCTAAACCTTTCCCCGATGACCTCTAAGTATTCAGCTCGAGGTTGTTGTTGATTTACACCATTTCCTGGTTGTTCACCCACATCCCTTTGTTGGATAAGTTGTTGAATTTGTTGCGACTGTTGTTCGACTAACCCTGTCAACCGAGCCACAATCGCTTCGAGGCCAACACCTACTGCTGGTGCATTCGGTTCTAGATCGTTATTTCCTTCAACACCTTCTCCTCTAACGACCTCCATGATTTCTTTCTAATTTTATTGTCCCTCTGTCACAGGCCAATATGACTTATGAAATAATGAATGCAAGTTACGAATAAGTAAAACTTACTGGCATGTCTGCGCTTCAGAAGTTCCGAGCTCATGTATATGAACTGTCTACAGGGCACAAACCGTGCTCTGATACCACTCTGTCACACCCACCCTTGTAAAAACTTATTTTATACCAATTTTTTTAAAAAAATTAATAATCTAAAATACTTTCCCGATGTTAAAATCTCATCAACATGTGTTCACATAGAATACTTCTTCAAGACCCAAATTTCACCTACATATATTGACATAGGTTCAGGTCGAGTACCAAGGTGTCACACTCCATTCAACGCCATATTTACAGCAATATACATATTAAAGTTCTCTAATTTGAACATGTCCAAAAAGATTATTAGAACACTAGCAAAAACATAGTGAGTCCAAGGTTTAGCCCCACAGGTCGTCATTCATATACACGAGGCTTCAAGACTTGCAGAAGTTCTAACAGCATGCCAGATTAGTCCACGAGCTCATACGTAGTCAAACTCACCTACAATGCAAGAACTACGTGAGCTAAAGCTCAGTAAGCAGAAATCATGCATGACAAATGCGTGAATGATGAGATGCAATTTACAAAACCATTTCTTTCAACTCTACTCAAAAGAAAACCGTTTTCGTGAGTATTGGCTCCCTTTACTGGCACAACCTCACCAGAATATCACTTATTGGCCATACTCGTGACTACCAAGGGTCCCTCCTCCCCCCTTATAGTCCACCCGAGATAACAGTGATGGTTGGTACGACCAAGCGGCTATCCTCCCGAGACTACCAGGGGTCCACCTCCTGCCTGCCCCCGCAGTCCACCGGGAAGTCTACCTCTTCCCGTACCCCTCATCACGAAGGTGCTGAAGTGGGAACCTCTTCCGCGTGCACGCCTGTCACCGGAAGCATCCCGAGAGACACCATATACAATGTATAACTCTCAGTGTACCAGTGGTGACCAACCCCAAAACATTATCAATTTATGCAATTACGTTATTTTGACTTCTTATATGTACACATGTAATCCTTGTAGATGCTAATGCTCATGATTGATGCACATCCATTTGTTTTTAAGCAACAGAAGAATACACTTTATACACATGCATACAACAACACATACATCAATCAATTATCACAAATAATAAACACAAATACTATGTTCAAGCATTGTAGTTGGCGATGGATTTCTACTTACCTCTCTTCCGGAGTAGCTTTTGAAATTTCCTATTCCACAATGGTAATCAATCCAGTTCGTTACGAAGCGTAACTACGTCTGGGGGCGATACCAAGCCAAGATATTTTGCTTTAGATGAATCTTGGAGTTACAATTACAAAATGAAAGAAGAAAACTGTTTTAATAGCTTCTTGGACACAAAAGCTGAAAAGTAAGTCGGTCTTTGAATCTCGGCCGAGATTAGACCCTGTCTCGGCCGAGATGACTAAGTCGGTCTAAGGGTCTCGGCCGAGATCACTCTCTGTCTCGGCCGAGATGCGTCTCCAGGGCAAACTTCCCGTTTTCCCTGCCTTCACGTCTCGGCCGAGATCACTTCTCTGTCTCGGCCGAGATGACTCGACCACCCGTCTCGGCCGAGATCCTTCCCCGTCTCGGCCGAGATGACTTTCCAGCGAGAAACACTTCATTCTCCTTGCTTTTGGCTCCACACTATAAACTTGTCACGCATAGTCTTAAATTCTGTAGCATGTTTCATTATTTTAGACTAGGGGGTTCTTGACTACCAAGGTAAACATGTCCAAATTAATCGCAAAATATAAAATAACGCAATAAATGTAATATATTAATTACTATAAAACTATCACGTAAATAGCACATAAAATATGGAATGTATGAAATGCAAAAATTATATTTGCCAGTGAGTTGTGAGAGGCACGGGTATTACACTGTTAGATCCAATCTCGATATTTTTCTTGATACTAATGTGTGTGATAGTGTGTGGTTTTTTAAAGTACTAGAAAATTAAGTTTTGTGTTGGATTTTCAAGTGCATATACGGTCAAAATTTTTGGGGCAATTCAGTACATGAATCGTTTTGGTATCTATAAGCATGATGTAAGTGTAACATTTATGGTTTTAGTACAACATTTTTTGTTCTTTTTTTTTTTTTGTTTAATCATTTATTTATGTGGGAATGTTTATGGAACAGAAAAGTTGAAAGGTCTAATTGCTTCCATTTGAAAGGAGACAATAATCCTTGTAGAGTTTCAATCAATCCTTGCATGTCTGCATTCGGAGTGATTGAAATAATTTTCTCCTAAATCCCCCATTTTGATCATACATGGTTGTTGTCCATTGTAGCAGCGGTTATGTTGCTCATGCACTCAACCATTGGTTTAGGCCTTAGAATTGGAAAAGTTGCAGGTACGGAACAAATTTTCATTTTCTTTATTCTGGAAATGATTTTCTAATAACAAATTATCTGCAATTATGTGTTAGGGTGTGGAGCTTGAAGTAACAAATTCAAATCATTAACAAATTTGATTATCAAATTCGTGTATCTTTTGAGGAAGAATATCCTTTAAAAAGTGTCCACTTATGATGATTTCTTTTGTATTGAACAATGTACAATATATGTTCTTTATGATTCTATTTTTCCTGGTGCCACTGAGTTAAAGGAAGATTCGAGTGCCATTCCTTTGTCCATGGTTTCTGTTACAATCCACTCTGCCCTGACGATTTTAAGTTGTTTGTTTCCTTTGTGAGTTCCCTATTCACTTTTGTTTATGTTTATTTGAGACTTTTATCCTACTGACCATTGCAAAAAATGGTATCCACGCTATTTATTCATTCTGACTTTTATTTTAGTGGGTTCCATTGGACCATGTTAATTCTGAGTGGTACTTATCCTAGGCATTTTATCCGTCTTTAAGCCAGCATGTTGGCTTTACCTTGTAATATGTATTCGGACTCTGTACCTTGTAATATGTGTTTTACAAATGTATGGCCCACGATGAAGAAGACATTTTGTGTGTATTTTCTTTGTTTTTTGGTTGTGAATGCATTGGAAATGTTAGAGTAGTATATATAGTTGTTTTGTGTGCATAGTACCCTAGGTTTTGGCTCCAAATTGCTATGTTTCCCCTCCCAACAGGTTATAAAGCACATGGGACCAATAGTACTATTTTGCATGGGAACAAAAATGCAAAAAATTTAACAAAAAAATTGACGGCAGGACCAAAGCTGCTAGTGAAAATTTATAGCTGGGACCAAAATGAAACAGGCTCTGTCCTGTGGGACCAAAATTTTCTCTATTTATTTCATTTCTAATGTTTACATAATTAATTCCCAGCTCTTTGATTATCACCTAACTTTTATTTTAATATCTAACGAACACATAACCTAATTAATTTCAGATTAGGCTTGGTCTCGACCCGATTCTTCTTGACTCGTTTCGGCCCATTGGGCTCGAAGCCCACACTTCGGCCCATTTAGGTTCGCTGAAGGAATCTAATCCTACAGCCCACTTTAATCCATTTTAAGTCCATTCTAAGTCCAGTTCTATTTATTTGGGCCCAAATGATTTATTCGGCCCATTTGTTTAATTGTTTGAGCCCAAAGCCCATATCTTTTATCTAGTGGGCCTAAGCCTATTTTTATTATTTCTTTAGTCCAATTAATTTATTCTAGGCCCAATAACATTATTTCTAAGTCCAATAACCTACACAAATTATTCAAAGGCCCAATTAACCTATACATGTCCATCTAGGTGATCCTAAAGCTCATTTATTTAATTATAAGTTCAACTAATCCTAATTTTAATCAACTAATCACAACATTATCCTACTTCTACATTTTTTGTCGAAAACCTACTCACATTTACACAAACTCACAATTTTGCTCAATTTGAATCAACTAATTGCATTTCATACTTAAATATATTGGCAATCATAATAATAACATAGTTAACATAAAATTATCACTTTGGCCCCCTAATTTCATCTTTACCGAAAGTTCATCATAACAAAAATCATTTCAAATTCGTACGTTCCAAATTCTTCTCTGAAGTGATCAACTCATTTATGATTTATCAAATTCTAATTAATTGTCCCAACATACCAACATGTGAACTTAACAAGTTTTTGCCAAAAACACATTACTTCCATTTTCATAAATTTTCATAAAATCATTTTAGAATCACTACAAGATTAACCTTAATCCTATTTAATCATTTTAAGTCATTTTAACATCAAATTCAACATGCAATTATACCATCTTTTAGTCGAAACATCACTAAGCATAATTTTATAAAAAGTTCACATAATTAACATGCATTAACCTAATTTACCACCTAATCACATTTCACATTTTGCTCCAAATCTCACATACAAAGCCTCAATTTGAACATGTTATATATCAAGAGCACAACTAACACAAAATTAAGCATAACATTCGATAATTATCATAATCAACATATGCAAAGCTCAAAATTAAACATGCTCATCCCATCACCTAACTAAATGCATGCATGTGCTTATGCTAGTGTGTGAGAGTATTCATAATACAAGAGACACAATTTTTACAATAGTTACTCCCTTCCATTCCCCAAACAGAACTAAACTAAACTAATTGCTTAAGCTAACATATACCTCTAGAATGGTATGATGCTTGGAAGTGGTATTAAAGTCAAAAGTGCCCCGTAGCTATCCACAAGATCCAACCGAAGTACTCCTAGCTTGGAAAGAGGGTTGAAAGTGAAGGGGTTAAGAGGGAGGTGTTTCTCGAAGCAACTTGGAGGAAGAAGAAGAAGAAGAAGAAGAAGAAGAAGAAGAAGAAGAAGAAGAAGAAGAAGAAGAAGAAGAAGAAGAAGAAGAAGAAGAAGAAGAAGAAAAACCAAGAGCTCTAATTAGTGACGGAGCAAATATTGGACAAGTTGGTTAGTAATAATCGAAAAGATTGGGCTATGAAGCCAGATGATGATGTATGGCCTTATCTGGCTTATCGAACAATGTATAAGACGTCATTAGGAATATCACCATATCAGTTGGTTTTTTGGGAAATCGTGCCACTTGCAAGTTGAGTTAAAGCACAAGCTATATTGGGTAGTTAAGAAGTTGAATTTTGGCTTCAAGACCGCGGGGGAGAAACGTGTGCTCCACTAAACGAGTTGGATGAATTTCGAAGCGAAAACTATGAAATTCTTGACTTTACAAGGAAAGGACAAAAAGATTTCACGACAAGTTGATAAAGAAGTGGGAATTTTTCCCCGGTGAGTTAGTCCTATTGTTCGACTAGAGACTTCAACTCTTTTCGGGCAAGTTGAGATCAAAATGGTCCAATCCATTTGTAAAAAAAAGGTGACACCAAATGGAGTAGTTGAATTATTAAATGGGCAACGAGTAAAGAGATAGTATCATGCGGAGAAAGTGAAAGATGTGCACCACGTCCAGTTAACCGAACTATAAAAAGATAAAAGGAGTATGGCTAAAGACGTAAAACTGAGAGCTAATTGGGAGGCAACCCGATGGTTTATCTTCTTTTTAGCTATTTTTATTGTTTCTATAATATTATAGTTTCAATTTTGGAAGAAAAAATTAGAGCAAGCACCGATAGCAGGGCGACGGTGGAAGAGCACCTAATTTAGACTACATATTTCCACCACGACCCTCATATCGGTAGCCATCTATAAGTGCCACCAAGATATATATCACTTCTTCCCACAAATTTCAAACAAGTAGGGGGAGAGGGGGAGTAAGTGGGACATCTTGGCTACTTTATGTGCTTGCAGTTTTAATTTTCATTTCGCCCAGGATTAGGCATTTAGTTTTGTGGGTGTTTAATTTTTTTAAATTTTGCATGTTGACATTTTTCATAGAATTGGTCATATTGTGTGTATTGAATCACGGGCTGATATTAGAATTGGTGATGATGTGCCAATGATGATTCGATTTTTTAGGACAAAATACACATAGTAGAGCATAATAGGTGGGTGGATACATAATGAGCATGTACCTTGGATAGTAATAACAAGCTTGTGAGCTTTTGAGCCTTAAGACGAAACTCTCATATTTGGAGTTTATAAATTATTCTTTTCATTGTGATTTGTTGGTCCTGTGCAATTGAGTCTTTAGAACTTTCATTGGTTCTTCTTGAAGATGCCAAGTATGTGTGTGAGTGTACAAAATGATTTTAGGCCATCTTTCTTTTAGCCTACTATAGCCATAACAATTACTCATCAAATTGCAATATGATCACTAGTTAGTTACTTTGAGCTTTTAGCCTTATTCTTGATAGCTGTATATTACAAGCTTTTATCCTTTCCTTTTAGCCTTTTTCTTGTTACTTGGATTAATTGAGTGAGGGAGTTGGTTGGAAGGAAGATAGAAGTGAGAGGCGAGAAGCAGAGTGGAAAGAAATGAGTGTTGTGCGAAAGAATATTCAATTTTTGTAGGTGAGTATTGGATGACTTTTGACCCTTAAAGAAAAGGAAAAAGAAAAAAGAAAAGCGTGGTTGTTGTGTATGACAGGGGTAAACCAATAAAAAAGATACCTCCCTTCATTGTAGTTTTTTTTTTTTAAAAAAATCCATTTGTTTCCGAGTAAAAGATGGTCAAAAGAGTCCAATTGATGAGCTATGGACTTTATGCGAGTTAGTAAATAATGCTAACTCGTATTCTAGCTTAGAAAATAGGTCGATTGATGTAGTGTGCTAAGAAAAGTAAAATGAGGTGAAGAAGCTAATCTTTAGCTTGCTGAGAGTTAAGAGTAAGGATGTTGTGATATCAAATCAAGGGGTAGTTGAGAGAAATAACTCAGTTAGTCCAAGATAGTCAGTTGATGAATATTTATCCTACCTTGTCCAAAGATTTTGCACAACCAAATATAAAGTCCTTTATTAGTCTTTGTTCATGCATGTCAAGTGCAATAGATAGTTAAATGATAGGCAAACATATGGTAGACCATGCATGTGAATCAACCTGAGTGTAAACATGTACTTTTATATACACTTGAGTGAAGAGTGATACACTACCCCGTAAGGATCACTTATTTGGGGTAGTAAGTCCTGAAAGTAGTCAAAACATGTTGCTTCATACATGTTTAATACACTATGTTACTTGTTTTTGTAAAATTATGACATCAGGCTAGATTCATCATCGATTCACCCTGAAGCCTATTTTGTCTTGTTTCTTTCATTGTTTAGGACACACAATAGGTAAAGTTCGGGGGATTTTGATCTCTCTATATTTTACGTGATTTTTAGCCACATATTTATAGCTAAGACTGTGTAAAAGTATGTAGAATATACTTCCTAGCCCTCCTTTTATATTTGGTGAATTTCACGTGTTTCTTGATTATGTAGCTATTTAGGTACAAAATGGATCATAATTATAGTAATTGTGAAATCCCGATGCAAATCATGTAACGAGAGGGTCTAAATGGAAGAATATGAGTGATTCTGCTAAAAGGCTAACTTGGAGTAAACTGCACAGCTGTAGGAGAATGAGCATAACGTTTGATGCAGATGTCAAAATAGCATAATTACAAAGAAGGTCAAAGTTGTGTAAGAAGTGTTCTAGAGTATATCGTTCCTAACTGGACAAATACAAATCAGGTCTAAGGTTAAACTGGTGGCATTAGAAAACTAATTCAATTATATACAAATTCCAACCGAAAGCCCTTCAAAAATAGCTTTGAAGTTGAATCGGTAGTGTAGAGTAGCATTTGCTCGACTGAGCAGAGTGACCTTGCTCGGTCATTCACCCTGCGCTTTTGAAAAATTAATTAAAATCGACGAGTGTTTGCTTAATCGAGCAGCCTTGCCTTACTCGGTCGTGCAAAATAACGAGCTTTCTCTTGGATGACACTTTTTTATGGGTTTTATCCTATTTAAGCCTGATCTGTACCTACCGTTGTGTACTCCTATAAATATCTAGCCTTAGGAATTGTTGGGAAGATAATTTGGAACAATTTTTAACAGTTTTTATCAATTTTAGAGAGAATTAAGGCTTGAGATCAGATTTGTGGAGGGCATAGCAAGGAGAAACAAGAAGGCATCAAGAGCATGAATTCAAGATTCAAGACCATAACCGGTACTATTTTTTCTTGTTTTCTTTGTAGAAGATTATAATACTTTCTAAACATATTTGTGATTGTTTTATGATTATGTTTGACTAGTTTATTAATATTCTAAGGCTAGAATGTAGACTATGTGAAGCTTTTGATTTTTTTAATTGATTGAACCCCGTTCTATGTTCTTATTGATATGTTATTGTATTGATTGAATGTTTGATAGTTTGGCCAATTATTTGATATTGTCGAGATCCGAGAGGGGAGATTTATTAGTAGGTCTAGAACATATAACATAATTGTTCAATAGAACTGAATAGTTTGGCCAACTATTTGATATTGATTGAATGTTTGATAGTTTGGCCAACTATTTGATATTGATGTTTTATGCTTTTAGGAGTTATATGTATAGTAGTCGACCGGAGGCGGTGGCTCTTGTATATAATCTATGATTTATTACTGTGATAGATGGTCTAAACTAGATTTGTGATCGTTCTATAAGAACTACAATTTGGTTTAAGGATTCAATTGGTTAGATACAAATTATAAGTTGAACATAGTTGAAATCCATCCCTAGAATAGTCTTGCTATTTGATTCTTCTTTTATTTGATTTGCTTGGTATTTTCATTCATTTAAATTGCTTTGTTGTTTTCCATTTAATAATTAGTTACCAAAACTACATCCCGCTATTAGATTGTCTAAATAAAATTGGGTTATTAGGATCGCAGTACTTAATTGGCTTGAAACCCCCGATCGTTGTGACATTGCTCGCTACTATCTATTGCTACGTTGTACACTTGCAGTAAAGTTAGAGTATGAAAACTAGATGACAAGTTTTTATGATAACGAGAAGTACATTACTCAATTCTTGACTATAATATCTTATGAACCTAACTAAATTTTATTTTTCATAATCAACTTCATAATATTAGAATATTTTACTGACGTTGGAGTCCAAAATCTAAATTACGTGAAGAGGGAGCTTTTAAATTATCTTCCTTAGGAATGAAAAAAACCATATTATGTTTTATTTTCTAAAAGAATACCAGAGAGTTAATAAAGTTCGAATTAGACAAACTTTACATGAAGATACTACATTAATAGACACCCTCTCCCCCCTCTTATTCAATTTTATAGAAGCTATTATTTTTTTATTCTCTCATGAAGCAGATTATCTATTGTTTCCTTTGTTCTAACAAATAAGAATCCTATCTCTATTTTTTCTTAATGACACTATCTATATATTATTAAAGTTGTAGTTTTATTAATCAAAGTTAAATAGAATATTAATTTTCACAGAAAAAGAAAAGACATATTAATGAAAAACATTCGCTTTTAGACCCTATATTCACCAAGCAGGTAAAAATATAAAGTTATACTTTAGAGAAACAAGAATCTTAATTTAAAATTATCTTCTAGGAGTCAAAGTCTTATTTTATTAATCAAAGTTAATTTAAAACTTTTTATTTCACAAATAAATAAAGAAAGTCATGGTTATAAGAACCATTCTATTTTAGAAAGGCGTACCTTCACTGAGCTGCCAAAAAAAAAAAAAAAGAACATGGGAATATATAGTACGTTTATGTATGTCTTTTATATATATATATATATATGTATGTATGTATGTATATATATATATATATATATATATATATAAGGGAAATATCTGTAAGACATTAATTCACATATAATATAAATTGTGGATGTGCACCAATTACCTAGTTATTTTATATTAAGTTTCAGTGAAAAATGCCCAAGCCTTATAGGATTGAACCTACATCAACCAAATGATCAATTCATTTATGTTAAGAACGAGCCCTCTTCGAGTGGATGTGAATACCTTGATGGAGAATGGGGATGAGAATCTCGTATAAATTAGAGAAATAAGTAGAGGAAAGTCCCATTACCAGCAACTTGAACATACAAATTCAGTCCATGTCCCTATTTATACTACCTTTTTAGGGTAACATTCACAACTGACAATTAACTAACAGAAACAGGCAAAAAAATACTAGGGAGTATCAAACTATTCGAAATGTTGAAAATAAAGGAATATTCATTGACAACTCATGACTTGTAATTTAGCAGGCAAAATCTATTAGCCATGATGGGGTATTGCAATTGTGAGTGAGCATGAGTGTTGGGTTGTTCACTTCCTATTGGGTCGTGATTGTTGGATCATCAGTAGTGGGTGGTTTGGTTATAACATTCCCACCCCTTTGAGATAATAATTTTTCCTCAAAGTGTGAGTGAGGAAGAGTAGAGTCTGAAAAATCCTTAGTGAGCTCCCAAGTGGAATCCTTCAATGGCAAGCCCTCCCACTGAACAAGTAGTTGATAGGTCAGTTTACCATTAGACCAGGTTGTGCGTTCTCCACAAATGACCAGTGGTTGAACCACATGGTGATTGTCTTGGCTAAGTGGTGGAAATGGGACCTCGGATGTGTTCGGTGGACTAGAGCGAGCCTTTAATAATGAAACATGGAAAATAGGGTGCGCTACAAGATATGCAGATAAAGAACACCTAAAAGACAACGGTTTTGTGTAATTTATGTTGTCTTTTAACATTTCACAATGATTATAGTCAAAACCGTTGTCTTTCTACACCTTTTTGCGCTGAAATACAAAGCTTATGCCAAGGTTGACAATGGTTTTACCTTACCGTTGTCTTTTAGCGCACTTTCCCGCTGATAAACAACAATGGTTACAACGGGTTCTGAGAGTGTTGTCTTTTAGCCCAAAATGCGATGAAAGACAACGTTGTTTACAACGCTATTAAGTATGTTCTTACTAACCAATTCTTTTATATTATACACAACAATTTAACAACGGTTTTGTGAACTGTTGTATTTTATTTTCGTCATTTGTTAATGACATTAGTTTGCGAGCATTGAAACTACTTTATCAGAATCTTCTAGTTATAAACATTAAATAAAATTATAGGTCGATGTGTTCTTTTTTATGATTCTTTTCTTTTTGTGAGTGTGTGTGTGTGTGTGTTTTTTTTTTTTTTTCGAAGATGAAATTGAGTTATCTAGTTATAAACATTAAATAAACTTGCAAGTTTAATAAAGATACAAGTAATAACAATTAATTTTGATTAACCAAATATTTTAAATTGCTAGTAAATATTTTAAGTGAAACCATTATAATGAAAGAGGTTAATTAACAAAAGCAGTCAGTACTATAGGTCTTTTTTAGTTTTTCAGTCCCAATTTATTTATTTATTTTTTTTTTTTTTTTCTGATTACAACATATACTAATCGTTTTATCATTTTTGCAACCTCTGACTATATTTCCGCCCATATAGGCCATGTGATTGCAAAGGTCTTTTAGTCCAACAAGATCGCGACATGTGGCGGTAAAATTCTGAAATTCAGAAAATTAATTTAAAAATCCAAAAAAATTAACAAATTATTTCTGAAATTAATTTGTAAATTCTAAAAATTCATAAAAAAAATCCAAATTTTTTATTTAAAAATATAAAATTCTATTTAAAATCCAAAAATTTAATAAATTCTTTATGAAATTAACTTTAAATCCTCAAATTCATATAAAATTCATAAAATAAAAATAAAAGTTCAAAACTTTTATTTTAAATCAAAAAATTAAAAATATATTTCCAAAATAAGTTTTAAAATTCTTGAAATTGTTATAGAATTATGAAAATTAATTTAACAATTCAAAAAAATTTATTTAAAATCCAAAAAATTAAAAAAATATTTATAAAGTTAATTTTATAATTTAAAAATTCATAAAAACAATCAGAAAATAAATTAAAAAACCAAAGATTTTATTTAAATTCCAAAAAAAAAAAGAAATTATTTCCAAAATTAATTTAAATTCTGAAAATATATGTAAAATACAATAAATTAATTTAAATATCAAAAATATTATTTTAAATCCAAAAACTATTTATGAAATTAATTTTATAATTCTAAAATTTATTTTTGGGATTTTAAATAAAACTTTTAGATTTTTAAATTAATTTTCTGAATTTTATATGAATTTTTAATTTAAAATTATTTTGAGAAATAAGTTTTTAAGTTTTTGGATTAAAATTTTGGATTTATAAATTAATTTTCTGAATTTATATGAATTTAAGTTCTGAAATAATTTTTTAATTTTTGGATTTTAAAAATATTATTTTTTTAAATTAATTTTATGAGTTTTATATGAATTTATTGAATTTTAAAATTAATTTCTATTTTTTTTTATTTTTTGGATTTAAAATTAAATTTTTGGATTTTGAATTTTGATTTTCTGAATTTTATATGATTTTTTAGAATTTAAAATTGATTGTCGGAAATAATTTTTTACTCTTTTGGATTTTAAATAAAAAATTGGTTTCTGAATTAATTTTCTGATTTTTTTTTTAATTTTAAAATTAATTTCAATTTTTTTTTCTTAGATTTACATATAAAAAAATTGGATTTTTATATTAATTTTCTTAATTTCGACATGTTTGCCATCTTATTTGCAAAAAAGAAAAAAAAAAACATGTGAGAATTACGTGGCCTATATGGCCAGAAATATTGTCGGAGATTGCAAAAATTTAAAAAAAAAATTCGTACATGTTTTAATAGGAAAAAATAAAAAGTTGAGACTGCAAAAGTAAAAAAAGGTCCATTGTACAAGCTGCTTTTGGTAATAATTTTTTTGGTAGAGTACCTTAAAGCTATCTAGCCACGTAAATTGCTAGTGAAAAATTACTCTAATGGATAGATTTTTAAACGTACAAACAATACTATCAATAATATTATTGTATGATCAAGAAAAAATGTTTGTTTAGATGACCCCTTTATTTAGGGACACCGTTGCACCATAGCTCGATGTGTGACACCTAGACCGGCAAAATCGACCCGACCCAATGGGCTAGCCTAGCTTGCTCGAAATTTTAGATGGGCTAGGCCATATAAATCTAGACCCAAAGAACTATCTGGCTTAACCCGATGAGCCAAAAGTCGATGGCCCATGGGTCGGCCCGAAACTTGTTGTATATTTAAGAAGGATAGACTGGGCTAGACTCAATAATTGTTGGCCCGATAAAATTTTGAGACGGATCTGACATATAATCTTGGCCAGATGGGCTATGCCAGGATCGGGCTGGGCGAGCCAAATTGCAACCTCTAGTGACACCCATCTATGAATATTTCCACGCTCTGATTTTGATGCTAATTTGTAAGGTGGCGATTCGGTCCGCTCGGCCAGGCCCAGCCCATCGAACCAAGACCATAAGTCGGATCGGACTTGTTGGACCCGATTTCTGTGGGCTAACAATTATTGAGCCCAACCTAGGCCCCCTTAAATATACCAAGATTTTGGGCCGATCTGTCGACTCGACGGGCTTTTGACCCATTAAATCGGACCTGTTGAGACCGATTGGATTGCCCGAATTACCACCTCTAATCGTGTCAACCCAATAGACTTGGATCAATGCATATATTTTACAAAATTGTTACTAGAAAATATTTAGATTTATACAAAAAATGCAATTTTTGAGATTTGAAATTCTAATACAAGTGTATCATGTATACCTTCAGGGCTCAAGAAAAATCTAGAAGATTAGTCATTACAATAAGACAAAAGAAAAAGAAAAAAAAAAAGGAATAACGAGCCCTAGTTGTCCTCGACCTCCTCGTCGAAAGGGTTGAGAGATTTCTGTGAAAGCAAATTCGTCGATCTCTGTCGTAATCCTTAGCTCCTATATCTGCCGCACTCCTCAGATATCAGCCTCATTCTGCAATTCACGCTAACTCAGTACGAAAGCGTCGATTACTACGTAAGCAAAACCACTGCCTTCTCCTTCTCCTCCTATTTTCTGGTTTTCTTTTCTGATTGTTTAATTGAATTTTAGGAATTCTGGAAGAATTAATCAGCTGATTGCATATCTTTTGAAGCATGTGTTGGTGATGGTTGTAGAAAAACTAATTGTCGTCTGTACAGATAAGTCTATCAATGGGAGGTATATGTTTATGTATGACTGAAAGTGAAAGCTGTGTGATATTATCTACGTTATGTGAAACAATTGTACATGAAACCATCAATTAAGGCTGGAAACTTCTGCTAGAAGCTTGGCTATCTTATTTTCCAGGAGTCAAGATTGTACCAAAACCAAAATACCTGCTTTTAATTGAAGCCTGAGGGACGTGATTTTTCGTTCTTGGAATTTAATGTGATACTTTCTTTAGCAACTAATGAAAGCTTGACAATTCAGCATCTGATATCTTCAAACTAATGTAAGTTAATCAAAATAAAAAAGTAAGCTTTCATTTATTTACAGAAAGTTATAACAGATAGTTGTAATTAGGAATGTTCATCTTTAAAGATCATGTAAGATTGATTTATCGTTACATGTTTATTACAAGCTAATTTTTTGTATTTGAATTTCGTCCTCATTACTGACTATTCTTCATATATGTACACTGCTTATGCAAAGGTTAGTTGTACACAAGAATAGTTTTGTGCATCCTGATGCATCCGTGTTTGAGGTTCCATCACAAACCCTTTTCCTTTCCAATTCTGAGTTTTTTTATCTGTATAGTTGCAATGATAAATGAGAGTGTGTTCAAATTTGTTCATCCCCCGAAACATATATTATCCGTCTTTTAATTTTTCCTTTGCTAGTGTATTTGACTTCATTTGCTTGTATTATTATCAAACCCACTTCTCATGCTGGACATATAAAAGGAAATAACATGTTTTTTTTTTCTTCTTTTGTTGGGTTAGTGATTTGTT
Organism: Ajuga chamaepitys; assembly: GCA_958295605.1. NCBI lineage: Eukaryota > Viridiplantae > Streptophyta > Magnoliopsida > Lamiales > Lamiaceae > Ajuga > Ajuga chamaepitys. The sequence continues at coordinate 21,002,209 of OY282501.1, forward strand.
GCATTTTTCTTGATCACTAAAGATAGAATTATTTATCCTTGTTTTAAATTTATTTATATGTTAATTACTGCAGGCTGCAAAACTCTATATGGATCTTTGCATGGTCTTTTCTAAATATACAAAGGGACAATGATCAAAATCCACTTAAGGTTCCCGCTAGAATTCATCGACTCGGTTGAACCACTTTTAGATATTATTGATATTGTTCTTTTAGGACCGTAGGTAATAGTTGATTTTGATTCTTGTACAGTGCCTGAGTCACAAAACAATCCTCACCGTTTGTATCAATAAGGATTTTCAAATCAACAACGTATTCACTTAACTCTTTTCAATTCTCTACTTTTCTATTATTAATTATGTAGATTACATTTTATATAAAGTTATTTGTTAGTTTATAGGAATTTAATTTGTTTTTATATTCTTTTTACTAATATTACTAGGAATCAAGTTTTGAGATCATAATCCACAAGTATTTTATATATTATTTGTTTGTTCTATCTTGATAATTTTCCTAATCTTCCCTATTTTGAATATTTAGGTACACAATCTTCTTTTTAGCTTGGATCGTTGATGGTGATAGCGGCTAAATATCAACGACGAGCATTATCAACTTGAAGTATATGAGTCATGACATAAATCAGCAAATTGTAGAATCTAAGACCCACATAAAGCATTTTAATCGAGCAGTTCCATAAGTTTTCTAGTTTTTTATGAATCTCCAAAAAAGTCCATGGCTTATCATGCTTAATGTACATCAGCCTACCATTCATAGTGTAAGATTTGAAGAAGTTTACACGCTTCGAATAAACAGACTTATCAACATGAACAGTAATTGCATTACCCGGAGTATAGCTAGTTGGAGAAGGAGCAGCCCGGGTAGAGAAGACGGTTGTGGAATCCGTCATACGAGGAGGCGGGACTTGAGTTGACGAGTTTCCCACCTCCGACGATGATGTGGGATCGTAGTGACCAAACTGTAACAACAGTGTGGCCGAAGCGGGAACAGTTGTCGGAAGAGTGGCTGTCGGAGTGAGGAGTATACCTGCGGCAGTTGTAGAGTGTACCGAAGTCGGCGCCGGAGGAATGACACCTCGGAGGGACTCATGGTCACTTTGAGCGCTAAGGTTAAGTGGCCCATGCAGATTAGGGTTTCTCTGCCCATGCAGATTAGGGCGTAACCCTACATTGGATCGAGGGGTCGTTGTGGTTGGCCTATTGGGGTCAGCCGGAAGGGGGCGCGCCGGACGATAAGGTCGCTGCAAAGTTGGTGTTGACAAAAGGTGAAGGCAGCGGTGTATCAGCAAATTTAAAAACCCTGTCCATGGCGTGTTGTAGAAACCATGGGTGGGTTTTGATGATTGTAGCATAAATTTCATCGTGAGATGATGGTGAATCGGAAGCCATAATCCAAAATCGGAGGGTTTGAGAAGACGATCGGCAAGGGCTATCGAGGAGAACCCATTTGCCCAAGAGAGAGAGAGAGGTCAGCAGTGATATTGGAAGTTTCAGGTTTCCATTCAACCTGGAAATGATAGCCGAGGAACTTTCTAACATAAACGTGTTGCTTGGGGGTGTAGATAACTTGCTGAAACAATTCATTGATGTTGTGGTGATCAATGTGAATCACAAAACAACAGCCCAAAAGTTATTGACACTATTTGTGAACGGCTTCGACAATTGCGTGTAATTCCTTAAGAAAGTGCAAGATGCCCGCAGTCAAGGACCAATTTTAGCTTCTTTGACATATTAAACATTTTCTTTGTTGTTGATGTTGATGATCACTGATAGGCGATAGAGCATAAGAGGGGTGGAAATTGTTGTGTAACCGCGCACAAATTGCTGATAATACCCAATAAGGCCCAAAAAGTGTTTTAGTTGCTGTTGATTTAGGGGTTGTTGGCAATCTAGCATGGCAACTATTTTTTAGAGGTCAGCGTGGACTTATCCAGCAGAAACGATGTAACCAAAATACTTGATTATAGTCCGGTAGAAAGAAACATTGGTAGTTTTACATAAAATGGAGTGCGATGTAAGCATGCGAGAAGGATAAGGTGGCCATTATGAGCAGCCAAGGAGGGGCTATGTATCAAAATATCATCAAAGAAGACAATAAAAAAATGATGGAGAACGGTCGGAGGAGATTGCTCATGGTAGCTTTAAATGTGGAGAGCACGTCTGCAAACCTGGAAGGTATTATAAGGAAATCATAGTGAGCTCGTGGGTTAGAAAGGCTTTATTATGGGTATCTTTGTGGAACATTTGGATGTGATGGTATCCGAACAATTCGAGCTTTGTAAATACCGCAACAGGCCTTAACTCATGCAATAACTCATCAACAGTCAGGATGGGAAACTTACCTTTAATTTTAAGGTATTGAGAGCCCAATAATCAACACATAAATGGAGTGTATCATCTTTTGTTTGGATAATTATAATAGTTTTGATGATGACAAAACCATAATGTAAAGTAGGAACTAGTACCCCCACAATTTTTGTAATCTTTACAATAGATAGGGTTAGTTCTATTTAGGCATAAGTCACAACAAGCATACAACAAGGTCATCAAGGTTACATGCAGCAAGTAGTCCAAGTATGCAGCACAGAACAGAGACTGCAGTGACCATGTCGTAAGGTAGCTTATGCGTTCGTGGCACACATCAATGTTTGTTGTAAGAGGAATCGAACCAGTAAACAGAACTGGTCCTCACAGCAAGTTGGAAGCAACCATGTCAGCAGTGCTAAAGCCAGGTCGAATTCTGAGTTTCGAAGATTCAAAATTATAACTAGTAGATACAAGATTCAAATCTTGTACAGACTATCCAATTATGTGGGGACACGTAATCTGACAAAAGCAAAAGCAACACTGCAAACACTAACATCAAGCCGCACCTACTGCGAACCACTTCCTACAAAAAATAATAAATGGCTATAAAGTTGTACAAGGAGCATTAAATGCCCATGGGATTCTTTTCTCACTCTTCAACGGGAAGGAATCCAACATCTATAAGAAGAAGAGATGGAGAACGGGCAAAGGCTATCAAATTATTAAACAAATGAAATTACTATGCATCATTTCATTCGATCTTTCAAATTCAAAGCTTCCAAAGCATATATCACTATGATATCTTACAAGTGGTTTTGCTTAGTAATCAAGAGCAAATAGCAAGCACGCAGCAAGCAGTCTTCAAGTGAAGATTCAAACTACAACAACTTCTTAAGTCAAGCAAGCTAGCTCTAAAGCTTTATCTCGGTCATAATCCTTCTCATCAAGGAAGCTTTCCCACATCTCAACTAATATTCAAGTTTAGATGCAGCTACCAGAAGTTGAAAAAATTTCATTAAAGCAGCTCTCACGAGCAGTTTTTTAACGGAGGGTCTTTATTGAGCCCGGGTTTCAAAGTAGACTAGGTGTTCAGAGGAATGTGTGTATAGTAGAGAAGTAGTCTTCCGAAGATAGCCAAAACTACTGTAAGGAGCTAAGTTGGACTTAGACTTCGGCGTGGCTAAGTTTATACCATGTGAACAACTTAGTGAATGTTGTTGGCATACTACATACTTACTGCATTACTTTGTAAGAAAACGGATTTGCATATTTCACTGCATTAAACTCTACCTGGGCATTGCTTATTGTAGGAAGTTCAAGTTTAGTTTGCTTCAAGCCTACTGTCTTAAGTTTGCTTACTGTATCAACTTTGCTGTAAGAACCAGTTTCTGAAAAAAAGCAACATATTCCCGCTCAAAGTATTTAAAAAAAAAAAATCAAAGTTAGAGGTTTATTCACCCCTCTTCTAAATCTCTACCACTCGGGACCAATATATTTCTTTTGGGCCAAGTGAATCGGGGAAGAGTAAGGGCTTTGGCTGGGCTGAATGATCTCTTGTTATAAACATTTTGCGTACGAGTTGCTCGATATATAACTACTTTTTAGAAATGGGGATAACAGTATGGTCAGATATTAACCTGGGTGCTATTGGGAAGGAAGTGAATGTAGTGATCAATGGCTTAATGAGGGACGGATATGGGGGTTGAGAATATCGGCATAAGCAATGCATAATTTTTGTTATAGTTGTTCGAAGATCGAATGGAATTCTGGTATCAGTTTGGAGGGAGGTTGTATAAGTTTCGTGCGGGTTAGAAACTTGAGAGAATTGGATTTCACAAAGTGATTGGATTTCACTTGTATATACTAGAGTCTGTAATTAGTGAAAGAATCAGTGAATAAGGGGTTGTGACATTGATGGTTAGAGCGAGTGATAGGCTGTGAGTCCCAATCGAAGTTCATGATCACGTTGTTGTAGTCATGGGTGACCTTGCCTTGTGTTGTAATCATTGGATGCCCAGGACCATGTTGGGTCCTTCAATGGCAAAAAATACAAGTCAATTTCGAATAAGGTGCCATTGAAGGACAACCAAAAATTTTAGACACATATACATGCAATTTAAGTGGAAAAATTAATGCGATAGCAAGTTACATGAAATTACTGGTGAGCCTCTATCAACCAAAACTAGTATAGGGGAAGCAGCAATTGGTCCTCATAAACAAAGTGAATGAGGATTAGTTTGACATATCAAATAGTTGAGGCATGATACTTCACTTTCAACAGGGTCATCCACTGGGGGTGAATCTGCCTGATTTCAAATCATCCTCCGAGTCGTCTTTGGTTCCAGAAGGAGGAGGAGTTTGGTACAACACTTGTAAGTGAGATTTTATTTCACATCACAATTGTAACAAATACTACATTCTCGCTTGTCACAAAGCTCAGTGGTAGAGAGACCGTGGATCGATAAATATGGTGAAGGCAAGAGAGGATTTTGGGGGCGGAGAGGGGAATGATGGGGTGGAGATGTTGGGATTTATGTAAACCGAGATCTAAGATTCTAAGCTAGGGGACGTGTAAGTTTTAGAGATGGAGCCCAGTGACCATTTGGGTCATTGGATAGTCAATTTATGTCCTCGACTCTAGCTTCAAAAGCCTTAGCGAGAGAAATGCTTCCATTAAGGAATTGAGTTTATAGAAGAGCATTTCACATTGAATTTCCAAATGCAAACCTAACAGCAAAGAAGCTTATAAGAAAGGGTTCCCAAGATACCTGTCAAACAATTCATTAGTCTCGAACTGCAATTGAAATCGGAGACTATGGACTTCTGGGAGAGTTTGGAGAGGCTGCATTGCAGATTCTAGTGAAAGGAAAGTCCAAATCGGTGACAGACACTGCTAAAAAATTATGGCCATGTTGTTAAAAGTTATTAGCCTTCATTAGTTGAAATCATGACAAAGCATGTCCCTCCAGATGGAAGGAAACTATTTTGAGTCGAAGATCAAGAGGTGTAGATTAGAGTTAGAAGAACTCCTTGATACGAAAAATCCACATCTCTGGGTCCGTATCGTTAAATTTTGGTACGAGGTAGATGGAGTGGAGGAATTGTTGTTGGTCAGGAGGTTGGGGTTGAATATCAGGGGGTGGCGAGGACAAAGGAGGCGGAAGAGTTCGGTGATGGTGGCATTGGGATTAGGTGGAATTAGGGAACAAATGCCCTCTAATTTAGTTTTGGCAGTGGCCATATATTGATTGCGAATCGGATTCTTAGACATACTGTGTTTTTCAAACTGGTTCTTGAAGTGCTTTCATCACGGAGTCGAAGGAAGAGTTTGACATGTTAGAAGGAGTGAAATTAACAAAACCAATGAAAGCAAAATTGTTATGGACAAGTCCTCTTCGAGTTAGGGTGAACTCCTTGATGAAAAATGGGGATGAAGCTCAGAGAAATTAAGAAAAAAAATAGAGAAAACGAGCATCAGTGTAATGTTTGGAGACTTATAACACTCAGTTGTGAGCTGGAAAGATCAAGATTAGCATTTGAAGAAGCAAATTGAAGATAACAAGCAAGGCTCAAAGACAACAGTTTTAGGTTAGTTATAACCGCTTCCCGCAATGGTTGTACAACGTTTATAAAACCCTGTTGTCTTAACCCCGTTGTCTTAGCCCCGTTCAGTTTTTTAGTTTTTGCTATCTCATTTTGAGATTCGTTTATCCAAGTTTTCTCCATTCATTCTAGAGAGATAATCTTGTGAGTCTATCTTGTGATTCGAGAGAGAGAGAAAAAAACTTTAGAGTGAGAAACACATTTTAGAGATTAGAGTTTAGATTGAAAGCCCTTATGGTGTGTTTTGTTGATGTGTTGAGATTGCACATTGCTGTTGTAAACTCTTGTATTCTTGATTCGTTAAAGGAAGCTATTAGATCACTCTGTAGACATAGATCATCTTTATCAAACCACGTAAACGGGTGTTTCTTGATTTGTGTGTTTTGATTTCGTATTTCATTTGATTGAGAGTGTGAGTGTTCTTGAGTGTTTGATCTCATTGTTTTGATTCCCACAACATTTGGCGCCGTCTGTGGGATCCGAAAAAGGGTTGAGGAATCGAACTGTGAAGAACATCATGGCTGCAATGAAGTATGATATAGAGAAGTTCAATGGCAGAAACATTTTTTGCCTTTGGCACGTAAAGATGAAGCCATTATTGGTGCAGCAGGGCCTGGCTGGTTCTTTGAAGGGTTTGAAGGGATTCCCGAAGAAAATGGAGGAGTCTCAGAAGATAGAATCCATTGAAAAGGCACATTCTGCAATTATCTTATCACTTAGATAAAATGCTTAGAGAGGTTGGAAAGGAGAAGATTGCACAAGACGTTTGGAATAAACTTGAGGAATTATACAAGAAGAAAACCATAATGAATAGACTCTACATAAAATAGAAACTCTACTCATTCAAGATTTTAGAAGAAAGAAGCATTGATGATCAGTTAGAAGAATTTAACAAGCACTTAGATGATCTTGAGGGTATAGAAGCCAAGATAGAATATGAAGATAAGGCAATTATGCCCTTAAATGCATTGCCTAAATGTTATGAACATTTGAAGGATACCATGTTGTATGGAAGAGAATCCAAGAGTAGTCTAGCTGAGGTGCAAACAGCCCTAAGGGCCAAAGAAATGCAGAATTCAAATGAATCAAGGAATGACTCTCAGGCAGAGGGATTGAACATCAAAGGTGGAAAAGGCTTCAAACAAAGGAAGCCATTCTTAGCTAATAAAAAAAAGAAGTCTCAACAGAATAAGCCAAAGGCAAATGAGGATAAAGAGACAAGAAGGTGCCACCATTGTAAGAAGCTAGGGCATCTCAAGAAAAAACTTCTTTTGAGTGGAAAAGAAAACAAGCCCAGAAAAATCAGAAGCCTAGTACAACTGATCTGGCAGAGGGAGAAGAAGGAAGCAGATGTCTTGAATGTTACAGAAGGCAAAGCTGGGGAGAAGCGGATATTGGACTCAGGTTGCATCTTCCATATGTGCCCTAATCTCAGCTGGTTTAATGACTTCAAGAGTTATAGATCTGGATCAGTCATGCTAGGTAATGATCAAGCATGCCCTGTGAAGGTATTGGAAGCATCAAGCTAAAGATGCATCATGGATCCATAAAGGTCCTGACAGAAGTGAGGTATATTCCCTTACTTAAAAGAAACTTGATAAATATTGGGACTCTTGAAAACAAGGGGTGCAGTTTTAAATCTGAGAATGGGTTTTTACATATTTTCAAGAATTCTAAAATAGTGATGAAGGGGGTTAGAAGGTCAAGTATGTACTATCTTATGGCAGAACCAATGATAGGAAATGTGGATAGTGTAATAACTGATAATTATGTCATATGGCATCATAGACTAGGTCACATGAGTGAGACAAGCATGAATGAATTGCTGAAACGGAAACTATTGCAGAACAAAGGAAATTTCAAGATTGATTCATGTGAAATTTGTATCCTAGGCAAAATTAAAAGCAAATCATTCCTGGTTAATAAACTCACTTCAAAACATCCACTGGATTATGCCAACTCTGATTCGTGGGGTCCCTCTAAGGTTGAAACTCTTGGAGGGGGAAGATACTTTCTAAGTATAATTGATGGCTATTCAAGGAAGTTATGGATATATATACTTAGAAATAAATCTGATGCTTTTATTAAGTTCCAAGAATGGTGTAGTGAAGTAGAAGTAGAGAGGTGATCAGCTCTGAAATGTCTCAGAACAGACAATGGCCTTGAATTTCTATCTAATCAATTCCAAGAATTTTGTAAAGAGAAAGGAATGAAAAGACACAGAACGGTCCCTGGTAATCCACAACAAAAATGGCATTGCTGAAAGAATGAACAAAACTATATTGGGGAGGATAAGATGTATGTTGCTCAGCTCAGGTTTACAAAAGAAATTCTGGGTGAAGCTGCCTCTACTGCAGCTAATTTGATTAATAGAAGTCCATCTACAGTTAATGATTGCATCACACCAGAAGAAAAGTGGAATGGAAGATCACATGTCCTATTAAAACAAAGGAATATATGCTTACTCACACTTAAGGTCTTTTGGGATGCATGGCTTATGCTCATGTTAAGCAGGATACATTAGATACAAGAGCATTGATATGATGTTAGGATATCTAAAGGGAGTAAAAGGCTATAGATTATGGTGTATAGAGTCTTGAATGACTAAAATTCTGATTAGCAAGGATGTTGTGTTTTGTGAAGATCAAATGCCACTGAAAGATGGAAAAAGTCAGCAAGTGGTGGTTTCTACATTTGAAGACAAATCATAAGTCAAGGTGGAGCATGTTGAGGGAGATAACAACTCTGAACAGAAAACACTGAAGAGAATGATTCTAACTAAGATCGGGTGAAACAAACGATCTTAGTGAGTATCAGTTAGTTAGGGATTGCCAGAAAAGAGTGATAAAACCTTCAACAAGATATGGAAGTGAATATCTTACTACTTATGCTCTAAGTGTGGTAGAAGAAACTGAGTATTCTGAATCGAGGAACTGCAGAGAAGCCATTCAAAGTAAGAATAAAGATCATTGGATCATTGCTATGAAGGAAGAGATAGATTCATTGGACAAAAATGGAACTTGGACATTAGTTGATAAACTAGCAAACTAGAAGTTAATCAGATGCAAGTGGATTTTCAAAAAGAAGTTGGATTTTGCTGGATAAAAAAAGGTGAGATTTAAAGCAAGGTTAGTAGCAAGAGATTTCACACAGAAGGAAGGAATAGAATACAATGAAATCTTCTCTCATGTGGTAAAACATTGCTCAATCAGAATTCTATTAGCAATGGTTGCACAGATGGATCTGGAATTAGAGCAATTGGATGTGAAGACAGCTTTATTGCATGGTGACTTAAAGGAAACAATATTCATGACACAGAGAGAAGGTTTCATACTACCAGGGAATGAAAATAATGTATGTTTGCTGAAGAAATCACTGTATGGCCTCAAACAAAGCTCAAGATAATGGTATATTAAGTTTGACAGTCGTATGAGGAAGATTGGATATGTCAAATCTCAATATGATAATTGTGTATTCATGAAAAGAGCAGGAAATCAGATATTGAATTTTCTATTGTTGTATGTAGATGACATGCTTGTGGCAAGCAAGAATCAGACTGAAATAGGAAAAACTCAAGACAGATTTGCAGGCAGAATTTGAGACGAAACAGCTGGGAGAAGCTAGAAGAATTCTGGGAATGGATATTGCTAGAGACAAGAAGAAAGGTTTACTGTGGTTGGAACAGAAGAGTTATATACAAGAAGGTTCTAAGGAAATTTAACATGAATGAATCTAGATCAGTATCAGTATCACTAGCACAACATTTCAAGCTTTCAGAGTTGCAAAAGCCTAAGACAGGTGAAGAGGAAAAGGAGATGTGCAAAGTACCTTATTAAAATGTTGTTGGGAGCATAATGCATGTGATGGTATGCACAAGACCTGATATATCACATGTTGTAAGTGTAGTTAGCAGGTACATGTCTAATCCTGGAAAACAGCACTGAGAAGCACTTAAGTAGGTGATGAGATACTTAAAAGGTGCTACAAATTATTTATTTTCAAGAGAAGTGATGAATTTGTTGACTTTCTGAAGGGGTATGTAGATTCAAACTATGCAGCTAACTTGCATAATAGAAGATCTCAGTCAGGATATGTGTTCATCTTGTTTGGTGTAGCTATCGGTTGGAGATCAATGCTCCAACATTGGTAGCATTGTCAATAGCAGAGGCAAAATACATGGCAATGACAAAGGCAGTGAAGAAGGATGTATGGCTCGAAGGAATTATATCAGAGTTTGGTTTGAAAAAGCAGTCAGTGAAGATTTTGTGTGACTCTCAAAGCGCTCTTTGTTTGGTCAAGCATCAGGTTTTTCATGAGAGGTCCAAACATATAGATGTGAGGCATCATTATGTTAGAAATGTGATTAAAAAGGGAGATGTTGAAGTGAAGAAGGTGATTACCATGGAAAATGTAGTTGGCATGCTTACCAACGCTCTTCCATCAGAAAAGTTTAGGTACTGTTTAGATTTAATCCAAGTAATGCAGTGTTCAAGATCTATTACAACTTATGGATATGTCCTATGTTAGGACATGATTGAGGGATTTAGCATATTGATTTTGGAGGATCAAGAGGTTGTTTGACTTCGTGTATAAGTCAAGTGGAGATTTGTAATGTTTGGAGACTTATAACACTCAGTTGTGAGCTGGAAAGATCAAGATCAGCATTTGAAGAAGCAAATTGAAGATAACAAGCATTTCCCAAAGACAACGGTTTTAGGTTAGTTATAACCGCTTCCTGCAATGGTTGTACAACGGTTATTACAACCGTTGTCTTAGCCCCGTTCAGTTTTTCAGTTTTGCTAGCTCATTTTGAGATCCGTTTTTTTCTCCATTCATTCAATTCATTCTAGAGAGATAAACTTGTGAGTCTATCTTGTGATTATGAGAGAAAATAAGAGAGCTTAAGAGTGAGAAACACATTTTAGAGATTAGAGTTTAGATTGAAAGCTCTTGTAAGTGTGTTTTGTTGATGTGCTGAGATTGCACATTGTTGTTATAAACTCTTGTATTCTTGATTCGTTAAAAGAAGCTGCTATATCACTCCATGGACATAGATCATCTTGATCGAACTCGTTAATCGGTGTTTCTTGATTTGTGTGTTTTGATTTCATATTTCATTTGATTGAGAAATGAGTGTTCTTGAGTGTTTGATCTCATTGTTTTGATTTCCACAACAGTTTTTTTAAAATATATGTCATATTAATAAATGAGAAATTGCAAAAGTTGTCCATCAAATAAGGGGCATGTGAATTTTATGCACAGCTTGTTCGAACCACGTAATTTATACCCATCTTATAGGAAATTTGTTCAATTTATGACCAAATTTAACCGAAAAACAGAAAAAAAACTAGCATGAAATGTCACTTGCGTGGAATCCAGCCGGCAAATCCTACGTGATAGCCTATGTGTACTCTAACTGAATTCGGGAGGTAACAACTAGGATAAATTAATGGACAACTTTTGCAAAACCTAAATAATTTTATATAAAAAATTAGAAAAGTAAAAAAATAAAAAAATATATACAATTCAGAAAATTATTTTAAAATTTCTAAAATTCATTTAATATTCAGGAAATTAAAATATTTATATTTGAAAATTATTATAAAAATACTAAAATTTATTTAAATTTAGAAAATTAAAGTAAAAATAAAAAAAAAATCAAATTAATTAAAATCTAGAACCTAAATGGAGGATTTGAAAAATTATTTCTAAAAATTAAACCTCAGATCTACCGATGCCACCATCAGCCTCGGATCTACTGGCCTGTCAGACTACTACAATTGTGCGGATTTGATTTAACAATGTTGGTTAGCAATTTTAAAGCGTTCTGTTATTCAATAAAATATTTGAAGCTTTATGTTCTCCAATTTCACCTATAATTTTCGAGATAATTACTTTTAAAATTAATTTTTTGGATTTTGAATTATTTTTAGAAGTTTTTAAATAATTTTCTTTTATATTATATTATATAAAATTATTTAGATTTTGCAAAAGTAGCCCACTAATTTATCCTAGTTGGCACTTCCCAAGTTCATTGGAGTATACATAAGTTGCCACGTTGGTATCGCTGGCCGGATTTCACACACTATTTCACATGAGTTTTTAAGTTTTTCTTCCCAATTTGGACATAAATTGAACAAATCTGCTACATGAGTTTTTAAAGTCGCAAGCCCCTTAGTTGATGAGTAACTTTTGCAATTTTTCCTATTAATAAATTTATAAGAATAATTAAAAACTAAACAGAAAAAAAAAAAAAAAAAAAAAAAAAAAGTAAAATTAGCACCCACATCATTTATATATACCTAAAAAGATCGCATAGATAGACCCAGTGTCTAATACGATGCATTATTATCCTTTAGTCCTTTTTTCTTTGATAATTATTATCCTTTAGTTTTTTACTAGTAACGACTTAATTAATAAATATATAGGCCATGTTTGATTAGGCTTGGGCTAAACCTAAAAAGTTTGGTCCAAACCAAATCCATATTTATTTAGCCGGGGCTTCCAAGTCTTTCAATCTCCTCTACTTTAATCAATCAATCATAATTCTCAAGACTATGATAATCATTAAACCAATCATCAATTAACAACCCCTTACACACATCACATCACATTTTATAATCAATTAATATATCCAACACTACAATCACTTCCACAACCACCCAAACAAATACTATTTGTCACTTCCCAACCACTTATTCCTGCCACAACAAAAAATTCCTCAGTTCTCCCAAGAGTTTTAAAAAAGTTCCCACATGGATAGAGCTTTATTTATAATATATATTTGGAAAAAGAAAAAGGCATTAGAAAATTAAGCAGGTTTGGTGCTCCACATGTGTTCCACATCACATCTAAATACTTCAGCAATGTATTTGATAATTATCTATGTCATTTTTTACTCCTAGATATTTTTACTTTCTTTCTTTTTGTTTCCTTTTTTTTTTTCTTTTTCTTGCCGCCTCTTCTCTTTGAAGACTCCTATTGAATAATAGGTATAATTTGACTCCATTAGAGTCCATTTAGCAATTGGAGATTTGAAGAAATTCAACAGGGAAAACTATGAGAACTATGTTCATAAGAGAATATACATAGAACAAAACAAAATAAATAAAACCAAGGAAAAAATATATACAAGCACAAAACATGGAACCCATTATGTTTGGATTAGATTTAAATGGATCAGGTAAAATCTTGTATTTAAAATTTTAGAACTTAAAATAGTTAAATAATAAAATTGTATGTTTATTTGAGATTGTATTGTAGATGTCACGTCAACGTTAGAAAAGTTTGATAATCGTAATATTATATAATGGATAGGTGTGTTTGTAATGATATGATGATTGTGAAATGATTAATTAGGATTATTTGAAAATTAAAACGTAGAGAGGTTGTGGGTGAGATTGTTATAAAATGAAATAGTAGGGAAATGATAAATTTAAGTAGGTCGATATGGTAGAGTTTTGTTGGGTTGAGAATGAGTACTTCGGCAATCAAACTCGACGACCACTACCTAATGAATATTTGAGATCAACGACCCGGATCAGTTTACCATAGGCATGGAACCCAACATGTAGTAACAATATTTGGTGGTTTTCAACTACTAAGCTATTTAAAATTATATTTGAAACCATAAAGCTAGAATATACAGCTAAGCCCGTCGAGAAGGAGGGGTTCCGGTGTTAATCCAAAATCGATGAAACGGTTCTTCCACACATGTTTTAATGGTTGACATCGTGTAGAAAACCTATTTTGCCATCACCCTTTTTTTCTAGTCATAGTTGTTATGAAAGTTTAGATGTCATTTTGAATTGCGGATTACGCTTACCTATGTGTTGCTTCTTTTTGGAACTTACATATTAGTTCGTATGGGCCCTTAAATTAGATTATTGTACTATGCTTGATTGCGCTTAAACGTCGAACTTACAAAATATGTTGAGTGACTTTGTTGGAAAATGATGTAATTGTAAAATGGTTTGTTTTGTCCAATATAGGTACACCATGGACAACGGCTGCAGCCAAATGACACAACTTAGTTTTGCAACTAAAATTGAGCAACCGCAAGTGTACGACATCAATAGTAGTACTAAGCGAGTACAAGGTCGTATCCCATGAGGATTGGTATCGATCGGATAAGTGATTGTAATAAACATAAAATGGCTAACTAGACGATCAAATAAGTGGTTTTTGGTATTTTATGAACTAATTGAACTAAACAAATAATTAAAGCTAGTATGATGAACTAGAGAACAAATTATAAGGATTAAATAATTAATAAGGGTGATTTAGGCTTAGATTTCAATTACGGGCATTTAATCACTATTAATCCAATTAATCCAATTTTTAACCGAATGCTATGTATCAAGGATATTAATCCAACTAGCTCAAACCTCTTGATTTTATTGCTTGATCATGTCAATTAATGTGATCTTGGATCAAATCTCCCCTCTCAGTTCTAATTTAATCCTCAATAATGTTAAATAAGTGATCAATTCATTCAATAAACATTTTTAAACAATTAATCAATCAATAGCATAACACGGAGTTGAATTAATCGGCTAATAATTACTAAACACCTATAATATACTTTCTAAACCTAGATTAAGGAAATTAGCCAACCATAATAATAATAAATGACAAACACAAATATATAAATATAACCATGTTGATACAAATATTAAAAGAGAAGGGAAAGATAAAACCTATTTAGATGACAAATGTTGATCTCCAAGCTCAATCCCCACCTTTTGCTTTCAAAATTCTCTCTCTTTAAAAACTAACAATGAAAAGTGTGCTCCCTAGGAAAAACTGAAATTAGGGCATCTATACACCTAATTGAGGCTTTTTTAAGGTTCTTGGACCAAAAATAAAGTTTTGGGGCTGAAAAGCCCAGATTTTCGTGGTTCGTGCAAGCATTACACGGTCATAACCGTGCATGACCCTGAAATTCCCCAACTCTCTGGAATCGCGCACGGTCTGTGCAGGGGCGCATGATCATGACCGTGCGCCGAGATCTGGGCGCTTCTTTTGCCTTTTGCGCACACGAGCCTTGCACGGTCTCAAAAGCTTGCTCAGTCATGACCGTGCACAGTCCAGTTTTGGCCCGTTTCTTCGATCTCCCATTTTTTCTTGTTTCCTTTGACCCTCTTTTACTCGTCGTCTCTTTTTACACTTATTTTACCTACAAAAAGCTTAAAAAAAGAATTTTTCCGACGAGAGAAAGAAAATACGACTTATATGGCAGACGAGAGCTTAGAATGTACAAATATACGATAAAATCTCTATTCTAAGCGTGTTTTCACTACCGAAAATCCTGTTTGTCAACAAATAGCTACATTGGCGATGCTAAGGGAAAATATCGACGAGTTTGGTCTAACGAGGAAGAGGAGAAGCTCATCGTCTACATGAAACAGGTTGTTGTTAATGGTCTTAAAGGTGAAAATGGCTTTTGACCAGGGTACCTTAATGTTGTTAAAGACGGCATGCTCAAGTTTTTCCCTAGGACGAACCTCAAAGCTTTGCCACACATCAACTCCAAACTGCACGTTTGGAAACATTAGTATGTCATTCTAGATCATATTATGAGAAATAACAAGGTTCAGCTTGACGCGCAAAAGCGTATTAACTGCGCCGATGGTCAATGGGAAATGATGGAAAAGATACACTTGTTCGTGTTAACATTGAATAAGGCTCAATATGTTAATTTTGACAAAAAAATATCTGGGTGGCTGCACTTTCATGCTTGTGTAAATCGTTGTAGTCAGAGCCTAAAGCTAAAGGGATGTGACCTAGAAAATGGCGCTACTACAATGATCGGAAGGATATTTTGGTGTTGAACGGGCAAATGGCTCCACTACTAAAGAAGTAATGGATGTTGTCAACAGAATGCTTAATTTTGAGAACCGTGGTGAAGAGCCAGATGAAGCCGACATCCCGTTGAATGATGAAGATTATCCAGACCCAGACCATTCCAGACCTAGACCCGGCGGGAAATGAGGACAACAGTGTCAATAAAGGGGGAAAAGGACCGGAAATAAACCCAAACAAGAAAAAGAAGCGTAATTTGCTAACAATGAGGTGGAGGGCTTATATGATCTACTTGGCTCTCTTTTTTAGAACTCCGAGGATCATCACAATGACATTAGGGTACGCATCGGGTACCAGTATGACGTGGCTAATTAGCGTAAATAGATGTATGACCTTCTATCGACTATCCCTGGACTGCCTGTCGATGATAGAGTCGACGTTGCAATGATCCTGGTAAAGAATGTTGAGTACCTCGATATGTTCACGGGCTCACCTGACGAGGCACGCTCGGCCTTTGTGAGAAAACTCCAAAGGTATGGGCTCTAAGTAGTCATCTTTTGATGTTCCGGGTTGTTAGGACCTATGTTCCGCAAATACCCTATTAGTAGCTTTTTGTGTTCAATTTTATTTCTATTTATTTCTACTGATCTTTAACTAGCTTTTTAGTAGAATCTCTTTTTGAACTCAATATTGTAATAGTTGTGTTCTGGATATTTTTCCTGATCATGGTGATATGTATTGGTATTTTCATTCTAGTAATGTTTGTGAAAAACAAAACGTGCAATATTTGCAGGGGGTGTAATCCTCCCTCATTTTCCGTTGAAATGTATTCAGAATTTGGTTAGTAGTTTACTCCCGCCTAATTTTTCAATGGAATGTAAACATAAGTTGGTTTGAGATTAGGTGATGCACTGACATTTTATTTGCCCTAAGTGCGTGGTCGTTGGAAAAATGGAGATCTTTTATCAACTAACACTTCATACTTATGAAATTATTTTCAACTTGCACTACCAATCCCATTCTTTCATGTCGTGCACCAACTGTGGTAGCACCGACTTACATATCAATCAGTAAATGCACCAGTTCATTGCAACGTTTACTGATTTCATTAGCTTTGTTTGTGGATCGGCTCACCAAACATGGACTATAACTACCAATTTAAAATCCGTGGCAGTTAAACTAATTACTACGCACCCGTTTAATGAATTTTCCCCAACCAATTTAAAATCCCTAGCAATTAAATGTAGTGTTTTAATGATGAAGAAGCATAAATAAAGTACACCTGCATGAAGATGAATCGGGTTTTGGCAGCCACCAAAGTTCACTAACTTATTGATTGCATTTGGAAACTTACTTTAGTGATTTTTCTGTCAAGTTTTGTGTTGGGAACCTAGTTTAGTAATGCACAACCATATTTATACATCTTGTCATTGGGAGTTGGCAAACCATACTAACATAAAGTGATCCTCAATTAATATGCAGACAAATGTTTCATCAGTAGTAATCACCATTATCAACCAATTAACAAGAACATGAGGATAATAGTTAGCTATACTAAATTTTGCAGCTATTATTTTGTAAATAATTTACTTCTGTAACTTCCCAATACAGTAGCCCAAAGCCACACAAACTAAACATAACATAAACACGAGTAGCACATTTGATGGCTCCATGCGTTACGTCACCTGATTCTTTGTTGGAGCGTGCTACGTGACCACGTGTAGTGAATCCGTCTCCAACGGTGTCTATGTTGTGGGGCGAACTTTTAGAAGCTGAGCAAGGAAGATTATTGTCGGACTTAAAGCTTCTTGAAAACTAAGTACGAGTGTCCCTAGCTTGCGCACTTAGGCGAAGATCATCTTCGTTGCACCCTTCAGATCTCGTGCTAGTGTGACAACATTGAAGGAAGTGCGAGAGGTCGTCCACAATATCAAATTGATGGAATTCGTCACACCAAATGAAGGCCCCTTGAATGGTTCCTGTTCATCAGACTTTTGTAATACCAATGACCATAGTTGATGGCGGACTTGTCGGCTTGGCGTAAAATCCTACGGCCTTGCTCGTACAAATAGAAAGGAGAAAATCGAACCCCGTGCGACTCCATGAATGTCGTCATCACAAACCCTCACATCAAGTGGTTACTACCTATTATAAGTAATTGAAGAACACAACACAATGTGTTATGACTTATGAGTGGTCAAAGAAACATGAATTGGCGTCGTGAATCACTATTCAAAATAACCTAAATAAAAAATTAGATCTCATAGAATTTAAAAACATTCACGCACACACCATATGCATTGGTGGTGAAGGAAAGTAGAACTACATGATAAATTGAACACGAATGCACTATAGCTGCTGAAGGCGACGAGATAATAATTTTGATGGAGAAAAAGCGAACGAATACCTTTGTGTAAGGGGTTGGATGGTGCATCGACTAAAAAATTTCTAAAATTCTGCTTCGGTACATGTATGAAGATTCTAGAGGTTGGGGATTGACAGAGGATACGACGGTAGTTGGCTAACCTAGTAGTTACCTGTGGTTGTGCAAAGCTTCCAACCCGTACAACAAGTTTATGTGAATCGGAAAACAAAAAGGAGACAACAAGTTATTTAGTACTCCCTCCGTCCCGGCTAAATTTTCCTACTTTTCATTTCGGTCCGTCCTACTTACCTTTTCACACCTTTAAAAAGAAAATTTCTCTCACAATCTTCACCCTCAAAATCTCCAGACTCAATCTTCATCTTTAAAAAAGTCAAAGAAAAAGCAAAATATATTGTTTTCTTAACATCTGTGCCTAGTCAACTGTGAAAAGTTAGTTGGGATGGAGGTAGTAATTAATAAACCAACTTAAGGGCTTAAAGGTATATAAACTCAAATAATACCCCATAATAGTAGATTTTATCACAACTACCAAATACAAGTATAAGGAATAGCTAGTATCAATAAACGCTACCAAAATCGGTATAGTTTTGAACTATCCCAAGCTATCCTAAATGATACACCCCTTTAGTTTCAAGCTAATATAGTGCATTCTAATCTCATACTCTTAACCAAAATAGCCCTTGTCGTATAAATTTAGAACAAATGCTAATCTTTTCCTTTGTATTAATATTATCTCGTCACTTTAAACTATTTTTTCCTTTCCAGCTTTATTAGGAAACTGGAATTCTTTTTCTTACTTCTTTATATATAGTTTTATTTGTTTAAGAATGGGAAGTGTTGAAATATTGTTAGGTAAGTAGGTAAAAATTAAGTCGGGTCATTTCCTAATATATTGCTTAAACAAACACACCTTATATGTATGTTTGGTTGGAGTTGGCCCAAACTCAAAAGGTTTGGCCCAGCCTATTCCCATTTTTGTTTAAATCGTTCCCCCAAACCCTTCAATTTATAAGGTTGGGGCACTCATTTTCAAATGACGCATGAGTTAAAAATTCATCTCCCCACTTAATTCTCTTCCTGTCACTTTTCATCCTCAGTTTCTCTCTCCCTCTCTAACGGCTCTTTCCTCTTCCACTTCCCCCTAAGTAACAATAGCGGAACCATTTGAGAAAATCTTCTTTGTTGTTTTTTCATGAAATTGAAAGCACGGTGGGCCCTATTAAGGCATGATATGGCCGTATGTTTAGAAATCTGTTGGTTTGACCCGGGCCATAGGCCCGGTTCACCCGGGCTATTAGGCTCGGCCGAAGGCGCCCAAGTGGGCTGGCCCAATTATAGGAAGTGGGCTATTATGGGAGGCCCATCTCCCATAATTGGAAGCCAACCTCTCCCCCTATAAATACCCTACCAAGTGTACTAGGTACACTTGATAGAGAAAGAATGAGAACAGTTTCTCACTTACGTGAGAAATAGAAAGGGGAGAAATCAAAAGTGATTTCTCCCACACCCAAAAGCACTTTTTCAAAAGTCACTGGAGTTGCTAATGGATTGTGGATCGTGGTGGATTTCCATTCGTGACTTCTACCCCGACCGGAGAGTACGAATCATCGAGGTGAGGTCGTGATTCGACCCGTATACGATCCGGGTTTAAATCTGCTGCAATCAAAGGTACCCGACTTAAATTTCAACATTGGTATCAGAGCCAAAAGGTTAGAATCCGGCTCTCGATGATTTTTTGTTTCGATTTTTGGTGATTGAAATACATGTTGTTACAATCTGTGAATTTTCGTCAGAAATTTTATCGTTTCTTTATGTGATATTGATTTGATGTTATAGTACTTGTTAATAGCTATGTTCTCCAACTTGAATCACTCGATTCCATTAAGAAACGAATTTTATATGATTTTTTGAAGTTGGATATGTGAATCTGTAAAATGTTGCGAAAAACGTTTTTTTTTTTTAATCTGTTTGAGTGCGATTTTCGTCCAAAATGTGTTCTGATGCTTGCGTAAAATTGATATAATCATGTTCTATGTTGAATGAGCTTTCTATAGACATATTATGCGCTTAATTCGTTGAGAAATGAATGAGATACGGATATTTAAAGATTGGACAAAAATCATGTATTTCTGAAAAAATTTCGAAAAACTTGAAGATGTTCTTGTTTCTGTAAAAACCCAATTTCAGCATGTTAATGCTCGATTTTACGCATGCATGTGGTATGTATGCGTAGTTTCTCAAATGTGCTTCGATTTGATATATTATTTGTGTTAATCGGACTTAAATTGAGTTGTATAACGTGCTTTAAAAATGAAAAATGGATCTAATGTGTTCTTGAATTGTTCTTGATGAAGAACATGAAGAACAATGTTCTTCACTCTCCAAGAACACATTTTCTGATCTGAATACATAGTTATGGTTGTCGGATCGATAAACCGATTGCACCGTTGGACTCGGAATGACCGATAACAGGGGGGTAGCCGGAGCGCAGCCAGCCAGAAACGCCGGGAAGGTGGCACATGGAGCCTACTCTCCGGTCAGTGAGAGTGGGACTCGCTTGGTCAAAGGTGTGACACACCAGTGCCTAGTCAGCACACGTGGACGAATGAAATCGTGCCACGTGCGCCACATCACCGTACAATCAGCGTCCACATCAACAGCCACGTAAGAGCCACGTCAGCACACGTGTACAAGACGAAGCTGCATCAGCAGCCAAGTGGCGAGCCACGTGGCGATATGTCATCTAGAGGGAACTAATGGCATGCTGAAACGTGGCATAAGTGCCACGTCAGTCAACCTATTCGGTTCGGTTCAGTAATCGGTCTGAATTAAGCCAAACTGGTCCACGAACGGTTCGAGTCGGCTCGCCGCCGCAAACTATTACCGGCCCGCCGGCACACCACCATGTCGCCGCCGTCGAACCACCGCAACGCCACCTCCACTCCGCCGCCGATCACTACCGGAGAGTAATAGCACGTGACGATGCGTGGGACGCGCCTTGGGCACGTGACGGCGCGTCTCACGTGCCTGGGACGCGTGCCGACACATGGTCAACGTATATCGCGCATGGAAGCGTGTGTGATGCATGTGGGCTCCTCTGGACAGTGTATTTGTGCGTATGTTCGTGTTTTGACGCGTACGAGCGCATGAGACACATGTTTTGTGCTTATGTATACGTGTATGCGCGTGTACGGGTGCGTATGCATGCATGTGAGCGTGTGATGGACGCAACAAAAGTGTGGTGATGTGTGACGGAGCGTGTACTGGTTATGAACATGCGTCAAGGGCCATGTTCATGGAATTTTCACCCGAAAGCTTCTGTAACATTTTCACACCTATTTTCTGTGATTTCAATTATCTTCCATGGATTTCAAATTTTGGAAATTTTGAATCCACTTAAGAGTTTAATCAAGATGTAGAAACTGGGTTGGGATGTGAAAATGATACAGTATTTTTTTGGGAAAAACTGTTGAAGTGTCTCCATGACCTTAAATTTGTTAGTACATTCATATGGAACTAATGAGCAATGAATCACATATGATTATTGGTCATGTTCCTTAGTGAGTGTTCAATGACCTTATGATTGGATATGTCTAATCTAATCCTACCCTTACCGTTCGATTTTTCGAGTTAGTTGACTTGCCTCTAAGCTGACTAAGTGTTAGGCTCAGATCAAAGGTGATCACAGGGCTAAGTTAACATTTGGATAGATGTTACATCTGTCGATGAATGAAGATAGACTTTATTACGATGCTGATACGAGTGTCTTTACAGATGCTTCGTAAGCATGTAATGGGAAAGTCATATGTCATAAATGGGATATAGTTAAGGACATTAACTTGTTTTTGAACTTAATTCCCAACCATATGGACGGTGCATATTTCATGATCCTCGACATTCAACTGTGTGTTGAACCCCATGTTATATGTGATCAACTTGTTGTCTATACAACTTGAGTATGATCAACATAGTAAAATCGTGTTGAGAACATGATTGGTTATTCGAGTGGGAGTTATGGGTTGGAAGAATCCTTGCATTCTCACCTATAACAATAATAGGTTTTGTTTTCCTTCAGGATTGAGTTGTGGTAATACGACGGTTGGATATGGGTGATGATTGGGAATATAGTGAAGTTTTGAGGTCATACCTTCCGTTAAGTTACCACAAAGTCAATTCTAAGAACAAAATCTTATGTACATTTAATTTTAGTAAGCACATACGTGTGCATTCACCTCACTCACATCTAGACCATGGCATAGAACACAATTAGTTAGTTGATTCTTAGTTAACCTTGTCTTTAGTGATAAGTAGATTGTGACTAGGAGGTCATAACAATTAGATGTGTACTAAACTTAGTGATAATCTTGAATGGTTTCAACCGAGTCATATGAACCCTAGGAGGGTGTTAGCGTTGAAACAGAGAAGAAACCGAAAACGGTTCTAGTAGTATGGAATTTAAGATGATTCCTCTACTGACGAAACCTTGGATAATCAACAGACTCTGGACTTAGTAGTAATTCTCATTTAATGAGGAAATACTTTAGCTCAAGATATCAGGGTATATTAGAGTAAAAATTTGGTATCTCTACCGCCACCAGTCAGAGGTCGTTACACCAAGTCTTCTTTGTGAACAATAAATTAAGACTTAAGTTAGAGTCTAGTATCTTCCTGTTGAGTGGGGGCATCTAAAAATCGATCTTGCCCATTGGGACAACTCGAGTTTTTAAGGATGTTGCTCATAATAGTGATTATAAGTGGCTAGAGGCTACTATTTAGTCAGTTACAAGTTCCCAGTTAAGAATTGGATTTTAAACATAAGAGGAACATGGTAAAGGCGGAAGATACTAACAGTGAGTTTTTAGAAGAACGTTTCCCAGTAAAGACAGATGGGTCTTTTTGGAAAACACAAAATTCTGAGCAAATGCAATATAGTGTGTTTGGCTCAACACATGTATTGAAACCAATTGGAAATGCACTTAATCGTGCTGATTCAAAGTAAATTTCTTAGTTCTTGACACACCTGCCATATGAGTCGACAATATGAGTCAAGCATATAGCATTATTCATTAAGTGTGGTAGTAGATACCTGAACACTTCTTGAGAAGCACTTGATAGTGCGAACTCAACTTAAATGATTGCAAATGCTAAGACAGTGTCAGACTGGTCAATTAATTCCTTTACTTTGGGTAAAAGGACTTAAGACAGTGAATGTCAGAACATAAAATTTCATGGACATTTTTTGTCCATTTCAATAGGATTATGAGGATGAACACGAGAATTTATGCCATAATTGATAACACATACATTTATCACTGCAAATTAGAATTGCAGCATGCTGAAGTTAATGATTAGGCTTGATCCCTTGCAATTCGGAATTGCATGATGTTCTAAAGTTTTCTGTTTGTTATCCTCAAGAATCTTGAAATAGGATGAATTTTGGTTTCGGTTAGAGTTCTTCTAAAGATCTGGACTCGACTTGAGATAATAATAGATTGATTGGTTGATAAACATTAAGACAATATTGTAGATGGACATGACGAGAATGTTTTGTGTTGTTAGATGAAGTAAACATATATGTATGCCTTGAAAGTGGACTGATTATTGCAAAGGTGCACTAGACTAGTTTACATTAGGCATAACATGATGCTTCAATTAGCTGGAAATGCACTCGAGGAGTAATTTTTCCGAATTGTTAATCTCAGGCGGGATTTTGTTTCACTTTATCATCAACACTTGAAATATTTTTAAGACAATTAGGATAATTTTTCATTGCGATTAATCTACTGTGATGTTTTGTGATTCAACGAAGTAATAGTTGATCATGGAGCCTAATCTCGCGATACATATGAGGACTACTCACACGAATTAGTCAAATTCATTTGATTCACTAAAAGTCTAGACACTGGTGTGTTTGACACAATGATCAAATGAATAAAGCATAAGTGCTCTTAGACTAATTATAGGTGTGAAAAGTCTCATAATCATATGATGATCAATGTACGGAGATATTATCAAGCAAACATCCGTTCTTTACACACATTTTTCAATAAAATTGTGTGGTGAAGAGGGGAGAAAGAGATGTTGCTAGATAAATATTGAGGTCCATGAGGGTGCAAGTCAAGTAGTTTATTCATTGGGAAAGAACGTTGATTGCGACCCATACTTTGAATCAAGGTATTCATTGAATCAGTAACTTTAATATCTCGTAAACTTTTGGACTTATAAATAGTCAAACCTGAGCAAATGAAGGTTCCAGGGGTCAAATGGGAATCCTAAGAAACAATTGCTTAGGCGAGTGACATTTTCCAATTAAGTTTGGAAAGCTAAAAACCTCAGTAGAGGAAATGTATCCTTAACGGATACTCTGTCAGTCCAAAGGTCATATGTTCAAAAGATGAACAATTGATAAGTTTGTTACTGAAGTAGAATCACAAAACCTAGCATTTTGGAGATATTATGAAATGTTCAAATGAAGATCTGCATCCAACTGAACTATGAGTAGTTCAAAAGGATATCCTGAAATAAGATTCCAATGGGGGTCAACATTCAGTGAAACTAGAATCTATTTGAATTTTTCGTTGGAACAAAACTGGGAATGCATGCTTGAATCTATGAGATTGCAAGGCATGTTTTAACTAGTAATCTCCAGAATTTGAGAAAGAGTTGGACTCTGTATCATCCTTGGATGGAAAAGCCTTTTGAAGTGCCAGTAGTTGTAGCTGTGGGTAGGGCTGCAGCGAAGTGTTCAGTGCTAGAGGGTCACCACATGAATGGATGAAAGCAAAGGGATAGTTATCTAATTGATGTAGTTGAAACCAAGTCTGGGAACTGGTTGATAGTTATTGGACACAGAGAGATTGTGAACTAACGGTTCTCAAAAGGCTGTTAGAACTGCTAGAGGTAGAAATCTCAAATTGGTTGGAAAGATACACTTTGAGTGTAAGGCTTGTCCAGAGGGACATTTCCTACCAATGTTGAGTTTTACCATGATTCGTTCTTAGTTAGCCAACTTAGAATTTGATTTGTAAATTTTTGAAGTGGTTGAGTGACTGTATTTCTCAGTGGAGAACTTGTCCGATAAACAAATTGGTTTACCAAGAAAGTTTATAGTCAGAGGTCAAGAAATCAATTTCATGGCCTGGTACAGTACTTAAGTCAATGATATATGAGATTTTACGAAAGT
The DNA here is from genome assembly GCA_958295605.1 of Ajuga chamaepitys. Lineage (NCBI taxonomy): Eukaryota > Viridiplantae > Streptophyta > Magnoliopsida > Lamiales > Lamiaceae > Ajuga > Ajuga chamaepitys. The sequence goes on from OY282501.1 coordinate 21,027,507, forward strand.
ATTAATCTCATGTAGCACCGCAAGGAAACTTGCAATCTTATTTTGCCAGTGAACAATGATATTGAGTATTATGACCATTGATAAATGGGCTGTCTTACAACTCGGAGTTGAAGGGTGTGGATAGGTTACTTATAGGATAAGTGAAGGTTCCAAGGGATCACCTAGATGACTACTTGTGATTGTATGAGCATCACTTATAAAAATCATAAAGTGATTCCATGTGGACGCCCATGTATCCACTAATACTCTTATTGGCTATAGACGAAGTTTTGAAGCCACTTGATGTGTCCAATAACTTCTATAAAGAAATTTACAATGTTCATCGTATAATATTCTAGCATCGCTAAGAGCTGTAAATAACTTTGAGATGTGTGTTCCTTAGTGTAGGCTTTGCCATGGGTCTAGTAATTGAGCATTAATCAAATCCTAGTAAAAGTGTAGCAGTACACTTGAAAGGATTTTTGTGATGTCTAGGATGCATTGTATCATTTTCCTTAGTGGAGGAACTATGATCTAGTTGGAATAAACATAACTGATACTCAATACGGTGATGCAGATCAGAGACTGCATCTAAGTAGTTACTCTTGCAAAGTGGCATGATCATCTCGGGGAGATGAGAGTATTGGATAAATGTATAGATTTCTACAATCAGAGCAAAGCTTGGAGCTTCTTCCTATACAATGCAAAGTTGTTTTTTGGTTGAGTGATTTTGGAGTGATAAGCAGTTCAGTGGGGGCATTGGCAACCCACAACCCATAAATGGGGCGTAGTTTATGAGAGACTCCAAACACTAACCAAGTACATCACATCTTGACTTTATCTAGGATATTGTTACATAATGCGAGGTGATTATGATACTTATGTACAATTATGAATTGACGGTATATTCAAAAGTATGTCGGACAAGTTGAAATTGATTGGCTCTCTCACACGAGCAATCACCTCCAATGTCGGATGACATAGGAGATGAGACTAGTATAAAATTTATTCAGTTGATTCTATGAGTGTTGCTTTGGTACGCTAAGATGAGATCGATGTTCGGTGACATATGATCGAATTGGATATTTGATTATCCAATTATAACTTGTCGTATAACCAGATGTGAGTTTTCTCGAGTTAGACGCTATGGAGAAAAACTCAAGTTAGTTGTTGAAAGGCATCTAGACTAAGATCTGTACAATGTGTTCAGTAAATGACATACGCTTCCTTTAGAGAAATGACACATTGTAACGTGCATTTCATACTGCATGTTCTTGTGACCAAGTGGATAATGAGAAATGAGTCCCTATTCTCTCATTGTGTGGGATCCAGAGGTTTGGATTACCTCATAGTATATCCTTAAGACTTTTTCCTGTGCCTTTAGTCTTCTTCTCAGTGTTGCTACTTTAGCATGCTCCCAATAACCACGAAATTATTCGGCTATGCGGGACATGTCTAGGAAAGTAGCTAGATGAAAGACTAGGAGGTATAAGAAAAAAAGAAAGACCGTTACTGCCATCACAGTTTAAAGATTCACTGGTGCCAATTATGTTCAAGGAACGTAATAATGAATGTAAAACGTAGTGATGAAACTGTTATGCTCCTTCATTAATGAAGGGACAAGGAGGCATACTGATTCTTGGCATTAGGTAACGAATCTGGGATATAGCGGGTTCATTGTCCTCAAATTCTTGATGTCGAGCTGTTATACACCTTAACTAGTGTATAACTATATGCTCTTGAGATAATCGTGGGTCACACGATCTATTAGCTAGTATGATCTCGGTGAGTTGGAAAGATCACGAACGGTTAGGTCTCAGCCCTCATGGGCGAGTGGAGGATGTTGGTTTGACCCGGGCCATGGGCCCGGTTCACCCGGGCTATTGGGCCCGGTCGAACGCCGCCCAAGTGGGCTGGCCCAATTATAGGAAGTGGCCTATTATGGGAGGCCCATCTCCCATGATTGGAAGCCCACATCTCCCCCTATAAATACCCTACCAAGTGTACCGGGTACACTTGATAGAGAAAGAATGAGAACAGTTTCTCACTAACGTGAGAAACAGAAAGACGAGAAATCAAAAGTGATTTCTCCCACACCCAAAAGCACTTTTCCAAAAGTCACTGGAGTTGCTAATGGATTGTGGATCGTGGTGGTGTTCATTCGTGATTTCCACCCCGACCGGAGAGTACGAATCATTGAGGTGAGATCGTGGTTCAACCCGTATACAATCCGGGTTCCAATCCCCTACAATCAAAGGTACCCGACTTAAAAATCCAACAAAATCTGATATATGAATCCACCAAACCCAAATCAAAAGTAGAATTTGGGGAAATTAGAAGGAGAGAGAAAGAGTTGCATAAGCCCCTTTGTTTCCTTCTCTTATTTTAGCAACACCAACACACGCCCATCTCTCTTAGGAGAAGAATTCATCGTCGAGGGTTCTAACGTGGAGAGGTGGATAAAAGCACGTCGGTGGTTGAAATAGAAGGGAGCAACTGAATCGAGTGGAAATATAAAGGGTTCTCTAAAATTAGAAGGGAGGAGATGAATTTTGAAAATTTAAAGTTATAGTAAGGGCAGATGAATAGAAAGTTTACTCTGGAATTAGAAGGGAGCAGATAAATCGAGTGGAAATAGAAGGGGTTCTCTGGAATTATTTTTCCTATTTCTTCTTCATAGGGAAGAGAAAGAGAGAGAGAGAGAGAGACAGAAGAGAGAGGCTTCTTGAGTTTTTTATAATAAAAGAGCACGATTTCAACAATTAAGATTTCCTATTCTTGTCTTTAATTTACTATTTTCAAGGGATGATTATTAAAGGGAGAAGTGGAAGAAATCTCCATAATATACGGGCATTAGTTTTATTAAGTTTAAATCTTATTTTGTTTATTAATAGTCTTATAATTAGTTACTAAAAGGATTATGAAAATAAATTTATTTTAATTCAATATTATAAAAGTAACTAGTTACAAATTAATTATGTTATTAAAAGAATAATAATAATTAAGAAAAAATTTATTGATTCAATATTATTAAAAAAAAAACAATTACAAATTAATTATGTTAAAAAAATCATTAATAACAACTATCTTATACATATCACATCATCTTATAAAATTATATAACATATCCAACACTGTAACCTTCTACAATCATTCAAACAAACACTCTACTTTCACTTCTTCAAAAAATGTCACAGTTATCCCAGACCTAATATATTTTAAAAAGTTACCATAAAAGACTGAAATTTGAAAATCTCGCTGTCCAACAAACAAACACTTACAGAAGAAAAACACATACATTTCTCTCTCCGTCTCTGCCCCACGCGCACGACTGCCATACCCAATATTCCAACTTCTGCAAACCAATACCTAATCAATCACCCTTACTTTTCACATTTAATAAAGCCTCGTCTTTTCTACTCATATTCCTTCCTTCTCCTCAATACTATTGTATTTCTGTTGGCTTTTACTCAATCAATTAATATTGTTTGTAAGTAGCAAACACCTGCTGCCTGCCATCACAGCCAGGAAACGTATTCCATTTTCTTCCCCTCCTCCTCGGTTGTTTCAGAACTGGAAGGAGCGGTTTTCAACTCTTGAGTTTTCAGTGAAAAGGAACGGGATTTATGGCCGCCGTGAATTAGCAATAACAAGCCCGAGTTTTTTGTAGAAAAGGGTTTTCCCTAGATTGTTCAAAAGATTTATGGATTTTGGCTCAATGTTCTGTTGTATCAAGGGTTCGGATCGGTATGTGCTCATGTTTAATCTGGTCAATGCTTGCTTTTAATATTTGAATTTCTTGGAACTGCTTTTGCCTATGCATCAGCTATTGTTCAGATTAAGGTTCTTCTAGGATAAACCCTCATTTCATTGATTACCAATGCTTTCTCTGCTTTTATTTTCTTTGCTGCATAAACATTCAAATAATTTTGCGGTAGTTTTTTCCTCTTTTTTCCCTGTAATATTGGATTCTCTTGATGAGCCAATTCGATTGAAGTTTGTTGTGCTTTTAAAAAATGTTGTTGTGTAAATTTTGGTTTTAAACAGGAAAAAACAAGGTAAAAAGGAGACAACATGGAGGGTTTTTTCTCTGAAGGAACTGCAATTGGCTACGAATAGTTTTAACTATGATAACAAGCTTGGAGAAGGCGGATTTGGCAGTGTTTATTGGGGTCAGCTCTGGGATGGTTCTCAAGTAAGATGATGACCCTGCTTCATTGCTAATTCTTGTAATTTACCAGAGTTTTCGTTTGCTATTTTGGAATAGGAAAGAATTAGTAACTGGTGCTTTAGATCTTTAAATTAATGATAAAACTATTTAACTAAGGGAGGCCTGTTAAGCTGTAATTATGGTGTTCTAAATCAGCAACATACAGCATCATAAGATATGTTAACTTTCTGATTATAGTTTGGCTTTCTTGAGAGTTTCTTATCCATAAATATCATCTTTTAGCTTGTGTTTTTCCTGTTATGCGACTGTGTTATTACCATAATAAAATTGATATCAATAATGGCATCGAAGTGGTTATCAAGAGTTATTGGATTCATTACGAAGATTTTAAACATAAAAGGCGGATTTAGATGTATTTGAAGTTTTTAGCATCATTTACCATGCTTTATTTGATCGTTTTATGCTAATGCTGGGACATACTGCACCATGCTTTTTTTATTTCTGCCCATTCATTGAGAAGTATAGGAATTTCGTTTTGGCTTAGTCCCACACTGATCTTTGCAGTAAAGTTTTAAGGCTTCCTTATTTAAGTATAATGCCAGGCTCAATCAGAGTGCTACATACTCCAGTGGTTTACTTTTCTGAGTATAATGCAATTTATTGACATTGGAAGTTATAATGAGAAGATGAAATCAGTGGTCACATGAATATTAATCAACAGTAATTGTTGTCCTACTTTTCAGATTTGATGTAATTATTATTTGTCAAGAGAAGAGCTGTTAAAAATTACTTAAGTTAGTGTTCAGCAAATCGTAAAAGTTGGGAAAGTATCTTTGCCTTCTATTCCATATAGATTTACTGCAGATCATTCCTACATTGTCTAAGCAGTAATATTTACTTCCCTCTCACATGTCTACAGATAGCTGTGAAAAGGTTAAAGTCATGGAGTAACAAAGCAGAGATGGAGTTTTCTGTTGAAGTTGAGATGCTTGCTCGTGTACGCCACAAAAACTTGCTCACTTTGCGAGGCTATTGTGCAGAGGGGCAAGAGCGTCTAATCGTCTATGATTACATGACAAACCTGAGCTTACTCTCCCATCTTCATGGGCAGCATTCGGCTGAATGTCATCTTGACTGGACCAGGAGAATGAACATTGCCGTTGGGTCTGCTGAAGGCATTGCGTAAGTACTCTGATTTATACTTCGCCTTCTGTGCTTCCCTTTTCTTGGCTTTACCCCTCCCCAGTTCTAATTTTGACCCCCTATACTCTAATCTCTTAGCACATTTGCCCTGCATTTATCAAATCTTGATTTTTGCCACCCATAGATACTTCTGCTTCTGCGGTTATATCCCCTATTTCATCGCTTTGACTTTTGCCCCTTCAAAATCTCAGGAAAAGGTATATTGGTCGAATGCAACAAAAAGAATAAAGAATAAAGAATAAAATAAAAATAAAAGTAGTTACAGAGGTGAATAAATTAATGCATAAGCTATGAAATTGAAAGTCCAGGAGCAAAATATGCATTTTTCCTTTCTTTTATTATGTTCCTGGTACTAAGCTAAAACTTATTTTACACCAGCTATCTACACCATTATGCAACGCCACACATAATCCACAGAGACGTCAAAGCTAGCAACGTATTGCTAGACAGTGATTTCAAAGCTCAAGTTGCCGATTTCGGATTCGCAAAATTTATACCCGATGGAGCAACACATGTAACCACCAGGGTTAAGGGCACTCTTGGCTACCTTGCCCCAGAATACGCTATGCTAGGAAAAGCGTCCGAGAGCTGTGATGTTTACAGTTTCGGGATTCTTTTGCTCGAGCTTGCTAGTGGGAAGAAGCCCCTAGAGAAGCTCAGTCCAACAATGAAACGGCCCATCACAGATTGGGCCCTGCCTCTGGCCCGTGAAAGAAAGTTCAGTGAACTTGCGGATCAAAGGCTAGATGGGAAGTATGATGAGGAAGAGATGAAACGGGTTGTCATTGTTGGGCTAATCTGTGCCCATAATCGACCAGAGAAGAGACCAACCATGCTTGAAGTGGTTGAACTGCTGAAAGGAGATAAAGAGAAGTTTGCTGCTCTTGAAAGTGATGAGATGTTCAATAGCGGTGTCGTTGCAGATTCAGGTGCAGAGGAGAGTTGTGAATTCGTCTCAGGTGAGACGGAGACCAAACAAGAAATTGAAAATGTCTGAGTGTTGGATCTTTTTCAACGGTTGAGAGGCTTGTAAAAATGATTTAATTTTTCTCTTTGATTTGTTATTGTTTTGGCAATTGGATAGAAAGCTGTGACATGGAAACAATTGAAATGGTTTTTATGTTTGATGTGATTTATTGGATTTCATCAAGTAGAGGTTTTGGTGTTCATTATAGCAATTGGGTTGTAGTTTTTATCTTACCCTTGTTTAAATGCATAGTTATGACTACTATTAGACAGTATACATATATGCCATGTACTAAGATGATTTTGGACTTGTAGAGCATTTCATGGATTCTTTAATTTATATGCTTTAGGATGTTATTTTATTTTGCAACTAGAGAGAGGGTCAGCCTCAGTATTTACATTCATTTCTGTGCAATTATTATAATGAAGGACTCTTTTTGTAACATTGTTCTAAGAAAATTGATAATGCGGTTCAAAGTTGGAACTCGATAAGTGTTTGCTATCCGAAATTTGAAAAAAATAAAAGTAATGATAAATTAGATCTTCATCATTCTTCACCTTGTCATTTTGAACAATGTGAGAGTTCGACCAACTCCAAATCGACTTTAGGTCATGTCACATCCGTCACTTCAATTCTTGAGTGAGTCTTGTGTGTGACAGAAAATATTTTTACAAGAAACATAGATATTTTTACAGATAAAAGTGATATTTTTACTACCGTGATACTTTACATATAAAAGTGATACTACCTCCGTCCCGATTAATCTTGTACATGGGAGATTGACACAAGTATTAAGAAAGATTACTTTTTAAGTGTTAGTTGACTTTTCAAAGGTGGATTGAGGGTGGAGATTTTGAGGATGGAGATTGTGGTATAACTTTCCTTTTTAAGGGGTGTGCAAGATTATGTGGGACATACGAAAATGGAAAGTGTGCAAGATTAGATGGGACAGAGCTATTATTTCTTTTTGTTAGAAAAAGTGATACTTTTACAGATAAACGTGATATTTTTACTATAAAAAGTAATACATTTTTTCTACGTGATACTTTTACTACAAAAAGTAGTACTTTTTTTCCATATACCGTGTGACGGTATGACGGTCTAATATAAATTTTTTGCCTAAATACTTTCACAAAGTATAATATGTAAATACAGATGCAGTTTCGCAGATTTATATTTCCTTCAATTTTTGTACCGATGCTTATAATTTATATAATAGGTTAAAACACTTGTATATGAAAAATTACAGATTATCATTCAACCTTTTCATGTTTTTACACTTTACTATAAAAAAAATTTTTTGCTGCAGTTTACCATCTGAACTAATAATTTTGATTGCAAATTATCATATGAGAAAAATCTCAACCGTCCATATTTGAAAATCATGTTGAGATAAAATTGCGAAATTAGTCTCATAAGTATTTGTAGCTTGCAATTTAGTCTCATAAGTATTTGAAAATCATGTTGAGATAAAATTGCGAAATTAGTCTCATAAGGGTGGTTGCAATGGGAGAAGCAAGTTGGTGTTGAAGTTGGCTTTTCCAACTTCAACATTGATGTGGAAGTTCAGGTTTAACAAAATTGTTGAAGCTGATGTAGAAGCTGGGTTAGGAGAAAATGGGGAAGAAAAGAGAGAGTGGACAAAAATGGCTGTGGGGAACACACCCAATCCCACGGCGCGTGCGGAACACGCGCGCGTGGGTTGGGTGTGATGGTGACGTGAAATCAGGAGTGATGGGGACAGGCTTGCAATCACTTTTCTGTCTTAAATTTTAGTTATTAAAAAATTCAACGTTTGTTTCTTTTTTATTGTAATTTTTTTTTTTTTTTAGTCTTAAAAATTTACATGTATTTTTTATTTAATGTCATTTATTGTTACATTATATTATTTGCATATTTATCAAATTTGTTATATAAGAGGGAAAATTTTATGAATATAGCCGTTGAATTTTGTCAACGAATAAAAAAAAATATTATATTACAATTGAGTGTTTTATGCAACGGTTAGAAAAATAAAATTAAAGAAAAAGAGATTTATGTCATATTATCCATTCTTTTTGCAACAACTGTAACTAAAAAAAATAAAAAAATAAAAACTATTGAGATAATTGGTTAAATTTTTTTGGCTATAAATATGTCCAACAACTTATTGTTTTCCTACTACCAAACTTTTCTTCCAATTTCATTCCCAAATTTTTCTGTCTTCTTTGTGTAAAATTTTTGTCATCTCTTCTCCATCGGAAATGGGTGATAATTATGGTGAATCCTGGCAAAAATTTTTTGGTTTACCAAACACTCAGGGAGATTCAAGTGCTCAAAATTCACAAACTGGGCCTCGCCCAAACGCCCAATTCTCGCCATTTTCTTATCCACCACAATTTCCACAAAATGTTGCCTCTGGTTCAAATGTTGCTCCACCTGCTCCATTCTTCATGAATCCGGTCGATTTTTTCGCAGCAATGGGGGGTCAGTTTATGCGGTCACCACCTCCACAAGGATTTTCTCCTTCATCTTCACAAAAGGTGTCCTCAAACGATTCTAGAAGATCGAGTGTTGGAGGCTTCGAAACTGATAACGAGTCAACACCACAATTTTTTGGTTTTGGCTCTCAATTTCCGCCACACTCAACGCAAATCGGGCTACAAAACATCAACCTTGCCGAAGATGATGATAATGGTAATACAAACAACAGTGCAGCTGGTGCCGGACCTCCTCAAAAGAAAGAGACATGGACGCCGGAGGAAGAAGTTGTTCTTGCAAAAGCCTGGAGTACCATCAGCAATGACTCCATAGTTGGCAATGCTCAGAAGACTAAGCAATTTTGGGAAAAAAATGCAAAGTACTACAATGAAAATAGACCCGCCGGCACTTCTAGACGAACTTGGTTGAGCGTTAAGTCACACTACTATCATGTGGCGCCTGACATTTTGTTGTTTTCAGGATTCTACAATAATTTTTTCAATAACAGAGCCAGTGGTTGGAGCGACGAGGACGTTCTGAAGGCGGCTTATGCCCAGTGGAACTCTGTCTACAAGAAGAAAGAGTTCAAGGTCCACATGTGGTGGGTTTTGAAAGACGAAGAGAAATGGAAGCCCCAACAGATGGAAAATGCCTCCAATAAGAAGGCGAGGACATCTGAATCTGGTGGGCACAGTACCTCAACTAACCCTGATACAGATGCTGATAGTTCAGTTCGCTCGCGTCCAATTGGACAACAGAGGGCGAAGAGGCAGGGAAAGGCTAAAGCCAACGTCGCAGATGACGGAAGGGTTGCTGAAAAATGGGAACAGATGCAAAAATATCAGACGGAAAAATTAGCGCTGAAAGAAGCTGAGTTGAAGCAAGAAGAAATCAAACTCCAGCAGAGGGATTACGATATAATCATGAAGGACACTACTGGAATGACAGAGAGACAACTTCAATTCCATTTGAAAATGGTTGAAGAAATTACGGAAAGACGTGGCATAAAGATGTAGGAGTGTCATTCGTCACGTCAATGGTGTCATTCGTCACATCAATGGTGTCATTCGTCACGTCAATGGTGTCATATCATGTTGTGTTCTTTTTAATGTGTTTCAAATTTCAAATTATTATGTTGGTAGTTGTAACGTTTGTGGTTTATTATGTCTTATCATGTTGTTTGCTTTTTAATGTATTTCAAAATTCAAATTATTATGTGTAGTTGTAACGTTTTTTGTGTATTGCAATACAATTGGTAAAATAGCCGTTATAAAATAGCCGTTACAAAATTGCCGTTATAAAATAGCCGTTACAAAATAGCCGTTACAAAATAGACGCTACAAAATAGTCGTTATAGACTAGTCGTTACAAAATAGCCGTTATAAACTAGTCGTTGGTAAATAGCCGTTATAAAGTAGCCGTTGTAAAATAACCGTTGGTAAAAAGCCGTTGTAGACTTATTCTATAAATACTACGCCCGCCAAACCTCAATTGTATCTACATTCTAACAAACCCCTCAACTACTCAAAAAATGTCAGATGATCCAAGAGAAGCAATAATTTGTGACTTCTGGATAAATGAGTTCAAAGAAGATGAGGAAGATGACGTTGACCGCATGATGATAACGATGCTCGAAGAAGAAGAACAATCACATCAAGCAGTAGAGAATTCTTCAAGGAGAACCAGCACGAGAAGATACGTTGATCGAGAGTGTGAAGACGGTCACGATTGTCTTGTTCGTGATTATTTCGCCGAAGATCCGACATACAAAGCACATACCTTTCGTCGCCGGTTTCGGATGCAAAGAGAATTATTTCTTCGCATAGTCAATGCCTTGGAAAATCACTCAACTTATTTCACGTTGAGGCGCGATGCAACTGGACGGAAGGGTCTATCACCTCTTCAAAAGTGCACAGCGGCCATTCGACAATTAGCTTATGCATCCCCTGCCGACTCTCTCGATGAGTATATTCGTATGGGTGAGCGGACGGCGTTGGATTGTCTCGTAAACTTTTGTAAAGGTGTTGTTAACGTGTTCGGAGACCGATACTTGAGAAGGCCGAATGTGGCAGATACTCAACGATTGATTCAAATGCACGAGCAACGACACGGCTTTCCTGGAATGTTGGGGAGTCTCGATTGCATGCACTGGGAGTGGAGAAACTGCCCTGTCGCTTGGAAAGGCCAATATACTAGAGGCGACCATGGCGTCCCAACAATTGTCCTTGAAGCGGTCGCATCTCAGGACTTGTGGATATGGCATGCCTTTTTTGGGGCTACTGGATCGCGCAATGATATAAATGTCCTTAATGAATCACCATTATTCAACGACGTCCTTCAAGGAAATGCTCCAGAAGTTAATTTCATGGTAAATGGAACGTTGTATACAAAAGAATACTATTTGGCGGATGGAATCTACCCAGAATGGGCTTCGTTGGTGAAGAGCTTCCCATGCCCTATGGACCCAAAGCGGAGGAAGTTCAAAGAACGACAAGAATCGGCAAGAAAAGATGTCGAAAGGGCATTCGGAGTGCTACAGGCTCGTTGGGCGATAGTTAGAGGACCGGCCCGTTCTTATTACAAGACCGACCTAAGAAATATTATGTATACATGCATTATTTTGCACAACATGATAATTGAAGATGAAGGGGAACAAGCGTCAAATTGGTCAGACGAAGATTCGCTTCCTCCAGCATCAATACAATTGGGCTCAACCCCCCAATTTCAAGCCTATATCCGTAATTACAGAGAACTACGTAATAAAGAAACATACCACCAGCTTCGCGCCGACTTGGTTGAGCATATTTGGTCACGCTATGGAGCCGATGAGTGAATACAAAATTATTATTGTTGTTTTTTTTCCGCATTATTGTTATCGTTGTTGTTGTTGGTTATTATTATTATTATTGTTGTTGTTGTTATCTATTTTATAGTGTTTTAATTTTATTTATATTTTGTGATGTGTCAAAAAATGATGTACCTTTTTACTATTTTTGTAACATAATAGTATGTTGCCACTATAGAAAAATTGTTCAATTTTTATAATAATATTTTCTAATAATTATATTAATACTATTGTTTATATCAAAAGTTGTGAAATTATAAATTAAGTTAATGGTGTATATAAAATGCAAATAAAATTAGGATATGAAATATATATAAATGAAGTGTAAATTAGTGGGACCCATGCTGAAGTTGCTTTTCTAGGTTCATTGTTGTAGAGATAGGATAGTAAAAGTTGGTAATTTTTAACTTTTGAGGTGGCGCTGAGGTGTCGAAGTTGAACCTGCTTTTCTAGGTTCATTGTTGCAACCACCCTAAGTATTTGTAGCTTGCAATTTAGTCATTGCCGAATTTAAGCTTTGAATTAAGTCCCTTGACAAATTCAATTTCGTGACTCTAACCTTGGGAGAAATTGGAATTCTTTTTCTTCTAAATTTGACATATATCATTTGTGTGCGTCACTCAACTCTTTCCAACCAACTCGATACAGTGGAAAAAGAAAGAAATTTAACCGGGAAATAATTAAAATAAACCCCAAAAGATATACCCTACATTTTTATACATATATAAAAAAGATACTAAACCCCTAAAAATAGGTAACAAACTAAGAGTCTAGAGATTTTTTTTTTTTTACAAACGATAGATTTCATACACTGACCAACGGGCCAAAACGGTCCATTTGAATTATAAAGTAATCCAAACAGAAACCAGGGAGCCCCAGGCGACAATTCCGAAAGGGTGCTGGGGTCCAAAATAGGAGATAGTATCCAAATTTTTCTCCGAATCAAAGAAATCTAAAATACGAGGCCTGAACAGAAGGAGAAAGATAGTCACTCGTAAGAGAAAAATGCTTATTATGCTATAAAAGTAAGTATTTTGTAAACAAAAGAATCATCTTATTTATGGTTTTATTTGCAATTCTTAAGTTTTTATTAAGGCTATGTTTAGTTGGAGTTGGCTCAACCCCTAACGATTTGGTCCAATCATTTCTATGTTTGTTTATACAGGTTTGCCCAGTCACCTCAAATCATCACAAATTTTAATATCACTTTAATCATTAAATCAATCATAATTAACAAATTTTTACACATATCACATAACATTTTACAATTAAAAATTATGTTCGACACTACAACCACTACCCAACCACCCAAAGAAACATCATTTTTTTACTCTCCCAGCCACGGACTCCAGCCACTATCCCCAGACAACAGTACTCCAGTCACTCAGCCCCAACCAAACATGCCCATAAGGAGATGTTTGTATTGGGATGGGGCCATCCGGATGTGGGATGCCCCATCCCGCATCTATATCACTTCAAGCCCACTTTTTGTAGGATGGCCCATCCATTTACACACTACCCCTTTTTAATCACCCTAGCCGCACTATTCTGCTGCCAAAGGTAAATGAGAGGTCACATCTCTCTTTCTCTCTCTTGTTAACTTTTGCAGAAAGCTTAATTCCTCTCTCTTCTCCATTACTGCTGCTAATAGACCCTTTTGAGAGATTATCCCCTCTTTGTTTCATAATTTGATTTTAATGGTGCTGTAACTCCGTCAATAATGACGAGCCTTTACACCCCTCACCTACCTTCTTCTCTAAATTCAATCCGTGAACTTTAAGCTTTTTCAGATCTTTTTGCTGGCGAATATATTCGCTCCCTCTTGGTCGAGATTTATGTGAGATGTTGCCCCGCTAGAATTGCTGTGCATGATTTGAAATTACAGTCGCGTAGCTTTTGGGACTAGTTAAATCTGCAGATTTTCTTGTTTTTTTTTAGATTTCCCCTTCGATTCTGAGGTTATATCTGTTGTATTTAATCCGTGTATAAATAGGACTTAGTATTGGTTAGATGTGGTCCACAAATCTCACACATCACACACACTGTGCACTTGCAAGAATTGTGTGTCTGGGCTTGGAAGCAAGTCCAAAGGGAGGAGGAAGCGCGGTCGGAGGTCGGGGTCAGTCGAATCGGTACAGAGCTCTGTTGGTCCAGTTACCCCACGGAGAAAGGTAATATCGATGAGCACAGTGTGATTTTTTGGTGTTGTTCTGTTTATTTGAATGTGATTGTGTGCGTTAAAATGTTGCATGCTAAGTATGTGTATTACGGTGGTATTTTTTCTGGGCGCCAAGTTTTGTTTAGCTCGTTTCTATTGATGAGAAGGTCTACTACTGGTTTTGGAGTTCTATAAGATGTTGAGGGGAAATATTGATTATTTTTTGTCTATGTCAAATCTTTGCTATTTTTCTGGAGTATTTGTTGTTTAGATTGATGCTCTGAAAAATATTTTGGATTACACCTGTTTGTCTGCCGAAACTGGTGCATTTATGCACAGGATCTTATGTTTCTGTTAAAAAATTGTTCATAAAAACAATTCCTAGTTTTTTTGTTTCTGGGTAGCTACGTTTTTCTCGTATATCCGATGATATTCTTTTGAAAAGTGGTTGGAGATATGTATGTTTTAGTAGAAAATATGCCTTTAAAAATAATCAAAGTTTCTTTAAAATATGGGCAACCAACGCCAATTTCCTTGTACATCTGAAGTGATGTTGTTCGACTAAAAATTTGTTGGAGTACAATGAATTCCCCTCTATTTTATTAAAAACTGTATAAAATGTGTCCTGAACTGGTTGATATGTGTTATGAATCTGGATAATCGTCCATGTTAGTATCTCATTCGTGCTTAATAGACGTCTCGGTGATGTATGGGGTTCTTCTACTACAAAGTAGAGGAGTAAGTCATTCCCCCTTTACCGAGTATAGGACATTCATCTATGAGTTATTCGTTATAAGTACGGCTTGCGCATTCCAGCAGGGCATGTGTGCGTCTCGTATGTCAATACACCGTCACTGCAAGCATTATTTTTAAAAACTGATAATTGTTAATAAAACTTGTCCCTGGTAATTGATATATGTTTATGTGTGTATGTTAGCTACGTGATTGTTTGCTCTCGGTGTTTTGTTTGGTTTGTCCTTGGTTTAATGCTTGCATCGTGTGTTGACAAACATTAAAATAGGTGGGCCGATGACTCTGTCCAGCCAACTCATGGCTCGGCCGGATAGTCGAGCCGGCCAACATTCTCTCGAGTTCATCGAATCTATACCCCTGTTGATTGCGATGTTATATTATTCGTTGTTCTATCCAAACTTCAATTGTTGTAAATAGGTTGTACTATTTGTAAATTTGTAAATATGAGGAATTTTCTCAACATTGAAATATTTCTCATGTACTTTTTTGTTGAAGTTATGGTACATGGATGATTCCATGTGAAAATGCACCCTTCGTAGATCCTTTGTTTATTATAACCCCTATTGCAAGTTAGTAATAAGATTATTGTAAAAAATGTTTCAAGTTATCACGGACAAATCGTTCAGCATTCTGAAATTTTAAACCAACAGAATATTAATCAAGAATATTAAACCAACAGATATGGAAACAATTTAACCATGGTTTACCGAAGTTTAGGCACTCTACTTCACCAAATTATTAAACTTATATCGTAGCCGAACTATTCTATATTCGAAAATCATTTCCAAGCGGATAAGAAGTTTATCACCCTAAAAACAAATGTTTGAAAATTCTTTATTATTTCGACAGTTTAGTTTACAATTTTTCTACAATCGGGCAATGATAGTGGTCATTATAAACAATACTATTTTTAATCAAATTGAAAATATATAGCTCTTTGATCTGTTTGATCGTAATAAAATAATATATTGTCAAACTAGGTAGTGTAGTATACATAATCAAATATAAGCTTTTTCTTCTTGAAATTTTCGTTTTTTTTTTTCATAAATTTCCAAACATAGTCAGGTTAAGATGTCTCACTATATTACTTAATTATGTATTACGAGATCAACCATACATTTTTTAACTTCAACCCTACAAACTTACTTGTTTTTAAACTTAACACTACCAACTTGGACGCCACGCACTAACGCACCACTGGAGAAGGTTACTTGGTCAAAGGAAAACGAGGCCAATTTCATCCACTTATGCTACCTGGAGTACTTGAATGGCTAGCTGCTTACCCTCACCTTCTCAAACCCTACTCTAGGACAAATTTGTCTTAAGCTAAACGCAATGGCTCAGGACTGCACCGTCTACACAGTCGGTCACTGCAAGATCAAATGGAAGAACCTGAAAAAGTCGTGGAAGCTACTTTATGATCTTCGTTATAAGAGAGGGTCGGGGCTAGGGTGGGACGAGTCTTTAGGCACTGTCTTCGGTCCGGATGATGTTATGAATCAGATTTACCTGGTAATTGACTACTTCCTCTTAAAATATTGGCTTTAATACAAGATTATTCAGTATTTCATCCAGAACCTCATTAAACACTAATAAATTATAGGAGCACCGTGATAACCAAGCTATCATCCGGAAAGGGATCCCACACTTCAACTACTGCACGGATTTGTTTGGAAAAAATACCGCCAATGATAGTGCTGCTCGTTCATCTGGAGCTGGGCTTGAGGACACGGAGGACGAAGACACCGATGCCGACAATGGGGAGCAAAGTGCAGAGACGGAGTCAAACCCTGAGACTATTGGCCAGGATGGGGTAGGTGGGTCTCGTGTCCCTAGCCGTAGGCGTTCTAGCGGGGTTGCTGAGCACGATGCTGCTCTCACTCGAGTTCTGGGCAATTTCAATGGCTATCTGGATGAGCGTCGTGGACACTCTGCAGCGATGAACGCCGAGTTCCTTACATGCTACGATATGGTGCGAGGGATGGTGGATATTCCTCCTCCACAGATGAGGCAGGCCGGGGTGATGCTGCAGTTGCAAGCAGCAAGACGGATGTTTCTTGCCTTTACCCCGGAGGAAAGGCACGGCTGGGTGTCCACCCTTATCTGAGTCAGTTGGTGGCCACGTCTGTTGATGGATGGGTTATGGGTTGGTGTGGTGGGTTTCAAAACAATCATTCATAATATGTAGTATTTGGGCGGCTGTTGACTGCGAAACAATTTGATTTGCTTTTTTTTTTCTAATCTTTTTTTTTTTTATTGTTGTCTGTGTGTCGTTTCTTAGGTCTTCTAGTAGTATTCTATCCTTTCTTTGTGTCTGAATCGTATTAGTTGGATTTTAATCCAACTTATTAATATATCACGAGCTTGCGAATGCTCGAATTTTCCCTAAAGATTTGCTCGCTTCTTGATTGTTCTACGTATTGAACTTATTCACATAATCCTCGTACTTATTTAATCACCGATGAATGGACATTCTGACGAGTTTTTTATTATCTTGATTTTGGATACTAATCGTTTGTTATCAAAATCATTTACTCTTTTTATGAGTGAAGGAGGATGAATGATCCCGAGGGGCCAAGTAACGAGGATGATTCTGTCCCGGAAGAAGAAGAGATTATAGATCGTTTTATGGCGGAAATTATTTTGCCCATGATATCTATTAGGACTACTACTCCTCGGCACACCTCCAGGCTCCCAGGTGGTGATTGGGTGGGAGAGGTTATCATGGGCCATAATGGTCGTTTCTTCGATAACATGCGCCTTACACGTCCTCATTTTTATGCTCTAGTAAGCTTGTTGGAGTCAAGGGGTTTAATACAGGACTGCCCCCAAACACGTGTGTCGTGTATCGAGTCTTTGGCAATTTTCATGCGCACAGTAGGAATGCACCTACGCCATCTTGATAATATGGAGAGGTTCCAGCACTCCGGAGAAACTGTCAACAGGCACGTCCATAGAATTATGAATGCTCTAGTCAGTCTCGCTCCCGAGTTCATTTTCGCCCCTGATTACGAGCACATTCCCCCCCGCATTCTCAACAACAATGATTTCTTCCCGTACTTTGAGGTATCTTGAATTTGCCTAGTCATGAATTTAACGTAGATATTAGGGGTATTATTGAAGTATAAGACTAGTATAGTATTCTTCCCTTATTTACATTTACAAGAATTAGTAAGCTTCCAACCGTCTCGTCTAGGGGTGCGTTGGAGCAATGGATGGGACTCTCATCCCAGCTGCTGTACCGATCCGACGTCAGAACGTCTTCCGTTCAAGAAAAGCATCAACCAAAATGTGTGTGCTATATGTGATTTCGACATGCAGTTTAACTATGTCTATGGGGTGGGAGGGTAGTGCGAGCGATGCACACGTGCTGAGTAATGCAATCCGGAGTGACGCTGCTCATTTCCCCTGGCCTCCTGATGGTTAACAAACCAACCTTCATTAACATACCAAATTTCTTAAACAGTATTTCATATCGATATAGATCAATTAATTCTCGACTTCTAAATTAATTGCGTAGGTCGTTTTTTTCTCGTCGATGCTGGATATGCAAACTACGGACCATTCTTAGCACCGTATCGGAATGTCCGTTACCATTTTCCGGAGTGGAATACCATAGGTGTTACAGCCCAGACACCACAGGAGTTGTTCAACCACCGCCACGCACGTCTTCGAAACTGCATTGAAAGGGCATTTGGTGTTTTGAAGAGCCGATTCCCGATTCTTCGCTGTGGGATGCCTAGTTACATGCTATGCAATCAAGTTTAGATGGTGATTGCATGTTGTGTCATTCACAACTTTGTTCGTCGACAAGTACTCCCTGACCCACTCTTTGCAGGGGTCTATCCACACTACCATCCGACACTCTCTTATTTTCGGGTACCACGTACCCGAACCCACATAACGTTGAAGCTCAAAATGACACGAGGGCTGAGATGACCGCAGCTATGTGGGCAGCTAGAAATGCCCATGTTTAGTCGGGTAGTTGGTGGTGGATAGCTTCTACCTCGTGTGTTGTTGTTTTATATTGAACTCAGTTATTTATGTTTCCAAGACGTTGCTTTATTCGTGAATTGGTGTATTTCAACATTTTAATTTGAATTCGGGCATGTAATATGAGTTAATATTTCAACATCTGTTGTCTCACTATCTGATCTAATATGTTTATTATATTGAGTGCTTTTTTTTTTTTTTTTTTTAATTGTCATATCAATATATTATTGTCATTGGTGTTGGATGATATTTTCTATACTATGCATTGTAGATTATGGATATTCCAGACCATCCTTCTTGTAAGTGTGGCGCAGGAGAAATGATAATTAGTGTAGCTAACACTACAGCAAATAAGGGTCGAACTTTCTACTGTTGTCCGACTGGGGTCGACCACCAAGGAGGTTTCATATGGGAGGACGCTTGGATAGTTTACAAACAAACAATGGCTAATCGTAACCGAGTTCGATCAAGAACCACTACCCCGCTTCACCCAGCAGACACAAGTGAAGTCGGTAGCAACACATTTGCACGAGTCGGCACTCCTAACAACGGCGAAGGAACGTCACCAGGATTTCTAATTTAGATGATCTTACCGGTTTACATTCTCATAATTGCGTGCCTTCTGAAGTTTTTATTTGCTTAGATCATAGGACTGCGCACTATTTTGTATTAACTAAAAAATTGGAGTTTATTTCAAATTATTTTCCCACCATTATTATTATTACAACAATTAGTACTATTACGATTCTTTTATTACAAATATTACTATTGTTATTATTAATAATAATAATAATAATAATAATAATAATAATAATAATAATAATAAAGTTACTATTACAATTTTTATTATTTCATTTGTAGTTATTATAATTTGTAATATAAAAGTACTAATGAAATTATAATTAAGGTACAAACACAAGATGTGTAGCCTATACAAATATACATTTGATTGATTAGGCTAATTTCAATTTAGTTTTACAAAAAATAAAAGTAAAAATATTGACTTGAGTACACAATGAATAGTTTGAATAAAAATAAAATATACAAATATAAATCAACAAAAAAACTTATTTTAAATTTGAATTAGACCATATCATTCTTCAACTTTCTTAAAATATATATATTTGTTAATTATTTCATTTGTTGAAAAAGCAACAGTCCGTTTAATTATGGGTGCAACATAAATATTTCTACTTCCTCAAATTTGAATCATATGCCAAGACTCCTCATTTACCAAATAAACCCATTCATCAAAATAATTCTTTTTCATGATTCTTCAATCACATTTATTAATTAAACTAAACATCTATCAATCAATCACAATTTTCAAAACACCTTTTAATCATTCCCCAATCAACTAATCATTACTTACATCATCTATCACAATATTTTAATATTATCATCCAACCTAAAAGCTACTGATGTGACACCTACAGTACACATCTCACCCTATACATCCCTTAAACAAAAATACCTTTTCACTATTAAAGTGGACGTACCATCCGAGAACGTGCCACAGCGGACGTGCCACATTCCACTACATCCCAGCACAAGTACCCCCTAAGTGTTTTAGTTTTAGATTCCCGTATTCAATTTTCATATTTTTATTGCGGTTGCTTTTTCTTAGTTCTGATACTGTTTGACATAAAATTGGCTAAAATCAGATGTCAGAATACAAGAGAAGGTGAATTAAAATAAAAATTTAAAAAGAAGTGAAATTGGAAGGCAAAGAAGACAAAATTGTGAAAGCAGCTGCCGGGTAGTTGCCAAACATTCCCTCTCGAAGCCCAACGGTCATCTTTTGAAAACCACAAGTAAACTTGTTCAATACTATTAATACAGAGTAGTAATTAATTCTTTCTTCCCAAAACTGTTGTATGCATCTATCTATCTAATGCTGAACAACAAAAATCATCGGAGAATCATCCCATTCTCTCTCTTCAAAAGGACTCTCACTTACCGAAAGCTTCCATTGCCGCACATTCTCACACTCTCTCTTCCTAAATTGGATGGCTCCTCTTTTAGTAAATATCACCCTTTTCCTCTTTCTCTATTTCATTTTTTAGGGTTTCTTTGTGACCTTCATTTTGCAGTTTTTCACGTCCCAGCAAATGCTACACTATCCAACCTTAAACTAGCTGTCCAGGAACAATTTTATCTCTTTCCCAAGGATGAAAGTGATAAATTATGGTATCGGGACCGACTACTCCCAATTTTGTTTCTATACTTTTCAGATTTTGTTTTCAGTTTTCTGAATTTGGTGTATCTAATGATTTGTCATCGTCGTCAATAGTTTTCAAGATTTTTACCCCCCTCCAAAATTGTGTAATTAATCTCCTTTACTGCCCTGTATAATTTATTATTGGTGTGTGCAATCAAGTATTGGTTACAAGACCAGACCTAGATTATTGTCCTTGCGTTCTAAAAGTCCCCAGGCCCGTCTTGACTGTCTTTCGGCCACATACATTATATTCCCAACTCTTCCCGCTAAATCCCTCCTAGACACGCTTTCCCCTCCTCATGTTTGATTAGGCGTTAGAACCTAGTTTGCCGCGTCTTTAGAACATTGAATACGTTCCTAATTAAATTAGCATCATGTGGTTCCATAAAATAATTAGTGAACCGGTAAACAGCATACGTATAGAGTAATATAGTGGAGGTGTTTGATTGGCAGGGCACTTGTATGGAGGCACTTCTGTTTATGCTACAAAGGCCAAAAGCTAATCCGTGATGCAGTGTGCATTCAAAAATATGGGATCAAAGATGGCGATCAGGTCTATTTCACTATTTTCTTACATAATAAAAGTGTTCCATTGTTTAGCTTCTAGGTTTTTGTGAATCAGACATTTATTTGACTTAATGTTGCAGCTAGAATTCATCCAGCATTTGAGAATTGACCTTCCACCGTCTCCCAAGAATGTCGAGTCTAATCAGTGTTTTTTGTAAGCATAGCTTCATGTCATTCGTCTTGGTGACAGATGAATAGTTGTCACACCTTCTTGCTCTTTTTGTTACTACAGTTTAATTGTTTACGCAACTAAATAACTAGATGTTGCGTTTGGATTGAAAGATTTCAGCAATCATTTTGAATTTCACCTGTGGTTGTTGAAATCAATATATATCTCATTCTGAACTAATTTTGAATGGGTTTGAACTTTGAATTCCACCCCAATCCAAATGCAACTTTAGTAATCTCTTGTTTTTACTTTGGTTCTGCAAACTTGTTAGAACAACGCCTTCAGCAGATATGTGATGCGATGATAATGAAAACGAACGCATATTTTCAGGAAAAACTTTTGTGATGATCATCGCGGTACTTATGATGATCAACAAACAAGCCTTCAGTACTTCGATTATGGAGAAGAAAAGGGTTTTCCAGAACGAAAATCCAGATTAGCTCATTCTATCAAAGAGTTGCTATCATGTTCAAGATTTCAACGGTATGCGTGTGATTGAAAGAAACATTTGCTGGTTTAGAAGTGAGTTGTTGCAAACTAGAATCTAGAGATGTTAAACATATTCAATATGTAAAGGAAACCATAAAATCTGGTAGTAAATGAAACTGCTTCTTTTTTAATGAAGCTGCATTGAAGATGCAGTAGTTTTGTTTCAATGTTTTTTTAGGCTTACAACAACACACAAAAGAATGGTTCACACTATATATATGTGAATCAATATTAACCCTTAAACCTAGACCTAGTGAATGGAAGATAAAACAAAGCTCATAAATGTTAATCATAAGAATGACAACGTAGACTATTGTGCATGAAAAAGCATGCAAGTGAATGTTGCTAATTTTGCTAATATCAAAAAGGCAAATCTGCATCAAGTCTCATCAAATCTGCAACAAATTAATAAAGATAAACTAATACTAATGACATCCTAATTCTTCAATGCTTTAACTTTAATACTTCAACATCCCTCCCTCAAGCTGAAATGGTGTGTATCTTCATTCCAAGCTTGCATAGAATCTGATGAAAGGGACCTGGAAACAATTGCTTGGTCAACACATCAGCCAATTGATTCTTGGAAGACACTTTCTCAAAACATAAGAAACCTTCTTTGAATTTGTTTCTTACCACATGACAATCTATATCCAAGTGTTTCGTCCACAATTTTGAAATCATCACACTAAGGGCTGCAGAGATATAGCTAAACTTATAAGTTCACAAGTGATGGAAGTTATTGCCCTATATTCTGCTTCTGCAGAGCTGTGAGAAATTGTGGACTATTTTTCTATTTCCATGATATAAGACAGTTTCCCAGAATAACACAATAACCAATCACAGATTTTCTGGTGTCTGGACAAGTACCCTAGTCAAAGTCACAAAATCCCTTTAAAGACATATTACCAGAACTAGGATAAAAGAGTCCTAAATATGTTGTAAGTTTTAAGTATTTGAGTAAGTGCATTGCTGCATTCCAATGTGGTTCTCTAGGGGAGTTGACAAATTGACTAAGCTGTTGTGTAGCATATGTCAGATCAGGTCTTGTGGGGTTGAGATAGAGAAGCTTCCCAATCAATCTTCTATATGCCTCTGGATCTGTTAGAAGAGGACCTTCAGTGAGATTCATCTTTTGATAGTAAGGCAGTGGGGTGGACACAGTCTTACAATTATCCAGGGCTGCCTCATTAACAATGTCAAGAATGTATTTCGTTTGGCATAGAAATGTACCTCCAGAGCCTCTCACCAATTCCATCCCCAGAAAATATGTGGCTTGGCCCAAGTCTTTAATAGTGAATGAATCATGCAGAAGTTGTTTAAGAGCATTGATAAGGTCAGCATTGTTTCCAGCTATGAGGACATCATCCACATACACAAGTACAACCAAGAAGTCAGTGTTCTTAGTGAGAGTAAACAGATCAAATTCAAGGAGTTTATTGCAAAATTCAGTGTTTCACTGTCCAGAAGCCTGCTTCAAACCATATAAACTCTTGTTCAGTTTGCATATCTGATCTGATCTTGCTTTAGCGTACCCCTCTGGTGGGACCAAATACACCTCTTTGTCCAAATGCCCATGTAAGAAATCATTGTTTATGTCTATATGATGCAATGCCAGTTCTTCATGGTAGCCAGTGCAATCAAGTATCTCACTGTTACTAGTTTTGCCACTGGTGAGAAACTATCATCATAATCCTCATCTAACACTTGGTTGTAGCCCTTGGCCACTAATCTGGCCTTATATCTCTTCACTAAACCATCTGGATGTAATTTTACCTTACACACCCATTTGCTTCCTATAGCCTTCTTTCCTGGAGGTAGAGTAGTCAATTCCCATGTCTCATTCTCTTCCAAAGCTTGTAGTTCCTTATCCATTGCAATCCTCCACTCAGAATATCTGTTTGCTTCTCTGTATGTTCTTGGTTCTGATATAGTGAGATGTTGAGCATGTAAGGCTGCATGAGAAGGAGGTGACTGAAATGTGATGTCAAAAGGCATACAATCTGCACTGTCAGATGTAGATTGAACAAAGTCTTGTAAATGCGCTGGTCTTTGAACAACTCTTGAACTCCTTCTCAGTTGGCTGCATTGCCATTTCCAGTGTTGTCATTAGGATCATTTGCTGCTCTTTCTAACAAGATGTTCTGCTCAGATGATGATGATGAGCCAGTGTCAGTTCTACTAGGATTAGGATCTGGAACAATAGATGAGGATTGTGGTTCCTGTTCACTGAAGAAAGGGAATGGAACAGTGGGTTCAATTATGTTGTTCTGGTCCTGGGTATCTGCAAAGGGATATGTGGACTCTAGAAAACTCACATCCCTGGAGGTTATGATTTGGTGGTTGGCAATGTCATACATCCTATAACCCTTTTAGTGAGGGACATAACCAACAAAGACACATTTCTTTCCTCTTTGCTCATATTTGGTTTTGTGTGGGTTGGTATCTGTAACATATCCCAGACATCCAAAGGGTTTCATTGTCCCATAAGATGGCACATCATGGAACATCACTTCATAGGGGACTTGCCATTCTAGCACTCTGGTGGGAAGCCTGTTAATGATCTGAGCAACTGTCAGTTTTGAGTATGGCCATAAGAAATGTGGAACACATGACTCCTTCATGAGAGCCCTTGCCATTTCAAGTAAGTTCTTTTGCTTTCTCTCCACCACTCCATTCTGCTGTGGTATATAAGTGCAAATTCTCTGATGGATGATCCCTTGGTAGACAGAAATTCTTGACATTCTCTACTTAGAAATTCTGCTCCATTATCTGTTCTTATTGCTTTCACTGGACACTCTAGTTGTGTTATGATCATGTTTATGAATTGTTGGAGAGATGACAGAGTCTGTTTCTTACATCCTGTAAGATTAACCCAGGTCATCCTACTGAAGTCATCCACCACAGTGAGGAAATATGCAGTTTCAGTAATACTGGGTTGAGATTAGGGGCCCCATATTTCAACATGTAGTAATTCCAGCACCCTTGAACTTCTTGTTGAGCTGGTAGGAAAACTTAACCTTGTTTGTTTGGTTATATGACAGATTTCACTGTTTCTGTGTGCTGCAATAACTGGTGGAGTGCACATGTGCTTCAAGAAGTACAGGTGTTGCATGGATGCAAGTGAAGCATGCCCAAGTCTCGTATGCCAAGTCTTGTACAACTTAGTGTAATGTGAAGCATTCAGGGCATAGGCTGCCATTGCTTCTTCTGAATATGCTGGCTGGACAATATACAATTTCCCAACTAGTTATCTAGTTAGGAGTATGTTTCCATCTCCCCTGCTTCTAACAATGCAGGAGGTTGAGTTAAAGACAACTTGTGCGTTATTATTCTGAGTCAGCTGGGATATGGACAACAAATTGCAAGTGAAGCTTGGCGCTAAATACACCTCATTCAGGGTCAGTTTGTCAAACATGATAACCTCCCCATAATGTGATACTTGTTTATCTGTTCCATCTGGCAAAGTGATTAGAGTTGTGTGCTGAATGGCTGTCAAATTTGTCATCAGAGTTGGATCATTGCACATATGTTTGCTTGCACCTGTGTCAATGATCCATGCTCCATCATCAATACCCTTTATGAGTGTGAAGGCAAAATGAGAGCTTCCAAGGTATAATGAGTCTGGTGACTTTCCTTTTGAGGGATCAGCAGCTCCTTTGGATTGAGTTTGGCCGATAAGCAATTTTGCCAACTCCTTTTGAACAATAGTGATATATCTTGTGTCTTGCTTGTATTGTTAGTTGTACTGTTGTCATGACTGCTTTCATTCATCTGACTTCCCGCAGTAGCATTTGCATAACTCCTTTGCTCTTTTGGTACATAGTACCACTCTGGGTATCCTTTCAGTTTGAAGTAGTCTGAAATTACATGACCATGAATTCCGCAATGTTCACAAACTAACTTTGTCTTTTCTTCCTTTGACATTCTAGGAGTTCCTCTTCCTCTTCCTTGTGAAGATCCACCTCTGGAATTGTAGCTGTGAGATGAGCCCCTTCCTTGAAAGCCTCTGACTGAGTTGTTGGACTTCACATAAATAGCAGAGCATTCCAAGTTTTCAAAGCTGCCAACATTAACATTCCTTTATTTTTCAATTCTTAAAACCATGGAATAAGCTTTATCCACATTTGGTAGTGGATCCATCATCAGTATCTGGCTTCTTATGAAACATGTGATTCATTCAGCCTCATCAAGAACTGAATCAGCTTTCCTGACATTTCAAATTCTTCTCACTTCTTGGCAGCATCACAAGCACAAATTGATAGAGCTCTTAGCAATGACAGTTCATTCCATAGTTTGTACAAATGGTTATAGTACACAACTATAGATTGATTCCCTTGAGTGAGGTTACGAATATCCTTTTGAATCTGGAAGAGTTGTGGATAGGCATGTCAAAATTGATCCGCCCCGCCCCGATCTGCTCCGATCCGAGGCCTTTGGGGCAGGGCAAGATCTGCCCCGATGAAGAATGGGGCACGCCCCGCCCCGCCCCGTCCACGGGGCGGGTCAGATGCGGGTCAGGGATCTCGCCCCGCCTTGCCCCGCCCCGCCCCGCCCCGTCCTTATATATGTATAATTTTTTTTAAATATATATTATGTATTATTATATAGATATGTATATATATACAAAGAAATATAAAATATATATATGTATTTATAATATAAAATTTTATATATAATATGTTATATATATGTCTAGCTAATATATTATATTATGATTAGATCTAGTAAATTTAAATAATTAAATTCTATTTTTTCATAATTAAATTTTTAAAAAAAATTAAAAATATTGAAACAAACTTAATGTAAACTTAAAGATTAAAATTCTATTGACTTCAACAAAAAAAATCAAGTTTTTTAACAAAAAAAACTAATTTTTTTTATAAAAATAAAAAATAAAAAAATAGGGGCGGGGCGGGGCGGGG